>OX457033.1:9120501-9720501 GCA_949752745.1 Protula sp. h YS-2021 | reverse complement strand
ATTTATCCCTTTTGTGTCAAAATAAAACCTTTTTTTATAATCATTTGTAAAACCTTAGGATGACGAGTTTCGCTCAAAGAAACCTTTACACGAGTTGCCTTACATAGATGATTAAAATGACACGTATGACCTCTTCTTAAGATACGTTACGTGCCTCACTGTTGTGACCTTGTTATATAAACTTTACAAGAGACTACGCACGTAGGATATACTGAACTTAAAACTGCATTGTTAAAGCAGCTCAGGATTAGCTCAAGGTGATGTTGCTCGTCACACCTTGGGAGTTTTGAATAATATGTGCAGTAAGTATTGTTCACCAAACACTGGCGTAACAAGTGCGGATCAACCAATCAGCTGCGAGGGATTTTTTTTCCTTGCAACAGAATTGTTTGAAGGAGAGAAACTAATTTTTATCATTCTGTCTTTGCAAATCTACAAGCAAAATGTTCCCTTATCAGAGGACTAAAAACAAGTTATTGTCAATGATTGCTTTCCATATGCTCCTCTTTTATATTTATAAAGATATTTTCATATTTTGTCTCGCTCATAGATAAAAGTCATTGTTATGGTATTGGATAGTATAAAAAAAAACACTCCAATTAACGCTAATTTTGCCCCCTGTTCTGGTTTGAAATTTGATGAAGGTCATTTAAAACGAAGAATTCTTGTGCGTTTTGGTAGAAACATCCAATGTGTGATTACGCGTGCATTCGGAGCTCAAAGAAGTTACTTCTTTTTACATAAAACAGATCGGTTCTATTTATTTATATATCAAGTAAAACTAAGTAGTTCGAGCTACTTGGTGCAGAACTGAACTTACCAGGCTTATTCCCAGGCAACTCTCACTTTTACTCTAGTGTGGCCGTGGGGGTGACGGAATGGGGTCTAAGGTAGCATATAACAAGTAAGTATTTGTGAAACACAAGCATGTCCCAACCGCCCCCAAATTCATAGGTATATAAAGCAATGACGGACAGGCGGACGGACATCCCAAACCTATAGGCCCCAATCCGAAGGGTTGGGGCCTAATAAGCCACCAATTGTTGAAGATACGAAAGTTGCTTGCAATCATGCCCAGACCTATACCGGTCTTGCTGTCTACCGAGGATATCAAAACCTGGGTAGAAGGAATCCGCTGGGTGGAATCATGCCCAAAGAATTTTAGTATTTTTTTGAACTTGTATCGGAGAGCTTAGTCAGATGTAAGACCGGATAAAACATAAGCTATTCATATTTTCACGGATGCTTACAAGGAGAGAAACATAAAATTGAACAGCACATCGTAATTGGCAAGACTGAAATGTGTTTTTTTTTTTAATGCGAGAACATCATTTGCGGCGGTTGTTCGATGTTTATTTGCAAACTTTAAGCCATGCCATTCACTATTACATTCTTATTATGGGTCATAATAATTTTCATCAGCCAACAGATAAGTTTGTAATTTAACCAATTACGATGTGCTGGTCAATTTTAATTTTCCTTGCCTTGTAAATATATATGTAATGAATGGATTTTGAAATCTACACGTACACTGTAGCAAAATAGCATCATTAAAGACAGAGCAACAAATAAATCTCTTGTTCTGAAAAATCCTTGCCGGCAACTTGGGTTCTCTACACACACAAAAAAAAGTGGAACAGCGAGTAACCTGGGACTGACCTCGCAAGGTAAAAGTTTTTGAGTTGCTCAAGTCGAACTCACCTGTCATCTTCTCCAATTATATTTTCACCCCATATTAAATCCCTGAAACGATATCTTGGTGGTAAAGGTGGAACACCTGGTAAATCTTCTCCCATGCTCGAAGACATCGAAATATAATTATTTTCCAACAACCTAATCTTTTCTGCTTTTCTGTTTACAAGGGAAATCCCTGCCTCGTTTTCATAATTTATTGAAAAGGCTATGGTTATACATGGCGATGTTTGCATTTGTATTTGTTGCGTAAAATATGAGGCATAAGACTTTGTGCCGATTTTTTAATCATCCTAAAAAAAACCGTAATAATAATTTAGTCAAACACGGTGCTTGTTTATGTAACGTTGTAATATCTCGGATTTATAATATGCAGTATAAGCAGATTCACACTTAAACTTTTCAGGAGAAATTTTTGCATTTCGACCGAATTTGATTGTGATAAAGGTATGAAGAAATGATAGGAAAAAACTTTGCAAAAATGAAAACAAAATTCCATTTTACTAGAAATATATTCACAAGTTGGCTGTGAAAGAGGCTGAATAATATGCAAAATAGTTTTTAAAGAGTTTTTTCGAAAGTGTGCACGCTTAAGGAAATTGGAATTTTGTTTCTCCTTTATCATTTCTTTATAATCTAACCCAAACAATTTGCAGCCGAAACGACACCTTCATCAGAAAGTTTCGAAAGTACCAATTGGCTTATTCTCTAAAAATCGAATGTGGGAAATAAACGCTATTGACTATTTTAACCAAAACTATTACATATCAGAAAACAATTGAAACTCACAACGTGCAGCGAAAAGCAGATATACGAGTGTTCTGAGGCGGAGATATTGTACCCCTCCGATGGCTTAGGTGGGGATGCACGGTGCAAACTTTGACATTTTTTATCGTGTTTTTTCTTACTTGCAATACTTCAGACTCGATCATGTTACTTTTTTGTTTATTTTAAATTCGACGATCCATCGTGGGGATGACAAACAAAGTTATTTTCCCTGATATTATTCATTTAACCATAACTCAACACACATTTGCAGCAATGTTTTCAGAAAGATATAAATTACCAGATGAAGCAAATAATGGTCAATTTAAGCAATTCTACAGATACACAGTAATTCCACTAATGTAAAGAAAGACACAAACAGAAATAGCACTGATGTGTTAAGAATGTGAGAACCCCGGCAAAACTGAACAACCATAAAGCAAGACTGAAAAATAGACTAAGCGACCATGAAACAAGACTGAAAAATAGACTAAAGGTAGATAATGCTATATGAAATATAACACCTATTTTTTGGTGAAATTATCTGCAATCATTTAAAGTTATTCAACACAAAACCACATATCTTTATACACAACGTGAACACGATTTTTAAAATAAATGCAACAAGCATTGGTAGATATAAAAGAGTTAACATATTATATTTTTCATCAGGAATTACTTTAAGTTCCCCACTAATTATTCTTCTAGGATCACCTTTTTTTGAGGTAATTAACTAGAGCGGCCAGTGCACACGAAACATAAGAGCAAAATTCAAGAGCCAGTGCTCACAAACAAAAGTGTATCCAAACATGTCCAACACTTTTACAAGCTAACCGTTACCTTTCTGTTTTTGTAAACAGCCCTTTGACAAAGTTTTATTAGAACAATTTGTACTGTTTTCAGAATAAGACCTTTTAGTTTATATAAATGTATCTAATGTTCCCAGAAGTCGGATTATAGATCACCTTTGTTCCATTGTTGTTGGGGGTTTGGGGGACAGGGTGGGGGTACGTAACTTGACTTGTATGAATCTACAATCTCTTTTTCTACAAAAGGCAAGGTACAGTTGTTTTATCTGGGTCTAGAAGTTGGTCACTACACTCAGGTGTAAGTTACGACTTTTAACCCAGCCTGGAAGGTCGTCACTTTAAGAGGCTTTACTGGTTGTCCTTTTTGTTCGGTCCTTGATTGTGGTCACTACGAACAAGCATTTTTTTACACGTCTGGAAAGTGGTCGCTAAAACAGGTTTTACTCTACATCCTTATTATTCGGGTTCTGAAGTTGAACATTACAGCAGTTTTCCTGTACGTACTTCTTTATCCGGGTATGGAAGGTGGTCAAGACACTGCACGTCTTTTTATCCGAATCCCGAGTATGGTCACTACAAATAGGTTTTACTTTACTTTTTATAATTCAGGGCTTGAAAGTGGTAGTTACAAATAGGATTTGTTTGTTAACCTTCACCACACCCCTTCCTGCCATCTAATGTAGGTACCACTCCAAACGCAACCCTAACCCTTCATAAATACAGACGACTCACCTGGGTGAGCGTGAGGGGTATTTTGGTGCTAAAATATAAGTGAGCTGCTTATCATAACACAAGATATCAGATGGCCCACTTTAAAAAGAAAATTACTGCAAAAATTCCTGTTATAAAATTAGCGCTATATATGGAACATCTTGGCAATTAAATGAAAACTAGAACATCAGTGAGGCAGGATTCCATGTGTAACACATAACGTCATTGGATTTTAGTAATTCAATGAAACTGAAAACTCAACATTGCCTAACAATTTTTGGTCGATTTAAAAATAAGACGACGTTGCACATCTACAATATATATATTTTCACTGCAAAGAATTTGAGAACGCTGGCTCAAATAGTGTCGGAAAACGCGTCTGGAAAAAATTTATCTCCGCCCAAGCAGGTTTATATAAACAACTTTGTCCAAGGACAAAGTCCCAGCTGTTCGGTTCGCATTTCGGACCAGTGCTCATGTTTATTCAACTTCCGTTGATTCGCGCTCACATTTTGAACCAGTGCGCATGTTTATTTAATTTGCGTTAATGCGCGGTTGGCACTTCGGACCAGAGCGCATGTTAACTTAACTTTCGTCAACAGGCGGTTCGCCTTTCGGATCAGTGCGCATGTTTGGTTAACATGCGTTGATGCACGGTGTGCATTTCGAACCAGTGTGCATGTTTATTTAATTTTCGTCGATGCGCGGTTCGCATTTCGCACCAGTGCGCATGTTTATTTAACTTCCGTTGATGAGCGGTTCGCATTTAGGACTAGTGCGCATGTTTACTTCACTTGTGTCGATGCGCGGTTCGGATTTCGGACCACAAGGGATGTTTATGGAACTTCCGTCGATGCGCGAGTCGCATTTCAGATCAATGTGCATGTCTATTCAACTTGCAGGAGGAGACGCATTTTGAGACAAAATTTTACTAAATAAATAATAACTAAGCAACTAAGTCATGGACACCGTCTGCAAACCGATAGGTATACCCTAGGTTACGCGTAACGTAAGCTGGGCTAAAAATATATAATTTTTGAGAAATCTTATTATTGACAAAATTTAACCTAAATTTCAAAAACACTACGACGTTGCACATCTACTATATATATTTATATTCACTGTCTGGCCTGGACAGAATCTCCGTGCAAACAAGTTTCCATAAATATTTGACAAGTCGCATTTTTGACAATTTTTGCCTGATTTCAAAAATAATGCAACGTTGCACATGTACAGTGTATATATTTTTACTGTATAAAATTTCAGAACGCTGGATTGACTAGTTTTTGAGAACTCGTTTGGACAAGACCTATCTCCGTGCTAACAATTTCCTGAAAAACAGCCATTTTTGACAAGTCGCATTTTTGAGAATTTTTGGCCGAATTCAAAAATAATACGACGATGCACATCTTATATATATATTTTCACTGCATAAAATTTCAGAACGCTGGATCGAATAGTTTTGGAGAACTCGTCTGGACAATACCCATCTCCGTGCCAACAAGTTTCCATAAAAATATACATTTTTGACAAGTGGTATTTTTGACAAGTTTTGGCCGATTTGAAAAATAATGCAACGTTGCACATGTACAATATATATTTCCACTGAATAAAATTTCAGAACACTGGATCGAACGGTTCTGGAGAATTCGTCTGGACAAGAAATATCTCCGTCCTAACAAATTTCCTGAAAAGAAGCCATTTTTGACAAGTCGTATTTTTGAGAATTTTTGGCCGATTTCAAAAACAATACAATATATACGCCGCATTCGTTCATTCTACTTCCGACACAATATGATGGAATCTATCGGAAACATTTAACTCTTCAATGCTCAGCGGCTGAGAAATTTCAAACAACAAATTTTTACGTAATGACGTCATACTCCTTTCTAACAACGTAATAAGCGTAAACTTGACTACGTCTCGAGGAGTACGTCTATCCCCCGTGGGGGATATGGTGTGTGTAAGGCTGTTGCGTGCTGACAACGCAAAATTTAAAAGTGGAAGGATAGGTAGACGTAGTGTCTAACATTTAAACGAATCAATCCATTAACCAGTAGGCGCGTGAGAATGTCGTAGGAACGCTAAGTAAAGCGCAAATGTTCAAAAGTCCGCCATTTTGTCAATTTTTGCCCAATTCGGAAAATTCTTAATCACTGCACTGCGGAAGGTTCCAGAGAAGCCGTGTACAAAATTTGAAACGAATCTGTCTATTTATGTGTCCTGTAGACGAGTGAGACTGCCGTATATACGCTAAGTCCAGTGCCAATTTTCAAAAGTCCGCCATTTTGTCAATTTTTTTCCGATCCGGAAAATTCTTGGTCACTGCACTGCGGAAGGTTCCAGAAAAGCCGTGTACAAAATTTGAAACGAATCTGTCTATTAATGTGGCCTGTAGACGCGTGAGACTGCCGTATATACGCTAAGTCCAGTGCCAATTTTCAAAAGTCCGCCATTTTGTCAATTTTTTTCCGATCCGGAAAATTCTTGGTCACTGCACTGCGGAAGGTTCCAGAAAAGCCGTGTACAAAATTTGAAACGAATCTGTCTATTAATGTGGCCTGTAGACGCGTGAGACTGCCGTATAAACGCTAAGTCCAGTGCCAAATTTTAAAAGTCCGCCATTTTGTCAATTTTTTTTCCGATCCGGAAAATTCTTGGTCACTGCACTGCGGAAGGTTCCAGAGAACACGCACAAAATTTGAAATGAATCTGTCTATTAATTTGGCCTGTAGACGCGTGAGACTGCCGTATATACGCTAAGTCCAGTGCCAATTTTCAAAAGTCCGCCATTTTGTCAATTTTTTTCCGATCCGGAAAATTCTTGGTCACTGCACTGCGGAAGGTTCCAGAAAAGCCGTGTACAAAATTTGAAACAAATCTATATATTAATGTGGCCTGTAGGCGCGTGAGATTGAAGCGTGACAGACGGACAGACCGAAAAGTTCAAAACTATATCCCTCCGTTTCACGGGGGATAAAAATGACAGAACCGTTTGACCTAGCCAATGAATAAACTGACCAAGTTTGAAGTCTATCCGACTTTTCGTTCCCGAGATATCTCGCAAACAACATTTAATTCACTATGCCTCCCATGGGTCGTGGAGACACTCTTTATTACAGAAAATGCCTGCTGAAAGAATAGGAAAACACGCACCTTCACAATGTGGCAATTCGAGCAAAGACGAGTCTTCCTATTATTTCGCTACAAACAAATTGGAAATTAACAACGCAATACAGAAACATCATCACTTAACATACAAAACAAATAAAAACAATGAACAGAAGGGCACGAGGTAATAAATAAATAATCAAAGAAACATTCATGACTCTTACTAGAATAGGTGGGTCAGTGAAACTGACTGTGTCCCCCGCCAGCGTACAATCACAATATTTTATTTTGTTAGGTTGGACTACAACCCTTAAGCAATTCGTATCATATTATCCCTTAAGCAATTCGTATCATATTATCCCTTAAGCAATTCGTATCCTATTATCCCTTAAGCAATTCGTATCACATTCGTGAATTTTAAAATTCCAGCTGGGCCATAGTCCTTATGCCGACCTGGCTCATTTACAATGCCAATTCTTGTTACCACCCATACTACCTATGTCTATAACAATTTGGCAATCGATAAAAAAAATGAAGCTTGAGTGTGTTAACAAACTCATTCCAGTATTTAAGGGTTGTGAAAATTTCTGAAGTTCAGCTGGGCCAATGTCCTTGGGCCGACATGGCTCATTTAAAATACCAACCCTTGTTGGTTCCAATACTACTTATAGGTAAGCTATCTTGTCAATCGATGCAGAAATGTAGGCTTGAGTGTTTTAAACTCATTCCAGTATGTAAGGGATGTGAAAATTTCTGAAGCTCAGCTGGGCCAATGTCCTTGATCCGACAGGACTCATTTACAATACCGACCTTTGTTGGTTCCAATACTTCCTATATGTAAAAGATTTCAACAATCGATCCAGAAATGTAGGCTTGAGTGTGTTAACAAACTCATTCAAATGAGTAAGGATTGGGAAAATTTGTGAAGTTCAGCTGGGCCAATGTCCTTGAGCCGACATGGCTCATTTACAATACCGATCCTTGTTCGCTCCAGTACTACCCATATATAGAATATCTTAATAATCGGTTGAAAAATGTAGGCTTGAGTGTGTTAACAAAAAGCTGTCGACAGACGGACGGACAGACCCGAAAACTATAGTCCCCCGTCAGAGGACTAATTACTAGACGAA
The DNA here is from genome assembly GCA_949752745.1 of Protula sp. h YS-2021. Classification (NCBI taxonomy): domain Eukaryota; kingdom Metazoa; phylum Annelida; class Polychaeta; order Sabellida; family Serpulidae; genus Protula; species Protula sp. h YS-2021. The sequence goes on along the minus strand of OX457033.1, from coordinate 9,712,283 downwards.
TAGACACATATCAGCTACTGATCTGGTTAACTCGGTCACAATATTCGTAGGAACTGTTCAAAAACCCTTCTGAAAATGTCAGTTTTGAAGCAAAACAAAATGGAATTTCTTATATTTGTTACAATATTTATTTAAAATATTTGAAATACATACATTGAAAATAGATACAGCCAGAACCTGGATTACTTTTCATGATCATATAAACCAGCCAACCAACACAGTCGTTGTATCCTTTCTTCATTTGTCCAGATGCTCAAAAATACAAACATGAACCCCTGACTCAGAAGTATTTGCACATCATTTTTCAATTAATGTTTGCACTCTTGGATTACAACTTGAAATTAACAACTCAGAGACGGTTTTCACAAACTTTTCTATTAATTATTTTATTTTAATTAATTATTTATTTATTATAATTATTATTTGCTTTGCTCTAACAATCTAGATGTATGGAATGCCATTTTAACATTTAATGCTTATTTTTGATATCAAAATATAATTAGAGATATCAATAAGTCAATTTAGATCTCATTAATTTATATTTTGCTGTCAATAATTGAATTTTAGATGGCAAAAATTTATTTTTGAGATCAAAAAATCAATTTTACAAACCTAAAAAATCTTACGGGAGACACACATTCACATAAAATATAACGAATCGTCAATTAAATTTTGGAGATGAAAATTTGAATTATTGAGATCAATAATAACAACATAATTTTTGATCTCAAGAATTGCTTCTTTTTTGTACAGTAAAAAATTAAAATAAAGATTCTGTATACAATGACAGCCATTATTTATTTACAGATGTGCTTTTCTGATTTTTTTATTTAAAAAAAAATAGACTGATATTTTGATATCAAGAATCAGTTTTTGAGATCAAAAAATCGTTTGCAGATTTCAAAATACAAATTAAAAATGTATCAGTCTGAAATAATGATATCTGAAATAAATTCTTGTTTTCAATATATAGACAATTAATTGCTGAGCTCAAAATTAATATTTTTGCTCTCAAATATTTCATTTTTGCTATCAGGAATTGAATTTTTGATCTCAAAAAATCAATTTTAGATATCATTAAATCATTTTTGATATCAATAAATATTTCTTGATATCTCTAAATATTTATTGATATCAAAAATTATTTTTTGAGATCAAGAATACATTTAGAGATATCAAGAATACAATTACAGATAGCAAAAATGAATTCTTGATATCAAAATATGGATTTATAGAGATCAAAAATTAATTCTTGATATCAAAAAATCAATTTTTCATATCAAAAATTAATTCTTGATATCAAAAAATCAATTTTTGAGATCAAAAATTAATTCTTGATATCAATAATTCACTAATAAATGTGAAAACGGCATTCCATTGTAGATGAGAATGTCAATGTACTTAACCCCTTCTCCACTAAACTAAACCTTTTAAGCTTTCAATTAAAAAAAACCTTCACTTCATAGTTGCGCCATGCATTTTATTTGCTCATTAATAGACCCGTAATATAATATGAACGCCGGAATCGGTCCACACCGGTTCGCTCAGCTCGCCGGGCTTGAGTGCAAAAGACGCCTCTTCGAAAGGCTTCTGCATCTGGCCGGCGCTGAACTCGCCCAGGTCACCGCCACTCTTGGCTGAACTGCAGTCGCTGAATTGTTTGGCAAGCTCCTCAAATGTCGCCTCGCCACTCTCAATCTTCCTTCTGTACTCTGCGCAAACAAGTGAATTATAGCCCTCTGATTACTTACCAATATCGCGTGGATTCAGGCAAAAATGTTCATTAGAGATTCAGCAACGACAAACATAAATTGTTGGTGCTTGACTGTTGGCGGTTGCTCACAAACTGGGTGTTCACCGTCGGAGGTTTAAATGAATGAACATTCCTCAGTTTTAATAACCTAATGTATGTGAGTTTCTATTTCCATTTTCTATTACGAAACTAGAGCAGTGTGCACAGCCCACATATTGTCCACAGCCCCCTCCCCCATCAGTTAAACACGGCCATCAACAGTCAATCAAGAGCTCAAATTTTCTAAGTCCAGTTGGTGCCTTTTCCTTGGACGAACCTGGCCCATTTACAATACCGATATGTGTTTGTTCCCATAGGAGCTACATACCAAGTTTCATTAAAATCCTTGCATTAGTTTTTAAGTTATCGTGTTAACAATCTGTTGATGACAGACCGACACACGGTCGATCGCCTATATCTCCCCCCGTGGGGAATAAAGGTAAGTCAACAATACACGGCAACGCCCAGGCTTATTATCAATCACAACAGCGTCAAAGCGTGGCCATCCCACTACCTTTTAGCTCCTCCAGCGCCTCCTCTTTTGATTTCGTGATGTTCTGTTGTCGCCATGACGACGGGCGGCGAGAGTCTCGGTGTTTCACCAGCAGGTGCTTGCAGCGCACGCCCTCTGCCGGCGGCTTGTCTGGCTTCTCCCATTGGCTCTGCTTTGTATGCGGGTTGAAATAATACGTCTTTCCTGTAAACACATAAAAAGTTTGGTTACGCCTAGATCGGGAACGGTCCATAATATATGCAGTTTTACTTGCAAGTGAAAAATTTATTACTTTGGAAACACTTTACCACACAGAATACTATTCCTGACGAGTACCCGGGTCCAAAATGTGGACCCAAAACTTGAGGACGAGTACCATCCCTTGTCAAGTCAATGTTTCACGTCATTTATTTGTTTGTATTTGTCTTTAACATAAGGGTACTTTCGTGTAACCATGTAGTTTTTTGTTCCGAAATCTATATGATCAAAGTTCATCAACTGCCAAATTTCTCATCTGATTATTATGAAGCAAATTTATCTATATTCAGCACTTGGGGTATTCTCTGCGTAACATTATCACCGTTTCTCCAATTGTCAATTCCTATAAATAGTAACAACATGGCGGCCCTAGGGCCGTTTCGGGGGTGTTGTCATCGTTGAAATGTTCGGACCATAAGATATTCCAAATGACTGGACGGCTGTCGTGCTAAGGCAAACCACGTAACCTACTTAAGGTCAGGAAGAAAAGTCTTGTTTCTCATCCCATATTTTTCCAATTTGACCGACCGGCTGTCGATCTTTTTAAAATTTATTCAGGAAAAAAAAACCCGACCAGAATTAGGTGCCCGGCCTTCTAGCAAATTCCTTTTTTTAATTTTTTTTGGTGAGAAATCTCTACACGGAATGTATGGAAAATACTTAAATGGATTTTTGAATTTTTTTACATTTTTTAAAGATTTTTCTTCACAACTTATGGAATGTGGATATTGACTGAAATTCTAAGTTCAACTAAATTTATTCCTTGTCCGTAATTTATACTTCTTGAGTGAAATAAATTTTGAAGGAAGTAAAAATTTCCACAGGCCCAAAAATTTTTTTCAAAATTCGAAAAATATCAGAAAATTTCAGAAATACATTAGTATTTGAAAAATTTTACAGGTCGGGACCTGTTGAACTTGAGTCAAATTTTAAGCTCCTCCAACATTTACTCTTGGGTCGTAATTTTTGCTTACTACGCTAGAAATCGCTACAGGGATTGTAGAAAAGTCATTTAAATGCATTTCTGAAATTTTCTGATTTTTTTTTAATTTTGAAAAATTTCACAGGTCCCGACCTGTTGAAACTGAGTGAAATTTTAAGTTTCTACAAAATATATTCCTAGGCTGTGATATTCACTTGTCAGGTTACAAAACACTACAGGGATTGCACAAAAGCCATTCAAATGCATTTCTGATATTTTTCGAATTTTGAAAAAGTTCACAGGTCGGGACCTGTTGAACTTGAGTCAATTTTAAGCTCCTCCAACATTTATTTCTGGGTCGTGATTTTTGCTTCCTACGTTGGAAATCGCTACAGGGATTGTAGAAAAGTCACTTAAATGCATTTCTGAAATTTTCTGATATTTTTTAACTTTTTAAAATTTCACAGGTCGCGACATCTTGAAACTGAGTGAAATTTTAAGTTTCTCCAAAATATATTCCTAGGCTGTGATATTCACTTGTCAGGTTAGAAAACACTACAGGGATTGCAGAAAAGGCATTCAAATGCATTTCTGATATTTTTCGAATTTTGAAAAATTTCACAGGTCGGGACCTGTTGAACTTGAGTCAAATTTTAAGTTCCTCCAACATTTATTCTTGGGTCGTAATTTTTGCTTCCTACGTTAGAAATCGCAACTGGTATTGTAGAAAAGTCATTTAAATGCATTTCTGAAATTTTCTGATATTTTTTTAACTTTGAGAAATTTCACAGGTCGCGACCTGTTGAAACTGAGTGAAATTTTAAGTTTCTCCAAAATATATTCCTAGGCTGTGATATTCACTTGTCAGGTTAGAAAACACTACAGGGTTTGCAGAAAAGGCATTCAAATGCATTTCTGATATTTTTCGAATTTTGAAAAAGTTCACAGGTCGGGACCTGTTGAACTTGAGTAAAATTTTAAGCTCCTCCAACATTTATTCTTGGGTCGTAATTTTTGCTTCCTCCGTTAGAAATCGCGACAGGTATTGTAGAAAAGTCATTTAAATGCATTTCTAAAATTTTCTGATATTTTTTCAATTTTGAAAAATTTCACAGGTCGCGACCTCTTGAAACTAAGGGGAAATTTTAGGTTTCTTCAAAATATATTCCTAACTTGGAATATTCACTTGTCAGGTTACAAAACGCTTCAGGGATTGTAGAAAAGGCATTCAAATGCATTTCTGATATTTTTTTAATTTTGAAAAATTTCACAGGTCGGGACCTGTTGAACTTAAGTCAAATTTTAAGCTCCTCCAATATTTATTCTTGGGTGGTTATTTTTGTTTCCTACGTTAGAAATCAATACTGGGATTGCAGAAAAGTCATTTAAATGCATTTCTGAAATTTTCTGATATTTTTTTTTAATCTTAAAAAATTTCACAGGTCCCGACCTGTTGAAACTGAGTGAAATTTTAAGTTTCTCCAAAATATATTCCTAGGCTGTGATATTCACTTGTCAGGTTACAAAACACTACAGGGATTGCACAAAAGGCATTCAAATGCATTTCTGATATTTTTCGAATTTTGAAAAATTTCACAGCAAATTTTAAGCTCCTCGAACATTTATTCCTGGGTCGTAATTTTTGCTTCCTACGTTAGAAATCGCTACAGGGATTGTAGAAAAGTCGCTTAAATGCATTTCTGAAATTTCCTGATATTTTTTAACTTTTTAAAATTTCACAGGTCGCGACCTGTTGAAACTGAGTGAAATTTTAAGTTTCTTCAAAATAAATTCGTAAGTTGGAATATTCACTTGTCAGGTTACAAAACGATTCAGGGATTGTAGAAAAGGCATTCAAATGCATTTCTGATATTTTTTTAATTTTGAAAAATTTCACGGGTCGGGACCTGTTGAACTTGAGTCAAATTTTAAGTTCCTCCAACATTTATTCTTGGGTCGTAATTTTTGCTTCCTACGTTAGAAATCGCAACTGGTATTGTAGAAAAGTCATTTAAATGCATTTCTGAAATTTTCTGATATTTTTCTAACTTTGAGAAATTTCACAGGTCGCGACCTGTTGAAACAGTGAAATTTTAAGTTTCTCCAAAATATATTCCTAGGCTGTGATATTCACTTGTCAGGTTAGAAAACACTACAGGGTTTGCAGAAAAGGCATTCAAATGCATTTCTGATATTTTTCGAATTTTGAAAAAGTTCACAGGTCGGGACCTGTTGAACTTGAGTAAAATTTTAAGCTCCTCCAACATTTATTCTTGGGTCGTAATTTTTGCTTCCTCCGTTAGAAATCGCGACAGGTATTGTAGAAAAGTCATTTAAATGCATTTCTAAAATTTTCTGATATTTTTTCAATTTTGAAAAATTTCACAGGTCGCGACCTCTTGAAACTAAGGGGAAATTTTAGGTTTCTTCAAAATATATTCTTAACTTGGAATATTCACTTGTCAGGTTACAAAACGATTCAGGGATTGTAGAAAAGGCATTCAAATGCATTTCTGATATTTTTTTAATTTTGAAAAATTTCACAGGTCGGGACCTGTTGAACTTAAGTCAAATTTTAAGCTCCTCCAATATTTATTCTTGGGTGGTTATTTTTGTTTCCTACGTTAGAAATCAATACTGGGATTGCAGAAAAGTCATTTAAATGCATTTCTGAAATTTTCTGATATTTTTTTTAATCTTAAAAAATTTCACAGGTCCCGACCTGTTGAAACTGAGTGAAATTTTAACTTTCTCCAAAATATATTCCTAGGCTGTGATATTCACTTGTCAGGTTACAAAACACTACAGGGATTGCACAAAAGGCATTCAAATGCATTTCTGATATTTTTCGAATTTTGAAAAATTTCACAGCAAATTTTAAGCTCCTCGAACATTTATTCCTGGGTCGTAATTTTTGCTTCCTACGTTAGAAATCGCTACAGGGATTGTAGAAAAGTCGCTTAAATGCATTTCTGAAATTTCCTGATATTTTTTAACTTTTTAAAATTTCACAGGTCGCGACCTGTTGAAACTGAGTGAAATTTTAAGTTTCTTCAAAATAAATTCGTAAGTTGGAATATTCACTTGTCAGGTTACAAAACGATTCAGGGATTGTAGAAAAGGCATGCAAATGCATTTCTGATATTTTTTTAATTTTGAAAAATTTCACAGGTCGGGACCTGTTGAACTTAAGTCAAATTTTAAGCTCCTCCAATATTTATTCTTGGGTGGTTATTTTTGTTTCCTACGTAAGAAATCAATACTGGGATTGCAGAAAAGTCATTTAAATGCATTTCTGAAATTTTCTGATATTCTTTTTAACTTTGAAAAATTTCACAGGTCGCGACCTATTCAAACTGAGTGAAATTTTAAGTTTCTCCAAAATATATTCCTAGGCTGTGATATTCACTTGACAGGTTAGAAAACACTACAGGGATTGCACAAAAGGCATTCAAATGCATTTCTGATATTTTTCGAAATTTGAAAAATTTCGCAGGTCGGGACCCTTTGAACTTGAGTCAAATTTTAAGCTCCTCCAACATTTATTCCTGGGTCGTAATTTTTGCTTCCTACGTTAGAAATCGCTACAAGGACTGTAGAAAAGTCACTTAAATGCATTTCTGAAATTTTCTGATATTTTTTAATTTTGAAAAATTTCACAGGTCGTGACCTGTTGAAACTGAGTCAAATTTTAAGTTTCTCCAAAATATATTCCTAGGCTGTGATATTCACTTGTCAGGTTAGAAAACACTACAGGGATTCCACAAAAGGCATTCAAATGCATTTCTGATATTTTTCGAATTTTGAAAAATTTCACAGGTCGGACCTGTTGAACTTGAGTCAAATTTTAAGCTCCTCCAACATTTATTTCTGGGTCGTGATTTTTGCTTCCTACGTTGGAAATCGCTACAGGGATTGTAGAAAAGTCACTTAAATGCATTTCTGAAATTTTCTGATATTTTTTAACTTTTTAAAATTTCACAGGTCGCGACATCTTGAAACTGAGTGAAATTTTAAGTTTCTCCAAAATATATTCCTAGGCTGTGATATTCACTTGTCAGGTTACAAAACACTACAGGGATTGCATAAAAGGCATTCAAATGCATTTCTGATATTTTTCGAATTTTGAAAAATTTCACAGGTCGGGACCTGTTGAACTTGAGTCAAATTTTAAGTTCCTCCAACATTTATTCTTGGGTCGTAATTTTTGCTTCCTACGTTAGAAATCGCAACTGGTATTGTAGAAAAGTCATTTAAATGCATTTCTGAAATTTTCTGATATTTTTCTAACTTTGAGAAATTTCACAGGTCGCGACCTGTTGAAACAGTGAAATTTTAAGTTTCTCCAAAATATATTCCTAGGCTGTGATATTCACTTGTCAGGTTAGAAAACACTACAGGGTTTGCAGAAAAGGCATTCAAATGCATTTCTGATATTTTTCGAATTTTGAAAAAGTTCACAGGTCGGGACCTGTTGAACTTGAGTAAAATTTTAAGCTCTTCCAACATTTATTCTTGGGTCGTAATTTTTGCTTCCTCCGTTAGAAATCGCGACAGGTATTGTAGAAAAGTCATTTAAATGCATTTCTAAAATTTACTGATATTTTTTCAATTTTGAAAAATTTCACAGGTCGCGACCTCTTGAAACTAAGGGGAAATTTTAGGTTTCTTCAAAATATATTCCTAACTTGGAATATTCACTTGTCAGGTTACAAAACGCTTCAGGGATTGTAGAAAAGGCATTCAAATGCATTTCTGATATTTTTTTAATTTTGAAAAATTTCACAGGTCGGGACCTGTTGAACTTAAGTCAAATTATAAGCTCCTCCAATATTTATTCTTGGGTGGTTATTTTTGTTTCCTACGTTAGAAATCAATACTGGGATTGCAGAAAAGTCATTTAAATGCATTTCTAAAATTTTCTGATATTTTTTCAATTTTGAAAAATTTCACAGGTCCCGACCTGTTGAAACTGAGTGAAATTTTAAGTTTCTCCAAAATATATTCCTAGGCTGTGATATTCACTTGTCAGGTTACAAAACACTACAGGGATTGCACAAAAGGCATTCAAATGCATTTCTGATATTTTTCGAATTTTGAAAAATTTCACAGCAAATTTTAAGCTCCTCCAACATTTATTCCTGGGTCGTAATTTTTGCTTCCTACGTTAGAAATCGCTACAGGGATTGAAGAAAAGTCGCTTAAATGCATTTCTGAAATTTCCTGATATTTTTTAACTTTTTAAAATTTCACAGGTCGCGACCTCTTGAAACTGAGTGAAATTTTAAGTTTCTCCAAAATATATTCCTAGGCTGTGATATTCACTTGTCAGGTTAGAAAACACTACAGGGATTCCACAAGAGGCATTCAAATGCATTTCTGATATTTTTCGAATTTTGAAAAATTTCAGAGGTCGGGACCTGTTGAACTTGAGTCAAATTTTAAGTTCCTCCAACATTTATTCTTGGGTCGTAATTTTTGCTTCCTACGTTAGAAATCGCAACTGGTATTGTAGAAAAGTCATTTAAATGCATTTCTGAAATTTTCTGATATTTTTTTAACTTTGAGAAATTTCACAGGTCGCGACCTGTTGAAACAGTGAAATTTTAAGTTTCTCCAAAATATATTCCTAGGCTGTGATATTCACTTGTCAGGTTAGAAAACACTACAGGGTTTGCAGAAAAGGCATTCAAATGCATTTCTGATATTTTTCGAATTTTGAAAAAGTTCACAGGTCGGGACCTGTTGAACTTGAGTAAAATTTTAAGCTCCTCCAACATTTATTCTTGGGTCGTAATTTTTGCTTCCTCCGTTAGAAATCGCGACAGGTATTGTAGAAAAGTCATTTAAATGCATTTCTAAAATTTTCTGATATTTTTTCAATTTTGAAAAATTTCACAGGTCGCGACCTCTTGAAACTAAGGGGAAATTTTAGGTTTCTTCAAAATATATTCCTAACTTGGAATATTCACTTGTCAGGTTACAAAACGCTTCAGGGATTGTAGAAAAGGCATTCAAATGCATTTCTGATATTTTTTTAATTTTGAAAAATTTCACAGGTCGGGACCTGTTGAACTTGAGTCAAATTTTAAGTTCCTCCAACATTTATTCTTGGGTCGTAATTTTTGCTTCCTACGTTAGAAATCGCAACTGGTATTGTAGAAAAGTCATTTAAATGCATTTCTGAAATTTTCTGATATTTTTTTAACTTTGAGAAATTTCACAGGTCGCGACCTGTTGAAACAGTGAAATTTTAAGTTTCTCCAAAATATATTCCTGGGCTGTGATATTCACTTGTCAGGTTAGAAAACACTACAGGGTTTGCAGAAAAGGCATTCAAATGCATTTCTGATATTTTTCGAATTTTGAAAAAGTTCACAGGTCGGGACCTGTTGAACTTGAGTCAAATTTTAAGCTCCTCCAACATTTATTCCTGGGTCGTAATTTTTGCTTTCTCCGTTAGAAATCGCTACAGGTATTGTAGAAAAGTCATTTAAATGCATTTCTAAAATTTTCTGATATTTTTTCAATTTTGAAAAATTTCACAGGTCGCGACCTGTTGAAACTGAGTGAAATTTTAAGTTTCTTCAAAATATATTCCTAAGTTGGAATATTCACTTGTGAGGTTACAAAACGCTTCAGGGATTGTAGAAAAGGCATTCAAATGCATTTCTGATATTTTTTTAATTTTGAAAAATTTCACAGGTCGGGACCTGTTGAACTTAAGTCAATATATATATGACCCAAATATATCCCTAGGCTGTGATATTCACTTGTCAGGTTAGAAAACACTACAGGGTTTGCAAAAAAGGCATTCAAATGCATTTCTGATATTTTTCGAATTTTGAAAAAGTTCACAGGTCGGGACCTGTTGAACTTGAGTCAAATTTTAAGCTCCTCCAACATTTATTCTTGGGTCGTAATTTTTGTTTCCTACGTTAGAAATCGTTACAGGTATTGTAGAAAAGTCATTTAGATGCATTTCTGAAATTTTCAGATATTTTTTCAATTTTGAAAAATTTCACAGGTCGCACCCTGTTGAAACTGAGTGAAATTTTAAGTTTCTCCAAAATATATTCCTAGGCTGTGATATTCACTTGTCAGGTTACAAAACACTACAGGGTTTGCAGAAAAAGCATTCAAAAGTATTTCTGATATTTTTCGAATTTTGAAAAATTTCACAGATCAGGACCTGTTGTACTTGAGTCAAATTTCAAGCTCCTCCAACATTTATTCTTGGGTCGTAATTTTTGCTTCCTACGTTAGAAATCGCTACAGGTATTGTAGAAAAGTCATTTAAATGCATTTCTGAAATTTTCTGATATTTTTTTAATTTTGAAAAATTTCACAGGTCGCGACCTGTTGAAATTGAGTGAAATTTTAAGTTTCACCAAATATATTCCTACGCTGTGATATTTACTTGTCAGGTTACAAAACACTACAGGGATTGCACAACAGGCATCCAAATGCATTTCTGATATTTTTCGAATTTTGGAAAAGTTCACAGGTCGGGACCTGTTGAACTTGAGTCAAATTTTAAGATCCTACAACATTTATTCTTGGGTCGTAATTTTTGCTTCCTCCGTTAGAAATCGCTACAGATATTGTAGAAAAGTCACTTAAATGCATTTCGGAAATTTCTGATATTTTTTTCAATTTAGAAAATTTCAAAGGTCGCACCCTGTTGAAACTGAGTGAAATTTTAAGTTTCTTCAAAATATATTCCTAAGTTGGAATATTCACTTGTCAAGTTACAAAACGCTTCAGGGATTGCAGAAAAGGCATTCAAATGCATTTCTGATATTTTTTTAATTTTGAAAAATTTCACAGGTCGGGACCTCTTGAACTTAAGTCAAATTTTAAGCTCCTCCAATATTTATTCTTGGGTGGTAATTTTTGTTTCCTACGTTAGAAATCAATACTGGGATTGTAGAAAAGTCACTTAAATGCATTTCTGAAATTTTCTGATATTTTTTTTAATGTTAAAAAATTTCACAGGTCCCGACTTGTTGAAACTGAGTGAAATTTTAAGTTTCTTCAAAATATATTCCTAAGTTGGAATATTCACTTGTCAGGTTACAAAACACTACAGGGATTGCATAAAAGGTATTCAAATGCATTTCTGGTATTTTTCGAATTTTGAAAAATTTCACAGGTTGAACTTGAGTCAAATTTTAAGCTCCTCCAACATTTATTCCTGGGTCGTAATTTTTGCTTCCTACGTTAGAAATCGCTACAGGGATTGTAGAAAAGTCACTTAAATGCATTTCTGAAATTTTCTGATATTTTTTAACTTTTTAAAATTTCACAGGTCGCGACCTCTTGAAACAGTGAAATTTTAAGTTTCTCCAAAATATATTCCTAGGCTGTGATATTCACTTGTCAGGTTAGAAAACACTACAGGGATTTAACAAAAGGCATTCAAATGCATTTCTGATATTTTTCGAATTTTGAAAAATTTCACAGGTCGCGACCTGTTGAACTTGAGTCAAATTTTAAGTTCCTCCAACATTTATTCTTGGGTCGTAATTTTTGCTTCCTACGTTAGAAATCGCAACTGGTATTGTAGAAAAGTCATTTAAATGCATTTCTGAAATTTTCTGATATTTTTTTAACTTTGAGGAATTTCACAGGTCGCGACCTGTTGAAACAGTGAAATTTTAAGTTTCTCCAAAATATATTCCTAGGCTGTGATATTTACTTGTCAGGTTACAAAACACTACAGGGATTGCACAAAAGCCATTCAAATGCATTTCTGATATTTTTCGAATTTTGGAAAAGTTCACAGGTCGGGACCTGTTGAACTTGAGTCAAATTTTAAGATCCTACAACATTTATTCTTGGGTCGTAATTTTTGCTTCCTCCGTTAGAAATCGCTACAGGTATTGTAGAAAAGTCACTTAAATGCATTTCGGAAATTTCTGATATTTTTTTCAATTTAGAAAATTTCAAAGGTCGCACCCTGTTGAAACTGAGTGAAATTTTAAGTTTCTTCAAAATATATTCCTAAGTTGGAATATTCACTTGTCAAGTTACAAAACGCTTCAGGGATTGCAGAAAAGACATTCAAATGCATTTCTGATATTTTTTTAATTTTGAAAAATTTCACAGGTCGGGACCTCTTGAACTTAAGTCAAATTTTAAGCTCCTCCAATATTTATTCTTGGGTGGTAATTTTTGTTTCCTACGTTAGAAATCAATACTGGGATTGTAGAAAAGTCATTTAAATGCATTTCTGAAATTTTCTGATATTTTTTTTAATGTTAAAAAATTTCACAGGTCCCGACCTGTTGAAACTGAGTGAAATTTTAAGTTTCTTCAAAATATATTCCTAAGTTGGAATATTCACTTGTCAGGTTACAAAACACTACAGGGATTGCACAAAAGGTATTCAAATGCATTTCTGATATTTTTCGAATTTTGAAAAATTTCACAGGTTGAACTTGAGTCAAATTTTAAGCTCCTCCAACATTTATTCCTGGGTCGTAATTTTTGCTTCCTACGTTAGAAATCGCTACAGGGATTGTAGAAAAGTCACTTAAATGCATTTCTGAAATTTTCTGATATTTTTATAACTTTTTAAAATTTCACAGGTCGCGACCTCTTGAAACAGTGAAATTTTAAGTTTCTCCAAAATATATTCCTAGGCTGTGATATTCACTTGTCAGGTTAGAAAACACTACAGGGATTTAACAAAAGGCATTCAAATGCATTTCTGATATTTTTCGAATTTTGAAAAATTTCACAGGTCGCGACCTGTTGAACTTGAGTCAAATTTTAAGTTCCTCCAACATTTATTCTTGGGTCGTAATTTTTGCTTCCTACGTTAGAAATCGCTACAGGTATTGTAGAAAAGTCATTTAAATGCATTTCTGAAATTTTCTGATATTTTTTTAACTTTGAGAAATTTCACAGGTCGCGACCTGTTGAAACAGTGAAATTTCAAGATTCTCCAAAATATATTCCTAGGCTGTGATATTCACTTGTCAGGTTAGAAAATACTACAGGGATTCCACAAAAGGCATTCAAATGCATTTCTGATATTTTTCGAATTTTGAAAAATTTCACAGGTCGGGACCTGTTGAACTTGAGTCAAATTTTAAGCTCCTCCAACATTTATTCCTGGGTCGTAACTTTTGCTTCCTACGTTAGAAATCGCTACAGGGATTGTAGAAAAGTCACTTAAATGCATTTCTGACATTTTCTGATATTTTTTAACTTTTTAAAATTTCACAGGTCGCGACCTGTTGAAACAGTGAAATTTTAAGTTTCTCCAAAATATATTCCTAGGCTGTGATATTCACTTGTCAGGTTAGAAAACACTACAGGGATTCCACAAAAGGCATTCAAATGCATTTCTGATATTCTTCGAATTTTGAAAAATTTCACAGGTCGGACCCTGTTGAACTTGAGTCAAATTTTAAGTTCCTCCAACATTTATTCTTGGGTCGTAATTTTTGCTTCCTACGTTAGAAATCGCTACAGGTATTGTAGAAAAGTCATTTAAATGCATTTCTGAAATTTTCTGATATTTTTTTAACTTTGAGAAATTTCACAGGTCGCGACCTGTTGAAACAGTAAAATTTCAAGTTTCTCCAAGTTATATTCCTAGGCTGTGATATTCACTTGTCAGGTTAGAAAACACTACAGGGATTGCACAAAAGGCATTCAAATGCATTTCTGATATTTTTCGAATTTTGAAAAATTTCACAGGTCGGGACCTGTTGAACTTGAGTCAATTTTTAAGCTCCTCCAACATTTATTCCTGGGTCGTAATTTTTGCTTCCTACGTTAGAAATCGCTACAGGGATTGTAGAAAAGTCACTTAAATGCATTTCTGAAATTTTCTGATATTTTTTAACTTTTTAAAATTTCACAGGTCGCGACCTGTTGAAACAGTGAAATTTTAAGTTTCTCCAAAATATATTCCTAGGCTGTGATATTCACTTGTCAGGTTAGAAAACACTACAGGGATTCCACAAAAGGCATTCAAATGCATTTCTGATATTTTTCGAATTTTGAAAAATTTCACAGGTCGGACCCTGTTGAACTTGAGTCAAATTTTAAGTTCCTCCAACATTTATTCTTGGGTCGTAATTTTTGCTTCCTACGTTAGAAATCGCTACAGGTATTGTAGAAAAGTCGTTTAAATGCATTTCTGAAATTTTCTGATATTTTTTTAACTTTGAGAAATTTCACAGGTCGCGACCTGTTGAAACAGTGAAATTTCAAGTTTCTCCAAAATATATTCCTAGGCTGTGATATTCACTTGTCAGGTTAGAAAATACTACAGGGATTCCACAAAAGGCATTCAAATGCATTTCTGATATTTTTCGAATTTTGAAAAATTTCACAGGTCGGGACATGTTGAACTTGAGTCAAATTTTAAGCTCCTCCAACATTTATTCCTGGGTCGTAACTTTTGCTTCCTACGTTAGAAATCGCTACAGGGATTGTAGAAAAGTCACTTAAATGCATTTCTGAAATTTTCTGATATTTTTGACTTTTGAAAATTTCACAGGTCTCGACCTCTTGAAACTGAGTGAAATTTTAAGTTTCTCCAAAATATATTCCTAAGTTGGAATATTCACTTGTCAGGTTACAAAACGTTTCAGGGATTGTAGAAAAGGCATTCAAATGCAATTCTGATATTTTTTTAATTTTGAAAAATTTCACAGGTCGGGACCTGTTGAACTTGAGTCAAATTTTAAGTTCCTCCAACATTTATTCTTGGGTCGTAATTTTTGCTTCCTACGTTAGAAATCGCAACAGGTATTGTAGAAAAGTCATTTAAATGCATTTCTGAAATTTTCTGATATTTTTATAACTTTGAGAAATTTCACAGGTCGCGACCTCTTGAAACAGTGAAATTTCAAGTTTCTCCAAAATATATTCCTAGGCTGTGATATTCACTTGTCAGGTTAGAAAACACCACAGGGTTTGCAGAAAAGGCATTCAAATGCATTTCTGATATTTTTCGAATTTCGAAAAAGTTCACAGGTCGGGACTTGTTGAACTTGAGTCAAATTTTAAGCTCCTCCAACATTTATTCTTGGGTCGTAATTTTAATTTCCTGCGTTAGAAATCGCTACAGGGATTGCAGAAAAGTCTTTTAGATGCATTTCTGAAATTTTCTGATATTTTTTCAATTTTGAAAAATTTCACAGGTCGCGACCTGTTGAAACTGAGTGAAATTTTAAGTTTCTCCAAAATATATTCCTAGGCTGTGATATTCACTTGTCAGGTTACAAAACACTACAGGGTTTGCAGAAAAAACATTCAAAAGTATTTCTGATATTTTTCGAATTTTGAAAAATTTTACAGGTCGGGACCTGTTGAACTTGAGTCAAATTTCAAGCTCCTCCAACATTTACTCTTGGGTCGGAATTTTTGCTTACCACGCTAGAAATCGCTACAGGGATTGTAGAAAAGTCATTTAAATGCATTTCTGAAATTTTCTGATTCTTTTTTAATTTTGAAAAATTTCACAGGTCGCGACCTGTTTAAACTGAGTGAAAATTTTAAATTTCTCCAAAATATATTCCTAGGCTGTGATATTTACTTGTCAGGTTACAAAACACTACAGGGATTGCACAAAAGGCATTCAAATGCATTTCTGATATTTTTCGAATTTTGAAAAAGTTCACAGGTCGGGACCTGTTGAACTTGAGTCAAATTTTAAGCTCCTCCAACATTTATTCTTGGGTCGTAATTTTTGCTTCCTCCGTTAGAAATCGCTACAGGTATTGTAGAAAAGTCATTTAAATGCATTTCTGAAATTTTCTGATATTTTTTCAATTTTGAAAAATTTCACAGGTCGCGACCTCTTGAAACTGAGTGAAATTTTAAGTTTCTCCAAAATATATTCCTAAGTTGGAATATTCACTTGTCAGGTTACAAAACGCTTCAGGAATTGCAGTAAAGGCATTCAAATGCATTTCTGATATTTTTTTAATTTTGAAAAATTTCACAGGTCCGGACCTGTTGAACTTAAGTCAAATTTTAAGCTCCTCCAATATTTATTCTTGGGTGGTTATTTTTGTTTCCTACGTTAGAAATCAATACTGGGATTGCAGAAAAGTCATTTAAATGCATTTCTGAAATTTTCTGATATTTTTTTTAATCTTAAAAAATTTCACAGGTCCCGACCTGTTAAAACTGAGTGAAATTTTAAGTTTCTCCAAAATATATTCCTAGGCTGTGATATTCACTTGTCAGGTTAGAAAACACTACAGGGATTGCACAAAAGGCATTCAAATGCATTTCTGATATTTTTCGAATTTTGAAAAATTTCACAGGTCGGGACCTGTTGAACTTGAGTCAATTTTTAAGCTCCTCCAACATTTATTCCTGGGTCGTAATTTTTGCTTCCTACGTTAGAAATCGCTACAGGGATTGTAGAAAAGTCACTTAAATGCATTTCTGAAATTTTCTGATATTTTTTAACTTTTTAAAATTTCACAGGTCGCGACCTGTTGAAACAGTGAAATTTTAAGTTTCTCCAAAATATATTCCTAGGCTGTGATATTCACTTGTCAGGTTAGAAAACACTACAGGGATTCCACAAAAGGCATTCAAATGCATTTCTGATATTTTTCGAATTTTGAAAAATTTCACAGGTCGGACCCTGTTGAACTTGAGTCAAATTTTAAGTTCCTCCAACATTTATTCTTGGGTCGTAATTTTTGCTTCCTACGTTAGAAATCGCTACAGGTATTGTAGAAAAGTCGTTTAAATGCATTTCTGAAATTTTCTGATATTTTTTTTAATCTTAAAAAATTTCACAGGTCCCGACCTGTTAAAACTGAGTGAAATTTTAAGTTTCTCCAAAATATATTCCTAGGCTGTGATATTCACTTGTCAGGTTAGAAAACACTACAGGGATTGCACAAAAGGCATTCAAATGCATTTCTGATATTTTTCGAATTTTGAAAAATTTCACAGGTCGGGACCTGTTGAACTTGAGTCAATTTTTAAGCTCCTCCAACATTTATTCCTGGGTCGTAATTTTTGCTTCCTACGTTAGAAATCGCTACAGGGATTGTAGAAAAGTCACTTAAATGCATTTCTGAAATTTTCTGATATTTTTTAACTTTTTAAAATTTCACAGGTCGCGACCTGTTGAAACAGTGAAATTTTAAGTTTCTCCAAAATATATTCCTAGGCTGTGATATTCACTTGTCAGGTTAGAAAACACTACAGGGATTCCACAAAAGGCATTCAAATGCATTTCTGATATTTTTCGAATTTTGAAAAATTTCACAGGTCGGACCCTGTTGAACTTGAGTCAAATTTTAAGTTCCTCCAACATTTATTCTTGGGTCGTAATTTTTGCTTCCTACGTTAGAAATCGCTACAGGTATTGTAGAAAAGTCGTTTAAATGCATTTCTGAAATTTTCTGATATTTTTTTAACTTTGAGAAATTTCACAGGTCGCGACCTGTTGAAACAGTGAAATTTCAAGTTTCTCCAAAATATATTCCTAGGCTGTGATATTCACTTGTCAGGTTAGAAAATACTACAGGGATTCCACAAAAGGCATTCAAATGCATTTCTGATATTTTTCGAATTTTGAAAAATTTCACAGGTCGGGACATGTTGAACTTGAGTCAAATTTTAAGCTCCTCCAACATTTATTCCTGGGTCGTAACTTTTGCTTCCTACGTTAGAAATCGCTACAGGGATTGTAGAAAAGTCACTTAAATGCATTTCTGAAATTTTCTGATATTTTTGACTTTTTAAAATTTCACAGGTCTCGACCTCTTGAAACTGAGCGAAATTTTAAGTTTCTCCAAAATATATTCCTAAGTTGGAATATTCACTTGTCAGGTTACAAAACGTTTCAGGGATTGTAGAAAAGGCATTCAAATGCAATTCTGATATTTTTTTAATTTTGAAAAATTTCACAGGTCGGGACCTGTTGAACTTGAGTCAAATTTTAAGTTCCTCCAACATTTATTCTTGGGTCGTAATTTTTGCTTCCTACGTTAGAAATCGCAACAGGTATTGTAGAAAAGTCATTTAAATGCATTTCTGAAATTTTCTGATATTTTTATAACTTTGAGAAATTTCACAGGTCGCGACCTCTTGAAACAGTGAAATTTCAAGTTTCTCCAAAATATATTCCTAGGCTGTGATATTCACTTGTCAGGTTAGAAAACACTACAGGGTTTGCAGAAAAGGCATTCAAATGCATTTCTGATATTTTTCGAATTTCGAAAAAGTTCACAGGTCGGGACCTGTTGAACTTGAGTCAAATTTTAAGCTCCTCCAACATTTATTCCTGGGTCGTAACTTTTGCTTCCTACGTTAGAAATCGCTACAGGGATTGTAGAAAAGTCACTTAAATGCATTTCTGAAATTTTCTGATATTTTTGACTTTTTAAAATTTCACAGGTCTCGACCTCTTGAAACTGAGTGAAATTTTAAGTTTCTCCAAAATATATTCCTAAGTTGGAATATTCACTTGTCAGGTTACAAAACGTTTCAGGGATTGTAGAAAAGGCATTCAAATGCAATTCTGATATTTTTTTAATTTTGAAAAATTTCACAGGTCGGGACCTGTTGAACTTGAGTCAAATTTTAAGTTCCTCCAACATTTATTCTTGGGTCGTAATTTTTGCTTCCTACGTTAGAAATCGCAACAGGTATTGTAGAAAAGTCATTTAAATGCATTTCTGAAATTTTCTGATATTTTTATAACTTTGAGAAATTTCACAGGTCGCGACCTCTTGAAACAGTGAAATTTCAAGTTTCTCCAAAATATATTCCTAGGCTGTGATATTCACTTGTCAGGTTAGAAAACACTACAGGGTTTGCAGAAAAGGCATTCAAATGCATTTCTGATATTTTTCGAATTTCGAAAAAGTTCACAGGTCGGGACCTGTTGAACTTGAGTCAAATTTTAAGCTCCTCCAACATTTATTCTTGGGTCGTAATTTTAATTTCCTGCGTTAGAAATCGCTACAGGGATTGCAGAAAAGTCTTTTAGATGCATTTCTGAAATTTTCTGATATTTTTTCAATTTTGAAAAATTTCACAGGTCGCGACCTGTTGAAACTGAGTGAAATTTTAAGTTTCTCCAAAATATATTCCTAGGCTGTGATATTCACTTGTCAGGTTACAAAACACTACAGGGTTTGCAGAAAAAGCATTCAAAAGTATTTCTGATATTTTTCGAATTTTGAAAAATTTTACAGGTCGGGACCTGTTGAACTTGAGTCAAATTTCAAGCTCCTCCAACATTTACTCTTGGGTCGGAATTTTTGCTTACCACGCTAGAAATCGCTACAGGGATTGTAGAAAAGTCATTTAAATGCATTTCTGAAATTTTCTGATTCTTTTTTAATTTTGAAAAATTTCACAGGTCGCGACCTGTTTAAACTGAGTGAAAATTTTAAATTTCTCCAAAATATATTCCTAGGCTGTGATATTTACTTGTCAGGTTACAAAACACTACAGGGATTGCACAAAAGGCATTCAAATGCATTTCTGATATTTTTCGAATTTTGAAAAAGTTCACAGGTCGGGACCTGTTGAACTTGAGTCAAATTTTAAGCTCCTCCAACATTTATTCTTGGGTCGTAATTTTTGCTTCCTCCGTTAGAAATCGCTACAGGTATTGTAGAAAAGTCATTTAAATGCATTTCTGAAATTTTCTGATATTTTTTCAATTTTGAAAAATTTCACAGGTCGCGACCTCTTGAAACTGAGTGAAATTTTAAGTTTCTCCAAAATATATTCCTAAGTTGGAATATTCACTTGTCAGGTTACAAAACGCTTCAGGAATTGCAGTAAAGGCATTCAAATGCATTTCTGATATTTTTTTAATTTTGAAAAATTTCACAGGTCCGGACCTGTTGAACTTAAGTCAAATTTTAAGCTCCTCCAATATTTATTCTTGGGTGGTTATTTTTGTTTCCTACGTTAGAAATCAATACTGGGATTGCAGAAAAGTCATTTAAATGCATTTCTGAAATTTTCTGATATTTTTTTTAATCTTAAAAAATTTCACAGGTCCCGACCTGTTAAAACTGAGTGAAATTTTAAGTTTCTCCAAAATATATTCCTAGGCTGTGATATTCACTTGTCAGGTTAGAAAACACTACAGGGATTCCACAAAAGGCATTCAAATGCATTTCTGATATCTTTCGAATTTTGAAAAATTTCACAGGTCGGGACCTGTTGAACTTGAGTCAAATTTTAGGTTCCTCCAACATTTATTCTTGGGTCGTAATTTTTGCTTCCTACGTTAGAAATCGCAACAGGTATTGTAGAAAAGTCATTTAAATGCATTTCTGAAATTTTCTGATATTTTTTTAACTTTGAGAAATTTCACAGGTCGCGACCTGTTGAAACTGAGTGAAATTTCAAGTTTCTCCAAAATATATTCCTAGGCTGTGATATTCACTTGTCAGGTTACAAAACACTACAGGGTTTGCAGAAAAAGCATTCAAAAGTATTTCTGATATTTTTCGAATTTTGAAAAATTTTACAGGTCGGGACCTGTTGAACTTGAGTCAAATTTTAAGCTCCTCCAACATTTACTCTTGGGTCGTAATTTTTGCTTACTACGCTAGAAATCGCTACAGGGATTGTAGAAAAGTCACTTAAATGCATTTCTGAAATTTTCTGATTCTTTTTTAATTTTGAAAAATTTCACAGGTCACGACCTGTTGAAACTGAGTGAAAATTTTAAATTTCTCCAAAATATATTCCTAGGCTGTGACATTTACTTGTCAGGTTACAAAACACTACAGGGATTGCACAAAAGGCATTCAAATGCATTTCTGATATTTTTCGAATTTTGAAAAAGTTCACAGGTCGGGACCTGTTGAACTTGAGTCAAATTTTAAGCTCCTCCAACATTTATTCTTGGGTCGTAATTTTTGCTTCCTCCGTTAGAAATCGCTACAGGTATTGTAGAAAAGTCATTTAAATGTATTTCTGAAATTTTCTGATATTTTTTCAATTTTGAAAAATTTCACAGGTCGCGACCTCTTGAAACTGAGTGAAATTTTAAGTTTCTCCAAAACATATTCCTAAGTTGGAATATTCACTTGTCAGGTTACAAAACGCTTCAGGAATTGCAGTAAAGGCATTCAAATGCATTTCTGATATTTTTTTAATTTTGAAAAATTTCACAGGTCCGGACCTGTTGAACTTAAGTCAAATTTTAAGCTCCTCCAATATTTATTCTTGGGTGGCTATTTTTGTTTCCTACGTTAGAAATCAATACTGGGATTGCAGAAAAGTCATTTAAATGCATTTCTGAAATTTTCTGATATTTTTTTTAATCTTAAAAAATTTCACAGGTCCCGACCTGTTAAAACTGAGTGAAATTTTAAGTTTCTCCAAAATATATTCCTAGGCTGTGATATTCACTTGTCAGGTTAGAAAACACTAAAGGGATTCCACAAAAGGCATTCAAATGCATTTCTGATATCTTTCGAATTTTGAAAAATTTCACAGGTCGGGACCTGTTGAACTTGAGTCAAATTTTAGGTTCCTCCAATATTTATTCTTGGGTCGTAATTTTTGCTTCCTACGTTAGAAATCGCAACTGGTATTGTAGAAAAGTCATTTAAATGCATTTCTGAAATTTTCTGATATTTTTTTAACTTTGAGAAATTTCACAGGTCGCGACCTGTTGAAACAGTAAAATTTCAAGTTTCTCCAAAATATATTCTTGGGCTGTGATATTCACTTGTCAGGTTAGAAAACACTACAGGGTTTGCAGAAAAGGCATTCAAATGCATTTCTGATATTTTTCGAATTTTGAAAAAGTTCACGGGTCGGGACCTGTTGAACTTGAGTCAAATTTTAAGCTCCTCCAACATTTATTCTTGGGTCGTAATTTTTGTTTCCTCCGTTAGAAATCGCTACAGGTATTGTAGAAAAGTCTTTTAGATGCATTTCTGAAATTTTCTGATATTTTTTCAATTTTGAAAAATTTCATAGGTCGCGACCTGTTGAAACTGAGTGAAATTTTAAGTTTCTCCAAAATATATTCCTAGGCTGTGATATTCACTTGTCAGGTTAGAAAACACTACAGGGATTCCACAAAAGGCATTCAAAAGTATTTCTGATATTTTTCGAATTTTGAAAAATTTTACAGGTCGGGACCTGTTGAACTTGAGTCAAATTTTAAGCTCCTCCAACATTTACTCTTGGGTCGTAATTTTTGCTTCCTACGTTAGAAATCGCTACAGGGATTGTAGAAAAGTCATTTAAATGCATTTCTGAAATTTTATGATTCTTTTTTAATTTTGAAAAATTTCACAGGTCGCGACCTGTTGAAACTGAGTGAAAATTTTAAATTTCTCCAAAATATATTCCTAGTCTGTGATATTTATTTGTCAGGTTACAAAACACTACAGGGATTGCACAAAAGGCATTCAAATGCATTTCTGATATCTTTCGAATTTTGAAAAATTTCACAGGTCGGGACCTGTTGAACTTGAGTCAAATTTTAGGTTCCTCCAATATTTATTCTTGGGTCGTAATTTTTGCTTCCTACGTTAGAAATCGCAACTGGTATTGTAGAAAAGTCATTTAAATGCATTTCTGAAATTTTCTGATATTTTTTTAACTTTGAGAAATTTCACAGGTCGCGACCTGTTGAAACAGTAAAATTTCAAGTTTCTCCAAAATATATTCTTGGGCTGTGATATTCACTTGTCAGGTTAGAAAACACTACAGGGTTTGCAGAAAAGGCATTCAAATGCATTTCTGATATTTTTCGAATTTTGAAAAAGTTCACGGGTCGGGACCTGTTGAACTTGAGTCAAATTTTAAGCTCCTCCAACATTTATTCTTGGGTCGTAATTTTTGTTTCCTCCGTTAGAAATCGCTACAGGTATTGTAGAAAAGTCTTTTAGATGCATTTCTGAAATTTTCTGATATTTTTTCAATTTTGAAAAATTTCATAGGTCGCGACCTGTTGAAACTGAGTGAAATTTTAAGTTTCTCCAAAATATATTCCTAGGCTGTGATATTCACTTGTCAGGTTAGAAAACACTACAGGGATTCCACAAAAGGCATTCAAAAGTATTTCTGATATTTTTCGAATTTTGAAAAATTTTACAGGTCGGGACCTGTTGAACTTGAGTCAAATTTTAAGCTCCTCCAACATTTACTCTTGGGTCGTAATTTTTGCTTCCTACGTTAGAAATCGCTACAGGGATTGTAGAAAAGTCATTTAAATGCATTTCTGAAATTTTATGATTCTTTTTTAATTTTGAAAAATTTCACAGGTCGCGACCTGTTGAAACTGAGTGAAAATTTTAAATTTCTCCAAAATATATTCCTAGTCTGTGATATTTATTTCTCAGGTTACAAAACACTACAGGGATTGCACAAAAGGCATTCAAATGCATTTCTGATATTTTTCGAATTTTGAAAAAGTTCACAGGTCAGGAACTGTTGAACTTGAGTCAAATTTTAAGCTCCTCCAACATTTATTCTTGGGTCGTAATTTTTGTTTCCTACATTAGAAATCAATACTGGGATTGCAGAAAAGTCATTTAAATGCATTTCTGAAATTTTCTGATATTTTTTTTTAATCGTAAAAAATTTCACAGGTCGCGACCTCTTGAAACTGAGTGAAATTTTAAGTTTCTCCAAAATATATTCCTAGGCTGTGATATTCACTTGTCAGGTTACAAAACACAACAGGGATTGCACAAAAGGCATTCAAATGCATTTCTGATATTTTTCGAATTTTGAAAAATTTCACAGGTCGGGACCTGTTGAACTTGAGTCAAATTTTAAGCTCCTCCAACATTTATTCCTGGGTCGTAATTTTCGCTTCCTACGTTAGAAATCGCTACAGAGATTGTAGAAAAGTCACTTAAATGCATTTCTGAAATTTTCTGATATTTTTTAACTTTTTAAAATTTCACTGGTCGCGACCTCTTGAAACTGAGTGAAATTTTAAGTTTCTCCAAAATATATTCCTAGGCTGTGATATTCACTTGTCAGGTTAGAAAACACAACAGGGATTTCACAAAAGGCATTCAAATGCATTTCTAATAATTTTCGAATTTTGAAAAATTTCACGGGTCGGGACCTGTTAAACTGGACTCAAATTTTAAGCTCCTCCAACAATTATTACTGGGTCGTACTTTTTGATTCCTACGTTAGAAATCGAGACAGGGATTGTAGAAAAGTCATTTAAATGCATTTCTGAAATTTTCTGATATTTTTTTTTAACTTTGAAAAATTTCACAGGTCGCGACCTGTTGAAACTGAGTGAAATTTAGGTTTCTCCAAAATATATTCCTAGGCTGTGATATTCACTTGTCAGGTTACAAAATACTACAGGGATTGCAGAAAAGGCATTCAAATGCATTTCTGATATTTTTCGAATTTTGAAAAATTTCACAGGTCGAGACCTGTTGAACTTGAGTCAAATTTTAAGCTAATCCAACATTTATTCTTGGGTCGTAATTTTTGCTTCCTACGTTAGAAATCGCTACAGGGATTGTAGAAAAGTCATTTAAATGCATTTCTGAAATTTTCTGATATTTTTTTAACTTTGAAAAAATTTCACAGGTCGCGACCTCTTGAAACTTAGTGAAATTTAAGTTTCTCCAAAATATATTCCTAGGCTGTGATATTCACTTGTCTGGTTACAAAACACTACAGGGATTGCACAAAAGGCATTCAAATGCATTTCTGATATTTTTCGAATTTTGAAAAATTTTACAGGTCGGGACCTGTTGAAGTTGAGTCAATCTTTAAGCTCCTCCAACGTTTATTCTTGGGTCGTAATTTTTGCTTCCTACGTTAAAAATCGCTACATGGATTGTAGAAAAGTCATTTAAATGCATTTCTGAAAATTTCTGATATTTTTTCAATTTTGAAAAGTTTCACAGGTCGCGACCTCTTGAAACTTAGTGACATTATAAGTTTCTTCAAAATATATTCCTAAGTTGGAATATTCATTTGTCAGGTTAGAAAACACTACAGGGATTGCAGAAACGGCATTCAAATGCATTTCTGATATTTTTCGGATTTTGAAAAATTTCACAGGTCGTGACCTGTTGAACTTGAGTCAAATTTTAAGCTAATCCAACATTTATTCTTCGGTCGTAATTTTTGCTTCCTACGTTAGAAATCGCTACAGGGATTGTAGAAAAGTCATTTAAATGCATTTCTGATATTGTTCGAACTTTGAAAAATTTCACAGGTCAGCACCTGTTGAACTTGAGTCAAATTTTAAGCTCCTCCAACATTTATTCTTGGGTCGTAATTTTTGCTTCCTACGTTCGAAATCGAGACAGGGATTGTAGAAAAGTCATTTAAATGCATTTATGAAATTTTCTGATATTTTTTTTAATTTTGAAAAATTTCACAGGTCGCGATCTCTTGAAACTGAGTGACATTTTAAGTTTCTTCAAAATATATTCCTAGGCTGTGATATTCACTTGCCAGGTTACAAAACACTACAGGGATTGCAGAAAAGGCATTCAAATGCATTTCTGATATTTTTCGAATTTTGAAAAATTTCACAGGTCGGGACCTGTTGAACTTAAGTCAAATTTTAAGCTAATCCAACATTTATTCTTGGGTCGTAATTTTTGCTTCCTACGTTAGAAATCGCTACAGGGATTGTAGAAAAGTCATTTAAATGCATTTCTGAAATTTTCTGATATTTTTTTAAGTTTGAAAAAATTTCACAGGCCGCGACCTGTTGAAACTGAGTGAAATTTAAGTTTCTCCAAAATATATTCCAAGGCTGTGATATTCACTTGTCAGGTTACAAAATACTACAGGGATTGCACAAAAGGCATTCAAATGCATTTCTGATATTTTTCGAATTTTGAAAAATTTCACAGGTCGGGACCTGTTGAACTTGAGTCAAATTTTAAGCTCCTCCAACATTTATTCTTGGGTCGTAATTTTTGCTTCCTACGTTAAAAATCGCTACAGGGATTGTAGAAAAGTCATTTAAATGCATTTCTGAAAATTTCTGATATTTTTTTAATTTTGAAAAATTTCACAGGTCGCGACCTCTTGAAACTGAGTGACATTTTAAGTTTCTTCAAAATATATTCCTAAGTTGGAATATTCACTTGTCAGGTTAGAAAACACTACAGGGATTGCAGAAACGGCATTCAAATGCATTTCTGATATTTTTCGGATTTTGAAAAATTTCACAGGTCGTGACCTGTTGAACTTGAGTCAAATTTTAAGCTAATCCAACATTTATTCTTCGGTCGTAATTTTTGCTTCCTACGTTAGAAATCGCTACAGGGATTGTAGAAAAGTCATTTAAATGCATTTCTGATATTGTTCGAACTTTGAAAAATTTCACAGGTCAGCACCTGTTGAACTTGAGTCAAATTTTAAGCTCCTCCAACATTTATTCTTGGGTCGTAATTTTTGCTTCCTACGTTCGAAATCGAGACAGGGATTGTAGAAAAGTCATTTAAATGCATTTATGAAATTTTCTGATATTTTTTTTAATTTTGAAAAATTTCACAGGTCGCGATCTCTTGAAACTGAGTGACATTTTAAGTTTCTTCAAAATATATTCCTAGGCTGTGATATTCACTTGCCAGGTTACAAAACACTACAGGGATTGCAGAAAAGGCATTCAAATGCATTTCTGATATTTTTCGAATTTTGAAAAATTTCACAGGTCGGGACCTGTTGAACTTAAGTCAAATTTTAAGCTAATCCAACATTTATTCTTGGGTCGTAATTTTTGCTTCCTACGTTAGAAATCGCTACAGGGATTGTAGAAAAGTCATTTAAATGCATTTCTGAAATTTTCTGATATTTTTTTAAGTTTGAAAAAATTTCACAGGCCGCGACCTGTTGAAACTGAGTGAAATTTAAGTTTCTCCAAAATATATTCCAAGGCTGTGATATTCACTTGTCAGGTTACAAAATACTACAGGGATTGCACAAAAGGCATTCAAATGCATTTCTGATATTTTTCGAATTTTGAAAAATTTCACAGGTCGGGACCTGTTGAACTTGAGTCAAATTTTAAGCTCCTCCAACATTTATTCTTGGGTCGTAATTTTTGCTTCCTACGTTAAAAATCGCTACAGGGATTGTAGAAAAGTCATTTAAATGCATTTCTGAAAATTTCTGATATTTTTTTAATTTTGAAAAATTTCACAGGTCGCGACCTCTTGAAACTGAGTGACATTTTAAGTTTCTTCAAAATATATTCCTAAGTTGGAATATTCACTTGTCAGGTTAGAAAACACTACAGGGATTGCAGAAACGGCATTCAAATGCATTTCTGATATTTTTCGGATTTTGAAAAATTTCACAGGTCGTGACCTGTTGAACTTGAGTCAAATTTTAAGCTAATCCAACATTTATTCTTCGGTCGTAATTTTTGCTTCCTACGTTAGAAATCGCTACAGGGATTGTAGAAAAGTCATTTAAATGCATTTCTGATATTGTTCGAACTTTGAAAAATTTCACAGGTCAGCACCTGTTGAACTTGAGTCAAATTTTAAGCTCCTCCAACATTTATTCTTGGGTCGTAATTTTTGCTTCCTACGTTCGAAATCGAGACAGGGATTGTAGAAAAGTCACTTAAATGCATTTCTGAAATTTTCTGATATTTTTTTAAGTTTGAAAAAATTTCACAGGCCGCGACCTCTTGAAACTGAGTGAAATTTAAGTTTCTCCAAAATATATTCCTAGGCTGTGATATTCACTTGTCAGGTTACAAAATACTACAGGGATTGCACAAAAGGCATTCAAATGCATTTCTGATATTTTTCGAATTTTGAAAAATTTCACAGGTCGGGACCTGTTGAACTTGAGTCAAATTTTAAGCTCCTCCAACATTTATTCTTGGGTCGTAATTTTTGCTTCCTACGTTAAAAATCGCTACAGGGATTGTAGAAAAGTCATTTAAATGCATTTCTGAAAATTTCTGATATTTTTTTAATTTTGAAAAATTTCACAGGTCGCGACCTCTTGAAACTGAGTGACATTTTAAGTTTCTTCAAAATATATTCCTAAGTTGGAATATTCACTTGTCAGGTTAGAAAACACTACAGGGATTGCAGAAACGGCATTCAAATGCATTTCTGATATTTTTCGGATTTTGAAAAATTTCACAGGTCGTGACCTGTTGAACTTGAGTCAAATTTTAAGCTAATCCAACATTTATTCTTCGGTCGTAATTTTTGCTTCCTACGTTAGAAATCGCTACAGGGATTGTAGAAAAGTCATTTAAATGCATTTCTGATATTGTTCGAACTTTGAAAAATTTCACAGGTCAGCACCTGTTGAACTTGAGTCAAATTTTAAGCTCCTCCAACATTTATTCTTGGGTCGTAATTTTTGCTTCCTACGTTCGAAATCGAGACAGGGATTGTAGAAAAGTCACTTAAATGCATTTCTGAAATTTTCTGATATTTTTTTAAGTTTGAAAAAATTTCACAGGCCGCGACCTCTTGAAACTGAGTGAAATTTAAGTTTCTCCAAAATATATTCCTAGGCTGTGATATTCACTTGTCAGGTTACAAAATACTACAGGGATTGCACAAAAGGCATTCAAATGCATTTCTGATATTTTTCGAATTTTGAAAAATTTCACAGGTCGGGACCTGTTGAACTTGAGTCAAATTTTAAGCTCCTCCAACATTTATTCTTGGGTCGTAATTTTTGCTTCCTACGTTAAAAATCGCTACAGGGATTGTAGAAAAGTCATTTAAATGCATTTCTGAAAATTTCTGATATTTTTTTAATTTTGAAAAATTTCACAGGTCGCGACCTCTTGAAACTGAGTGACATTTTAAGTTTCTTCAAAATATATTCCTAAGTTGGAATATTCACTTGTCAGGTTAGAAAACACTACAGGGATTGCAGAAACGGCATTCAAATGCATTTCTGATATTTTTCGGATTTTGAAAAATTTCACAGGTCGTGACCTGTTGAACTTGAGTCAAATTTTAAGCTAATCCAACATTTATTCTTCGGTCGTAATTTTTGCTTCCTACGTTAGAAATCGCTACAGGGATTGTAGAAAAGTCATTTAAATGCATTTCTGATATTTTTCGAATTTTGAAAAATTTCACAGGTCAGCACCTGTTGAACTTGAGTCAAATTTTAAGCTCCTCCAACATTTATTCTTGGGTCGTAATTTTTGCTTCCTACGTTCGAAATCGAGACAGGGATTGTAGAAAAGTCATTTAAATGCATTTCTGAAATTTTCTGATATTTTTTTTAATTTTGAAAAATTTCACAGGTCGCGACCTCTTGAAACTGAGTGACATTTTAAGTTTCTTCAAAATATATTCCTAGGCTGTGATATTCATTTGTCAGGTTACAAAACACAACAGGGATTGCAGAAAAGGCATTCAAATGCATTTCTGATATTTTTCGAATTTTGAAAAATTTCACAGGTCGGGACCTGTTGAACTTGAGTCAAATTTTAAGCTAATCCAACATTTATTCTTGGGCCGCGACCTGTTGAAACTGAGTGAAATTTAAGTTTCTCCAAAATATATTCCTAGGCTGTGATATTCACTTGTCAGGTTACAAAATACTACAGGGATTGCACAAAAGGCATTCAAATGCATTTCTGATATTTTTCGAATTTTGAAAAATTTCACAGGTCAGCACCTGTTGAACTTGAGTCAAATTTTAAGCTCCTCCAACATTTATTCTTGGGTCGTAATTTTTGCTTCCTACGTTAAAAATCGCTACATCGATTGTAGAAAAGTCATTTAAATGCATTTCTGAAAATTTCTGATATTTTTTTAATTTTGAAAAATTTCACAGGTCGCGACCTCTTGAAACTGAGTGACATTTTAAGTTTCTTCAAAATATATTCCTAAGTTGGAATATTCACTTGTCAGGTTAGAAAACACTACAGGGATTGCAGAAAAGGCATTCAAATGCATTTCTGATATTTTTCGGATTTTGAAAAATTTCACAGGTCGGGACCTGTTGAACTTGAGTCAAATTTTAAGCTAATCCAACATTTATTCTTCGGTCGTAATTTTTGCTTCCTACGTAAGAAATCGCTACAGGGAATGTAGAAAAATCATTTAAATGCATTTCTGATATTTTTCGAATTTTGAAAAATTTCACAGGTCAGCACCTGTTGAACTTGAGTCAAATTTTAAGCTCCTCCAACATTTATTCTTTGGTCGTAATTTTTGCTTCCTACGTTCGAAATCGAGACAGGGATTGTAGAAAAGTCATTTAAATGCATTTCTGAAATTTTCTGATATTTTTTTTAATTTTGAAAAATTTCACAGGTCGCGACCTCTTGAAACTGAGTGACATTTTAAGTTTCTTCAAAATATATTCCTAGGCTGTGATATTCACTTGTCAGGTTACAAAACACTACAGGGATTGCAGAAAAGGCACTCAAATGCATTTCTGATATTTTTCGAATTTTGAAAAATTTCACAGGTCGAGACCTGTTGAACTTGAGTCAAATTTTAAACTAATCCAACATTTATTCTTGGGTCGTAATTTTTGCTTACTACGCTAGAAATCGCTACAGGGATTGTAGAAAAGTCATTTCAATGCACTTCTGAAATTTTCTGATATTTTTTTAACTTTGAAAAAATTTCACAGGCCGCGACCTGTTGAAACTGAGTGAAATTTAAGTTTCTTCAAAATATATTCCTAGGCTGTGATATTCACTTGTCAGGTTACAAAATACTACAGGGATTGCACAAAAGGCATTCAAATGCATTTCTGATATTTTTCGAATTTTGAAAAATTTCACAGGTCGGGACCTGTTGAACTTGAGTCAAATTTTCAGCTCCTCCAACATTTATTCTTGGGTCGTAATTTTTGCTTCCTACGTTAAAAATCGCTACATGGATTGTAGAAAAGTCACTTAAATGCATTTCTGAAAATTTCTGATATTTTTTTAATTTTGAAAAATTTCACAGGTCGCGACCTGTTGAAACTGAGTGACATTTTAAGTTTCTTCAAAATATATTCCTAGGCTGTGATATTCACTTGTCAGGTTACAAAACACTACAGGGATTGCACAAAAGGCATTCAAATGCATTTCTGATATTTTTCGAATTTTGAAAAATTTCACAGGTCGGGACCTGTTAAACTTTAGTCAAACTTTAAGCTAATCCAACATTTATTCTTGGGTCGTAATTTTTGCTGCCCACGTTAGAAATCGCTACAGGGATTGTAGAAAAGTCATTTAAATGCATTTCTGATAGTTTTCGAATTTTGAAAAATTTCACAGGTCGGGACATATTGAACTTGAGTCAAATTTTGGGCTAATCCAACATTTATTCTTGGGTCGTAATTTTTGCTTCCTACGTTAGAAATCGAGACAGGGATTGTAGAAAAGTCATTTAAATGCATTTCTGAAATTTTCTGATACTTTTTTAACTTTGAAAAATTTCACAGGTCGCGACCTGTTGAAACTGAGTGACATTTTAAGTTTCTTCAAAATATATTCCTAGGCTGTGATATTCACTTGTCAGGTTACAAAACACTACAGGGATTGCACAAAAGGCATTCAAATGCATTTCTGATATTTTTCGAATTTTGAAAAATTTCACAGGTCGGGACCTGTTGAACTTGAGTCAAAATTTAAGCTAATCCAACATTTATTCTTGGGTCGTAATTTTTGCTTCCTACGTTAGAAATCGCTACAGGAATTGTAGAAAAGTCATTTAAATGCATTTCTGATATTTTTCGAATTTTGAAAAATTTCACAGGTCGCGACCTCTTGAAACTCAGTGACATTTTAAGTTTCTTCAAAATATATTCCTAAGTTGGAATATTCACTTGTCAGGTTAGAAAACACTACAGGGATTGCAGAAAAGGCATTCAAATGCATTTCTGATATTTTTCGAATTTTGAAAAATTTCACAGGTCGGGACCTGTTGAACTTGAGTCAAAATTTAAGCTAATCCAACATTTATTCTTGGGTCGTAATTTTTGCTTCCTACGTTAGAAATCGCTACAGGAATTGTAGAAAAGTCATTTAAATGCATTTCTGATATTTTTCGAATTTTGAAAAATTTTACAGGTCGCGACCTCTTGAAACTCAGTGACATTTTAAGTTTCTTCAAAATATATTCCTAAGTTGGAATATTCACTTGTCAGGTTAGAAAACACTACAGGGATTGCAGAAAAGGCATTCAAATGCATTTCTGATATTTTTCGAATTTTGAAAAATTTCACAGGTCGGGACCTGTTGAACTTGAGTCAAAATTTAAGCTAATCCAACATTTATTCTTGGGTCGTAATTTTTGCTTCCTACGTTAGAAATCGCTACAGGAATTGTAGAAAAGTCATTTCAATGCATTTCTGATATTTTTCGAATTTTGAAAAATTTCACAGGTCGCGACCTCTTGAAACTCGGTGACATTTTAAGTTTCTTCAAAATATATTCCTAAGTTGGAATATTCACTTGTCAGGTTAGAAAACACTACAGGGATTGCAGAAAAGGCATTCAAATGCATTTCTGATATTTTTCGAATTTTGAAAAATTTCACAGGTCGGGACCTGTTGAACTTGAGTCAAAATTTAAGCTAATCCAACATTTATTCTTGGGTCGTAATTTTTGCTTCCTACCTCAGAAATCGCTATAGGGATTGTAGAAAAGTCATTTAAATGCATTTCTGATATTTTTCGAATTTTGAAAAATTTTACAGGTCGGGACATATTGAACTTGAGTCAAATTTTAAGCCAATCCAACATTTATTCTTGGGTCGTAATTTTTGCTTCCTACGTTAGAAATCGAGACAGGGATTGTAGAAAAGTCATTTAAATGCATTTCTGAAATTTTCTCATATATTTTTTCAACTTTGAAAAATTTCACAGGCCGCGACATGTTAAAACTCAAGTGAAATTTAAGTTTCTCTAAAATATATTTCTAGGCTGTGATATTCACTTGTCAGGTTACAAAACACTACAGGGATTGCAGAAAAGGCATTCAAATGCATTTCTGATATTTTTTCGAATTTTGAAAAATTTCACAGGTCGGGACCTGTTGAAGTTGAGTCAAATTTTAAGCTCCTCCAACATTTATTCTTGGGTCGTAATTTTTGCTTCCTATGTAAAAAATCGCTACAGGGATTGTAGAAAAGTCATTTCAATGCGTTTCTGAAATTTTCTGATATTTTTTTTAATTTTAAAAAATTTCACAGGTCGCGACCTCTTGAATCTGTGTGACATTTTAAGTTTCTTCAAAATATATTCCTAGGCTGTGATATTCACTTGTTAGGTTAGAAAACACTACAGGGATTGCAGAAAAGGCACTCAAATGCATTTCTGATATTTTTCGAATTTTGAAAAAAATTTACAGGTCGGGACATATTGAACTTGAGTCAAATTTTAAGCCAATCCAACATTTATTCTTGGGTCGTAATTTTTGCTTCCTACGTTAGAAATCGAGACAGGGATTGTAGAAAAGTCATTTAAATGCATTTCTGAAATTTTCTCATATATTTTTTCAGCTTTGAAAAATTTCACAGGTCGCGATCTCTTGAAACTGAGTGACAATTTAAGTTTCTTCAAAATATATTCCTAGGCTGTGATATTCACTTGTCAGGTTACAAAACACTACAGGGATTGCACAAAAGGCATTCAAATGCATTTCTGATATTTTTCGAATTTTGAAAAATTTCACTGGTCCGGACGTGTTGAACTTGATTCAAATTATAAGCTCCTCCAACATTTCGTTTTGGGTCGTAAATTTTGCTTCCTACGTTAGAAATCAATACAGGGATTGTAGAAAAGTCATTTAAATGCATTTCTGAATTTCTGATATTTTTGTAATTTTGAAAAATTTCACAGGTAGCGACCTCTTGAAACTGAGTGAAATTTTAAGTTTCTCCAAAATATATTCCTAAGTTGGGATATTCATTTGTCAGGTTACAAAACACTACAGGGATTGCACAAAAGGCATTCAAATGCATTTCTGATATTTTTCGAAAAATTTCACGGGTCGGGACCTGTTGAACTTGAGTCAAATTTT
Source organism: Protula sp. h YS-2021 (assembly GCA_949752745.1). Taxonomy (NCBI): domain Eukaryota; kingdom Metazoa; phylum Annelida; class Polychaeta; order Sabellida; family Serpulidae; genus Protula; species Protula sp. h YS-2021. The sequence goes on along the minus strand of OX457033.1, from coordinate 9,677,860 downwards.
AAGCTCCTCCAATATTTATTCACTAGAGCGATGGAAGAAAAGTCATTTAAATGCATTTCTGGAATTTTCTGATATCTTTTTAACCTTGAAAAATTTCACAGGCCGGGACCTGTTGAAATTGAGTGAAATTTTAAGTTCCTCCAAAATTTATTTCTAGACTGTAATATTCACTTGCCAGGTGAGAAATGACTACGGGGATTGTAGAAAAAAGGTTGAAATGCATTTTTGGTATTTTTCGAATTTTGACACATTTCACCTGTGAAAATTTCACAGCTCGGGGCCTGTTGATATTGAGTGAAATTTCAAGTTCCTCCAAAATTTATTCTTAGACTGCAATATTCACTTTCTAATTGAGAAATCACTGTTGGGGTTGTATGAAATTCATTCAAATGCATTTTCGGTATGTTTCGAAATTTGACACATTTCACAGGTCGCGAGCTGTAGAAATTGAGTGAAATTTCAACTTCCTTCAAAATTGATTCTTAGGCCGTAATTTTACCTTCCTATGTTAGAAATCACTACAGGGATATTAGAAACGGCATTCTAAGTATTTCTGAAAATTTCTGACATTTTCCGAATTTCCGATATTTTCCAATTAAAAAATTTTACAGATCGGGACCTGAAGAATTGTAAAAGCATTAATTCAGTGCAAAAATTAGTGCATAGTAGTTTTTTTCTATGTAAACAGTACATAACAAAATATATATATATAAATTGTATTGGTAATTTCTGGAAATATCTGCATATGTATTTGTAAATATTTCGTAATGGGACGAAATAAATAGCGTAACTGGGTAGATTCCTCTGTGTAAGTTTGCAACTTTTTGAATTCAGCCTTTTCCATAGAGCTTATTAATTTATGTTTCTTTATTTATTGAATGCAGAAGGGGAGAAACATGTAACTAAACAGCACATCGTTATTGGCAAAACTGTTTGCCGCGTACCATGCGAAAAAACCCGATTTGGCGATGGATCACAATCACATTTTCTGGCAGAAGATAAACACGCAAGGAGTAAAACCAAATGCAGTGCCGCGGTGAATGTATTATTATGTAACACATGTGCAGTCAGTAAATAAACGTTATTGTTGTTAAATATTCACAATAGGCTGATTATTTAGGAAAAAAAAATCTGTGAAATATTTATTTGTTTATGCATAACATTTTTTTAAAATCAGCAAAATACAAGAGGTAATCAGCCAAAACTTATGAATCCCACGGTTGCTATTTTCCAATCAGGATGTCTTTCTTTTGTGACAGATCTGTCTGTCAAGTCAAAAAAGTCATTGACTTGCCGTGTCTTTCGCACTTCGTATTACTTGAAAACGTGCTTCCCATGTGTTTCCGGTTTTAGGTATTTTGACAGCTTTGACTTAGCTGTTTGGGCCTGTCAACGAACGACCTTGACCTTCTTGCCGAACATTTATAAGAAACCGTGGTGTTAATGGAAACGTAGCCAGGATATGATAGTTTTGAATTATTCACAACATGAGTTAATGACCGCGTTTTATTGGACGTATCTGAAAAAAAAAATAATCCAGATAATGTTTCGAAAATGTCCCAATAAAACACTTCAGATAATGTTTCGAGAATAAAGATGGCTGCCGGGAGCTTTGGTGCTTTACTCTCTAGTAAAAAGCAATCCAAATTGTGAATTTCTATTGTCAATAGTTGTATTTAAACTGGCCTTAATGTAAGTTTTCGTTTGTCAGTTCTACGTAAAGCAAAACTGTATGGCGCGCAGAAAAGGATCATGGGAAGATTATCTGAATGTAAAGCTCGATACACTCGAAAATGTTCCGGAAATCAGAAAATGTTTCTTGGTTTTTTCGATAATATCTCGAAACATTTTCGAGACATTATCCTTGCCCAATAAAACGCAGGCAATAAAAGAAAAACAATAGTGTTTACCCAAACGGCGCATTATTCCTTCTTATTGTCACGTGATTTCGAACACTTATCCGGAAGTGACTTTCCGAGAGAAAAAATGGTGATCAGATAATTTATCTGCCAGAATACTAAAGTGCCGAGTTCCCGAGAAACTCTCGAGAGGAATATCTGCCAGAATAATAAGCACTACTTGCATCAACAGTCGGGTTTCATATGTAAACATCACGTGACCTCCAATGACTAAAAAACTGCCAAAATCTCGTTTCTTTCACTTGACGTATGTTATAAACAAACAGCTGTTATTTCCACTGCGCAGGTTGTTAATCCGTGTTTCTTTGGTGTGACGAATGTTGTAAACACTGAAAACATAAACAACCTGCGCAGTGGAAAAAACAGCTGTTTCACAGCTGTTTGTTTACAACATACGTCAAGTGAAAGAAACGAGATTGTTACAGATTTTTAGTTATTGGAGGTCACGTGATGTTTACATATGAAACCTGACTGTTGATGCAAGTAGTGCTTACTATTCTGGCAGATAATCCTCTCGAGAGGGTCTCGAGAACTCTGCGCATTTGCTAATTCTGGCGGATAAATGATCTAATCGCCATTTTTTCTCTCGGAAAATCATTTCCGGATAAGTGTTCGAAATAACGTGACAATAAAAAGAAATATGGCGTCGTTTGGGTAAACACAATTATTTGTTTCTATTAATTCATATTGTGAATAATACAACACTACCCACAATTATTTGGAGTTTATGATCAGTGCTGTTGACTACGCTCCATTAGCACCACGGTTTCGTATTTTTTTTCGGCAAGAAGGTCAAGGTCGGTCGTTGACAGGCCCAAAGAGCTTAGTCAAAGCTGTCAAAACACCTAAAACCGGAAACACGTGGGAAGCACTTTTCAAGTGACTTGAAGTGCGAAAGAAACAGCAAGTCAATGACTGTTTTGACTTGACAGACAGATCTGTCGTAAAAGAAACGCATGGAATGTTTTCAGTGTTTACAACATACAAGTACATCACACCAAAGAAACACACGGTAAGTTATTTCTCTTCTTTTAAAGGTCCAGTACATCTGATTTTGTGGTTATTTTAGATCGTGCAATGTCGTGGAGAGTGCCAGATTTCAAAAAGTTATACAGAAAGTCTATATAAAATTAATTGTGGTCCATGGTCATTGGATTTTTTATCCTATTTTATCGCTCATCATCATGTCGCATTACATGTCAGCTAGCATACTGCAATAGAACATGCAAACATCGTATATTCTTGACAATTGTGTATATTATAAATAACAACCTGAACTGCGACTTTCTCTTACATCCCAACCCCAACCCTTAATTTGCTCTAGATCCGCCATTTTCGTCGGTCTTTGGCTATTTATCGGTGAGGTTTATGAAGACTCGTTGTTATAAAACAGCTGACCTCTGATGATCTCTATCGCTTAGGTCACAGTGAATGGTGTAGCTAATATTAATATTGTAACTCTAAACGCAAAGTAGAATTTGGCCAATAGCTTGTCATTTCTTTTTTTTTTTGAAAGCGAAGCCTTTAACTGAAATATATAGTTGAACATAACCAACCAATCGTATCTCAACGTTTTGGGACATATACGTAACAAGAACTCGAATTTACGATTGTTTCGGTTAATTGGAACTGGAAAGCCGTGTCATTACTTGTAACTGTAAAGCAGGATTCTGTGAGATCACATGTTGTAGTCGTGTACTTTCCCATCTGCATTTCAAAGTCAGTTGTGTGTTCAAAAATGACGAAATTCAGAATTTTATTCGAATCTCTGTCAATTCGACTTAGACCTCTCACCCTGTGAAAGAAACCAATATTTCCTAATGTGCAGTCCTTTATTACTGTGTAGGAGCAATCACTTTTTGTTAATAAGACTGTCAGAATCAGGTATCAATAGGCTAGTATGTTAACCAAGAAGTGGTAGCCACATTGTAAAACCGGTTATTGGAAAATCTTACAAAATTTTAAAGAAATCGGGTCAAAATTGTAGAAGACTGCATAAAAGTAACTTTATAAAAAGGCAATACATTTAAAGACAATCCCATCAAAATTGTGGGAGAAGAAACATTTTGAAATTCTGGCAACCAAAAAATTATAAATGCCGCCATTTAGGCAATTTTTCGCGGATCGCCAAAAAAAGGTAATTTTCAAGAGAGGACAGCCTATCAACATTTATGCAAAATTTGAAGGCAATTTGATTAAAATTGTGGGAAAATTTTTTTTATAAAACTGGCTGCAAAAATTAAAAAATGCCCCCATTTTCCTAATTTCAATGCCTGATTTAGTCAATTTGTGTAAATTTGTGTAAATTTACAATATGTTTTAAATGCACCACCCCCCCCCCCCGCCATTTAGCTGAATTTTTGGTGGATCGCCAGTAAGTAACGTTTAAGAATTGGACCGCCTAGTGAACATCTATGAAAAATTTGAAGGCAATCCGATCCAAATTGTTGAAACAGAAGCGCTTTGAAAATTGATTACCTAAAAATGTGCCTCAAATTTTGGAGGATCACCAAAAAGTAACTTTTAAAAAGATGACAGGCTAGTGAACAGTTGTGCAAATTTGGGCATTTTATGGAAAATTGTAAACCATTTTTTTTAAAGTGGCCCCATTTGGAAAACTTTGGGCGGATCGACAAAAAAAAAATTTTTTAGGCAATACGATCCAAATTGTGGGAAAAAAGCCTTTGAGAAATTGACTACCACACAATTGAAAAATGCGCCCTATTTGGTCACGTTTGATGTGTCGTCAAAAAATTGCATGAGGGCCTACCCAGTAAGCATTCTACAAAGTACGTTCACTTTCATCATTGTTTTTATTTCTCTCAGTAAGAAAACATTTTGGCATTTACTGTACCATAATGATAAACATTAAGATTATTAATTTCATTTTTTACACAGCCTGTCATTCCTCAAGTTTGTGACTCATCAAGACTAAACAAATCCCCATGAGTTTCTTTCTATGAAAAACAAACTCAAGCTAGTACTGTAGACCATTTCGCAATGATAACGAACCACACTTAGTTGTACAATTTTTTTAAGAGCCACGTGGACACCGCTGCAGTTTTTCTCATAATACAAACTGAAATATTTCATGTGAAACAAGAATCTAAAAGCAAGGGAAACATAACATGCAATGACTAGAAGATTACGTAACACTTCAAGCTTGAACATTCTATCAGAGTTTGCTACTTACTCACAGTGAACCACTAGAGGGTTGCCGCGCCAGGTTAACTTAGGGTCTGTTCGTTTTGGGTGATGCCGTTGAGTGTTGTCCAGTCAGATTTGCTGAAATTTGTCTCAGACAGTCCTAATGGGCAACAACTGATGCCATCAGGCAAAACTAACATTCCCTTGGTATAAGTTCATCACCAACCAACATAGTTCTCCATCAACAGTTGCCAATAAGAGGTGTTACCACCCAAAACAATCCTCCATATTCCAGTATGAGTGTTTAAAACCAAATCCGAATGACCGTGGGCAGTTCAAAAAGAAAATCACAAGGATAAGCAGCTGTCGTTTTTCTCTTTAACATATTAAGCATTGTTTAAATTGTGAAAACTTTTCAATCTAGAGCTGATACTTGAAATTATGTAAAATCTCCTTTGGCGAAAGCCTTCCAGAGAGGTTAAAATGTTTTATTATACAGAGTCGTCAACTAAAAAGAGGTGACTTTCACAAAGAAACTTAAAAATGCGTTGAAAATAGTGTACGACACTTGCTCACTGAGCACAGGTATTCGCCAGTGTATGGGATACTTCATCTTGTGACCACGTCACGAGTGATTTAAGGCCATGGGCCGATGGTCAACTTTAGCGTTGAGACCCTGTCATTTGGCTTATACTATAAATACACATAACCCTTCACTACAATATATACAGAATACACAGTTATTGCACAAGAGAATACGTAATAATACTTAGAGTACTTCATTTGCCGGCCTAACCGTAACTCAAGTGATCAACCCATTGCACGCAGTACACATTATGTAAATTAAGTAACAACATGAAGTCTCTAAGCGTACTACTGAATTGACCCAACACAGTCACACGTTAAAAATTGAAACCTACTGCGCTAAGCTGCCCGTTTCGCTACTGTGACGTCACCACATTACTCACACATTCCCAAAGTTCACGACAGCAAAACTGCACAATAAAGGGGAATTTTCTGGCACTGGAAACTTCTGGGCTCACCGAATCGGTTTCGGAAAGGGTTAGGAGTCAGATAATTCGTAAAATAAATTCGCCAATATATTCACGCTACGGTTTGGTAAAGCTGTGTATTTTGTTGAAAACAGTTTGACAAACTGCGCATTTATTATTAACAGAAAAAAACTGCTGAAGTGTCTCGCAAATTTGCACGAACTTGGGTCTAGATCTGCGTCAACGCAAGCGTTGCTAATTAATACGCACTTACACCATCGATTGTTACCTGCTGTTACCTTTTGTTATCTCTTTTACACTGATATGTTGTAAAAACAAAACCTCCGGATACACATTTCAACAAAGCTGAACTTTTTTGAAAAGTTACAAAAAATCCGTTCATATCAAAGATCAAATAAGACGATAAAACATGCAATGGAATGAGGGAAAAGATGTACAGTGTGTGCTGCAGATATTGTCATTATTTCACTTATTCTCCACAACATCGAACCTCTAGCGATATATACTCTTGTAGGTTCTCACATCGGTGCTTGGATATTTAAGCCCCAAAACAATTCAGGTCTCAGAGATGGATAGGCCATCTAGGGCTCAAAACTGATCAATCAGGCCTCGAAATTTTACACACCACTTTTTGTTTTATTTTACATTAACCCATCATGTTTTCTTTTATTCAATTATGAGGCTTTGGAATTGCAATTATCTGTGGCGCAGACTAACGAAATTTTGAAATTAAAAAAAGAAACGTAATACTAATTTACTGCGAACTAGAAGGTCCAGTGCAAACAAAACATCATTGTACAGGGATATATCGTATACTTTCAAATGAGACATATTAAATGTCTTGTTGTTTTTGTAAACAAAAACATATGTCTCCCCTACCAAATCCATAGCTCTGCATTTTTCCTTTTACAGAAATAAAATGATACTTTTCCTTTTCTGCAACCACAGTCAAAAATTCAAAGATAACATATACTCAACAAAAAAAGAAACGCAACTTTTTCAAATGGCTGTTATATTGTCAATACTGGACAGATAACAACAAAATTTTAGGTATAGACTCAGAATCAATAGATAATTTCATTTCTCTAAAAATTCAAAGCTACATTCTTATCGTTACGCTGCAATGCTTACGTAAACTGAAGGTATCCGAAAAGCAGTTCACAAGCCTAATATCTCGTGTGTCCTAATAGGGTTGAATAGGGTGTGACAAGCGGATCTGTCGGTCCTGGTCTGGGGTCGTTGACCGTGGCCTGCCCGTTCTAGGACGATCGGATTTGGACCTTGTTGTATCTAATCTTATTCTCAGGCGAGTAACCGTCGATTTGTGGACGCCAAACGCCCGCGCCACGTCAGTTGCCGTTTTTCCACTTTCCAGCATGCCGATCGCACGCTCTCGCTGAATTGCGGTTAACCGTGCCATCGGTTAGGATCGTTCCAGAAAGTTCAAATTTTGTACAACGTGCACTCTTTTCTTAAGGGTTGAGACTATGAAAAAATAATTCAATAACTCTCAGCGGTTATTTCACAATGTGCTAGACTACCAGTTTAGGTCACGTGACTGCTCGCTCCAGTTGTAAGATAGAGCGGGGAATGATTTTGACACATTGTTTGGACAATCATTTTCCAAGTAATAGAATGTACAAGAAAAATAAAAATACTAATAGAAAAAAATTAACCCCCTCTATAGGTGTTGCGTTTCTTTTTTTGTTGAGTATATATTATTCACAGTAACGATACAACTGAGAGAAACTTGCGGCCCCACCAGGCAGTAACCCACCAAGTCTGAACTTTCTCGGGTGTCCAGCGGCTGAGACATTTTGCACACAAGATTTTTAACGACTGACGTCATACGCCTTTTCTAATAACGCAACACTCATCAAAAGTTGCCAGAACCGTCCGAGTTACCCTAGGAATCAACAGACTAGTTTGAAGTCGATCCGACTTTCGTTCTGGAGATATCCTGCACACAACACACAAACACAAGTACATACACAGAAAGTACAAACACTATTTGTCAACTTGGTAAAGGAAATATAAGTAACATATTTATATACTTGACCTAAATGAACCTCAAGATCTCAGGACGAAGTGTCTCGAGGCCTGAAAAATTCGTGTTTTGACCCAAATTATTTTGAGGCCTTAATGTCTCAAAATCCGCGCATATTGAGCTATAGATGAGTACTATCACAAAAAGCTGAGGTGAGCGGACCTGCCCCCTCCCCGCCACCCCTCAAAATCTGTTGCAGGTATTTACATTTCAATCAATTGAGCAATTTACTTCAGTAGATATTTTTCTTAACTTTCAAACAACCACATCAGTAAGTGAGACCTTTAAGTTCTGTTATTAACTAAGTTACCCGACGAACAGGAAGTTACGACATTTCGTCACGGCAGTCTTATGCCCTGGGAGATTATCAGAACAGCAGAACAGCCGGTGAATCGGCGTCATGTGACGTCATATGTGGCGTGGCCGAACACTTTCGGATAACACAATTTTCCATCAAATGTTAGGCATTCTTATTATAAAGAGATCTAACTGACGACAGCTTTAACACCATGTCACGATGCGCCTTTTGTTCGAAAACTAAAAATATCTTAAACAATTGTCGGTGTCTGCCATATCAGATTTCACCAAACCATTTCAATGTTATATATGAATGTTAAAAGCTGGTGCAAACACGGACACAGGGATTTGCCAAACAGTTAACACACCCACAGAGTAAATATCTCAGTCATACAAGCACGATTTGGCCCCAGCGTTTGGCCGGGTCACTTCACATATGCCGTGATAATGTTTTACAGCCACTTCTTATCTGAATAATCTCAACACTTTTTTTTTTAACAATCACTGAACAATTTCGTTTTGTTCTCTATTTTTTTATCACAATCATACGCTGTCAAAATGAAAAACAAAACAATAAACACGGCCTATTGGCAACATTTTCTGCACCTTACGCAACGTTTAGTTAGAAATGCTACTTTTTTCTGACCAAAACAATGATTATATCAACAAGACAGCTGTGTCCAAGGTCTGTCTACTACTGCCACTGCGTGACGATATCGCTTCTATCTAGGCCCATTAATAATGGTCAAGGACCTTGTATTTTTGTTGTCACTGTGTACGTTATAACGGGCGAATCCCATATAAAAATACTAGAGCAGTGTGCACAGCCCACATGTTCCGCACAGGCTCTCCCCCCACCCCCCATCAGTTAAACACGGCCATCAATAGTTAATCAAGAGCTGAAATTTTCTAAGTCCAGCTGGTCCATTTTCCTTGGACGAACCTGGCCCATTTACAACACCGATCTGTGTTTGTTCTCATAGAAGCTACATACCAAGTTTCATTAAAATCCTTGCAGAACTTTTTAAGTTATCGTGTTAACAAGCTCTTGATGACAGACCGACAGACCGACCGACCGACACGCGGTCGATAGCATATATTCCCCCTGCGGGGAATAAACAAGGGCAATACCCAAATGAAAACAACACGTGAATCCCAACTAACAGCAACATGTGAATCCTAACTAACAAAAACACGTGAATCCCAACTAACAAAAACACGTGAATTTCAGATATAAATTAAAATAAATTCGCACCTCGACATCGAGTACATTGTCTTAAACAAACGTGGTCTGTAAATCGTAACAGCAACGATCACGTGTGCCATTTCGCTGCTGTTCATTGGCTCACTATCACAAGGCACTGTTTATTAGTGTATGACGTAACAAGCACTCACGTGATACGGTCATTTCCCTGTCACACTGTGGAACCATAGTGTTAGAGTACATGCTAATCACGTGGTAAACAGCTGGCCAATCAGAAAGTATCATCACCTCTTAGGTGGATAACTTTGTAGTCTCGTTCCCTCCTGGAGCACAAGATCTGTGTACATAAAACGCACGTACTACTTAATTAATACTAAATAAATATCCTAGCTGGAGTTCGTTTGATTATGTGTATCACCTTGTGATTCGTTTCTCGCAGAAGTCCGCCGCAAGTAAACAGAGGACGCCATTGTGAGTCCCGCCAAGGGATCCTCTGACATTTCATGACTGTTTTTATCTTGCGTGGAGGGAGCATTAATGATTTCATATGCTGGCAAATTATCCTTATTCCCGCTCGTTAAGGGCTCGGACTTCGGGCGAACCTTTTGAGAATCACAGTTTGCAGCCAAATCTATCTCCGGACTTAGAAAAAAATCATTAGTCATCGTATCTTGTGTCGGCGTTCGGTCAAGGTCAACCTTTTTCTTCCGTTTCTTTTTTGAGCGACTACATGTCCCCTCCTCGACCGTGTCCTCCCCCGAGCTGTCCTCCAAATACGCGGGTCTTTGTTGATATGAATTACTGCTTGCTCCCTCGGGCAGGAAGCCACAGCACGACTCGGTGAGTGTCAGCTCGTGCGCATGTAGATGACTTTCCAAGTCGTCCTCGCCCTCCGACTCCGATTCCAGACTCATGCCCTGTACCATGCTAGACAGACTACTCAGGCGTTTCGTCATCTTCAGCTGCAAAACCTGTTCACGATGAAAACACTCAAAAATAAGTAACTATTTTATTTATCGACTGATTTTTTTAAACTCTTTGATTTTAAGTTTTCAGATGCGCAATATCCTAAAGAAAGAGCTGTTATGATACATCAGTTAGGAAAGACCATTCACAGCGTTGCTAGTTCTGAATTTACCACGAGCTATAAATAATAGCCATGCGTATCAATGAAGGTTCTATCAATGCCAATGCTAAAAGATGCGAGAGACCTCGTCCTGCAGTTCTGCGATGCGGTTCTGTAATTCGCCGCTCTCACCCCGCAACTGTCCGACTGTCTTATATTCTTGTGTCTACAACAAAATAGTACGAGATTTTCGGACAACCGAACGCACTGTTTCTAATCTTTTGACCGCGACATAACGCGCTCTTGAGATGTTACATTATAACAGGTTTTAGCATGAAACGTGCCGAATTGCCACTCGTTACAACAGGAACTATTTATTTAACTTTGACGTAACTTTTTATTGATTATTTTTGACAACCGATTTTTGTTATTTATTTTTTAACAGCCTAACTGTCCGTAAAGCAAGCTCATGCTTTCTGATGTCAACACTGGTGACTTAAGCACACTCTGGTGACACGATAGACTGCTGACCTCGTCACACCGAGTGAGTGGGAGAGACCACTGACCTCACCACACCGAGCGAGTGGGTGAGACCACTGACCTCACCACATCGAGGGAGTGGGAGAGACCACTGACCTCACCACACCCAGCGAGTGGGTTAGACCACTGACCTCACCACATCGAGGGAGTGGGAGAGACCACTGACCTCACCACACCGAGCGAGTGGGTGAGACCACTGACCTCACCACACCGAGAGAGTGGGAGAGACCACTAACCCCGCCACAGCTAGCGACTGGGAGAGAATACTGACATCGCCAAACTGAGTGATGGGGAGTACCACTAACCTCGCCACACCGAGGGAGTGGGAGAGACCACTGACCTCGCCACAGGAGGGAAGTGGGAGAGACCACTGACCTCGTCACACCAGGGGAGTGGGAGAGACCAATGACCTCGCCACACCAGGGAAGTGGGAGACACCACTGACCTCGCCACACCTATGGATTGGGAGGCACCACTGACCTCGCCACACCGAGGGAGTGGGACAGACCACTGACCTCGCCACACCTGGGGAGTGGACAAGACAACTGACCTCAATTTCGAGTTCAGCAATCCTCTGCCGCATCTCGGCAACCAGCTGTGAATGTTCGGCGTCCCTCAGCCTCTGCATCATCTCATCCTCCTTCGTCTGCCAAGAACAACACGTGACTTAGTCAATTGTCAAGTTATTCAACTTACATAGTTATTGTGACCTTTTAGTTATTCATTTTATTAGTTATTTGACTTTTCAGTTAAGTTTGTTTTGAATTTTATTCTAGAGTTTGGCACACTGATGGATTCTATGACGGGAAGTACCTTGGATTCTACACGTTTTGAGAGTGATCAATTCTATACCAGAAAGTTCATAGGATTCTAAAATTTAGCACATTGATGGATTCTATGACGGGAAGTTCCTTGGATTCTACAGTGTGGGAACCTGATAGTCTCTAACGGGGAGTACCTTGGATTCTAGCGCTAGGGATATTGATGGATTCTATGACAGGAAGTACACTTTTTGACAGTGCAGGTTCTATGACAGAAGTATATAGGATTCTACAGTTTATGGCATTGATGAACCCTTTGAGAGGAAGCACCTTGGATTCTAGAGTCTGGGACTTGCGCTGGCTGTCCTGCAGCTGGTCCCTGAGCACGTTCTGCTGCGCGGCTGCCTCCTCCAGCTCGTCACGGAGGCGCTGGTTCTCCTCCTCCAGGCGCTTCACCTGCCGCGTCGCTATGTGACTCTGTCAACACCACACGTGCAACCCCATTATAGTCAACTCCGATACACCGCAAACCGGTCATTTTGGTTTTCTATTATTTTACTATTCGGTTATCTCGAAAGTCGAAATTCTTGTATATCAATATATTTTCTTCACAAAAACAAAATATATCCAACCATGCCAGAAGTGCGTGGCTGAATTTTCAAACGAGTACGTATCGCATCTTACAACCTGCTGTACCATCACGCGCTGCTGTGTCCCTCAGTTCGGTTACGACTTTAATATTACCTTGAGTTTTCACTTGCTGTACTTTCTTGAGTTAGGCCACGACCTTCGGCTCACCTGCATCTTCTTCTCCATCAGGAGCTACCTGGTGTCTTTGAGTTCGGCTACGGCCTTCGGCTTACCTGCGTTTCCATCTCCATGACGAGCTGGTTGGTGTCTTTGAGTTCGGCTACGACCTTCGGCTTACCTGCGTTTCCATCTCCATGACGCGCTGCTTGGTGTCTTTGAGTTCGGCTACGGCCTTCGGCTTACCTGCGTTTCCATCTCCATGACGAGCTGGTTGGTGTCTTTGAGTTCGGCTACGACCTTCGGCTTACCTGCGTTTCCATCTCCATGACGCGCTGCTTGGTATCTTTGAGTTCGGCTACGACCTTCGGCTTACCTGCGTTTTCATCTCCATGACGTGCTGCTTGATCTCTGAGTTCGGCCACGATCTTCGGCTTACCTGCATCTTCATCTCCACGACACGCTGTTGGTGTCTTTGAGTTCGGCTACGACCTTCGGCTTACCTGCGTTTCCATTTCCATGACGTGCTGCTTGGTGTCTTTGAATTCGGCTACGACCTTCGGCTTACCTGCGTTTCCATCTCCATTACGTGCTGCTTGGTGTCTTTGAATTCGGCTACGACCTTCGGCTTACCTGCGTTTCCATTTCCATGACGTGCTGCTTGGTGTCTTTGAATTCGGCTACGACCTTCGGCTTACCTGCGTTTCCATCTCCATGACGCGCTGCTTGGTGTCTTTGAGTTCGGCTGCGACCTTCGGCTTACCTGCGTTTCCATCTCCATGACGCGCTGCTTGGTGTCTTTGAGTTCGGCTTCGACCTTCGGCTTACCTGCGTTTCCATCTCCATGACGCGCTGCTTGGTGTCTTTGAGTTCGGCTGCGACCTTCGGCTTACCTGCGTTTCCATCTCCATGACGCGCTGCTTGGTGTCTTTGAGTTCGGCTTCGACCTTCGGCTTACCTGCGTTTCCATCTCCATGACGTGCTGCTTGGTGTCTTTGAATTCGGCTACGACCTTCGGCTTACCTGCGTTTCTATCTCCATGACGGGCTGCTTGGTGTCTTTGAATTCGGCTACGACCTTCGGCTTACCTGCGTTTTCATCTCCATGACGTGCTGCTTGATCTCTGAGTTCGGCCACGATCTTCGGCTTACCTGCATCTTCATCTCCAAGACACGCTGTTGGTGTCTTCGAGTTCGGCTACGACCTTCGGCTTACCTGTGTTTCCATCTCCATGACGAGCTGCTTGGTGTCTTTGAATTCGGCTACGACCTTCGGCTTACCTGCGTTTCCATCTCCATTACGTGCTGCTTGGTGTCTTTGAATTCGGCTACGACCTTCGGCTTACCTGCGTTTCCATTTCCATGACGTGCTGCTTGGTGTCTTTGAATTCGGCTACGACCTTCGGCTTACCTGCGTTTCCATCTCCATGACGCGCTGCTTGGTGTCTTTGAATTCGGCTGCGACCTTCGGCTTACCTGCGTTTCCATCTCCATGACGCGCTGCTTGGTGTCTTTGAGTTCGGCTTCGACCTTCGGCTTACCTGCGTTTCCATCTCCATGACGCGCTGCTTGGTGTCTGAGTTCGGCTGCGACCTTCGGCTTACCTGCGTTTCCATCTCCATGACGCGCTGCTTGGTGTCTTTGAGTTCGGCTTCGACCTTCGGCTTACCTGCGTTTCCATCTCCATGACGTGCTGCTTGGTGTCTTTGAATTCGGCTACGACCTTCGGCTTACCTGCGTTTCTATCTCCATGACGGGCTGCTTGGTGTCTTTGAATTCGGCTACGACCTTCGGCTTACCTGCGTTTTCATCTCCATGACGTGCTGCTTGATCTCTGAGTTCGGCCACGATCTTCGGCTTACCTGCATCTTCATCTCCAAGACACGCTGTTAGTGTCTTCGAGTTCGGCTACGACCTTCGGCTTACCTGTGTTTCCATCTCCATGACGCGCTGCTTGGTGTCTTTCAGTTCGGCTACGGCCTTCGGCTTACCTGCGTTTCCATCTCCATGACGAGCTGGTTGGTGTCTTTGAGTTCGGCTACGACCTTCGGCTTACCTGCGTTTCCATCTCCATGACGCGCTGCTTGGTGTCTTTGAGTTCGGCTACGACCTTCGGCTTACCTGCGTTTCCATCTCCATGACGCGCTGCTCGGTGTCTTTGAGTTCGGCTACGACCTTCGGCTTACCTGCGTTTCCATCTCCATGACGCGCTGCTTGGTGTCTTTCAGTTCGGCCACGGCCTGGGCCTCGCGGATGCGCACACTCATCACCTCGTCACTCATAACGCGCACCTCGTTCTTGGACGCTTTACTCAGAGGATTACACGCGCTCAGCTTGTCCATATGTCGCTACAAGCAAAACGCCCGCCATTCAAAGCAAATGGCAAAACCCAAGGGGTGCACTTTAAAGCCTCTTTTGTTTTATACTAGGCTGACTTCTGGCTGTTTTTGTCCATTAAATTTATTCTTAAGTATTAAACAGCGGAAACCCTTAAGTCTGTAAGATTTACCATGAGATAAATACCCCTTTAATGGTTGTCCAAATGGGAAATTAAACAGCAAATTGTATTGTCTAAAGAAGCACTTCCAAAAATAGGATGGCCTTTTCTTCAATAGTGCTACTACCACCCCAACCCCCGCTCCCCCACTCATAACGAGTACTGACAAATACAGCCCTGGAAACAACGATCTCTGGCATCCAAATTACTGACAATCTCCTCTTAAATCTCCTTTCAAACACGTTTTATGTCGACCGGTTTTCCCCCTATACTTTTCTTTTTGTAATGCAATAAGCAACCAGCTTCACACAAGCAATGAGATCATCTGCCCGCCTTCTTCCCCTTCCAACCCGCCCCCTCCTCCCTCCCCCCATTCGCATTCCCATCCCCTATATCCCCACAGAGATACGCCGAGGCACCAAACAGTCACCGCCACAATTGAGGCCTCTTTCAACCGCCCTCCTCCCTTCGCTCACACCTCCCTAGCTACAGCCCCCCCCCCCTCCAAGACCATCTCAGCCCTAAAATTTCACAGAAGCCGCTGATGTGACAAAGCCTCACTCTCGCCCCCAATACTAACACATAATCCTTCTTACGCCCAGACCCCTCCCCCCTCCACCCCACCCACATACGCCCAGACACCGACCTGCCAGTGCTGCTTGAGCTCCAGAACTTTTTGCTGCAGTTCCTTCAGCGACAGGTTGGCCTCAGCCTCGCGGAGTTTGCACGCTATCAGCTCTTCCTGCATGCTTTGTAGCTCTTCGCTCGGTGGCTGCGAGCTCTCTCCCGCGCGCTGCAACAATCAAGAAGTCGCATCACTCATCCTACAGTCGCAGCATTACACATCCTAGTCCCATCACTCATTCTACAGTCACCACATCACACATCCTACAATCACAACATCACTCATCCTACAGTCACAATATCACTCATCCCAGTCATCATATCACTCATCCTACAGTCACCATATCACTCATCCTACAGGAGATTCCAAATGCCTACAACCAACATTTCTGAAAGAATTCAATTATCTGAGACCTTTTGAGGTCAGATTTTTCTATTTCATGTCTCCCACATTTGGTTTTTTTCCGAATCCATTTCAGTTGGGATTTTATCAGTGTCTTTCTGACCACCACATGGCAAACAATATCTTACTGACCACCACATGGCGAACAATTTCTTACTGACCACCACATGGCAAACAATATCTTTCTGATCACCATATGGCAAACAATATCTTACTGACAACCACACGGCAAACAATATCTTACTGATCACCACATGGCAAACAATATCTTACTGACCACCACATGGCAAACAATATCTTACTGATCACCACATGGCAAACAATATCTTACTGACCACCACACGGCAAAAAATATCTTACTGATCACCACATGGCAAACAATATCTTACTGACCACCACATGGCAAACAATATATTACTGACCACCACATGGCAAACAATATCTTACTGATCACCACATGGCAAACAATATCTTACTGACCACCACATGGCAAACAATATCTTACTGATCACCACATGGCAAACAATATCTTACTGACCACCACACGGCAAACAATATCTTACTCTCCACCACATGGCAAACAATATCTTGCTGATCACCATATGGCAAACAATATCTTACTCTCCACCACATGGCAAACAATATGTTTATAATTGCACAAATTTAGTTAATTTTATCAGCCTCCAGTTCAATGATGCTGAATTTTACATTATTATCTCAAAAATAAATAAATAAATAAACAGATACCGGATAAATGGATAAAAATTAATCATGAAAAAGTTCTTTAAACTCTCTTTTAGATAAAATAATTCAATGGCATTCAGTGAAAACTGTCACTTTAAAACCTTTTTCATTTATATTGGACATTTCAAATTCTGACATTTCAGAGAGAATTGACCTGTTTAAGCAAGTTCGATATAAGTGGCCTACACTGTACTAATGCAAAGTGCTAAAGCAACTGCCAGATTCCTTGCCTCTCTGCAAAAGATTTATTTCTAGACTTAGAGGCTTTTCTTAAGCCCACGGCATTTATAGACATAATGCGTTGGTCACGACTCTTTACACTGGCAATGTAGTTTCCTCTAAATGTCAAACTACGGCAAGAATTAACATTACTTACACGAACGAGTAAGGCTTTTTCTGCAGAGACCATGCCGCGAGACAAGTGTAGGAAAGATAAACATATTTACACTTGTTTACTTTTCGGAGCGATCAACATATTTTCATGGGCCAGGATACACGAAAATGCACGAAGAAACACGGAAATGCATGAGGAAACAGCGGCAGCTAAACTTCGGGTCTACCGAATGTAAACAATACCATTCAGCTACTAAATTTGGGAAAGGAATAAATAAATACATAAAAATGAATAATTAACTGCCCGACAGCGCCAGATCCACAGTACATTCTCGAGCTCAGCTCGAGCGTCAGATACACACTTGCATTCTCCAGCTTAATTCGACACTCACCGACAGCGTCAGATATACACTTACATTTTCGAGCTCGCTGATTTTGTTCCTCAGCTGTTTGACGAGAGCGGCGCTGTCTTCCTCCCTGGCCCGCAGTTCCGTCACTTCCTGTTGCAGCTTCTGCACTCGGCTCTGGTCGGCTTCCGGGAGGCTGCCCTCCGACGACGCCTGCGACGAGGCGCTGCTGTTGCTCTGTAAACAAAGCGGTACTCATTGCGATCAAAGGTCTACTGAGTAAGATCAAAGCGATTCTTATTGAGATCAAAGTGGTTCTCAGTGAGATCAAAGCGCTACTCAGTGAAATCTGAGTGGCACGCAGTGAGATCAAAGCGGTGTAAAGGGATATCAAAGCGCTACGCATTGAAATTACAAAGATCAAAGCGGTACTCATTGAGATCAAAGTGGTACTCATTGAGATCAAAGCAGTGAGATCAATGAGGCATTTTGCGTGATCAACGCGAATCTTATCCAGCATTGAAAAGAACATGAAATTAATTAAGCTTTTCCGACTCCTCTCACAGTTTCCTTCCAATGACGCCTCTTTTTACAAGCTCTTCAAGGATACAGAAGGAAACTCCCACCCCCATCAATTCCCCATTCGAAACCCCCACCCCATCAACTTCTCATTCGAAACCCCCATCCCCATCAACTTCCCACTCGAAACTCCCACTCCCATCAATACCCACTCGAAAACTCCTTCCCCATCAACTCCCCACTCGAAACTCCCACCCCCATCAATTTCCCACTCGAAACCCCCATCCCCATCAACTTCCCACTCGAAACCCCCATTCCCATCAACTTCCAACTCGAAACCCCCATCCCCATCAACTCCCCACTGGAAACCCCCCCCCCCCAATCAACTTCCAACTCGGAAGCCCCTCCCCCATCAACTTCCCACCCGAAACCCCCACCCCAACAACTTCCCACTCGAAACCCCCCTCCCCACCAACTTCCCACTCGAAACCCCGTCCCCCGCTCACACTCGAATCCATCATGAACTGCGTACCCGCGGCAGACTCTCGTACTACCCGTGACCTCCTCCCTCCCCCCCCCCCCCCCAGCACATACCCGCCGCAGACTCTCGTACTGCTCCGTGACCTCCTCCTCCCTCCCCAGCACGTACCCGCGGCAGACTCTCGTGCTACCCGTGACCTCCTCCTCCCCCCCCAGCACGTACCCGCCGCAGACTCTCGTACTACCCGTGACCTCCCCGAACCCCCCGAGCACGTAACCGCCGCAGACTCTCACCCTACCCGTGACCTCTCCCCCCCCCCAGCACGTACTCGCCGCAGACTCTCGTACTACCCGTGACCTCTCCACCCCCCCCCCCCCGAGCACGTACCCGCTGCAGACTCTCGCACTATCCGTGACCTCCCCGAACCCCCCGAGCACGTACCCGCCGCAGACCCTCACCCTACCCGTGACCTCTCCCTCCCGGCACGTACCCGCCGCAGACTCTCGTACTGCTCCGTGACCACCTCCCCCCTCCCCAGCACGTACCCGCCGCAGACTCTCGTATTGCTCCGTGACCTCCTCCCCCCTCCCAGCATGTACCCGCCGCAGACTCTCGTACTGCTCCGTGACCTCCTCCCCCCTCCCCAGCACGTACCCGCCGCATACTCTCGTACTGCTCCGTGACCTCCTCCCCCCTCCCCAGCACGTACCCGCCGCAGACTCTCGTATTGCTCCGTGACCTCCTCCCCCCTCCCCAGCACGTACCCGCCGCAGACTCTCGTACTGCTCCGTGACCTCCTCCAGCCTCGTCGACGTCTGCGAGCTCTCCGTTCTGGATCGGCTGAGGTCCTTGCGTAGTGCCAGGATCTGCTCGTCCTGCTGCGCGCACTTCACCTGGTCGTGGATCAGGCGGTCCGCCAGCGTCGCTGTCTCCTGTAAGCACACGCTGCCGAGTCACGCACACGCTGCCGAGTCACGCACACGCTGCCGAGTCACGCACACGCTGCCGAGTCACGCACACGCTGCCGAGTCACGCCCACGCTGCCGAGTCACGCACACGCTGCCGAGTCACGCACACGCTGCCGAGTCACGCACACGCTGCCGAGTCACGCACACGCTGCCGAGTCACGCACACGCTGCCGAGTCACGCACACGCTGCCGAGTCACGCACACGCTGCCGAGTCACGCACACGCTGCCGAGTCACGCACACGCTGCCGAGTCACGCACACGCTGCCGAGTCACGCACACGCTGCCGAGTCACGCACACGCTGCCGAGTCACGCCCACGCTGCCGAGTCACGCACACGCTGCCGAGTCACGCACACGCTGCCGAGTCACGCCCACGCTGACGAGTCACGCACACGCTGCCGAGTCACGCACACGCTGCCGAGTCACGCAAACGCTGCCGAGTCACGCACACGCTGCCGAGTCACGCACACGCTGCCGAGTCACGCACACGCTGCCGAGTCACGCCCACGCTGACAAGTCACGCACACGCTGCCGAGTCACGCACACGCTGCCGAGTCACGCACACGCTGCCGAGTCACGCACACGCTGCCGAGTCACGCCCACGCTGCCGAGTCACGCCCACGCTGCCGAGTCACGCACACGCTGCCGAGTCACGCACACGCTGCCGAGTCACGCCCACGCTGCCGAGTCACGCCCACGCTGCCGAGTCACGCCCACGCTGCCGAGTCACGCACACGCTGCCGAGTCACGCACACGCTGCCGAGTCACGCACACGCTGCCGAGTCACGCCCACGCTGCCGAGTCACGCACACGCTGCCGAGTCACGCACACGCTGACGAGTCACGCACACGCTGCCGAGTCACGCACACGCTGCCGAGTCACGCCCACGCTGCCGAGTCACGCACACGCTGCCGAGTCACGCACACGCTGACGAGTCACGCACACGCTGCCGAGTCACGCACACGCTGCCGAGTCACGCACACGCTGCCGAGTCACGCACACGCTGCCGAGTCACGCACACGCTGCCGAGTCACGGACACGCTGCCGAGTCACGCACACGCTGCCGAGTCACGCACACGCTGACGAGTCACGCACACGCTGCCGAGTCACGCACACGCTGCCGAGTCACGCACACGCCGCTGACGAGTCACGCCCACGCTGCCGAGTCACGCCCACGCTGCCGAGTCATGCACACGCTGCCGAGTCACGCACACGCTGCCGAGTCACGCACACGCTGCCGAGTCACGCCCACGCTGCCGAGTCACGCACACGCTGCCGAGTCACGCCCACGCTGCCGAGTCACGCACACGCTGCCGAGTCACGCACACGCTGACGAGTCACGCACACGCTGCCGAGTCACGCACACGCTGCCGAGTCACGCACACGCTGCCGAGTCACGCACACGCTGCCGAGTCACGCACACGCTGCCGAGTCACGCACACGCTGCCGAGTCACGCACACGCTGACGAGTCACGCACACGCTGCCGAGTCACGCACACGCTGCCGAGTCACGCACACGCTGCCGAGTCACGCACACGCCGCTGACGAGTCACGCCCACGCTGCCGAGTCACGCCCACGCTGCCGAGTCATGCACACGCTGCCGAGTCACGCACACGCTGCCGAGTCACGCACACGCTGCCGAGTCACGCCCACGCTGCCGAGTCACGCCCACGCTGCCGAGTCACGCCCACGCTGCCGAGTCACGCACACGCTGCCGAGTCACGCACACGCTGACGAGTCACGCACGCGCTGCCGAGTCACGCACACGCTGACGAGTCACGCACACGCTGCCGCGTCACGCACACGCTGCCGAGTCACGCACACGCTGCCGAGTCACGCACACGCTGACGAGTCACGCACACGCTGCCGAGTCACGCACACGCTGCCGAGTCACGCACACGCTGCCGAGTCACGCACACGCCGCTGACGAGTCACGCCCACGCTGCCGAGTCACGCCCACGCTGCCGAGTCATGCACACGCTGCCGAGTCACGCACACGCTGCCGAGTCACGCACACGCTGCCGAGTCACGCCCACGCTGCCGAGTCACGCACACGCTGCCGAGTCACGCCCACGCTGCCGAGTCACGCACACGCTGCCGAGTCACGCAAACGCTGCCGAGTCACGCCCACGCTGCCGAGTCACGCACACGCTGCCGAGTCACGCCCACGCTGCCGAGTCACGCACACGCTGCCGAGTCACGCACACGCTGCCGAGTCACGCACACGCTGCCGAGTCACGCACACGCTGCCGAGTCACGCACACGCTGACGAGTCACGCACACGCTGCCGAGTCACGCACACGCTGCCGAGTCACGCACACGCTGCCGAGTCACGCACACGCCGCTGACGAGTCACGCCCACGCTGCCGAGTCACGCCCACGCTGCCGAGTCACGCACACGCTGCCGAGTCACGCACACGCTGCCGAGTCACGCCCACGCTGCCGAGTCACGCACACGCTGCCGAGTCACGCCCACGCTGCCGAGTCACGCACACGCTGCCGAGTCACGCACACGCTGCCGAGTCACGCACACGCTGCCGAGTCACGCACACGCTGACGAGTCACGCACACGCTGCCGAGTCACGCACACGCTGCCGAGTCACGCACACGCTGCCGAGTCACGCACACGCCGCTGACGAGTCACGCCCACGCTGCCGAGTCACGCCCACGCTGCCGAGTCATGCACACGCTGCCGAGTCACGCACACGCTGCCGAGTCACGCACACGCTGCCGAGTCACGCCCACGCTGCCGAGTCACGCACACGCTGCCGAGTCACGCCCACGCTGCCGAGTCACGCACACGCTGCCGAGTCACGCCCACGCTGACGAGTCACGCACACGCTGACGAGTCACGCACACGCTGACGAGTCACGCACACGCTGCCGAGTCACGCACACGCTGCCGAGTCACGCACACGCTGCCGAGTCACGCACACGCTGCCGAGTCACGCACACGCTGCCGAGTCACGCCCACGCTGCCGAGTCACGCACACGCTGCCGAGTCACGCCCACGCTGACGAGTCACGCACACGCTGCCGAGTCACGCACACGCTGCCGAGTCACGCACACGCTGACGAGTCACGCACACGCTGCCGAGTCACGCACACGCTGCCGAGTCACGCACACGCTGCCGAGTCACGCACACGCTGCCGAGTCACGCACACGCTGCCGAGTCACGCCCACGCTGACGAGTCACGCACACGCTGCCGAGTCACGCACACGCTGCCGAGTCACGCACACGCTGACGAGTCACGCACACGCTGCCGAGTCACGCACACGCTGCCGAGTCATGCACACGCTGCCGAGTCACGCACACGCTGCCGAGTCACGCACACGCTGCCGAGTCACGCACACGCTGCCGAGTCACGCCCACGCTGCCGAGTCACGCCCACGCTGCCGAGTCACGCCCACGCTGCCGAGTCACGCCCACGCTGCCGAGTCACGCACACGCTGCCGAGTCACGCACACGCTGCCGAGTCACGCACACGCTGCCGAGTCACGCACACGCCGCTGACGAGTCACGCCCACGCTGCCGAGTCACGCCCACGCTGCCGAGTCATGCACACGCTGCCGAGTCACGCACACGCTGCCGAGTCACGCACACGCTGCCGAGTCACGCCCACGCTGCCGAGTCACGCACACGCTGCCGAGTCACGCCCACGCTGCCGAGTCACGCACACGCTGCCGAGTCACGCACACGCTGCCGAGTCACGCACACGCTGCCGAGTCACGCACACGCTGCCGAGTCACGCACACGCTGCCGAGTCACGCACACGCTGCCGAGTCACGCACACGCTGCCGAGTCACGCCCACGCTGCCGAGTCACGCACACGCTGCCGAGTCACGCCCACGCTGACGAGTCACGCACACGCTGCCGAGTCACGCACACGCTGCCGAGTCACGCACACGCTGACGAGTCACGCACACGCTGCCGAGTCACGCACACGCTGCCGAGTCACGCACACGCTGCCGAGTCACGCACACGCTGCCGAGTCACGCCCACGCCATTCTCGTGCCATACATGTGACTTGGGGTAAATGCTGTTAGCCTGGTTGGTCGATTTCCAAGTCAATGTTTTTTCAAGGTTTTTTTCAAGAGGGAGGAAATCGATGAGCAGTACGAGAGACAGCCCTAAGGGAGATGGGGTGGGGGGAGGGGGGACGGGGGTAGGGGCTGAGTCGAGGAGTACTGCTGAGAACACACGAGACTTAATCCACTAGATCTACCTATGACGTCACATACGGTCCGGAACGCGAAGTCGATAGTTATCATTATATTTAACAAAGCAGATATTGAATTATTTCAAGTCATAATGAATATATTATTGGTCAATAATATTTAATGTTGTCTCAGAACAAGTCAATATCTTCTAACTGCTGCAATGACAATGCCCTTTCTCAGTTGCAGGCAGAAGGGCCAGTGTAAATTATTTTACAATGTTAAATATGCTGACATAAATTAACAGAACTATATAAAATTGACTAAATAAATCGATTCCATTGCAAATTAGGACAAATTATCACGGTTAATGTTTAATGAGAAGATCAGAAGCTCAAGCATGCCACTCTAAAGAGGAAAGTTTTAAGAGATTTTATTACGAACTGTTGGGGAAGTACAAGTTGTAATTTCACATTATCACCGGAGTAATCAGTAGGACCAGTGCGATTAGTCAGGGCATTGCGATATATCACCGGAGTAATCAGTAAGATCAGCACCAACAGCCAAGACACTCCCATGTATCACCGGAGTAATCACTAGGATCAGTACGATCAGCCAGGACATTCAGATGTGTCACCGACGTAATCAGTAGGATCAGTACGATCAGTCAGGGCATTTTCGATGTATCACCGGAGTAATCAGTAGGATCAGTACGATCAGCCAGGACATTCAGATGTGTCACCGGAGTAATCAGTAGGATCAGTACGATCAGCCAGGACATTCAGATGTATCACCGGAGTAATCAGTAGGATCAGCCAGGACATTCAGATGTGTCACCGGAGTAATCAGTAGGATCAGTACGATCAGTCAGGGCATTGCGATATATATCCGGAGTAATCAGTAGGATCAGTACGATCAGCCAGTGCATTGCGATATATCACCGGAGTAATCAGTAGGATCAGTACGATCAGCCAGGACATTCAGAGGTGTCACCGGCGTAATCACTAGGATCAGTACGATCACCCAGGATATTCAGATGTGTCACCGGCGTAATCACTAGGATCAGTACGATCAGCCAGGATATTCAGATGTTGTCACAGGCGTAATCACTAGGATCAGTACGATCACCGGGGACATTCTGATGTGTCACCGGAGTAATCAGTAGGATCAGCCAGAGCATTTCACTGTATCACAAGAGAATTCAGTACGATCAGTCAGGGCATTCCGATATAACACCGGAGTAATCAGTACGATCAGCCAGGACACTTCGATGTATCGCCGGAGTAATCAGTAGGACCAGTACGATCAACCAGGACATTCAGATGTGTCACCGGAGTAATCACTAGGATCAGTACGATCAGCCAGGACACTTCGATGTTTCACCGGAGTAATCAGTAGGATCAGTAGGATCAGCCAGGACATTCAGATGTGTCACCGGAGTAATCACTAGGAACCGGAGTAATCACTAGGATCAGTACGATCAGCCAGGACACTTCGATGTATTACCAGAGTAATCAGTAGGATCAGTACGGTGAATCAGGACACTTCGATGTATCACCGGAGTAATCAGTACGATCAGCCAGGACAATTCGATGTATCGCCGGAGTAATCAGTAGGATCAGTACGATCAGAACATTCTTTTTTTTCCTTTCTTTATAAAGAACCCCTGCGGGACAGTTATATTTTGACGGAAAATTTCAACTTATCAAAGCTTGTTCCGTGTGATAAATTGACCTTGGCCTTCAGTCGTCCCTTATTGAGGTTCACTTATCGCATATAAAATGACAAATCCCCCCCCCCCATCCTCTCATCCCCCTCCACCAATACAAATAAATAAATAAAACAAAATCAATGAAAGAGAAAAAATTTACTCAAATGCAGCCCGTCCGTATCGATGCAGCCTCAGACAATAACCACTGTGCCCGAGGACGCAAGGCGAGATCAATCCCTGAACCGTACCACAAAGGCAGCCAGCTTTACCCTCAATTACAAGATCAAGGCATGCAATCACTCATTTGAAATTAAGCATAGAGATCCATCAGACAGTTAATTTGGTCGGAGGGTCTGGGAGCGGAGTGGGGGGGGGGGAGTGGGGGGGAGGGGGAGAGGGGGGAGGGGATATCTGTCATACAGAGGCTTGTTTCGGATACTGTTGAGACCGCACCAGACTTATGATCCACTAGGCGTACTTATGACGTCACAGAAAATGTAACAAAAAAAAAAAAAAAAAAACTACTCCCATTCGCATATCTGTCCTGAAATCCCCACTTTCCTGATAACAAATTGAATGGTACACTGCACCCTTGTCAATAAATACGGAGAACTTCAGCCGGGCGCGCGCGACACCGAACAGAGTTGTTCAGACCATCGTCTTACATCGGACCCCATCCCCCCCGCCCCCTCCCCACCTCCCCACCCTTGCCAGCCTTATATCCCAAACCTCCAGACCATTGTCTTACATCGGACCCCCCCCCCCCCCCGCCCCCTCCCCACATCCCCACCCTTTCCAGTCTTATACCCCAAACTTCTACACCCCCGCCCCCCTCTCCCCAGGAGTCGGAAGAAGTGCCAAAAATATCACATTTCATTCAACAGCAGGGCTACACAGCTTTAACAATGCATGTCTTTTTATTAGGCGATTCTCACTGATCAGCTAAAATTGTTTCTCGAACAACCCATCTTGAAATTTGCATATATAGTGATCCAATCAGAAACACCCATCCAAACTAATTCCGAAATGCAAAACTGAACGGACTAAAATACCTTTTCTAAATTATCGACGCGTTGGCGAAGCAGTCTATTTTCTGTTCTCAACCGCTGAAAAAAAAACAAAACAAAATGATAAAGCCCTTCAATTTATTCAGTCCATGAAATTGTCAATGATGAATCGAGCGCATTGGGAGATGGTTACTTCAGCAGCATTTGATAAAACGACGCCACAATGCATATGTCAAACGAGAAACGTGCCCGAGAAAATGACCTTTGTGAAATATTTGAACTTTGGAAAAACAGAGTAGAAACACTCTATAGCGACATCGGGTATGACGACTATTATGACACCTCATGACCCTTTCACCGTTGAAAAAAAATTATGGGTTTTCACGACAAATTGGTTAGAACATGACATATTTTCTTCATCCAAGCAATGTTTTCATAACGAGGTTGCAAAGTAATCTCAAGCAAAGGCTTGTGAGTGCTTTGACTTTACTTGTAAGTGCTTTGACTCTACTTGTGGACGCTTATACTTTTTACTTGTGAGTGCTTTTACTTCTACTTGTGGATGCTTTTACTATTTTTACTTGTGAGTTTCTTTTAGTTTTACTTGTGGATGCTTTTACTTCTACTTGTGGAATCTTTTACTTTTACTTGTAGATGCCTTTACTTTTACTTGTGAGTGCTTTTACTATTACTTGTGGATGCCTTTACTTTTACTTGTGAGTGCTTTTACTTTTACTTGTGAGTGCTTTTGCTTTTACTTGTGAGTGCTTTTGCTTTTACTTGTGAGTGCTTTTACTTTTACTTCTGGATGCTTTTACTTTTACTTGTGAGTGCTTTTACTTTTACTTGTGAGTGCTTTTGCTTTTACTTGTGAGTGCTTTTACTTTTACTTCTGGATGCTTTTACTTTTACTTGTGAGTGCTTTTACTTGTGAGTGCTTTTGCTTTTACTTGTGAGTACTGTTACTTTTACTTGTGAGTGCTTTTCCTTTTACTTGTGAGTGCTGTTACTTTTACTTGTGAGTGCTTTTACTTGTGGATGCCTTTACTTTTACTTGTGAGTGCTTTTACTTTTATTTGTGAGTGCTTTTGCTTTTACTTGTGAGTGCTTTTGCTTTTACTTGTGAGTGCTTTTACTTTTACTTCTGGATGCTTTTACTTTTACTTGTGAGTGCTTTTGCTTTTACTTGTGAGTGCTTTTACTTTTACTTCTGGATGCTTTTACTTTTACTTGTGAGTGCTTTTCCTTTTACTTGTGAGTGCTTTTGCTTTTACTTGTGAGTACTGTTACTTTTACTTGTGAGTGCTTTTCCTTTTACTTGTGAGTGCTGTTACTTTTACTTGTGAGTGCTTTTCCTTTGACTTGTGAGTGTTTTTACTTTTATTTGTGAGTACTGTTACTTTTACTTGTGAGTGCTTTTAATTTTACTTGTGAGTGCTTTTGGATTTACTTGTGAGTACTGTTACTTTTACTTGTGAGTGCTTTTCCTTTTACTTGTGAGTGTTTTTACTTTTATTTGTGAGTACTGTTACTTTTACTTGTGAGTGCTTTTGCTTTTACTTGTGAGTGTTTTTCCTTTTACTTATGAGTGTTTTTACTTTTACTCACCCGAATTTCTACTTGATCTTCGGTTTCTTTGGTTTTTAATGTGTTGTACTCTTTCTCTAACCTACAAAATAAGTAAACAAATAAATAAATAATGATTAAATAAATAAAACAAGTAATAACAATAAATTTACTTAATTAATTAACTAATTAGCAACAACAACAACAACAACAACAACAACAACAACAACAACAACAACAACAACAACAACAACAACAACAACAACAATAATAATAATAATAATAATAATAATAATAATAATAATAATAATAATAATTATTATTATTATTATTATTATTATTATTATTATTATTATTATTATTATTATTAATATTATTATTATTATTATTATTATTAAAAGCAGAAACTCAAGCAGAAAAAATAATAAAAGTAAAATCCTGTCAGAATAAAAAAAGACATCTGCAGTCCCTGTCTCTCCTAATTCACGTACACAGTGATCGGTCTTGTTTTTTAATGTCTACTTTTTTCTGTTGTTCCACCTCAAGGGGTTTTGTTACGACAAAAAAGGTCATCTATATCACATGGATGGGTGAACGCATTCAAAAATGGGGCGATGTGAAAAACCCTACTCGTCCCCTCGCCCTAACGTCACTGCGTCACTACGTGTTGTTTGCGTGGGCTCACATGTCTACACATATATCCACATGGCAGCAAGCGTAACGTACGGCTGTCTGCGCCCGACCACCCTCTATATTAGTAGTTCCAGCGCAAGCTGAACCGCGTGGGACGCTGCATCCCTTGTATTCATCCTGATCAAATTGCCCTATATACATCATTCAGAACCATGCTCAGCTAAATTATCTACTCGCTTTGCGTAATTAACAGTCTTCAAAGGTTGAATTTTGCCCTTTTTTCACAACAGCAATACGCACATTTTTTTAGTACTTTTCCGTTTTCTGAGGGGAAACAACCAAATTTAATTTACTTAATTTGCCCAAAAGAATCTGAGGTCTCAGCCTTGTAACTCAGAAGCGAAACTTATATCATTCCTCAATGAATTTCTTTCGCGCAAAATCGGATAAAGATAATTCAATTAGTGATTACTTTTCACTACTTCTTGTGGCGACTTGGGCCAAATATATTACTAACAATGTTCTCCGGGGAAGGGAGGGGGCGGGGGGGGCGGGGCGGGGGGGGGGGCGGGGCGGGGGGGGGGCGGGGTGGGGGGCGGGACGAGTGGCACTCAATTAGCACTGAGAAACAATCTAATAACTCGATTGCCAATTTGACTTATTAGGGGCAGGTCCCAAAATACAGCCGAACACAACACAGACAATTTGTCAAATGAAGTGAAACATGAGGAAGAGAAAACCAGTACAGCAGACAAGGCAAGCTGCCGGTCAGGGCTCGAATCTAACCACTAAACACACAAGGCAAGCTGCCGGTCAGGGCTCGAATCTAACAACTAAACACACAAGGCAAGCTGCCGGTCAGGGCTCGAATCTAACCATTACAACATACATGGCAAAGTCGGCAAGGGCTGTAATCTAACCAGTACAGCAGACAAGGCAAGCTGCCGGTCAGGGCTCGAATCTAACCATTACAACATACATGGCAAAGTCGGCAAGGGCTGTAATCTAACCAGTACAGCAGACAAGGCAAGCTGCCGGTCAGGGCTCGAATCTAACCACTAAACACACAAGGCAAGCTGCCGGTCAGGGCTCGAATCTAACCATTACAACACACATGCCAAGCTGTCGGCAAGGGCTGTAATCTAACCAGTACAACACACATGGCAAGCTGTCGGCAAGGGCTGTAATCTAACCAGTACAGCAGACAAGGCAAGCTGCCGGTCAGGGTTCGGATCTAAGCAGTACAACACACATAGCAAGCTGCCGGCCAGGGCTGTAATCTAACCAGTACAGCAGACAAGGCCAGCTGCCGGTCAGGGCTCGAATCTAACCAGTACAACACACACATAGCAAGCTGCCGGACAGGGCTGTAATCTACACAGTACAGCAGACACGGCAAGTTGGCCGTCAGGACTGCATCCTAACCGACACATTAGACACCACAAGCCGCCGGTCAGGGCTGCAATCTAACCAGTACAACAGATAAGGCAAGCTGCCGGTCAGGGCTCGAATCTAACCAACACAACACACAAGGCAAGCTGCCGGCCAGGGCTGCAATCTAACCAGTACAACACACACGGTAAACAGCCGTGCTCACCAATTACTATCTCAATGATAACACAAAATGTAGAAAAATTTGCCACTAAGAGCAAAATATAATGTATCATCACTGTTGCGAAATCGGTTACAACGGCTTGTTTTTTTTTTTTTTATTTCTCTTATTTGAACGTCTCGGTTTATAGCGATACATTTTTTAAGGTCTCGGTTTGTAGCGACATACTTTTTGAACGTCACGGTTTGTAGCGACATAATTTCGGAATGTACCCGTTTATAGTGACATGATTTCGGAATGTACCGGTTTATAGTGACATGATTTCGGAATGTACCCGTTTATAGTGACTTGATTTCGAAACGTCTCGGTTTATAGCGTTATACTCTTCTTTTCTCCCTGTCACCGTTATATCGTTATAAAGAACTAACATCAAATGCCAGTCCGTAATATACTGTCAGTTTATTGCTCTTTTCGTTACGAGGGCTAACATAATGACAATGTTGTGATTTGAACAGAAAATGATTGAAGGCGAGTCAAGGCGAAAAATCAGAAGCAATGAGGACATCAAATGAGGACATCAAGTCGTGACACAAACCTCCCATCTGCATTCCGCTCACACTGTGCCTCTGACAATGTACCAGAGAAATGAACAGCTCCACGCTGCAAATCGGTGTTGCTATGGTTACCAGCAGTGTCCGTGGCCACGGAACCACCAACGCGGGTACTCGATGACGCGGCTTGGCCACTAGATCCCTTCGTTTGGCCTTGCACGTTATCTATGCCTGTGCACACACCATCGCCGGTGTTGTCAGACGGAACCACATCCTGTTTATCTATCTTCTCCTGGAGTTCTTCGCTGTTTCTTTTTAGCGTGGCCAACTCGCTCACAATATTCGGCTTCTCGTTGTGCTCCTGTTCTTTTTCCAACGAAAACGGGTTAAATCGTTTACCATGAGCGAGAGAACGAATATACGAAAATTCTTCATCTGCATTCAAGTCTAACAGCTGATCCGTCTCCAGAGCGTCACTGTCGTTGTCGCACGTCGCGACGTCGTCGCTGTTGTCGTCATCCGTGCTGTCGTCGTTGTAGCTGGCATCGTCATAGAACTTCTTGCCGAACTGGGACGACATGGACCGGATACTGGTGCTGGGCAGGGGCGTGATATAACACGTATACAATGACCCGACCTTCGGCGGCGGTCTGCTCACATTGGATTTTGATTCGCGTGACGCCGAAACCCTTGAGGCTGCCGACGCCTTTGTTTGATGCGCTAAGCTGTCGTCTCTCCCAGGAGCTCCCGTAGTACGATCGCCGCTTACACTACTGACTTCCGGGCGACTTGCCTCACGTGTCTCCGCCCTGTTTGTTGTGGTACCCTCGCGTGATTGCTCCCGCTTGCCTCCCACGCTTTTGTTATTACCGCTCTCACGTGAAGCAGCACCTTCTGCTTGGGAATCGTCTGCATGAGTACCAGAGGGTGGCGATTTGGGCAGCGCGGTGAAGAAGTCATCCTGGGCGGTGTCAGCAGGTTCCGAGGCTTTGCGAACCAAGCGAGGCGCGATCAGGATCCGCTCCGGGGAGATCTTCTCCGGATCCGTAACCCCTCGCCCGATGTCGATGAGCTGGACCCGCGGCGGCTTGCGCGCCACCGCGGCGCCGCGGCGCTTCTGCGCCACATGCGCCAACGTGCTGTATTTGCTGATAGGGTACTTGTACTGGAAGTCAAACTGCGGCGCGTTGGGGTCGCGGGCCGGCGGGTCGTCCACCACGGTGTGGGCCCGCCCTCCCTTCGCCATCACCACATAGGTGGGGTTGCGGGCCGAACCCTCCGGATGGAACCAACTCATTGTTTATGACGTAGGTGACGTGTATAACGAGTGTACGTAGTCCGTATGATCCAGGGCTTAATCCGCAACACGGAACAATTCTATCCTTGCCACCACGACAACTATCCGTGACTCTCTGAGCCACACCATCTGATTTATTTATATGTATTTTTTTCACAATCAGATCACGCAGTTTCACGCAAGTGTTGAACACCGAACTCGTATTGCTTCAACACTTTTTCTCGAATAATCACTGAAGTCGCCGAACGCATCCCAGAATGCCGTGTAACTTATCACCACCATGTAATGCACGCTTGGGGTAAGCTCAGCAGAAATCCAACTTATACACAGAGGAAACAAAAAACCATTACTGAAATCCACTGCTATCCACTCACAAGCTACCGAATAGTACACTCGTTATTTTAACACCACACAGCCACACAGTATCTATCGTATAGTTTTTCCTCGCCTTATCCAGCACACTTATATTAACTGCGGTTTTTTACCATGATTCTCCACCAGTCTACGATGCCGCTTTACATTCGCTTATCCTGGACAGAAACTACTACAACTTGCCATTCGCAGCAAACAGAACTTCGCTTAAAAAGTCGAACACTTCCTTTCAGGTTTTTTGTTGCAATTACTTTAATACATTTTGTTATTCTCAGTAGCATGCTGAACCAAAAAAAAAAAAAAAAAAAAAAGTCAGCAGGAAAAATCACTAATCATATTTGCAGCTAACTTTTTGCAGCACTTACAAGTATTTCGGAAGTATAATTGAGGAGGTCTAAGCGCTAGTAAACAAACAGTTCAATCAGCGTCTTATGGCGGCGTCGGAATTGGTCTAGATGATGTAGTCTTTCTCAGCCAATTTGCTTATTACACTGAGCATCAGTGCATTAGCTTTATTAGAAGGAACTCCCCCTTTGGCCTATGGTTTTGACCTTGCAGTCTTATAGCTTTCAAAGTTTCACCGTGACCTTTGGTTTTGTTTTCAAGGTCACACAAACGTGGTCCGAATAATTGCCCCATTTGCTGTGTACATAACACTTTATAAAAGTGCTGCCCATATTCTGGTTTAGTATGTCTCAACGGTTCAACAAACAGTCCCATATCTTTTTACATCTCCTCAAATATTTCAGTCGCCTACTAAAACACAACACATTCCCCAGTGAGGAAATACAATATCGGCGATATGCAAAACAAACAGTGTTAGATTCTCACATATTCTTTTTCAAACCGGTTTCAGATTCTTTCAAATGTGTTTCATTTCCCACCTCTGATATGCTTTCTGGTTAAAAAAATAGAACCATTTTTTTCTGGTCGGCTACTCATTTTTGTTGTACCGCCTTCACATGGAATACGAACCACTCTTACTCTTACATTTTATCACCAAGGTCGGTCCTTTGCCCCGTTAAGTTTCCACGTTTGCGAAATGTTCAACTTTCAAGCTTTTCTTTAAAACATCAACACCCAAACGCACCACATATGGAGTGTCCGCTCGAAATACAGTAAAGTGAAATTCGGTTGCTTTTTTTCTCACAAAGAATTTGCCTGATCTTGAATTCGGCATGCCAAGATATTGTTATCCTCCTAAAAGTGATCAAAGGGACTCCTTCCCGCCCCTCTTCTACCCCGCCCCTTGCCCCCGCTTCCCCGCCCGCCCGCCTCGCCCCCCGTCGCCCGCCCCCCCCCCCCCCCTCAATCTCACACTTCACTATTTCGCCTTTCTACAAAACCTGCACATATCTTCCTGCTTGCTCAGTGAATCACGTGCCTATCCACAGCACACTGTTTCTGTTTACTATCTAAACTACATATTGCTACGTTCAGCTGTTAACTTCAATATCGCACTTCAAACGGTGGCACCACCATATGCTCATACAGGAAGTACTCCGAATTGGTACTGTTTTTATTTGTGTCCCATGCTTTCCAAAGCGCTTGGCAAAAAACAAACAATATATATTTCTATTCTTTGCCATAAAAACACCCCCCCCCACACCCACACACACAAACAAACACACACACCAAAAAACATTCCCAAAAATGGTGTGTGCTCGCAGCAGCTAAAAGCGCCTAAAAGCCCCAGCATGCGTGAAAACACGCCCGTCGCTCAGCATTTCCAACTCATCCATCGTGAAAGCAATCATGCGCAAAACAACTTAGAGAGTCAATTCCACAGTGAGAGCATCTGAAATTTTCCAGAAATAACTTCACCAGTAGTTTTCTTCACGCTTGGGCCGACGGGAGAAAAAAAAAGCCAATTTTCGAGAGAGAGGGAAAAAAAAATCAAACAATTAAGCCATAAACAAAATGACAAATGGCGGTCATTATGAAGAAGATGTTTGATTGTACTCAATGGTGTTGTCTGGATTGGGCAGATAGGATATAAAATCAAAACCAATGCTCCTTCAATGTGAAGAGTCATCATTGGGAATCGATCACAAAGTATGCTTCATGATTTCTCGTCCAGTGCACCACTGTCTCCGTAAAACGCGCTGACATCTACTCCTCGAGCATAACACACTTCCGAAGTAATCCATTAATTACAAAATTCCTACAGATGCAACAGCAACTAATCAAATTCCAAACAGGCTCGCAAAACTGTTCTAAAATTACCGCATCAGCGCTTATTTCCATTTAAAAAAATGTAAGTTTCCTATTTCAATTTAATTATTGTTATCAAAACAGAACAGTGCTTCATCCAACGTTTTTTCACTTCTAAACGGTTTTTTTTAAAACACAGTTATACATGCCAGTGCCTTCATTATCCTGGGCACGGCGTTTGATGTTTGCCTTTATTTATGTTGCAACCTTTGTCTGTATTTATGTTCACGAACATGAACACAACGAAAACTTGAGCGCAAAAATGTAGCTGCATAATGGAACGTTTTGAGGCGCAAATAACACTTTCACAGTCAAACATTTCACGACGAAGGCCTGTCAACAAAATAGGCACAGTTAAGCGGACTTGTACAAGAGTGAATAGAAAGTTGCGAACTTATAACGACCCAGATCTATTTACTGTGTACATTTGACGGTGCAGTGACATACACCCAGCTGGCATTGTGCCCCCTCGAAAACTACACCACATCAAGGTTACCAGCTGCACAGCGCCACAGATAACGACATGGGGGGGGGGGGGACGCGGGGGGAGGGCGGGGGCGGGGGCGGGGGGGGGGGAGGGAGGCATGGGATGAGGGAACCAAAAATAAAAGACACGTGACTACTCCCTCTGATACAGTGCACTGTGTTTTATATGACCTCAGGTTCGCACCAGAGGGGTTAAAATGATTATCTCCTTAACACACAGTCACCCCCACCCACCCCTCCAACAATTTTGTGCGTGATTTACCGCTGGCTTCCTATGCATAAAAGCAGCATAAAGTCTCCTGTAACCAATTACACGAACTCACAAAGCTTAAATAGCTTAAGATGACACACGCAAAGTGAAAAATTGAATGAAAATATTCTATAGATAACTCCCCATGAATTTTTGTTCCATCTTTGCGCCAAACCAACACAAAGTGTTCGAGTCGTTTTTTTTTTCTTTTTTTCTTTCTTTAATTTGTTATAAGCGTCGTTTTGTTGTCCACCACTTTTTGTAGCCACGTTATCCACCAAATTTTAATTTCAATTTTAATTATTGGGGATAAGGGTCGACTTTAGGAACAGATCCGAAGTTAGGGTTAGTTTGCAGAGAGCAGAATGTGGCTACATACACAGGACGACACCATTACCTAATTTATTTAATTATTTTGTGAATCACTTACTTCTTGATTTCTGTCTTTCAACTGAAAGTTACTCCGCTGCCTGCAGGACTTAACACCGGCGTACATTTATAGCCAGCTTTAGTATCGAGTTGGGGTAAAACCAATTTCTCCCTCTCCCTTATCATGTAATCGTTTACGATACATCAGTCAAATCAGGCGTCACATAAGTCAAGCTTCCTCATCACGCTACGGCTTATCTTCGCTGATTACAGACCGACGCCGTCAATGATCACAAACTGCTGTTTTGAGTTCTAATTTTTTTTTATTAAGGACTGTACTTTTCAACCACGCGTGCAACTTCGGCAAAGGAAATGTAAGCAAAGGCGTACGGAGGAAGAGGAAATCTAAATTGGTTACTCATCAACTTGGAAATGCACCTGAGCAATCATGCAAAGAAAACAATACTTCTGCAGCTGTACACCACACACACAGTGCGTAGAAAGCTTACTTCTCAGTGTTAGCCTCTGACAACTCCGGAGAGTTTACATCTCGTGGTCTATCGGCGGCTTAGTAATAGGCAGGTGAATATTGGTAAGTCAGCCTTCTACGCAAGCGGTGTAATGCCACAAGTTTTCATCGTCAACACAAGAAAAAGCAAGACAATTATAGTTTTCTGGACTTAATATTAACACGGTCCAGGGTCAGACATTTCATCATCGTACGGTCACCCGTCGCAACCACCTTTTCACTCGGGCGACTCGGCAACCCATACACACCCAACCCCCCCCCCCCCCACCCCGGCCGTCCTCGGATAACCAACTTGTTGCAACTATTTCCCGTGTGACACATAACGTCATTGGATGGTAGTAAATTCAATGAAATTGAAAACTCTCCATTACCGAACAATTTTTGGTCGATTTAAAAGATAAGACGACGTTGTACATCGGCAATATATATATTTTCACTGCATAAAATTTCATTACGCTGAATAGAATAGTTTTACAGAACTTGTCTGGACAAAACCTATCTCCGTGCTAACAAATTTCCTGAAAAAAAAACAGCCATTTTCGACAAGTCGTATTTGTGACAATATTTGGCCGATTTCAAAAATAATACGCCGTTGCACACAGACGGACAGACGGATAAGCTGAAACCTATATCTCCTCGTTACACGGGGGATAATAACAGGAGGTCGAGCGATCAATTTTTGTGGCGAGCCACTGACTTAGGACAGTAGGTTGCCCGGGGTGGGGAGGGGGGAGCAGGGGATGTTATCAAAAAATTTGGCCAGGTCTCACTTATTGTGTCTGTTGCGTCTTTTGCCACTGCGCACTCAGTTCTAGTTCCTTGATTACAACAAGAAACTGAATGTACATTAAGTCTTAACAAGCGGTTCTAATACGTAAATGTTGCCTTTTTGTTTACCTTTTTATGTGAAGAACACATATAATTTACACAAATGTGAAATTAATTGCTATTATTTTATCAACGAGCCAGCTTAAAAAATACTGACTGCCAAAGCACGCTCTTAACTGCTGCAGGCAAGTGTGTTATGTCAAAGGGGCCAGCTCTTGTTCAACTCATCAAAATAAAACAGAACAGTCGTGCCAAACCAGCGCCAAACAATGGCAATACAAGGGACGCACGGGGTCGATATGCGAAAAGAGAGGTGGCGAAAGAGGCTGAACGAGACAAGGATATGGGGGGGGGGGGGAGGGAGGGGAAGGGGGTGGGGGAGGGTATAAGAACTGTGGCTGGATCTTTGGGAGCAGTTCGGGTAGAGGGCGTCAGGCTGCATGTGAGAGCTAGGCTCAGAAATGGGGCTAAACTCATTGAGACAAGTAAAAGAAAGTGATCCGCGAGCCAACAGCATCACGTGATAATCGAAGCCAGTCACGTGATCTAAGTCACATGCCCTAATGATATAGCGGGCGGCATGGGGAGTGGCGGCTTGGCGTGCTTTCTGCCGCACCAAAGGCGCCTCTCCTCACGCCACTGGCGAAACAATGCATTAGTACATAAAGGTCATCAGTGCCATCATCGCGGCAACTGTCCGCCAATCAGCAGCGGACACGTGTAACACACACACACGGCACGCCTGTACTTGTGAACAGAGACTTCAACTCACCCGAGGCCGAACTCAAAGCCCTCACAGTAGTGTTCCGTCTCGTGTAAACTATCCATCGCGCATGCGCACTTCGTACATCATCAACAGGACTTCCGCTTTTACAGAGCCAGACAACAATTGTACCACTTAACGTGTCAAGTTTATCCTAAAACTCTCAGTTTCACACCAACCAGTGTATTTTTAGCTCATCAATAATTTTCGACTTAGTTAATTTATAATTGTCAAAAAGACACAGCTTCTCAATCAATAATTCTTGCAGGTACAAGTCAGGGCATTTACGAGCATTTGCCGCCTCTTTCCGATAAAAGTCCTTCACCTTTCTCCGTTTATGACGTCACGTGCGATGTAAGCGACGAGGGGAAAAAATGAGCATGCATAGAACATCTTATCCTGACTGATCACGTGTCATTCTGCCTGACATATCAACCAACAGTCTTTCGCCAGGCCAAACAATAACACTGTGCCGTGATTTGAGAGCGACAGGATTGATTGCACGTTATTTTGACAAAATAATTGCAGCACTACTTCATATAGGTTTGATATAATTACATACATAATTTCCTTTTTTTATAAATTATTTACAAAATCACTCTAAGGTAGCGTTATAAATTTTTACAAAATTACGTACGGAGAACTGTCAAAGCTGCAGTTCGCTGTCAGCTGTCTTAATGTCTACACTTTTGTCACTAGATACTGTTTACACAAGTAAAACCAACATGACCCAAGTTCATAAAAGCATTCCTCTTTTTTCAGTTAACTCATACAGGAAGAATTTGGTTAAACCTTGCCTTCAGCGCCCCTGCATGATTCATACTCGTCATTTTACACATACTTGCCCACCTTTTCAAGCCAAGCACAGGTTGCCAAAATTACTTTTAGCATGAATATTTGTGGCTTAATTTAGCTCTCTCTCTCGTGGTCTTGCTAACTAAAACTTCATAATCTGATTCTATTGTCTTCACAAAATGCTCTCTCTATATCACAGTCGGTCTGTCTGTCAGTCTCTCTCTCTCTCTCTCTCTCTCTCTCTCTCTCTCTCTCTCTCTCTCTCTCTCTCTCTCTCTCTCTCTGCCAGTCTCTTACGGTACTCTCCCTTGGCCTTGCTAACTGAAACTTCATAATCTGATTCTATTGTCGTTTCAAAATGCTATCTCTATATCTCTTTTATCTCTGTCGGTTTATCTGTCAGTCTCTCTCTCTCTCTCTCTCTCTCTCTCTCTCTCTCTCTCTGTCTCTATCTATCTCTCTGTCTCTCTCTCCCTCTTTCTCTCTCTCGGTCTGTCTGTCAGTTTCTCTCTCTCTCTCTCCCTCTCTCTCTCCACCACACAGACGGATGCATCGTAGTCCGGGGGAGGAAGGGGAAGAGGATTTGGCTCCTGTAGGAGCGAGGTATCTTTGCCAACCCTCACAAAAAACACCAACCCCCACCCCCACCCGGATCCTCGAATGCTTATTTTGACTGTGCCCTTTACGCTCATCTCTTGTTTGTGCCCTTTATGTTCATCTTTTGTTTGTGCCCTTTATGTTCATCTTCTGTTTGTGCCCTTTATGTTTATCTTTCGTTTGTGCCCTTTATGTTCATCTCTTCCTTGATGTTCATCGTCCGTTTGTATCCCCTTCATCACTTTGTCAAAAAAAAAACCTTCTAGTCGTAACTATTCAATTTTTTGCATATTCATTTCGTTCCACCTGTTTCTGACAACTTCTTCCCTAAGACCAAAACTCACCCTCGTATATATGAGACTTGTGAAAACACCTTTTCTTACAGTGACACACCAATATACCGTAACGTGACACCACGAAGAAGATAAAATCAGCCTTTGGAAACATAAATATTACGGCAAATGAATAAACGCTAAATAGCTTGAACATTCAATGAACAGAATTGTGTCTCTTTTTTTGGCGTAATGAGGCCCACGGGGCATGTTATATTCCTGCCATTTATTACCGTTTAAATAGCCAATATCTCGCAGCTATTGATACAAAACTAACCATTTCCTCGTCTATTCTTCAAAGTACCACTTCGACATAATTAACCTTTTAAAATCTCAATTCAACCTCTCATTGCGTTCTACGCTTTTATATGCCCTCGTTAATACTACGCTGTTTTTTAATAAAAAAATTAAGGCCAGGCGGTAACCTCATTTTCGCCCCGTTGATTTTTAAATTACACGAAAAGCCGCAATTTAGAGAATAAAGTATTGCACCCGCGTACTGCAGGATTTTAGGCATAGGAAATTTTAAGCACCTATAGAACAAATGTGTATTCAGTCCCACAGTCTACTATACAAGGGGAATTCACGCGGAGGTCGGTATTCTTCGAGTATTTATCAAATACACCGACTGTTGCGGATGTTTGCAACGCCCCCTGATATTCCGTTTTGAAACTTGGAAAATTTCTGAGTCAGCAATAAATTATCAGTGGGTTGTCATTAATAGTTTGCGTGTTCGTTTCACACACATGACGTGGCGTTCTAACCGCTGTAAAATTCCACTCCATAACAATAAGCCCTACGCACAAAGTCTATTAAATTTCCATTTGATCAAGACACTATTGTGTTTTTTTTTATTTTTGGGACCATTTTTTATTGCAATAAAGGTTAGAAAATACCCCATCACATAACCACGTTACGTCTACACTATTCTTTCAAACGAAACTCCAAAGAACTTTTAGTTTTGTCTTAATATGAAAGAATGGGAACCAAAACTGACGTACATTTTCACCATTTGCTCATCAAAGACCATGTTTTTTCTATGCAAAAAGAAACGAATGACACAGCTCTTTGTAGACTTCCAATTTTTAAGAATTTCGGTTTGTTAAACTTCCTGTTTTTAAGACTTGTGGTTTGTAAGACTTTCGGTTTGTGAGACTTCCAATTTGTGAGACTTTCGGTTTATGAGACTTTCGGTTTGTGAGACTTTCGGGTTGTGAGACTTTCGGTTTGTGAGACTTTCGGTTTGTGAGACTTTCGGGTTGTGAGACTTTCGGGTTGTGAGACTTTCGGTTTGTGAGACTTCAGATTTGTGAAACTTTCGGTTTGTGAAACTTCAATTTTTAATGGCGCCAAAGAGCAAACCTATAAAGGTTCAGCATCAACCTAAATTCGTCCTCAAATTATGCCTCGCAAAGTTGGAGTCGCCAGAATCTAGCCGGTACTCTGCTAAAATAAACCCCGAGTTATCCCCCGTTTTAGGATTAAGTCTACTGAAGTGCTGTTTATTAACTAATTTGCAGTTAATTACTACGACGCCGTGTACCGCGAAATACTCACTTTTTCAGCTTCTTGCTGTTGAATTTCAATGACGTAGCCGTCGTGATGAGCTGCTCAGGATTTTGTTCTAGTATCGCTGATAAATTTTCTTTCTGAAACAGCTGAAAAATAACATCACAGTCACATGACAGCATAGTGCACCCATGCATTTCTCAACAGAAATCATCTCTCGTCTTGGTTTCTTATAACAACCGCACTGGGAAACTGCACACTTTCAAAGATAATCGTTCACAGCATTTACAGATTCCCTCGAAATTAAAATGGCCTTTTTAATGGTGGACTCGTAACTGCGCCACTCTTTATTCGGCCTATCACGCCCCCCCCCCCCACCCCATGTTCTGATGTTCTTCCACGTTTCTTTGTGTATACCAGGTCTGTACTACGACTTTCACTGATCTCCACTGTGCCTTGCTCAGACCATCGTTCAGACCATCGTAAAACCGCTTTCGATATTCCACCTGTTAACCACATTACACTTTCGAAGAATGGGGGGATAAATATCCTCTCATCTGGATCCCTTGACCACCCGGACACGACCCCCGTTTAAGGCTATGCCCGACGAGCCTTCCACGACACCCGCTCACCCGGCTGACCTCCACGCCCTCCCACGCCACCACGACGCCCCGCTGACCTCTACGTCCTCCCACGCGCACACGACACCCCGCTGACCTCTACGCCCTCCCACGCGCACACGACACCCCGCTGACCTCTATGCCCTCCCACGCGCACACGACGCCCCGCTGACCTCCACGCCCTCCCACGCCACCACGACGCCCCGCTGACCTCTACGCCCTCCCACGCACACACGACGCCCCGCTGACCTCCACGCCCTCCCACGCGCACACGACACCAAGTTCACGGCATTACCTTCATGACTCCCTCCATGTCCAGGGACAGTAGCGCGTCGTGGCACAGCGACAATATGGCGATGGCCACACGGAATATGAACTCAGTGCCCTGTAACACCATCCAAAAATACCAATCTTACGTCAACTACCCCCAGTTCAATCAAAATTTCCACGAAAGGAACATGAGATTCACATCACATTTAGCTTGAGGATCCTTTAATACATTTCGTTGCCATAAATCACGTACACAGCGGTATTATTGCGTCACATATGAAAGCTTTCGGTTCATTTGACTCTGTGGCTCACAAAGCTCCTCTGATCACGGCAGCTGCCGCAAATATCGTCCGTACTTCCCACTGTGCTTTATCGCCTACATAATTCCATAACGAAAGCGGCGCACCAACCTCGATGAGAAAGATGTCATAGACGCGACAGGCGAGGGCTAGCGGCAGCGAGGTGGTGTAGATGGTGAGGAACCAGGAGGAGGCGAACATGGTGACGCTCACGCTCTGCGCCTGGAAGTGTGCGTACAGCGTCGGCAGCAGCTCCTGCAACGACGGGGCTCACAGCTGTACGCCACATCCGCGACACAATGCACTCGGAACATCACACTCAAAACATTACATCCGCGACACAATGCACTCGGAACATCACACCCGCGACACAATGCACTCGGAACATCACACTCGAAACATTACATCCGCGACACAATGCACTCGGAACATCACACTCAAAACATTACATCCACGACACAATGCACTCGGAACATCACACTCGAAACATTACATCTGCGACACAATGCACTCGGAACATCACACTCGAAACATTTCATCCGCGACACAATGCACTCGGAACATCACACTCGAAACATTTCATCCGCGACACAATGCACTCGGAACATCACACTCGAAACGGCACTGCAAACGCAATATTTCATGCGCAACTAAAAAGCTTAACTTTACACGTGCAACAGCACATGCGCAACATCACACGCAGAACAAGCCAATTCACACTGCGTTAAAACTTCTAGGTTTTTTGCCACAAGACACTAC
Organism: Protula sp. h YS-2021; assembly: GCA_949752745.1. NCBI lineage: Eukaryota > Metazoa > Annelida > Polychaeta > Sabellida > Serpulidae > Protula > Protula sp. h YS-2021. The sequence goes on along the minus strand of OX457033.1, from coordinate 9,634,737 downwards.
TGCAATAGGCATTACTACAGGCATTCCCTGTAAACATACTCAGATTCACAACAAAAGCCCTTCATCTGCGACCCGTTTCTGCCCCGTTCTAAATCCGTCCCCCTCCTCCACACCCCCACCTTCTCCCCATACCCACTCTCCTACCTGAATCAGGCATTCCAGCTGGAACATGCAGACGCCAAGCTCCGCCATGGAAGGCTTGAAGAGCTCTCTCATCCTGAAATCCTGCATGATGCTGACCAGCACAGCGAAGGCCTCCTCTTCCGGCATCTACATCCAAGCATTGATAAGCATGGTGCCAGGCATGGCCTAGCTGGGGCGGAGGTGGAGGTGGAGGAGGGGGGGGGGGCTCACCAGCACGGCAAACGCCTCCTCTTCCGGCATCTGCATCCAAGCATTCATAAGCATGGTGCCAGGCACGGCCTAGCAGGGGGTGGGGGTGGGGGGTGGCGGAGGGGGAGTGCTCACCAGCACGGCGAACGCCTCCTCTTCCGGCATCTACATCCAAGTATTCATAAGCATGGTGCCAGGCACGGCCTAGCAGGGGGGGTGGGGTAGGGGGTGGCGGAGGGGGAGTGCTCACTGGCACGGCAAACGCCTCCTCTTCCGGCATCTACATCCAAGCATTCATAAGCATGGTGCCAGGCATGGCCTAGATGGGGGGTGGGGGTGGAGGGTGGCGGAGGGGAAGTGCTCGCCAGCACGGCGAAGGCCTCCTCTTCCGGCATCTACATCCAAGCATTCATAAGCATGGTGCCAGGCATGGCCTAGCTGGGGGGTGGGGGTGGCGGAGGGGGAGTGCTCACCAGCACAGCGAACGCCTCCTCTTCCGGCATCTACATCCAAGCATTCATAAGCATGGTGCCAGGCATGGCCTAGATGGGGGGTGGGGGTGGAGGGTGGCGGAGGGGAAGTGCTCGCCAGCACGGCGAAGGCCTCCTCTTCCGGCATCTACATCCAAGCATTCATAAGCATGGTGCCAGGCATGGCCTAGCTGGGGGTGGGGGTGGCGGAGGGGGAGTGCTCACCAGCACGGCGAACGCCTCCTCTTCCGGCATCTACATCCAAGTATTCATAAGCATGGTGCCAGGCACGGCCTAGCAGGGGGGGGGGTGGGGTAGGGGGTGGCGGAGGGGGAGTGCTCACTAGCACGGCAAACGCCTCCTCTTCCGGCATCTACATCCAAAGCATGTTGCTTGATATATTTTAGGTTGGTGGGGTTGGAGCGGGAGCAGTGTAGAGTGTCTGCCAGGCTTGCAGGCGTGGAGGGATGGTGTCAGTCATTTTTAGGTTGGTGGTGGAGGGGGGAGAGGGGGAGGCGCTGGGCCAAGTTGGTATAGCGTGGAGAAATAGTGTCGGTCATATTTTAGCTTGGCTAGTAGTTTGATAGTTACAGGGCTCAACTACAGACTCACACCGTTTCATGAATTTTCGTGCCACTCAATTTTGAATTTTTTAAATGTGTGCTGTTGCATTTAAAAATGGCACGACATCGAACAAACACAGGAATCGTATTCTGCTTTGTCCGTATTTTTAAAGCTGTCGTCAAAATATATATAACATTTCCAAACTTTTTATTTATTCTTTATTTTTTCAATATAACTGACTTTAAGGCAATTCTGCATAAATCAGTTACACCACTGCACGAGTTCTGGATGATTACTCAGGCGTGAGTACCGTGTACACAAGATGTGACGAGTACCTGCATGAGTAGCAAGCCGACAATGAAGCCGCTGCCTTGGCAGTAGCCCACCTCTCTGTCGTGCAGCGAGTACGCCTGTAACACAAGACTCCTCCATAGGTCACTCACCTCCATGTGTCACACACCTCCATACGTCACTCACCTCCATGTGTCACACACCTCCATACGTCACTCACTTCCATGCGTCACACACCTCCATACGTCACTCACTTCCATGCGTCACACACCTCCATACGTCACTCACCTAAATGCGTCACACACCTCCATACGTCACTCACCTCCATGTGTCAAGCACCTCCATACGTCACTCACTTCCATGCGTCACACACCTCCATACGTCACTCACCTCCATGTGTCACACACCTCCATACGTCACTCACCTCCATGTGTCACACACCTCCATGCGTCACACACCTCCATACGTCACTCACCTCCATGTGTCACACACCTTCATACGTTACTCACCTCCATACATCACTCACTCCATACGTCACTCTCCTCACTGTACACTCCCCATATTTCCCTTCCTCCTCTCTCGCGGTTATTTACTAGTTACTTGTTTATTTATATTTTTATTTGTAGATAATTGGTTACGTATTTATACATTTGTTGAAATTTACTTTTCTTATTTATAAAAATTTATTTATCTTGTTTCTTTGGTGTATATTTTATCTTTTTCTAAAATGTTATTTATATCAGCTTGTTGTGATCAATCTGCTGAGCCAGAGCTTCCTGATTCTATAGAACATAGCGTAAAGGAACAAAGGAACACAAACAAGAACGTAAAGACACAAAAACACCATAAACAGAGACACATAAAGAACATTAACATACAGAAACAGAAAGACCATAAACATACAGAGATATAAAGAACATAGACATACAGAGACATGAGGAACATAAAAACAAAGAGAAGTAATTAACATAAACACCAAGAAAAACAAAGGGACATAAACACTAGGATCAGGAGCTCACCTTCATGACGTTGAAGAGGCTCTCCTGCCCTAGGCCGTTCTTCTCTTTGAAGAAGTGGTGCTCGGGGTAGGTGCGCGTGATGTCACGCCGTATGAGCTTCTCCATCGGTGACGTCATGCGCAGGTACTCGCAGTACTTGGCCTTGACCCCGGACTGGTGCGCGTTGCACAGCAGCTGCCAGACGATACCTCGGAATGGATTAGGTACACCTTTCATTACGAGTTCCTAAGAAAAAGACAGTACATCTTCAGTCTATTTCCTGAAATAAGTGATATAGTATATAGCCCATCAAAATTTTTAAGTGTAACCCGTGACGCGGGGGGGGGGGGGGATTGTGATTAAAGTGATTGTGATGAGAGTTAAGACACAGTTTCAGACATCCGCCCAGCAATTAAGGCTCTTCTAAGCTATGACACTGCGTGATTTCATTGGCTCACTGTGACAGGTACTGATTTCTAAGACCCACCCCCTTCCTCTCAGACGCTTGCTCCATCATGTAGACTTTGAGATACTGAACTCTCAGCGCTTAACGAGAGCAGATCACATCAAATGGTATACACTGAGTCGCTGCGTACCTTGACATAGGACGATTTCTTCCGGTAGATATTATCCCAGTCACTCACAATCTTACTCCATAAATTCCACATTTCTTCTGCATTCGCTGTAACACAAGCACAGACGTCGGTGTCAACAAATTCAGGTATTGTTGCCCTGGCGCTGTAGACAAAATGAGTCTATTCCCAGAACAAATTAACAGAGGCTAACGACAATCCAACTCATCTTATTTCGAAATTAGACTAAATTTGTCTACAGGGCCTTATTTCGTTCAACACAAAAAGTACTTAAATACATATTCGCTTGATACATTCTTATGTTTTAATAACAGAGAGTTAAATAGAGCCTTCTAAAGACAATGGGTCCGAGGAGTCACAAAAGACGGCACAGACCTGGCTCAAAGTCAAGGTTACTGACGGAGCTGCACTGCGACAGATTGCTGGCCACACTGGAGATGGATGCCTGCCGCGAGTGACCTTTGACCTGCTTAGGCGGGGTCAGGCAAGACCGCGACTTGTCATCCTTTTCCAATAACCTATTTGCAAATAACAAAGACGTTCATTTTTAATTTCGGAATACACACAAGAACATCTGTAGCATAATGTAATTCGAACAGTTTAGAAAACCCCAGTATTTTTCTACACTTAAGATTCTTCAGATTAGCTATGTTACGTTCCAAATGGAGCCAAGAAATATCATAAAATAAATAAATAAATAAAAATAAATGTTTGGGATTGGCATGTGAACGCTTTGGTTAACTGATCTGTCACCCTCAAGGCTACTGCTTACCTATTAGCTTCCTCCAGTTTGGCCAGAAGGTCAAGGTCAGCCTGTTGCGCTGGGCCATTGGTGGGCGTGGCCGGGTCACGTGACTGGCCAGCGGTGACGTCACGGCTCCGCCCACTCATGGCGTCGCTTTCTTGTGATGCGGTTTCGTCAAGTGACGTCCTGAAAGAACGTTGTCAAATAAAACAACCATCACCATTTTACAGCAACCCCTTCCCCTCCCTCACCCCTCCAACCATACCACTAACTTTATAATTCGAATGGTTCGTTTATAAATAGAAGATCAAAGACCTTAACAAACACCATGAAGACTTCAAAATGAACCAATAATTTTGTGAACCATTTTTCTTTTTGTGTCAGAACCCATTTGTTCCCAAACAAAGTTGGTACAATACAAGGAATACATCAATAAATGCCATAATTGGTCGCTACAAGCCGAAGTTCTCCACGCATCGTCGGATACAAAGGGTGAGGAACAAGAGGACAGAAAAGCGAGGACAGAAAAGCGAGTCATATTACCCCCTCCCCCCGCGACCTCTAACACCGCCCCCCCATACCCCCCCCCCCCCCCCGCCGGAGTACACAATGGTCGGTGTCACGGTGGGAAAATCCCACGGCAATCTCGTACGGCACTGCGCTTTGATCCCCAGGCCATTATCATCACATGACCTGCCATTATTATGGTGTCCCTTCCGCACCTTAATTTATCTTAAACCATGTATTAACGCACCCGTGGCTAACTCATTTTCAATCTTTCATTTTCACGTGTCTAGAAACTTCGAATAATACAATTTACTAACGATGCGTACATTTAATGGCAGTGTCGCCAAATAATAAAATAATATAAATAATAAACAGTTATTTGCATTGTTACTGCGAAGCCCATCGAGCTAACGCTGGGCGACAATAGTCTCAAATTTAATACTCCGAACTTTTTCCCGCGGTAGGGACGGGAATTCAGTAGGGTGCTTTAAGCGATAGTGAAGTGACCTTTTTTTCAGGCGGCGAAATTCATTCGTGATGGCTTAGGGACTGTACCGAGCTGTGTTCCCCGCCCCCCCCCCCCCCGCGACCCTCTCCCCTCGACCCCCGCCTGAGCCACATCTGTCTGGTCCGCTGTTGTCGCTGTGTGTCGCGTGGATGAGCGGCTGGTAGGGCGGGTGGTGGCTTGCTGACTACGGAGCTGTGGCCCCCACCCCCTCTCCCCTCCCTCCACCCCCTCCCCCCCGCCTGACCACACCTGTCTGGGCTGCTGTTGTCGTGCGTGACGTAGATGCGTGGCTGGCACGGGGCGGGTGGTGGCTTGCTGACTGTACGGAGCTGTGGCCCCCACCCCCTCTCCTCTCCCCCCTCCCTCCCGTACTCCCCCCCCCCCCCGCCTGACCACACCTGTCTGGGCTGCTGTTGTCGTGCGTGACGTAGATGCGTGGCTGGCACGGGGCGGGTGGTGGCTTGCTGACTGTACGGAGCTGTGGCCCCCACCCCCTCTCCTCTCCCCCCTCCCTCCCCCACTCCCCCCCCCCCCACCTGACCACACCTGTCTGGGCTGCTGCTGTCGTGTGTGACGTAGATGCGTGGCTGGCACGGCGGGTGGCGGCTTGGTGACTGTACGGAGCTGGGCTCACCCCCCACTATCACTACATGGTTCTCGGGAATGGGCTGAAACCGCGGCTCGCTTCTGTAACACAGAATCATACGGACTTGACACACACTTGTTTGGCATTCCTTGTTTGGCATTCGCTTGTTTGGCATTCACTTGTTTGGCATTCCCTTGTTTGGCATTCGCTCGCATTTCATTACCAACAACACCAGAAAAGAAACCACATTCGGAAAAGTCCGTTCTATAAGTCTCCCTGAAGGAATGATCACTCTTCGTGAAAAAACATGAGAGCACGAGACAGGCTTTTAAACACAGATGTCCTCCCCCCTGACCCCCAACCCCTGACCTCCCCCTCCCCCTCCCCCCACCCCTTGTCACGGCAGAACAGATAACGCAACAGACCTGCATACACGGGTCAACACCAACACCAAGAACTTGACAGAAGTTACCAATACTGAGCGTTGTATTGTCTTGTTGAATTGAAAAAAGCACAACTAAAAAAAAATAAATAAAAGAAAGAAGAAGAAAAATCCATGTTTTGACGCACGCATATTACGACATTACTTGCTGAAGACCTGTTGTCTATCTGACAGTCTCTCGTCCGTTTCTTACCTTTTGCTTTTGATTGTCACAAGATTCGGCTGAGCACTGGCTGGCTTGATCTTATCCGCCATACTTGGCCTCGTTTTCATTTTATTTTTATCCTTTGCCATTCTTGGCAACGCTCTTTAGTGTCGTAAAATCATTATGTTTACGTCATCGGATTAGTTAAGCAAATCAGTTTTCCTTTGTAATGAAAAGACTTCTGTTTTATAGTGGTGTTCTGGGTCAAATAACGTTAGTTTTCTTCATAAACTAGTTCATTTTAACCGTTTGTTTTAATCTGCCTGTGAGATGCACTATCTGTTATCCACGGACGCAGAAACATCTTTCGAACGCGATCTATTTTAATACTTTTTTCTTTGTGTTTCAAACATTACAATTTACGTCGCATTTTATCGGGTTTCGAGATTAATCTTTATTAAAAGAATCGCTTTCTTTTTTTGTTTTATGTTTTTGTCGCTGCTGGTTCGAAGTCGACTTTGGATAAATCCAATCAAAGATACAACCACATGATAACAGGGTTATCTCCGCGTCCCATGCACCCGCACTATGGTGTACAAATACGCAGACTATTGAATTAGTGGTCATTTATGGCGGGAACACAGTAAACAACCCTATCTGTCGCAGTCAACATCGTTATCGCCTGGCCGATTTTACCACGCAGTTATTTTCTTCATTTCAAAGCAAACCACAATCGCTTCGTCGTAAAATATTGAGAGTTTCGAATGTTTGTTTCGATCTTGTTTTCTTCACCCCCATGACTGCAAAAAACTTGTGTAAAATCCAGCGAAAAATTGCATCATTGCTTTATAAATGTTGACATAATTTAGACCTTTACTAAGAACTGAAATAAAGTAAGTAGTGTGCCCTTTACACGATAACCTTGGTAGTGTTTGCCGTCAGGGCCTGAGAAACAACGGGGCCGCACACACAGACGCACAGGGAACGAACAAAACCCCCACACGTCCCCAGTACACACTACTCCAGATAGCCGTCTTTCTACAAATTTAAGAAACTTCGTTGACTGAGTGGCTGCTGTAGAAATCCCCAGACAATCAAACCTGAAACATTTGTTCGTCGTTTAGTTATTCCGCTCACTGCATTCTTCCACGCCCACACGTACCCACGGCACGATTAGTATTAGTCTTTAAGAATTTCCGTATCACAACATAAAGCATCCACTCGTCTCTTTAAACTAGCAACAATTCACGACGAACATTCAATTCAAACCCTTCAATTGAAAATGCCACTTTTATCCCACGCCGAAAATAGCACGATATACGCGGACAATGACAAAAAAATCTGTTCTTTATTTCAGTTGCAGTTTGTCATGACCACACACACGTCCAGCAGCGATAGCATCCGATGATAACTCAGCTTGTCTTAGCGTTCTGGATTCTGGAGTCGAATCACATGACGGTGAAGGGTGCACTTATTCTACGACAATTGTCTCAGCGGACATGTTTGTCAATACGCGTCAATCAAAATTAAGGGGCGTATTTGCCACTTCTGTCCGTTGTTGTCAAACTGCAAACCTCTACGGCGGTTCAGTCTGTTGTGAAAACACCTTTTTACTCCGCAGACCTACTTGGGATCTGCGAAAATAGTCCTCATAAGAGATAATAACTACTTTTAAAATTTCCATCCACTCTGTATTTATACGTAACAGATAGAGCTCCTCAGAGGTCAGCTGTTTTATAACAACGACTTCCATCACTTGTGTGCAGTGCATTCCTGTTCTGACGACTTGAATGGGACTGAGAAATTCGTCCGTCATACCCGATAAGTCGTCATACCCGATATGCTGTCATACCCGACATGCTGTCATACCCGATATGCCGTCATACCCGACATGTAGTCATACCCGATATGCCACCATACCCGATGTGGCTTAAATAGCGAACTGGGGCCACAAAATCATGTTGCCAGTGCTGTGTCGTTATAACTGAAATCGCAACAACCAGTTTCTTACGTTGATGGTCACCCCCTCCCCTCCACCGCTTTTTTTTTTTTTTTTTGGTTCCAATATTTTACTGTGTTAAGAAACTATTAAACTCACTTATCGTCACCATGATAAGCCCCTCCCCCACCCCAACCACACAGTAACAATGATATTGGTCACGATTACATACCTGAACATGATTACATCACTCGTCACAATCACATCACACGTCCCAATCATATCACCCGTCACAATCACACCACTTCTCATTGTTACATCACTCGTCACAATCACACCATTATTCACAATCACATCACTTGTCACAGTCACATCATTCGTCACAATCATCACTCGTCACAATGACATCACTCGTCACAATCATCACTCGTAACAATCACGTCACTTCCCACTGTTACATCACTCGTCACAGTCACATCACTTCTCGGTGTTACATCACTCGTCACAATCACGTCACTTCACACTGTTACATAACTCGTCACAATTACACCACTTCTCACCGTTACATCACTCGTCACAATCACATCGCTTGTCACATTCACACAATCACACTATTCGTCACAATCACATCACTTCTCACCGTTACATCACTCGTCACAATCACATCGCTTGTCACATTCACACAATCACACTATTCGTCACAATCACATCACTTGTCACTGTTACATCACTCGTCACAGTCACATTACTTCCCACTGTTACATCACTCGTCACAATCACGTCACTTCTCACTGTAACATCACTCGTCACAGTCACATCACTTGAATGACGGATGTCCAGGGACATATGCGCTAACCACCATGTCTGTCAGTTTTTCCAATCTCTGTCAGAAAAAAAAACAGACTACACGGAAACACAGATGGAACTCACGGACTTACCTTTTCTGTGCAGATTGGAAACGAAACGGCACTATATATTCCACTAAAGAAGCCATGCCGTCCAACCAATTCTTATCCTCACAAGGATTCTGCGTCTGAGTTTTACTCCACCCACAGAGATTATAACTCCATGTACTGAGCACTCACTTCCACTTCTGTCACTGAACAATTTTTACACTATTTTTTTCCCTTTCTTTTTCTCGCTGTCTAAATTATAAGTAAAACACTTTGTTGTCACGTCTCATAACCACGGTCATATCCCCATACAGCGGCACAAACAGCGACGTTACATCTTAAAATATGCCATTACTCTGAAGAAAACAATAATGTCTTTCACTTCCTCTTTTTAATTTATTGAATGCTTTCAGTCTTCAATTTACGGCTGCATATAAACACACTTCATATGTGTGTGTGTTTTTGCTTTGTCCATACACAAATTATTGTGTTCAGTGCGTCACCGCAGAAACGGCAGCACAATGCACGACATACCAGAGTCGTGCTAACCCCCTTTCCTTTTTTGGTTGTCATCTAGATGATTCAGCATGCAGTGTTCTGATTGTTGTTATTTTATTGTATTTATTTATTTTTGGTGCGGTTAACAAGTGTGTCAAAAGTCTAAAATCCTTCAGCACAATCTCGGCTACTGTAAGACAAGCACATACTCATATAATTTGTTTTATTGAATATTGTTCTTTATTTTCATAAACTTCCTTCTCAAACACCCCAGTGTTTTATTTGAATTGTGATCTTTTACTCTGACATATTTTGTGTGTTATTTGGCATCTCTGTACAACGAGCATTTTTTTTAATCCCAAATCGGTTCAATATCGACAGGCAGCACTGTACACGCAAAAACAAACAGCAAAAGGTCACGCTAGATGTAACAACACACAGCGAGAGGTAGCACTGCACATCTAACAACACTCAGTAATAGGTAACATTGTACAGGTAACAAAACACACCGAGAGGTACTACTGTACGTTAACAACACAGTGAGAGGTAGCATTGTACATGTAACAACACAGTGAGAGTAGCACTGTACAGGTAACAACACACAGCGAGAGGCTAATCACAATAATTACAATAACAACAGATCATTAACGAAGACGCAGGGTTTTTTTTCTAAATCACAGCTGATGGTCAGCACACCACTAATACACTGCGTGATAATTAGCCCTGTAGATCCGCTACGTCACTACGACGCATATCTGCCCAAAAGAACGGGGGGGGGGGGAGTGCGATGGAGGTACGTACAGCAAAGCGTGCACAGAAACCCCCTTCATAATTGATCAATAAATGATTACATGCATCCTTGCAAACTTCACGCGCATATAGTATGCTATCTGCAGCTTCACTTGTTATTTTCAACATACTTTATCAGTGGTCGAAAAACAGTGACGTATAAGTGACATTCAGAAGCATGGTGAGTGCCGCGAGTGCAAAGTCCAAAAATGTCAAGGTCACAATCTGTAACTAGGACTTCATGCTGAATGTGGACTTGTAAATTTCTCTCACTTATGTAATAAACTTATAAATTTGGATTCCAGATCTTGCTACATCACAAGAAAATATGATCATCTTCCGGCTGCGGATCTGTTTTCCTTTAATCTTTATAATATATATATATAGATTATATATGCTACGCACGCGAATATTTTTGCACGATTTTCGCACATCACAGTCAGGGTTCCCGTTGGCGGGGTTGTTGTCCACTTTGTGGGCATTTTTTACGAAATGACTCACTTTTTTCGGAACCCACCGAGTTTTCTTAACCCAACTGAGTCACACTTTCCTTTTCTGACTCACTTTCCTGAGAACCCAGCGCGAACCCCGCATCACCCATGCATAACGCATATTATTGTTAAATCCAAAGCCACCAAGCCACCTTCCGTTCTGAGACAAGTACTCACGCTGGCGACAAGAGCTGACATCGAGACAGTCACACCAGCAATGATCTACACCATTACATCTACCTCACACTATCATCTCTACGGTAAGAATACTCCATCCGGTGAACACACCCGGTTGCCAAGGCAACACGAGCATGCCATATATATTTATTAATACTGTTAATTAGCATATGACAGGTAGACAGCGCCAATGCACGAACACAGGGCTTTTGAATGAGCCGAACAGTTGGCTCATATACCTGTATACACAGTAGAGCCTTAAGCTAAGACTGCCTCTGTGGCCGCCCTACACACCGCGCCAGACCACGTGATCTGCCAAAAATGGTCACGTGACGTAAAAGCACGCGCCCCATTGAATTCACCTGGGTTACTGCTCGTTTTCATAACGTAACTCGATCGGAATTAACACTGCGTTCTCCTTTGAATGATTGCGGATGTATCGCGCCGCCACTTAACGTAAATTTTGTGTGCAGTGATTTATAAATAACTCTTTGCTTCATTATCAAGATCTTGGCACATTTTACTTACAAAACACTCAACAAATATAAAAAAACAAATCCTGCTTAAAGGAATTTTGGTGTGGAATTTTCGTTTGTTTGTTGTTTGTTTGTTCTTTTTCGTCTGTAGGACAGTCCTTGAAACACTGCACAAAAACTTCGCGCATTCTGAGATCCCCATACGCAATGTCACAGGTCCTTGCAGAGGCGGTTTAGATTTCAATTCCTATTATGCTTTTATTTTCCCCAATCATGTGTAATGCACATTTTATTTCGAAGCTGTTCATATTTTACGTCCTAAAATACTGCAGCAAGAGTAGAGGTCTTGTGTAAAGGTAGACTCACAACCGACCAAACATTTATCTATGTATCCGAGTTGTCGCACCGCTTAGCAGTAAAAATACATGAGATGAGAGCCATCAAAGCTTTGTACCGCGTTTAGCCGGCCTGCAATTATCACCGGAGGACAAGCACATCCAACAACCTGTTGCCAAGTGGTGAACACTCGTCACATCACACGTCATAGAGCACCGCTTCAAACACGAAAATGGCGAGCTCGTTTATGAACATTTACATGGCACCACACCATACATTCACAACACACCCAATAGCTACACTGTGTGCTTTCTATTAGCAATAACTATAGTTTTTCTTCGTTCACTCCTTCATCCTTTAGTGTACCTATCCACATATCCATTCAGAGATCCAGTATAAACCTCGCTGGTGACCCCCTCCCATATCAACCATGCCACACGTCCCCCCCCCCTCCCTCACACCCCCTCCCCGGTTACGGAACAACCTCTGATTAGTGAACATTTACTTTCTTTCCACTTGTTACTTTCATTATGAACTTCACATCTCTTTTTGAACACCTCTGTATAACGAAATATTTTAACCTGTACAGAAAGGTATTTAAAATTAAGTGGTTTTACTTTATTAAACTATCCGTCATCTTTGGCTTTTCTCTCACAAAAAAAAAACATTCACGATATTCTTTAACTGCACCTTTTAATGTACCAGTATTGTAAAAAAACAAACAAAAAACATTTACTTGGTTGTTTCAAGTACAGCTTAATGATGGAGGAGGGATCAAACCTAATACCAATGACGTCCCGATTGTGTCCGGGAAAATATCACTTTAATTCAATTTTTTCAATTAAAAGCTTCACCCGTTTTTTATTGATTTTATTTTTAAACCTAATCAATAAGGTATAAAATTCATTATACTAAAATTGATTGAAACTAATAAGAAGAATTTCTCCGTCGATAAACAGACCAATAATGATAATAACAACAAATGACAGAATTTTACAAAAGCCAATTGCAAACTTGTTCACTTCTTGAACACACCTCTCTGCGCTGTGTTTGTATACAGCATCCGTTCGTAGGTCACGAACTGCATAAATCTTCGTCACCAAATATTCATAAAAAGTAGAACGAGGGCAGATGCACTTTGTACACCTCACTAAACCCCAACAACGAAGCAATGTTATTTCCTCTCTGTACCGTGCGGGGGTAAAACGAATATGCGAGGACGGAAAAAACACGAAATCATGCCTCATGAACTGTACAAACAAATGTCATTACACAGTAAAGGAATTTAAGAGCTGGCCTACGCAAGGTTGGCGTTTTGTTTTGAATTTTAAGCTGTCTTATTAATTTACGCGACGCATTTCATATACACTATGCAAGCTCATATTATATGGTACATGTTATATATTACATACACCACAAACACCTGGGAAGTCACTGTACAAAACGTCGATCGTTAAAACACGGATACTTTTATTTTCATTTTACTCAGTAATGTTTCGATTTTTCAGAGTTGGGCAGGGAGTGGGTGGGTGTGTAAGGGAGGGGGGGGGGGGTGTGATGCTGTAAAACACAGCATCAGTCTCAACGGGCTGAAAAATCACAAGAAGAACAAAAATAAATCGAAGACAGTGGATTTAGCGGCAAGGAAAGGAGCTGTATGAAGAGCTCTGAATAGGGACTAAGCCTCCAACCCCTCCCTCAAAACGCAAACTTCGGAACCGTCAGTACACATATAAAAAGAACTTTGTCAAAATGTCAAAATGAAATCAAAAGTCTAGGTAAAATAACGCTCATATTGTTTTTTTTTTTTTTTTTTTTTTTTTTGTTGACAGCCAACATATTGCTGACCTCTAAAGTACAGAAGGCTATAAACAACTAATTACCACACAGTCCCCGAAACTGTAGAAGCCCAGAGTTTTTGTCACAGCATGTGCGCGATGATTTGTCTTCAGAGTTTAAAATTTGACTATCTCACTGTCAAAGTACGAAGACATGGGGACCTTGGTGAAGAAAGAATCAATTGCGTTCTTTCAATGCATTCAAAGACTCCCATTTATTTTAAAATTGATGTTGATTTGTTTCCGCCCTGTGTTTCTGATGGCACGGCTGTCATATACATAGCCACTAATTATTACATTTTCAACAACAACACCAGTAAACATAGAAACCCGAAAACCGTCTTGTTAACTACATTTGGCTTGAAGTGAACGTGATCGGCGGACAAGACAAACAGAAGTCAGTCAGTCAGTGATCGGCGGACAAGACAAACAGAAGTCAGTCAGTCAGTGATCAGAGGACAAGACAAACAGAAGTCAGTCAGTCAGTGATCGGCAGACAAGACAAACAGACGTCAGTCAGTCAGTGATCAGAGGACAAGACAAACAGAAGTCAGTCAGTCAGTGATCGGCGGACAAGACAAACAGAAGTCAGTCAGTCAGTGATCAGAGGACAAGACAAACAGAAGTCAGTCAGTCAGTGATCGGCGGACAAGACAAACAGAAGTCAGTCAGTCAGTGATCGGCGGACAAGACAACAGAAGTCAGTCATTTAGTGATCGTTGGACAAGACAAACAGAAGTCAGTCAGTCAGTGATCAGAGGACAAGACAAACAGAAGTCAGTCAGTCAGTGATCAGAGGACAAGACAAACAGAAGTCAGTCAGTCAGTGATCGGTGGACAAGACAACAGAAGTCAGTCATTTAGTGATCGTTGGACAAGACAAACAGAAGTCAGTCATTTAGCGATCGGCGGACAAGACAAACAGAAGTCAGTCAGTCAGTGATCGGTGGACAAGACAAACAGAAGTCAGTCATTTAGTGATCGTTGGACAAGACAAACAGAAGTCAGTCAGTCAGTGTTCGGCGGACAAGACAAACAGAAGTCAGTCAGTCAGTGATCGGCGGACAAGACAAACAGAAGTCAGTCAGTCAGTGATCAGAGGACAAGACAAACAGAAGTCAGTCAGTCAGTGATCAGAGGACAAGACAAACAGAAGTCTGTCAGTCAGTGATCAGAGGACAAGACCAACAGAAGTTAGTCAGTCAGTGATCAGAGGACAAGACAAACAGAAGTCAGTCAGTCAGTGATCAGAGGACAAGACAAACAGAAGTCAGTCAGTCAGTGATCAGAGGACAAGACAAACAGAAGTCAGTCAGTCAGTGATCAGAGGACAAGACAAACAGAAGTCAGTCAGTCAGTGATCAGAGGACAAGACAAACAGAAGTCAGTCAGTCAGTGATCGGCGGACAAGACAAACAGAAGTCAGTCAGTCAGTGATCAGAGGACAAGACCAACAGAAGTTAGTCAGTCAGTGATCAGAGGACAAGACAAACAGAAGTCAGTCAGTCAGTGATCAGAGGACAAGACAAACAGAAGTCAGTCAGTCAGTGATCAGAGGACAAGACAAACAGAAGTCAGTCAGTCAGTGATCAGAGGACAAGACAAACAGAAGTCAGTCAGTCAGTGATCGTTGGACAAGACAAACAGAAGTCAGTCAGTCAGTGATCAGAGGACAAGACAAACAGAAGTCAGTCAGTCAGTGATCAGAGGACAAGACAAACAGAAGTCAGTCAGTCAGTGATTGGCGGACAAGACAAACAGCTCACGAAATGAAGTCAGTGCAACTTTCTTCTTTGCCACAAAACGTGTCAGCTTCGTATCCCACCAAAAATCTTTTGAAGCTACAGTTACTATTTGTTGAATTCTAAGTAACATAATTGATGTAGTGTTACAGCAACTATCCACCCCGCTCCCGCCTCGCCGTTCAGCATCCCGGCCTCGCCGTTCAGCACCCCGGCCTCGCCGTTCAGCACCCCGGCCTCGCCATCCACCACTCCTTGCTACCGCGCCTCGCCATCCCCGGTCTCGTCATCGAGCAGCCCTGACATACGCTACTGCCTCCACCCCGCCATCCATCCAGCACCCCGCACCCACTACTGCCTCCCCCCGGCTCGCCATCCAGCACCACTACCACCCGCTACGGCCTCCACCCTCCCTCGCCATCCATCCATTCCTGCCATCTCCCTCACCCCCTTCCACCATTGCCTCCACCCGCGCCTCGCCATCCACCACCCTCCGCCAACCACCACTCAATCCAACCGCGCCTCGCCACCCCTCCCCCCCCCCCTCAGCTCGCGATCCAGCACCCCTACCACCCACTACAGCCTCCACCCTACCTCACCATCCATTCACGCCCGGCCTCCGCCATCCACTACTGCCTTCCACCCCGCCACCGGCCATCCACCACTCTCTCCTACCGCGCCTCGCCATTGCCCCCAGACTCGCCATCCAGCAACCCCTCCACCATGCCTCGCCATTCAGCACCGCCGCCACCCACTCCAGTCCTCCCATCCCCGCCTCGCCATCCACCCCTATCCAGCACCACCGCCCCTCATCCACCCCAGCATTCCCACCCACTACCCCCTGCCCCGCCATCCACCCCTATCCAGCACCACCGCCCCTCATCCACCCCAGCATTCCCACCCACTACCCCCTGCCCCGCCATCCACCCCTATCCAGCACCATCGCCCCTCATCCACCCCAGCATTCCCACCCACTACCCCGTGCCACGCCATCCACCCCTATCCAGCACCACCGCCCCTCATCCACCCCAGCATTCCAACCCACTACCCCCCGCCTCGCCATCCACCCCTATCCAGCACCACAGCCCCTCATCCACCCCAGCATTCCAACCCACTACCCCCTGCCCCGCCATCCACCACTGCCTCCGTCCCCGCCTCGGCATCCACCTCTCTCGTCCAACACCCCCGCCATCCACCCCCTGCCCCACCTCGCAAACCAGCACCCCCTGTCCTGCAATGCACCACTGCCTTCGCCCCTGCCTTGCCATCCTCCCCCCACCCAGCACACCCTTCCGCCACCCACCATTAATAAGTTCGCCATACATTAATCGACGGGTTTGTTACCATGATTTGGGTACGAACATTTTATGCGCCCTCATCACTTTTTTTAACACAGATTTCTAAGAACTCTTTCAACGATGAAATTTCAACACGAAAAAAAAAACAAACAAACAAACGAACGAAACGAACAAGATCAATGAACTGATCCCGCTAAAGCGTAGTTCAAAATTATTAACTGAGAACTGTCAGGGTTTGACAGTTTTATTCACTAAAATCAACAGGAAAACAAAAAGAAAAGGAAAAAAAAAACATCAAATGGTATACACAAGCCCGACGGGACCGGTGCTCCGGTCAAACAAATGATTTATACAAGCCCGACGGGGCCGTTATTCCGGGCAAACAAACCTCTCTTTAGCGTGTAATTCCACTGAAGTTCTCTTTATCGACTAAAATGCAGTTGTCACAATATTCTAACGAACCACTGGCCTGCTTTCAACCGGCCCCGAAATGTATATTTCGTGGAAAACGTTAACAAAAATGACACTTTCTGAGAGTCAAACACGCAAACCGGGCAAAAACATTTCATCACCAAGTACTGACAGCTATGCAAGAACCGTACGTTTCAGAGCCTCTATTTGGTTGGGTAAGGTGGTGTTTGCCCTGAAAACCACTGCACCTATCGCTGTTACAGCAGGACGCAGCTCACTCACAAAACATTTGCCGATGGAAGTCTTATACGATAGTGGGCTGATCTCTGTCTTAAATCTAATCGGTGAGGCCAAACAATTCCGATACTTTCACTGACTCCACTGACTGTCAAATGACAATCCCGTGCGATACTCTCGTTGGCGTCAACCAATCAGAGCACGGGTAATAAATAATTACAGTGCATATTCGATAACTCGAACCTCGCGGGACGAAAATGGTTCGAGTTATCGCATATTCGACCTATCGAATAATCATAACATCCCCTGCCATGTAAGATGTCAATAATGCACACATACACTTTTGAGATATTTATTGACTCAAACGTAGCTAATCCATGTGCTAGTGGTTGGTATGCATGAAAAAGACTTCCAAATGAAGAGTAATGTACATATAACTAAATATAAATAGCCTTACATCCACCAGTTTTACAATCTATAGTCTGTTCTATTGAGCGTAGTTGACAAGTTCCTGTTTTACTTGTTTTCAACTAGTCTTTTTTATAACAGAAGCACATCACTGAGATCCACAATTTTTTTTAATATTCACCTTAAACAGAAGACTTGCAAATGCAATATGAATTGATACCGTTATGAGCACTACTCAGTAATTAACCTTATTAAGATAATGACCCGCCAGCCAGGCCCCCAAAGGATCAAGTAGATTGCAACCCCAAACAAAGCGTGGGTGAGTAATTCATAGCAAATGTGACTGGTCAAGGAATATCACGAGGTGTAGCTAAAGGCACACTAATCATTCCACTGGGGTGAAGTCTTGGATCTGGAAGCTTCACATATTACGCAGAGAAATACTTGTTAAATGTCAACTGAAGCTCATTTTTACCGTTTCATGCCAAATACGAGAAATCAGAGCCTCGACTCCACAACGTTAGGTGGTTTAGCAGGGTAAAATAGGTAATTTATCTATAAGTATAAATCAGCGGATTGCCCATTTCTTTATGCATGCTTTACTACAATGATACTGAAGAAATCTCTTGTTTTTAACAATGAATAATATAAAGAATGTCTCAATAAATCTACTTTACTTTCACGTGTCTTGTTTCATAACGAAGTGCTTGCACGATCTAAATTGTGTTATCGCCCAAAAAAGTTCAATGTACCTTTCGACCGATTTTAGCTCGCTGACCTCGTACAATGGGATTTAAATTAAGATGTATTTATTGCTCAGCGATTCAGGCTGTTTTTTATCAGTTAGACTGGAAGTTCCAGACTGTGCATCTCATAATATTGCAAAACATACAATTGAAAATATCATGCATTGTTCGAGAGAAAAGTTGAGAAAACCGGCCAGACTGATCAGCTGTTTTTCTTTGTCATCGTTTGTATCGCTGTAAGTGACTGGCTCACGAGTAGTTCACCATTTTATTTTCCAAACACAATTTGTACTTTTGGTTTTTATCGCTAATATACCAATAATAGGCTGTGAGTTGTCTCACCACTGTCTGTCTATGGTATATGTTTGTTCCGAATAATTCAAGGCATATTTCCCTACAATAATTAAACAAAGGCATCAGAGATGCAAAGCTCTCAGCCAGCCGGAACATTCGAAACAAGGAAAATAGTAGGTTTGAGGCCAGTCACAGGTTCATTTCAATCCCGTATCACCGAAAAGAAAAAAAGGATGGCAGGGCTTAAAGACGAACAAAAAAAACAAAAACATTTACCATGAGAAAGTTCAGCTGAGCCACTGTTCTTGGTCGGATATGGCTCATAAACAATAGGAATCTTTATAAGTCCATATACCAGCTATGTCTGAAATATCTTAGTAATTGGTAAAGAATTGTAGGGTAGAGAGTGTTCACAAGCTACAAGTCACCAAACCTGATAATGGTAGAAATATGCAAATTTCAAAGCCCAGCTGAGCCACTGTCCTTGGTCAGATATGGCTTATATACAATAGGGATCTTCATTGCTCCATATAATAGCTATATCCGAAATATCTTAGTAATTGGTAAAGAATTGTAGGGTAGTGAGTGTTCACAAGCCACATGTCACCAAACCTGATAATGGTAGAAATATGCAAATTTCGAAGTCCCGTTGAGCCACTGTCCTTAGGCGGATATGACTCTCACACAATAGGAACCTTCCTTGTTCCATATAGTAGCTATATCCGAAATATCTTAGTAACTGGTAAAGAATTGTAGAGTACAGAGTGTTCACAAGCCACATGTTAAGCAAACTTGATAATGGTACAAATAAGAAAATTTCCAAGTTCAGCTGAGCCACTGTCCTTGGTCGGATATGGCCCATAAACAACAGGGATCTTCATTGGTTCATATACAAAGTATATTTAAAATATCTTAACGATTGGCAAAAAATTGTAGGCTAGAGCGTCTTCACAAGGTAAATATTAACGGACGGACGGACACGGCCTAAGCAATAGCCCTTAGCCATTTCATAGCTGAGGGCTAAGAACCCACAATTTTTTCTCAATGACTGTCTCTTATTTGTAGGAGAACTGAGGAAAATTTCTGGGTAAAATGTTATTTTCAAGAGTTGGCACCGGTATGGCAGCGTCCAGTCCTACAAAGGACAGTAACTGAGGGACGAATATGGCGTTTTGGAAACATATGCCCTGGACAAATGTATAACAATGACAAAGGAGGTCGAACCGAACATTACTAATAGTGAAAAAAGGTGATCAGTGAACTCTTCCCTGGAACAACACATGATACTTTCAATCATTCTACCATCCTTCTCAATTTCCACTGACGGACTTGTACGCGTAAAGATGCCCCACCCCACAGTTGCCGGCTTGACTGATTGCACCTCACCCCACGATCCCCGGCCTCTCAGTCGGACTATAATTGTCCAGCCAGTGGATGGCACTGTGACAAGACAACACTGTGGTAAAACCTCCCCATCCCACACCCAGTACCATCTAAACCTCCCCATCCCACACTCGTTACCATCTAAACCGAGATCATCACCGGACCCACTGGTACTACCAATCTCGCTTTCGCCTCTAATTAGGACTCACACCCCCCCCCCCCACCCGTGCTGTCTGTCCAGAGCTAGCCTAATACTTCCCTACTGATAGGGATAATTCTTACTAACACATGTCCTTGACCTTCATCAAATCCCAAACCGGAACAGGGGACAAAATTTGCATTAACTGATGTATTTCTCACTATCCTATACCATTATAAAAACTGTTTTATGCAACCGAGGCAAAATTTGAAGGCATCTTTACAAATCTGAAAGTAGAGCATGATCTGTGGAAAACAATCACTGACAAGAACTTATTAATCCACTTCTAAAGGAGAAATTTGTTCGTAGATCTGTAAAGAAACAGCAATAAAAATTAGTTTGTGCCCCGAAACAATTCTGTTGCAGTTAAAAATCTAACTCAGCTAGTTCACCGATCCGCTCTTCTGACATCAGTGTGTGAGAAAGAATAAGTGGATACCCCTTTTCACATTTGGGGTTTTTTGACTAAAATGCGCAAGAATTTTAATTTCGACTGCATGGGAACCGGGTAAAAATGAAAGAAATGACAGAAGAAATATCGTAATAACAGTTCACACTGCAGACATTAAAAAAATTGAAATTTAAACACAGAAGAAATATCGTAATAACAGTTCACACTGGAGACATTTAAAAAAATGAAATTTAAACTATTGCTAAAACTTTTAATAAGTTTTTAAAACAGCATACGAGTTCTAAAAAAAAAAAAACAATTGCACTTGGTGAAGAGAAGCCTCTCTATCATTTCTTTTATTTTTACCCTGCTGGTTTGTATTTAAAACAGAGAGTTTTTGCCCATTTTATTTGGAACGTCCATAGTGTGATGTGGCTTATTCAGTTTTGTGTGCAAGATTCACGCAAAAAAAAAAAAACAAACAAACAAACAAACAAACAAAAAAAAGCAGGGCCCCGATTTTTTTTCTTTTTTTTTGGGGGGGGGGAGGAGCACAGAAACTCACAAGTCAATACATAAATACATCAAAATCACTTTGAAAACGATACAGCGCTATTTTTGTTATAATAAACCCCAGGGCTCGAACTTTTTTTCGTTCCGAAAACCGAGAACCGAGAAAAGGCTTCGGTTCGGTTCGAACCGAAAACCGAAAAGCCAAATCACGGTTTCGGTTCGGTTTTTTTTACTATTTATAACAAGATAATGCATTAATTTGGTAATGTTATTTTAGTTCTTTAGTATAGTTTAGTTTTAGTATATATATATATATATATATATCACATCGGACAAATCAACAAAAATTCACACACTTTTTTTGGAACCTATGACAAATTCCATGCATTTATTATGGCTAGATCTGAGTCTGTCAGTCAATAACAATGTAAATTCTTGTGTAAGTAAGCTTTGAGGTGATAAATATAAAACATAACCGTTATATGTCAGGTTTTGTATCTGTTCTAAGGTAAAAAGAAATATCGGATTAAGTGAAGGCAATTATAAATAAATAAAAAAAAATAAACACGTGTAGGTATATATATATATACATATATATTTGAAAAGAAAACTACCGGTTGGTTTTGCTGAACCGAACCGAAAAAAACCGAACCGAACCGAAGATTTTTGTTGAACCGAACCGAACCGAACCGAATCGAACCGAGCCGGAGGTAAACCGTCACACCTCTATCCGTTACCACTCATTCCTCTTAGATGTGTACGCCATTTTGTGAGAAAGTTTACAGGATTCACCCCCATGGTCGTGGCTTGATGCACACCAATTTTTTTGGCGGTCCGATAATTTTTTTAAATTTTAGTGATTTCAGTACTGTTTTTAGACTTTGTTTGTGCGATATCTCAAAAATAGCCCATCAGCTCTTTACCATACCTTGCAGAAAGAAAGACCACATAGTGCAGATTTGCACTGAGGAATTTTTGGATTTTTTTTTTTTTCAAAAATTGAATTTTTGACAAATTTTTAAAATTTCCACTTAGGTGTTTTTTTAACTGTTTTGGACTTCGTTTACGCGATATCTGTAAAACATTTTATCAGATCTTCATCAAACCTTTTAAAAAGAAAGACCATACTGTGACGATCATTTCTAAAGGGTTATTTTTTACTTTTGTTAAAAATTGAATTTTTGACGAACTTTTGGTACTTTCACTTTGGTTTGTTTTTAATTGTTTTTGACTTTGTCCACGCGATATCTCTAAAACAGGTCATCGAATATTCACCAAACCCTGGAATTAGAAAGACCAGATAGTGCACATTATGACGAAGGTTGATTATTAGTAAAAATAGTATTTTGAACGATTTTTTAAAATTTCACTTTGGTGTGTTTTTGACTTTTTGACTATGTGCACACGGTATCTCAGAGACAGCTAATTCGATTTTGATCACATCTAGCAGGAAGAAAGACCCTATAGTGTAGATGGTCACTGAGGTAGAGGGTCTGTGCGGTAAATGGGTTAGGTTGGCCCAAGGAAAATGATCCGAATGCACTTTGAAATTTACCAAATCCTAGAAATTATTCAGCATCGGAATGACTTTGTTAACACGGTATCTCAAGAACTGCAGGGATTTTAATGCAACCGGGTATGTAGCAACTATGGGAACAAAAACAGATCAGTATTGTAAATGGGCCGGGTTCGTCCAAAGAAAATGCACCAACTGGACTTGGAAAATTTCAGCTCTTGATTGACTATTGATGGCCGCGTTTAACTGATGGGGGCCTGTGGGGAATATGTGGACTATGCACACTGTTCTAGTTCCACATTGTAGTCTTGAAATGTAGTCTTCAAAGCTGATTTCTTATCAATTATGAACAAATTCATTGTGGAGAAACTTGATGTGCTCTTGTGTGCAGTTTTCAAAGCATGGATTTCTCAAAAAATAAAAATAATTAAGTTCATTGCTAAGTTTCTGACGTCACAATAAATAAAATCCGATTTTAGTATTGTAAAAAAATACCCGATTTTCCGGGAGCCAGCAGGGCTCCGATATCCAAAAATCTCGGAGCCCGGCGCGAAATCTGGGAGCCTCGGGCTCATACTAATTTCGAGCCCTGATAAACTCACTATAATAATGTCATGAATAAATTTTCCCATACTCCAAACAAGTTTTGACACCTTACAGATACGCCATACCCGAGAAAATCAATTTTTAGTGATTTTTTTTGTTTCTTTATGTTATCCGCACTGGAACCCTCCGAGTTTGTTCTACTTAGCATGTGGGCTCGAAACCATGGAATGGCTTAGTCATATGTACGAGTAGTTCAGTAGTTCGGCCCCCTACTGAAATTCGACGTAACCTGGTAGACAGAGATATGTACAAAAAGAGAGAAACATAGAATTGAGCAGCACAACGAAATTGGCAAAGCTGAAAATGTGTCCTTTTAAAGGTTTATTTAGAAACTAGAAGTCATGCGATTCAGCATTACACTTTGAACATAGGTAGGGTTGAGACTTTGTAAAATTTTCTGGTCGCCCGGAGGGCGACCAACTTTACTAAGTTAGTCGCCTGGCACAAAAGTTAGTCGCCCGGCGCAATTTTTACCAAATTTGTCTGAACGACCTCATGAAAAAAAACAACAAAATGGTGTTTAAAATAATCAACAGTATTTACCAGAAAATACTCAAAACAAGTTTGTCCAAGGACAAAGACCCAGCTTACGGAAAACAATAAGACCGATTCCAGCGTGCATGAGCAATGGAATTTCCCTGAAAATTTGGGTTTCAAAACATGAGACGGCAAAAGGCTAGCTCAATAATTAATTTAGCACCGGACCAGAACATTGACAGATAAATGCATACAAAGAATTGTTTCCCAGAAAAATGGGAAACAGAATTTTGTATCACTGGTAGACTGGATAGTCTGCCCTAGATACCTTCGAACAACGCTCGCACTTCGGACCATTGCGCATATTTATGTAAACTGCCACGATGCGCGGTTCTTATACAGACAAGTGCGCATCTTTATTTAACTTGCGTTGATGCGCGGTTCGCATTTCGGACCAGCATGCATGTATATTTACCTTTTGTTGATGAGCGTTTCTTATTTCGGATCAGTGCGCATGTTTATTTGCCTTGTGTTGATGTGCGGTTCTTATTTCGGATCAGTGGGCATGTTTGTTTACCTTGTGTTGATGTGTGGTTCTTATTTCAGACCAGTGGGCAAGTTTATAAAACGTGCGTCGATGCCCGATTCTTATTTCAGACCAATGCACATGTTTATTTAACTTGCGTTGATGAGCGGTACTTATTTTGGACAAGTGCACAAGTTTCCTTGGGTTGCCTTGATGCGCGGTTCGCATTTCGGACCAGTTTGCATGTTTATTTGCGTCGATGCACACTGCTTATTTTGGACCTGTGCATGTGTTTATTTAACTTGCGTTAGTGCGCGGTTTGCATTTCGGACCAGCGCGCATGTTTATTCAACTTGCATTGATGCGCATGCCTATTCAACTTGTGTAGATGCGTGGTTCTTTTTTTGGACAAGTGGGCATGTTTGTTTAAATTGCGTTGATGTGCGCTGCTTATTTTGGACCAGTTCGCATGTTTATTTAACTTCCGTCGATGCCCAGTTCGCATTTCGGGCCATTGCGCATGTTTATTTAACTTGTGTTGATGCGTGGTTCCCATTTCAGACCACCGCGCATGTTTCTTTGGTTGCGTTGATGCGCGATTCTTTTTTCGGAGCAGTGCGAATATTTATTTAACTTTGTGTTGATGCGTGGTGCTTATTTTTGACCAAGAGTACATGTTTATTTAACTTGCGTTGATGCGTGGTGCTTATTTTGGACCAGTGCAAATGTTTATTTAACTTGCGTTGGCGCGCGGTTCGCATTTCGAACCACTGCGCATGTTAATTTAACGTGCGTCGATGCGCGGTTTTTATTTCAGGCCAATGGGCATATTTCTTTAATTTGAGTTGATGTGCGGTTCTTATTTTGGATCAGTGCACATGTTTATTTGTGTTGCCTTGATGCACAGTTCTTATTTTGAACAGTGCGCATGTTTATTTAACTTGCGTTGATGTACGGTGCTTATTTTGGTCCAGTGTGCTTGCTTATTTAGCTTATGTTGATGTGCGTTTCGCATTTCGGACCAGTGCGCATGTTTTTAACACCTGACAAGCCTGTGGCTTGCAAGGGGTTTTTGAGTTTGTGCGGGCAGCCGTTGGTATCATTTTTTTCTTGACAGTAATCAGATTTCTTGTGTCATCTCCTCCACTCACACTACGGGTCCTAGGGCCACGAAACTTGGGACTTCGGTAGAACTTGATATGAACGTGTGCATGACTTTTTATTTTCGCCTTCGATTTTGTTTTCTTGTTTAAAACGCCATGCGAAAAGAGTGTATTTTTTGCAAGTAAATGCGGAGCTTTTCACGCACAGCACAGAACACACATTTGCTCAGCTATGTGTGAGCTCTCACTGCGTAAATAGATAACACGGCGTGTGCCTGATCAGTCAATAAAACCTCAAGTCAACAAAAACCAAACACTACTCGGCTTATAAGACGTATTCAAGCTGGGTTGTTTGCAATATATTATTCAAGAAATAACAAATTGAAGGAAGTATTTTTGCGTTTTAATTTTTGTCAAGTGTTTAACATTTCGCTAGCGAAATGAGTTCCAGTTTCAACTTGCATTAATGCTCGGTTCCTATTTCTGACCAGTGTGTTTGTTTATTTAGCTTGTGTTGATGAGCGGTTCGCATTTTCTACCAGTGCGCATGCTTATTTAACTTGCGCTGATGTGCAATTCGCATTTCGGACCAGTGCGCAGGTTCATTTAACTTGCGTTGACAGGCGATTTGCATTTCGGA
Source organism: Protula sp. h YS-2021 (assembly GCA_949752745.1). NCBI lineage: Eukaryota > Metazoa > Annelida > Polychaeta > Sabellida > Serpulidae > Protula > Protula sp. h YS-2021. The sequence continues at coordinate 9,608,628 of OX457033.1, read as the reverse complement.
CCAGTATGCATGTTTATTTAAGTCCGACCCTTATGTCTATTCAACTTGTGTTGATTTGTGGTTCTTTCTTCGGACCACCTCGCATGTTTACTTAACTTGCGTTGATGCGCGGTTCTCCTTTCGGACCACTGCGCATGTCTATTCAACTTGTGTAGATGCGTGGCTCTTTTTTCGGACAAGTGCGTTGATGTGTGCTGCTTATTTTGGACCAGTTCGCATGTTTATTTAACTTCCGTCAATGCGCAGTTCGCATTTCGGGCCATTGCGCATGTTTATTTAACTTGTGTTGATGCGTGGTTCTCATTTCAGACCACCGCGCATGTTTCTTTGGGTTGCGTTGATGCGCGGTTCTTTTTTCGGACCAGTGTGCATATTTATTTAACCTTGTGTTGATGCGCGGTGATTATTTCGGACCACTGCGCATGTTTATTTAACTTGCCTCGATGTGTGGTTCGCATTTCGGACCAGTGCGCATGTTTCTTTGGGTTGCGTTGATGCCCGTTTTGCATTTAGGACCCCTGCACATGTCTATTCAGCTTGCGTTGATGCGTGGTTCATTTTTTTCGGACCAGTGCGCATGTTTATTTAACTTGCGTTGATGCGCGGTGCTTATTTTGCACCAGATCGCATGTTTATTTATCTTCTGTCGATGTGCGGTTCACATTTCGGACCAATGCGCATGTCTATTTAACTTGCATCGATGCGCACGGCATATTTTTGACTACTGCGCATGTTTATGTAACCTGCGTCGATGTCCGGTTGACTATTGTGCAAGTTCATTTAACTTGCGTTTACGCGCTGTAGAAGTTTTCCAATTGACTCAAAAAGCACAAGCCGTATGCATGACCCCCTAGAGACCGCTCATATCAAAAATAAATGAAATCTGATAAAAACTGTAGGAGCAGATGCATTTTGAAGCATTTTCATCAAAAATTCCCCCCCAAAATCAAAACTACCCAAGTCGAGTCAAATAGCACAAACCGCATGCCCGACCCACCTAAGGATGCCTCATACCAAAAATAAATGAAATCGGATAAAAACTGTAGGAGGAAATGCATTTTGAAGTTTTTCTTCAAAAATTCCTCTAAAAATACAAAAATGTCTGATCGACTAAAAAAGCGCAAGCCGTACGCTCAACCCCTTAGGGATGCCTCATACCAGAAAAAAATGAAATCGGTTCAAAACTGTAGGGGGAAATGCATTTTGAAGTTTTTTTTCTTCAAAAACTCCCTAAAAATACAAAAATTGTCCGATCGACTAAAAAAGCACAAATCGTATGCACGACCCTTTACGGGTGCCTCACACCAAAAACAAGTGACATCGGATCAAAAATGCAGGAGATACATTTAATTTTTTTTTCAAAAATTCGCCAAAAATTCTAAAATCACCTGATCGACTAGAAAAGCACAAGCCGTATGCACGACCCCTTAGGGACGACTCAGACCAAAAAATAAATGACATCGGATCAAAGATGTAGGAGGAGATACATTTTAAAATTTGTTCTTCAAAAATTCGCCAAAAATTAAAAAATCACCCGATCGACTAAAAAAAGCCGTATGCATGACCGCCTAGGGATGCCTCATACAAAAAAATAAACGACATCGACTCAAAATTGTAGGAGTAGATGCATTTTGAATTATTTTCGAGATTTTCTCTTCAAAAATTGCCCAAAAATACAAAAATTGTTCGATCGACTAAAAAATCATAAGCCGTATGCATGACCCTTTAGGGGTGCCTCATAGCAAAAATAAATGACATCGGGTCAAAAATGCAGGAGGAGATACATTTTAAAAATTTTTATTCAAAAATTCACCAAAAATTCAAAAATCACCTCATCGACTAGAAAAGCACAAGCCGAACCCTTGGGGATGCCTCACACCAAAAATAAATGACATCGGATCAAAATTGTAGGAGGAGATGGATTTTGAAACAAAGTTTACTAAATAAACAACCAACCAACTAACTAACGGACGCCACCCGCAAACCGATAGGAATACCCCAGCTTACGTGTAACGTAAGCTGGGCTAAAAAAGTAGTCGCCACTCGGGCGACCAACTCGAAAAAGTTGGTCGCCCGAGCCAAAAGTTGGTCGCCACGGGCGACCGTGAAATCTCAACCCTGTATAGGTCATAACTAGAGCCTCAGCGCGGCAGGATCCCCCGTGTAACACATAATGTCACTGAATGTTAGTGAATTCAATGAAATTGAAAACCCTGCATTGCCTAACTTAGGAAATGTAACTGAAAATTATGGATTCTATAGCTCTTCGGTATGCATTTCAACCTGTTTCTTAGGACACAATATTCACATTTAATGTAAAAACCTTCCATGAATAAAGCAAACGTTTTCAAACAGCTTATTTATCAAATATAGAGATCTTCTCTTTTTCTTATTCAGCAATTTTTTGTACATATAACACGCAGAATACGTAATACATGTTTTGAGGAAAGAAAGATTGCAAAGGAAGTTTACATAAAAATATTATATTTTTGAGAATTCGTATTTTTGACAATGACGATTTCAAAAATAATACCACGTTGCACATCTACAATATATATATATTTTTTTTTACTCCATAAAATTTCAAAACGCTGCATCGAATAATTTTCGGAGAACTCGTCTGGACAAAATCTCCGTGCAAACAAGTTCCCATAAAAATAAACATTTTTGACAATTTTTGGCCGATTTCAAAAATAATGCGATGTTGCACATGTACAATACAAATACTTTCACTGCATAAAATTTCAGAGCGCTGGATGGAATATTTTTGGAGAACTCGTCTGGACAAAACCTCAGTGCTAAGAAATTTCCTGAAAAACAGCCATTTTTGACAAGTCGTATTTTTGGCCGATTTAAAAAATAATACGACATTGCAGCTTCAATATACGTTCTAATGGAATGCCACAGGAAAAGGCTATACGATGAACACTTTAGGAGATATAGGCCGGACACGAGGGTTAACGAAAGCGGACAGACAAAAGGACAAGCTGAAACCTATATCCCCTCGTTACACGAGGGATAATAATCTTCATTAGCCAGTAGACCAACTTGTAATTAAACCAGTTACGATGTGCTGGTCAATTTCAATTTTCCTTTGATTCGTACGATGTTATATAAGTCAGAGCTGACTCGGAGCTATAAGACTATTCCCACTTTAGGTGTTTCGAATAAAATGCACAAGAATTATGAATTTCGACTGCACGGGAACCGGGTAAAAAATGAAAGAAATGATAGAAGAAATATAGAAAAATAAAGCAAGAACAGTTCATACTCGGAACATCAAAGAACTGAAAACTATTTGTTAAAACTTTCAACAAATTTTTAAAATAGCATACGGGTTGTTAAAAAGGATTGCTCCTTGGTACATTTACGCGAAATCTCACTATCATTTCTTTAATTTTTCGGTTAATTTGTATTCAAAAGGCAAAATTATTCGGAACGCCAAAAGTGTGATTTGGCTTGGGGGGCATACAAACTGACCAACGATCAACTGACCAACGCTTTAATAACAAAACGGACAACTGACCAACTTTTAGAAAAATTATTTTCTGTTAACTACAATATCAAAAGCAGGTAAGATTATATATCACCACTGATAACTGTACCATTCCACAAAACTGCTTATGCCCAAATCGTTGTGCCCAATTCCGTGAAGAAATTCCCGGAGTGTTTTGCGGCCTTTGATGAATTCCACAAGCAGAACTTCGATTCGCTTCTGAAATTCCACGCAGTCGCGCTTCGTGCGTTTCTTCGGCATTTGACCAACGGCTTCTTGCAAAATCTTGGTCACGTATGTTCGATAGAAGTAGGCAATAAGATCATCCAGCTCCTCCGGTGCAGTGTACCGAATGTAGGCCATGCCCTCCGCTACTTTGTCCAGTGGCAAAAATGCCAAACCGTCCAACATTCCACAGCAAGGCGCACGTTATCGATTTCCGGTACAGCGGTACGAGTCCCAAATCTTGCCCTTTCCGCCACGTGCTCTGAGTCAAATGGAAATAGTAGCCGTACACAATTACGTGGGGCCTGAAAACGGCTGTCATGGCACCCATGACTGCCATCTCGAAGTCGGTGATCAGTCATGGAGTCAAAACCGAAGCCAAGCGCTGTTGAAAAATTTCAGTTTCAAACAGTTTTATTCTTCTGAGCAAACAATTATGTACAAGTCGATGTTTCAAGAAACATGTCAGTTTTACGAACATTTGATGACACAGAAAGGACAGGCGAAAAAAGAAAGTTACAAACTTACGTGAATATTCGCCTTATTGCATTCAACTTGTATAACAAAGAATACCAAACAACAACATTTTACAAAAATACCATAAGATTTAAGCTTTTGCCGACATAATTTCTCTTACCAGTTATCGAGTTCATACCTCGTAAAAAAAACAATAATCGAAAAGCGTTCTTGAATGTTTACCGGTAATGCGGAGTGAAGAGCGTTACACATTACAACCGAAATCTTTAGTTCTACTAGGTCATGAAATTTGACAATTTTTAATTTACCAAACAGAGGATTTGTATGTTCGTATTTACCAACTTTGGATATGATTCTTATAATCCTTTTTTGATTTCTAACAATACAATCTAGACAACTTTTACTGGCTGAACCGCACATTTCAACACAATACGACAAATAAAGTAAAAAAAGACTACAATATAAAGTGCAAAGTGCATTGGTGTCTAATAAATGACTAGATCTGTATATAACTGATATACATTTTGATAATTTTTGTTTAACGTTCATAACATGATTTTTCCAGGTAAATTTACTGCCCATATAAACTCCTAAAAACTTAGTTACATACACTCGTTCAATTTTAGTTCCATTCATAGATATTACAATTTCATGCGGCCCCACTCTGTTTGAGAAAACCATAAAATTAGTCTTTTTGGCATTTAACGACAATTTACTTATTCTGAACCACACATTTAGTTTTTCTGTCTCTAAATTAATGCTTTGGCACAAAATCTTAACATTTTCTCCTGACGCAAAAAGATTTGTGTCGTCAGCGAAGAACACAAACTTTAGCAATTCTGAGATATTACAGATTTCATTAATATATAGTATAAAGAGTAACGGTCCTAAAATAGATCCCTGTGGAACTCCACATTTAATTTCCAACCAATCTTATTTAAAATTATTATATCTTAGATACTGCTATCTTTTAGAAAGGTAACTGGTTAACCATGTTTTTGCTAAACCTCTGACTCCAAAATGCTCAAGTTTTTGCAAAAGAAGCCTATGATTTATCGCACCGAATGCTTTTTTGACTCAATGAATATCCCTATAGTAGTTTTGTTATTATCTAAAGCTTCGGTAATTTCTTCAACAGGTTTAGTTATAGCTAACGACGTAGAACGTTTATGCCTAAAACCATGTTGAGAAGCAGACAACAAGTTATTAGATTCAATGAATTTGTTCAAACGTACATAAAATACTTCTTCCAGACTTCTTGAGAATTGTGGTAACAATGACACCGAACGATAGTTAGAAAACAACGATTTTTCAAAAGTTTTAAACAAAGGCACCACTTTTGCAACTTTCATTTAATCCGGAAATATACCACTTGACAAAGATAAATTAATAACATGCGCTAGTAGTTTAACAATACTTGGAATTACATTTTTAGCAATTGACATGTCTAAATTGTCACATTCGACAGATTTTTTACTTTTAAAATTACTAACAATTTTTATTATTTCCGAATCTTCCATGGGCGAAACAAACACAGAATTTTTATTCACATTTGTTTTCGACATTGTCAATAGTGTTTGCAAGATTGGGGTCAATTTCTACAAAAAAAAAAATTGATTAAATCCATTTACAATGTCTTTTGTAACAGTATTTTTGACTCCATTATTATTACAGAAAAATCAGGAATAATTTTTCTTCTTAATTATTTCGTTTAATACACTCCATGTTTTTTAACATCACAACTATGTTTATGCAGTAAATCACTATAATGCTCCTTTTCACAAAAGCGCTTGACTGCGGTAAACTTATTCCTATATGTCTTGTACTTACTTAATCTCATTTATAACGGACCTATTTTCAATAAAAATTTTATGCAATTTGCTTTTTCTTTCCGCTACACTTAAGTGATCTTGTTGACATCCAAGGTTTCTTATTATTATTTTTAACAATGCGCACTTTTTCAACAGGACACCGTTTATCATACAAAGTTTTAAAAACAACAAGAAACACTTTGTTGGCCTCATTTATGTTATTTACAGAATATAAAGGTGACCGGTTGTAAGAACTTAAGTCATTGTTAAAAGTCGATAAGTTGTACGACTTGGTTGAATTATGGTCCAAATCACTTTTTTTCAAAACAGAATAAATAGGTAAATGGTCACTCACAGTATCGTCTACCAATATGCCACTTGCACATTTTGTCAAAACATTTGTGAATACATTATCAATAACTCTGGCCACATTTCAAGTGACACGTGTAGGTTTATTTATAAGCGAACGTAGGCCAAAACTTATAAGCATATCGACGAATTGTTTGGTACCAACGTCTTCATCATAGTCCAATAGGTTTATATTAAAATCGCCACATAAAAAAATAGATTTGTTAACATTTACTTGGTTTAGAATATTTTTTCAACTCCTCACAAAACCTTTCAACACAGCTTCCCAGAGTTCTATACACACAACTAATGACAATATTCTTACCGTTTATAATGTTCAGCTCGATCGATATACTCTCAAACAGATCATTAACAACTAAAGGCATAGCATTAATAGTTTTATAAGAAATTGCCTTTAAAACGTATATTAAAACACCCCCTCTTCGTTTGTTTTCATGGTTTCGAAATACTGATGCGTAATTAAAAAGGTCATAATCAGATATTTCATCAGATTCTTGTAAGAAGCGATAGAAAAGCTCCCATCGACGAACCAGGTTCTGGAACGACCAAGTAGGCGCAACCCCTCATTGGTTGCATAAATCTCTATGCGGTCACGATCTTGCGGTTTTTTTTGGGCTCTAAAAAGTTGTGATAAAAAAATGGTCAGTTGCCCATTTTTCCATTAAGGCATTGGTCAGTTGAATGGTTGGTCAGTCGACCGTTGGTCAATTGACCTACACCCGGCTTAGGGTACATTCTTTTGAGCCTCTGAAGAAACTGAGAATCCATTCTTTAAACAGACCAGGCAAGCTTCAGAGACCCCGGTCAAAAGAACACGTCTAAAAATGAGAAATAAAAAACACAAATCTAATTATTTGGTGCTTGTTTCAGATAAATATGTCACTTTTATGCCCAGGAATCTATCCTGTGACTGGCATTTGCTGCAGCATTGGTTGAAATGTGACTTAACCTGACAAAGCCCCTATCACTTCGGAAGTCGCAACGGTGATACAGATTCAATCTCAACCTATATTAATTGAGGCTAAACCTGAACTAAATTTCTCATCGAAAATATCTATATTACATATGCATTTTGGTAAATAAGTTGCAGAAATGCTTTTGTTTACATTTCCGCAATCTCGTCTCTTATCATCTCCAGAGAAAATTTCTGAGACAGAAACCGTCTCTAGAAAACAAAAAAATTATCCAAAACTAGGAGACCTCTCGAGTCTCCTAGTTTTCCGACACTCTCCACAAGAATGTACCCTTAAAAGCCAAATCAGACTTTGGTTATTTCGAATAAAACGCTAGTAAGCCAAATCACACTTTGGGATTTCCTAATAAAAGGTTCTACGTTTCGAATAAAAACAAGTAAGTATTTTTGAAAAACGAGCAGGCTCCAACCGCCCCCAAATTTAAAGGGGTATAAAGTCAATTTTTATAACTGACCTTCAGGTTAAGTAATACGATATTCTAAACAAAACAGAAAAGCAACAAGAACGGATAATATAAGAGACATCTAAAATATACAGTTACAGATTATGAATAGTAACCTTAACCCTAATATGTTGTAACATATAAAATGTATATATATGCACTTACGGCCGTGGGCGATTTTGCTAGTCATAATGACACTTTTGGCAATGGCTGGGTATTTTGGTTTCAATATCATTTTTTGCTGCTCCTAGAATAGAGTTCTCATTACTTGAGCAAGTACTCGCCAGTGAATTAGCATGGATACACATTTCACTTCGTTAGCCTTATATGAGGATTGAACTTGGACTTCCAAAACTGGCAAACATATGAATTATTTCCATGTCACGTTTCTGTACAGGTCGAGACCTTTCATTTGAGCCTAACATCAATGCTCTATGTCTAATGGAACTGGAGATATAGCGTGTACAACCTTATTTCCCTAAAACCCAAATTATCGCCCATTTTGGTCAATTTGGCCACTTCCGGATTACCGAATCTGACCAAAAGTACCAAAAAGCACATCTACAGGTCCAGACCTTTCATTTAAGGTAACTATCAATTCTCTACGACCAAAAGAACCGGAGTTATGGCGTGTACAAAAAGCGATGACGGACAGACGGACGGACACCCCAAACCTATAGGCCCCAATCCCAATGGTTTGGGCATAATAACCACATAAAGAAATGGAAGAAATAAAAGAGAGATTTCGCCTAAATGTCAAATTTCTCTTGCACAAAAGAGCAATCGGGGTTTTAACAACCCGCATGCTATTTAAAAAAATATATTTATAATATATATATATATATATATATATATATATATATATATATATATATATATATATATATATATATATATGAGTTTCAATTTCTTTTATGTTCCGAGTATGAGCGTTTTTGCGATATTTCTTACATAATTTTTCTATCATTTCTTTCATTTTTTACCCAATTCAATCGCAGTCGAAAATCAAGATTCTTGCGCATTTTATTCGAAACATCCACAGTGTGAGTATGTGTGTTTACGAGCAGTAAGCCAAATCACACTTTGGGCGTTCCCAATAAAAAAATGCGCAAAATTCTTGCGTTTCGAATAAAATAACCGGGTAAAAAAATGAAAGAAATGATAGATTTCACCTAAACGTCAAATTTCTCTTGCACCAAAGAGCAATCGGGTTTTTAACAACCCGTATGATATTTTAAAAAGTTATTAAAAGTTTTAACAAATGGTTTCAAGTTTCAATTTCTTTTTTGTTCCGAGTATGAGCTGTTTTTGCGATATTTCTTCCATATTTTTCTATCATTTCTTTACCCGGTTCCCCCGCAGTCAAAATTCTTGCGCATTTCATTCGAAACACCGAAAGTGTAATTAGCTTATTTAATGATCTCTGGCCAAGAATTGGTACGCTAAAAAGTTTACAGGCACCGCTTCAAAGCCTCGCTATATAACGATAAGCAAGTCAACGGCGCTCGTTTTGAGGCATCCCTGTGGCTATTTCGTGCGATATTCAGCGACCCATAAGTCGTAATTGGCATTTGCTAAAGGCCCTCAAAGTAAAACGGTTATGATATACAACTTCTCTTTTAAACTTTCTCTAAAAGAAAATAATACGGAAATAACCACAAATCTCCCACAATAATTGAGATTTGTTTGCATACAGGGAGCATACTTTATTACGTGAAAGAGTAACAATAATTTTTGCAATTATCCACTAGAAAACTTTTGAATCGAAAAAAATAAAACCTCAAACATTGTGGGTATACAAAATAAATGTATACCTAACTCTGCTTCTATAAACTATCTTAGTATATATTTTACAAATAAACTATGACCCCTTTATTTAATGTTTTGATCATTTGACTTTGGTCACGTGACATTTAAAGGCCGCAATGTAAACAAACGTTTGACAGGTGGTAGCTCCAAGAAGCGGTGCGCTAAAAAGTTTCCAGGCACCGCTTCAAAGCCTCGCTATATAACGATAAGCAAGTCAACTGCGCTCGCTTTGAGGCACCCCTGTGGCTACTTAGTGCGAGATTCAACGACCCATAAGTTTTTATTGGCATTTGCTAAAGGCCCTCAAAGTAAAACGGTTATGATATACAACTTCTCTTTTAAACTTTCTCTAAAAGAAAATAATACGGAAATAACCCCAAATAATTGACATTTGTTTGTATACAGGGAGCATACTTTATTACGTGAAATAGTAACAATAATTTTTGCAATTATCCACCAAAAAACTTTTAAACTGATATTTCAAAAAGAACATAAACATAAAAAGTCAAATATTGTGGGTGAACAAAATAAATTTATACGTAATTCTGCATCTATCAACTATTTAATATATATTTTACAAATAAACTATAACCCCTTTATTTAAATTTTCGGTCCCTTGACTTTGGTCACGTGACATTTAAAGGCCAGAATGTAAACAAACATTTGACAGGTGGATGCGGAACCTAACTTCTCTGCACTTTTATGAACAAATAAAAGATATACATCTCACTAAAAACTGTGCCTGTTATACAGAAAGGGCATATTGGGCATGAACTTTCTGTTGGTGTTTGAATAATAGGGGCTGGTAGGCAGGATTCGTGCCTCAGAACATATGAAATTGACCCCTATTAGTGGAGCAATGGAAGGCTTCGTGGCTCTGACAGAGAGATATACGATGTTATACAAATCAGAGCTACTCGGAGCTAGACAGGTGGGTGCAGAAGTTAATTTTTCTGCACTTTTATAACCAATAAAAGACCTACAGCTCGCTAAAAAGTGTGCCTGGGTAAATTGGTAAAAAAAAAGAGTATACTGGGCATGGATTTTCTGTAAATGTGTGATTAATACGGACTGGTATGCAGGATTCGTGCCTCAGAACATGTGAAGTTGACTCCTATTAGTGGAACAATGGAAGGCTTCGTAGCCCTGACAGAGAGATATACGATTTTATACAAGTCAGAGCCGACTCGGAGCCAAATGGTCTCTTGCTTGAATTACACTGCCTCCCTGGTTACGGGTTTTATATTTTGCTCAAGGAATGTAACAAATACACTTACCAATTGAAGCTTACTCTGAACCATATACACTGCTTTGTTTGCGTGTGGGTGTGTGTGAGAGATTTTCCAACCAATTCTGGTTTACGAAGGCGGAAGTACAAAATGTAAATACAAACACGAAGAGGCTATTTACCAAAATAAAACTTGTAACACAGCAAATTAGTCCGTTGCTGTTCAAAGGCAAACCTCTACGGCTGTGCAGTCTGTTGCAATACCGTTTTACTCCCTGGATCCACTGGAGATTCCATGATAATAGCACTCATAAAATAGGAACTACCTTTTCACGTAGCCGGCCACTTTGTCTTTACACAACATATAATCTCGTTCGAGGTCAGCTGTTTTACAACAACGCAATAAATCGGCCCTAGTAGGACTACTCAAAAATGTCATTATGAAAAGTGTGTTAGCTAGTCTTTTAAGCTCTTTAAACAAAACTTCTGGTTTTTATTGTAAATATATTCAATATATTTGTTCATAAACAAAGCCAGAAAGCTGAAGTATTCTGAGAACCCCAGGGTTCTCAGTAGTATAAAAAGAGGGGTTCCAGCTCAATCAATCATCGTGACGCCATCAATCACGTGATCAATTAAGTCAATTAAACCAATTAAGTCCCACCCACTTTCACCTGTCAATCATTGTGACATGAGGCGTCATAATGACGTCATAGGCGGCGGAACTATTTTGAGAAAGTGAGGACCTCCCCCCCCCCCCCCCCCCACCCAGGATCGTGATATGGCTAACTTCACGAGTGTATAACTTTCGTTATACTTGGTCGATTTGTCTAAAAATTTCACTGTTTGATTCAGTTTAATGTAAAGTTTTGCTATAAAGTAGTCATGGACTATTTGCGCATTTGACTGTATGCATAATTGTAACATGCCGCCATTTTAACTTTGTAAAAATTGAAAAATTGGGATAACTTTCATTATACTTGGCCGATTTGTATGAAAATTTTACTGTTTGATTCAGTTTTATGTAAGTTTTATTATAAAGAAGTCATGGACTATTTGCGCATGTGGCTGTATGCATATTTGTAACTTGCCGCCATTTTAACTTTGTAAAAAGTGGAAAAGTGTGATAACTTTCGTTATGCTTGGTCGATTTGCCTGAAAATTTCACTGTTTGATTCAGTTTTATGTAAAGTTTTATTATAAAGTAGTCATGGATTATTTGCACATGTGGCTGTATGCATATTTGTAACATGCCGCTATTTTAACTTTATAAAAAGTAGAAAAGTGTGATAACTTTCGTAATGCTTGGTCGATTTGTATGAAAATTTTAACCTTAAAAGTGTGATAACTTTCGTTATAGTTGACCGATTTGAATGAAAATTTCACCATTTTATTCAGTTTGATAATGGTGTTGGAATGGCGCGCGCCCACCATTCAAACATGTGTTCGAATTATTTTTTAGGAACATATTACGTCAAAGTATTGTTCAACTAGTTGCTTAACAATTGTACAAAAATTGTTCAACAAGCTGTTGTTCAACATGTTCAACATGTTGTTGAACAAGTTGAACATGTTGTTGAACAAGTTGAACATGTCCAACATGTTAAACATGTTCAACATGTTGCTTAACATGCTGTTCAAAATGCCAAACTTGTTAAAATTGTTGAGTCAGTTTTTTTATAAAGCGCGCGCCTGTTCGAATGACGTCATTATGACTTCATAATGGTGACGTGATCACGTCATAATAACGTCTTAAAGACGTCATGACGTTAGACTCCCCTAAGCGGCATAACCCTAACCCTAGGCGTAGACAACATGTTCAAAAACATGTTGAACATGTTGAACTTGTTGAACATGTTGTTCAACATGTTTTTCAACATGTTGTTCAAAAAGTTGAGCATGTTCAACATGTTGTTCAACAAAATGTGTATAAGGCTATGTTTAAAGGCTTTTTCATTATTTGAAAAGTGTATGTTGAACCGAAAGGATGTATAAATGCAACATTTTTTTGAAATCTTACAATTGGCCATAAAGTCTTAAAAGGCACTTAAAGGCTGCTCACACTTCATCAGAAGAAGAATTGGAGATAGATAGGGAAAACTTTGTAAAACCACCTATCACTGAAACTTTAGATGAGTCTTCTATGGAAAGTCAAAGCGTCAACATGACTGAAAAAAATGCATATGCTTGTACAGAATGTGGTGCGTTATACAACAGTCAAGAAGCTTTGTTCAAACATATGGAACATTGTGGTGAGGATGATGATGACAGCAGCTCTGAAAGTGAGTCAGAAATAGACTCTGAAAATGAGTCAGAAACAGACTCTGTTTGGTATGATATGGTTCAAGAAGTCTACGATGAATATGATACCAAATTTCAACAAAAGGTTTCAGAATATGAAAAACAAGGGCTTGAAGATGCGCGTGAAATAGGAAGTGATGACTTTCGACCCATTTATAAGCGTCGACTTAAACAACTGTTAATGAGACTATTCAAATATGCCCAACGTCTAGAACAAAACGAACATTATCAAACCATTGTAGAAGACTTTAATTACTTTGTTGATGAAAAACATTACGAGTATTCAAAGGCACTAAAGGCGGCTATAAGAAGAAACGATGCATTCTTTGAAGAGATTCTAGACGAGGAGAAGGAAGATGAAAGCAGCGACGAAGAAAGTGATATGGATGACAGTGAAAAGAGTGAAGCAGATGAAGAAAAATAGACTTATTTGACTAAACTTTATAATAAAGATTTTGTGAATCAACAAATGTTGTAATATTGTTATAGATTTAAGCTGTGTGTATTTAAGTGTATTAATAAAACTATTCAACGTATGTCTTGTTTTTTGCTTGAACTACAACATGTTGAACAACAATTTGTTAAACAACATGTTGAACAACATGTTAAGCAACATATTGAACATATTGGACATGTTCAACTTGTTCAACAATGTGTTGAACATGTTCAACTTGTTCCACAACATGCTGAACATGTTGAACATGCTCAACTTGTTCAACAACATGTTGAACATGTTGAACAACAGCTTGTTGAACAATTGTAGTACAATTGTTAAACAACTTGTTGAACAATACTTTGACGTAATATATTCCTAAAAAATAATTCGAACACGTGTTTGAATGGTGGGCGCGCGCTATTCCAACACTTGTCTTTGAGGATGTACTGTAAACTGGGCATAAAACTGAATAAAATGGTGAAATTTTCATTCAAATCGGTCAACCATAACGAAAGTTATCACACTTTTAAGGTTAAAAATTTTAAGGTGAATCAATGATGCATACAGCCACCGGTGCAAATAGCCTTCGACTACTTAATTTTAAAACTAGATATAAAACTGAATGAAACAGTGAAATTTTCATACAAATCGACCAAGCATAACGAAAGTTATCACACTTTTCCACATTTTACAAAGTTAAAATAGCGGCATGTTACAAATATACATACAGCCACATGTGCAAATTGTCCATGACTAGTTTATAATAATACTTTACATAAAACTGAATCAAATAGTGGAGTTTTGAGGCAAATGGAACAAGCATAACAAAAGTTATCACACTTTTCCACTTTTTACAAAAGTAAAATGGCGACATGTTACAATTATGCATACAGCCACCACTGCAACTGGTCCATGACTACTTTATAATAAAACGTTGCATAAAACTGAATCAAACAGTGAAATTTTCATACAAATCGGCCAAGTATAATGAAAGTTATCCCAATTTTTTTATTTTTACAAAGTTAAAATGGCGATATGTTACAATTATGCATACAGCCACCTCTGCAAATAGTCCATGACTACTTTATAGCAAAACTTTAAATAAAACTGAATCAAACAGTGAAATTTTTATACAAATCGACCAAGCATAACGAAAATTATACACTCGTGAAGTTAGCCATATCACGATCCTGGGTGGGGGAGGTCCTCACTTTCTCACCATGGTTGCGCCGCCTATGACATCATTATGACGTCTCATGTCACAATGATTGACAGGTGAAAGTTGGTGGGACTTAATTGGTTTAATTGACTTAATTGACTTAATTGATCACGTAATTGATGACGTCACAATGATTGATTGAGCTGGAACTCGTCTTTTCATACTACTGTTATCGCCCTCATTCTTTGCAAACGTTGTGAAAAATATGAAAGAGTTTCTAGAAATAATAACCAGCAGGCTAGGTATTTGGACAATGTTCTTGAAAAATATGAATCCGTTCGTCTGCCAGCATAAAAATAGGTCCTCTGTTTTTCATACTACCATTGGCCCGATTTGGTGTTTTATTGTTCAGTTAATCAATTTAGTTATTTTTTTTAAAGAAAAGCTCTGCCACTTCCTTCAAGTTTTGACCATATTGCCTACCATTTCCTTATATCCAGTTTGTAATGATACCATGTCCAGATTCCTCTGCGGACGAGTTTTTTGTGTCATTGGCTGGCTGAAATGAAGACTCTGGATCTCCGGGAATTAAAATCCCGGGCGAGGATGGAGACGGCAGACTTATAATAATATGATAATGAAAATTGCCAGTGTATCTCTGACGACGGATTGCATCAAGAAAAAGATGCTGTTTAACGTAATAGGCGAACGAGGTTGTAAAAATCATCCTACCCCAGCGATTGAGCAAGAAGAAGATACCCACACCTACGTTCACATTATGACGGCATGAAAAGCGTTGCATACCGAAAACGAACGTAACCGGTGAATGTTACCATTTCTTTTCCGGCAGCCAGGGGCTAAATGAGTTTTACGCCGCTCTGCGCACGCTGTCACAAAATTACGAAGTCGCATAGTTTGAAAACTCGCTAATCAAAGACAAAATTGTAGGTAGTATCTACAAGACGGATACTCGCGAAAAGCGACTCTACACAGAAAACCTTGACTAGAGAAATGTCTGTCTGTGTGTCGCGCCGCAGAATACTCGGATCTGACGATAAAGAATTTTAAGGTGGCCTCAACTGAAACGATTCATGCCGTACAGAATGGAAGTGGTAGACCTAAAACTGCAAGGTCATGCAAGTTCTGTACAAAGAAACACAAGTTGGTGAAAGAGAAATGTCCGCCCCGGCCACTTCCACATTCCGTGTAACGCTCCGTCTAAGAGTACCAGACCAAAACAAAAACACGCCGCATTGATAAACGTTTTATAAAACATAACTGTGTAAAAGCTATTGCCGAAGATGGTGACTCGTCGGATAGTGATGAGAGTTAGTGATGAGTATTCTAATGTTCATACTGTGTCTGGACCAATAAGTATGAAAAACAAGCTGTTTGCTAAAATGCATGTGAATGGAAACTAAAATTCCAAATTGATTGCTGAGCCACATGCAACCTCATCCCTCTGAGTGTTTTGTCAGAAAAATAGCGCGCAACACTAAATTCTTCGAAATGAACAATTGTGCATATGCATAGCAACGCCTCACAGACAGCAATGGGTGAAACTGTTGTTAAAATGCTAAACGTGCGGAATGGAAAGAAAAACAAAGTGCTATTTTCAGTACTGAACGACAAAGAAATACAATACATCCCAATCATTGGCTCAATTGAAGCTCAAGTGAAGTTTAAGTGTAAGTGTAAGTGGAGCATGAAAACATTATGAGAGTGTCTGACTCGATTTTTGACTCGTGTAAGCATTATTATAGAATGCGAGGATGTACTCAAAGAACAAGGACTGCTTCAAGGTGAAAGTAAACTTTGAATTTAACAGTTCTATTCCTCCCACCATAGAGCCGCCTCGCCGAGTTCCAGTTGCCTTCAAGGAGTCTCTGAAAGCTAAATTCGACGCGTGAAAAGTGAAGGTATTATCGCGAAAGAGCCCGTGCAACAGACTTGGTGAATGGCGTTGTATGTCTCGCAGAGAATCTGGAAAGATTCGACTTTGCCTGAATCCGAGGCCGCTGAATTTCGCTCTGAAAAGCGACCATTATACAGTAAAAAGCGACGGCTTACTACTGAAGCTGGAGAATATGAAGATTTTTTCCCTTTTCTACATCGAAAATTATTTGTCTCACGTGAAACTCGACGATGCTTCATCTCTACTGACGTGTTTTAACAATATATGGCAAGCATGCCTGGAAGCGTTTACCCTTTCGTCTGAGTGTTTCTTCAGAAGAATATTAACGCCAGCAAGAAGATGCTTTATCCGGTCTGAATTGCGTATTCCGCATGGTGTATGTTGTTCTGGTTGGCAGAAAAGGTGCTACCCTCGAAGAAGCTGCAGCCGACATAAATGTGCGTGCTTTCCTCAACCGATGCCACGCAAAGAACACTAAACTGAACGAAGCAAAAATGAAAACAAAACAGGAGTCCTTGACAATCATTGGCCACTAACTAACGAGCGATGGAGTCAAAACGGATCCTGAAAAGGTAACAGCTATTTGTGAAATGTCCTGGTGTAAGGAGAATTCTGGGTAGTGTCAACTATTTTGGCAAATTCGTTCCGCAAATTGAAAAAGAAATGCCATCATGCGTATTTGCCGTTTCAAAGTTTCATACATACTATTATGGGCGACAAATTCAAGATCCAAAACTCTCACTGTTCGCTGGAAACCATTATGAAGAAGCGTATCTACACCGCACCAAAACGGATAAAATCAATGTTGGTAAAGCTTAAAGGTTATAATTTTCAATATGAATGCAAATGAATACAAGTGTAGAAGTCAGCTATTTATCGCCGAAACTCTTAGCCGGGCCTATCTATCTATTACTCGCGTACCAGCAAATATACAACAGCTGGAACAGATCAGAATGTCTACAGAAAATTTGTCATCCTGAATGGTCGGCCTACAGATAAACACTGAACCAATGATACAACGTCTCGTCTCTGACAAACCTTCGGCCGAAGTTGCGACGGAACTGTGCTATATTGACAATAACAACTGTAAGGCAACTGTGGGCTATTACTCAAATTTGGCCGCAATAGATCTTCTTCAAGACGATAGGGACGATAGTTAATGGAACTCCTGTGTAGTAAGGACAGGAAGTATGCATCGGCAGAATTTCAAATACTTGTAGCAGGGGCAAACACAAAGGCTGTTAATTCTATTTTGACTGACTGCGGTAAGCACCGTTTACATGCTAATTCAGCATCAGAGAAATACCCTTTAAAGAATATGAATCTTTTAACATCATTGCAGGAAAGTTGCAGGGACTTCTTTTGGAATCGTTTTGCCTAAACTTTACTTTTGCAACCATTTCACTCTGTTGTCACACTGTTGTATAGTCACTAATCAATCTATTTTCAATGTCTACAAAACACTAAGGAGTGATTCTGTGGTGTAAACATGCATTTCCCAGGTCGCGTTTGATGCGTCCAGCACAAGCCTTCTCCAGGCGAGATATGGTCCACATAAAGTCAGGAAGAGATAGCACCTATTTTTCAAAAGTGGCAACCTTCTTGCCAACTTGACTGCAATTTGAAGGAACGAAAGGATACGTAAATGCACTGGACAGTGGAAAACCGTTTTTTTTTTGCATCCAGCTTTTTTGTGGATCAGTGATTTTTGTTCACACAATGACTTCCCTTTCTCGTATACAAAGCACCGATTAAAAGATGCACAAGAAGTGTAAGCAAAAAAATAAAAGAGATTAGTATACTTTACATGTTGTAATTGCGTATATAAGTGTATTAGTCATATTCATTTCAGCGTCATAGGAATTGCCATTTCGCTTTGCTTATTAACACTTGACAAGCCTTTGGCTTGCAAGGGATATTGAATTTGTGCGAGCAGCCGCTCATCCCTTTTTCTTCTTGACAGTTTTCCGATTTTTTGTGTCTTCTTCTTCTTCTTCTCTGACACTATGGGCCATAGGACCATGAAACTTGGAACTTATGAAGAGCTTGATCCGAACTTGTGCATGTTACTTTTTATTTTCGTCTTCGATTTCGTTTTCTTTGTTAAAACGCCATTGTGAAAAGAGTGTATTTTTGCAAGCAAATGCGGAGCATTTAATGTACAGCACAGAACACCACACAGTTGCTAAGCTTTGTGCAAGCTCTCACTGCTTAAACAGATAACACAGCGATCAACCTTAAGTCAACAAAAAGCAAAACTACGCGGCTTATGAGGCGTATTCAAGCAAACCCTGTTGTTTGCTAATATATTTAGCTGGTATTAAGTTATCAACCTATGGAGTTGAGTTTTTTTCTTGACAGTGGTCCGATTTTTTAGAATATTATAAGCCGCATACATGCTTGCCATAAGCTCTGTACATAGGTGTGTAACACACTTTATGCATGTTGTAAAATACTTTATATTATTCGAGAGATAAGTAATTGAAGGAAGTATTTTTGCGTTTTAATTTTTTTCAAGTGTTCGCTAACAAAATACGGTTCTAGTTGTAAGTTGCTTTGTAAAGAAAAGGCCAAAAGCAGTACTGCAATACATTATTTCTGTCCTGCTTTCTTAAGCGTCATGTTTAATGTTTGTGTCATAACAATATTTAGATCATGAAGCTGGTGTACTTGTTCATATGTGTTCATGCTTGCCCGAATTTAATAGACCCGCTCCAGGATACATCCCGATAACAAATTGCCTTGTTGAAAAGATGAACCACTGATTGTACCATAATATTTGCCGTGCTGTTATGGTATTCCTATTGTATATAACGTATTCAACCATTTGGTTTGCGATTTATCATTATCTATGAAACAGAAAAAAATGCGCTAATGTAACTTGTGTTGCAAGCATTAATTACTTTGACACATCGTTATTAGTGCCGTTCTGAAAACACTCTTATATTGATCTATTTAAATATTTATTTCGGTTTGAGGATAACTGTCCGTCTGTCTGTCTGGTTGGTCATGTCCTTTTATGATAACTCTCTTGTGTCGTTACACGAAAAATATTTTACTTAATGTGTATATACAGCTGAATGTCCACTACTTAAACACTCAATTCAATGTCGCTATGACAACATTCAGAACGAATCCATCCTATTACCACATACTGTGTTTAAAGTCATAGGTTTATATGGAAGATTAGCCATGGAACTGTTTTGTCAGCGTTACATGTGGGCAGCGTCTTCCTATGTTTTAAATCTGCCCAAGATTTCTAGAAAAATGTGAAACCTCTTCAAACTTAAAAATGTTAATGCTCTTGTCTGGTTTTGATTTCAGTTTTTTAGGTGGAGGTTCGGCATAAACTTTCCCGCATTTTTTTCAGTTCTTGCATAGACTGTCTGTTTAACAATAAGTGGTTTTGTATTTGATATTTGCCGAGAAACGTTTTCTTTTTGGATGTATCAAACTGGGTTAAACGTAAGAAAAAAGCTAACACACATACTTACAAGAAAACAAACAAAGTAGATGGGATTATTTGTAACAACAATGTTTAATATAATGTAAAGAGTGTGCATTTAGAGAGCATTAGAATTTCAATATGCACAAAATCTGCAGTGGCAGTAGCACCTCCACAGGAATAACCTACAGTTTATATTGTCTTATTTATTACAAGCTGCACAGTTCAAAACAAACAAAAATCGGAACCTATAATAGACAAATAATCAAACACAATTGCGGCCAAGATATTTTTATATCAATTTTTGGACAGATTAGATCCCGCAATTCTTTCATTAGAGCACTATTCAGCCACCCCCAACTGCTATTATTCTTAAAGTGTCATGATCAATGACAGTTTTGGTAAACTTCCAAGAAGAAAACAGGACGAAAAGCTTGTCGCGCTTTGTAACAAGAAAGGGCAGTCAGTTTAAAATTGGAATCCGATTAGGTTTACAATATGTTACCCTTTATGAAGACAAACCAACACCACATAGCCTAAAGTGGACAAAGAGTGGAAACCGTTCATGGCAGTAAGAGATCACTTCATAGTTGCCAACTATAGAGTCAAAACATTGGCAATAAAACTAGAGAATTTCTACTAAATTTTAACATGTTACTCTTATTCTACCGACTGACGTTAAGTTTGAATCTTCCATTGATCTGTTAGTGATTGTAATCAGCCATGAAAATCGAAAGTGGTTATTTTAGGAATAAAAATTTTAACAGTGTACTTAAGATAATTTACGAAACAACTGTCATTGCTTTATCGTTTCATTATAATTTATTACACTATTGTTTGGTGCACTGTAATGTGTGATACAATTTAACTCTAAGCAGTGGTTTATCAGTATGCATCAGAATTAATGCATCAGTTGAGGTACAGCTGCGCAGACAGACAGTCGAACCGCTTCAAAAGAAAATTGGTAATATTATTTTACATCTTTCATGCAGTAGGTAAGTTCTACGGTAACAACAATAGCAAAAGCAAAGCATTTAGTTTTACAGCAAAATCGGTTGACCATCGGTATGAAAATCTAGCGATGTAAATTATAAAATTTCTATGCCACCGGCCAGGGTATAAAATTGCATAAAAGTTTTTTTTTCGTTTTACCAAGGAGGCATTTGGTCAGTTGGATACCTCGCTCCAGAGTTGCTTTGAAGTCAATTGATCGGAGTAATTTTCATGGTAAGTGATGAAGCCGCTAGTGCATCTTAAATACAATTTTTACGCTGTAGCAAAACCGTCTCAAAACGACTTTGCGAGAGTGATCTTGAAACGAAGTCTTTACTGCGTCAGAAAATATAAAACCATTGCCAACGGTACCTCAGCTGTTGTATTTTATACAATACGATGTCAAAAATTTGATGGACCTAAAAAATCTACAAGAGATAAAAAAGTCACGTCAAAGAAAATGTTTTGTAAATTATTCGACGTCATTTTATTATCTTTGACGTAAAAGGCTTTATTGTCCTTATGATCGCTCTAAATGTGATAAAGTGTAGAAAAATACATAATATCCTGTAAAAACATTAGTGACAAATTGTGTCTCGTTTTCTCTCAGATGGTATTTTACATAGAAAACATACTTGTATATTATTAAACAATTTTTGACTTGAACGAATTAATTTATCAATTTTTATCACCTCATGAAACAGATTAATGAATCTTGTTTTGGTATCATGATAAAAGACGACGCTCAAAAGGCAATATCACCAACAACAACAATAACAATAACAATAACAACAACAAACACACCCTCGTTACCACGCCACAGACACGTTGTGACAAAACGCGTTTCGTGTTGGTTTTCCCCAGATCTTAATTTTAGTGCCTGCTTAGAGCCGTTCTCTCCATATCAGTCCCCAAACAACAGTTAAAAAATAAATAAAAGTAATGCCATTCTCAAATAATTAAATAATTCTAACAGAATGTTTCCTTTCTATAGCTGTCATTGTTTTCACTGACAAGAGGTATGCACGTATTTAGCACATTCATATCACCAGTCACATTTAAAATGTACGCCATGATTATAATTCCTTCTTTGTATAACACTTTGCTAAACACTTAGTATATGACGATATTTTACTGATGACTTTCACTAAAACACAACGAGCAATCAGTCAACAGTCAGGAATACTAACCTACCAATACACTGACGCATTTACTAGTCGATGCCGAACGGTGGTGTTTCGCGTCGATTTATCTCTACTATTTAAAAGAATTGAAATTTTCACAGTATACCAAAATATTTTCATAATTTTATGGGAAGCCATTTTCAAGTACCTAATGTGTCCAGATCATCTTGTCAACACTGAGTTGGAGGCTGTGCAGCCTAAACTGTTTCTGTAATCTGACATGTTTTCCCAATTTACATAAACAGCAAGACCGAATCCCACAAGAGAGTGGAATGACCCATATGGACAAAAACCATAAAACAAATTTATGTCTTCCTCCATACCGTATATGGCGTGTGGCTTGAAACTCCAAGTCACGACGGCCTCAAGTGGTTACTCCTTACTTTACAGCCTGTAGAGGCTCTAGTTCCTCTACCGGTTTTTGAGACAGTAGTCACCTTTAGGTAAAGTAAAAGATGCATATTTTTCAACGAATTTTGTTCACTAAATTTTATCCTCGTACCTAAAATACTGTATGCATAAAAGTATTCTGAAAACCATCCAAATTAAAAACAAAAAATCGGAATAACTACAAAAGTATATCCATTTGGAAATGAAGTTTTCCTGTAGCTACACAATTATATCCATTTCTCAAACGAAGTTTCCCAGTGGGAATAAGGCACCAGAAGTAGTAAAACCAATATCTGATAGGCCACTAAGTTCAAGAAAAATTGCATATACCATCTGTATTTCCAAATCGATATTTGAATCAAAGTTGAGTTAGAGGACTAAAGCGTTACAACACACTTCGAAAACGTTTTAACTTTAAAGTCGCATCGTATAGAATGGGAATACTTTGATTTATTTCAAGCAAGCATTGATGAATACAGAACTGCATTCTTAGGTAAGAAAACAATTAACCGTCTATAAGATTGACACTCCAGCATGCTTAAGGTTTATATTATTCGATATGCAAAATGTGCTTGGATTATTTGCTTTGTACTCAATTCATAAGTTTTATTAATAGCTTTTAAACTGTTTTAACTGTTTGGACTAATAATGAAATATTAACAATATGCTGTAATGTTTACAATCATGGCGCTTAGGCCTGCTCTGAAAATTTGATCAGCATAACAAAAAAGCGCAGGGCC
Organism: Protula sp. h YS-2021; assembly: GCA_949752745.1. Classification (NCBI taxonomy): domain Eukaryota; kingdom Metazoa; phylum Annelida; class Polychaeta; order Sabellida; family Serpulidae; genus Protula; species Protula sp. h YS-2021. The sequence continues at coordinate 9,585,234 of OX457033.1, read as the reverse complement.
ATTGGCAAAAGTCAAGTAAACGTTAAGTAGATTTGAGCGATACGCAGATTTGAGTCATCGATCAGTCTATTTTACTTAATTAAACAAAGCGATCTGATTCGAAGAAATAACTTTGTAATATTTGCACGAAGATTATGGATACTGTCATTACTGTATGTGAAAGATTGCTTTAGCATTTTTTGCAAACTCTTTAATGGATTCAGGTAACTATTGAGCTAGCACGTTTGCATATCTTTAAGCAAAGTTTGGAAATTTTGTATATAATTCAAACTCATTTAAGACAAAGAATCTAAGTTTAAAAAAATTCTCCTTCATTTAAATACGAGATCCTCTTTTCTTTTCTTCTCTGCAAATTGTTTCCCCAAAACTCGTTGTAAAAAAACGGGAACATTGTTCAACAAGCAAATCCTTCCACCCAGCATCCACCTACCGCACACAAAGCGCCTGTAACACGCTAAAGGAGCGTTATTGCAAGCAAATACCTTAACCTTTAATGCCCTTTATTCCCTGTGTAGCTTTCGTTTCGTTTAAAATTTGCCATTAACTAAAATATTTGCAAGCTACAGGTTTGAAGTGCATTTGAAAAGACGGAGAGAGAGACAGCGTGCTAAAGAACTGCATCTGTAACGTGGGTGCTTTTAGCACCGAAAATGGACCTTCTCAAAGTGAGTTTATAGAAGCATATGTATAATGATTATATTAAATACGAAAACCATATGCGATAATTTTACGGGTATTTCACGGTAAAACTTTCGCATTTCTTTTGTTTTCACTTGTATTTGAGATTCGTTTGCATTTTGTTCAACACCGCGGCAGCAAAATCTTAATTTCTTGATTGTACTACTCAGCCCACGATGCAGAGCGTGAGAGGTTTAAAAGAAATCGTTATGATGAAACTATGGGAAATATTGATGAACTATCATTAACGCACATTTGAGATGCAGTAGTTACTACCTCAACCATTGTAGGGTAAAGTAATCACGTCTCAAAACGTTAAATTTGAATAAATGTACTTATCTATAATAACATTATTTTTTCTTATCATCAAGAATATCCTGGGGAATTGTATCCAGCAGTAATAGCGAAGACATTACAAAACTGAAAACAGAAACCGACCAATTTTGATAAAAATTAGATTTGGTAGAAAACCTTATGGCCATCATTGCTATCGAACATATTTGGGATAGATTTGTGGAACGTACAGCATTGTTTGTCTCTTAAAGCTATCTGTTTATTTGGCCAGTTTTGCCAAACCGATAACGAAAATTACTGGAGCTCTACTAAAGTTATATTTGGGATGGAAAAAAGAGAGGAGGAAGAAAAGAAAAACTTAATGTGCTGATTTATTCGTATACTTTTGCTCAAACCGGTTTACTATATATATATATATATATATATATATATATATATATATATATATATATATATATATATATATATATATATATATATATATATATATATATATATATATATATATATATGTATTATATATATATGATAGTTTTTGAGAGGCAGAACTATAAATATGACCTATAAAACCCATGATGGGAGACAATGAAAAAGGACGCATAGAGCGGGGTTTGAACTCACGACCTCGTGATTATCAATTCAATGCGCTAATCACATCGCCAATCTAGCCCTACAGCCTAAAACTGGTGAAGAAGGCCCAAGTAGGAGCACATTATGGTTTCTCTGAAATTTCACCGTTTTTCACCAATATTTCGGCCAGTGAAATTGCCAAAGTTGTGTTTTCTTAGATTTGATAAATATTTTGGCCAAGGCACAAGCTGCGTGGAAGATTACCCTTGTAACATTTCTGTAAAGTTTCAAAACAGTCGAGCCAGAAATGCAGGCGTTCCAGCTTGAAAATTGCTTACAGGAACACACGTACAATCACACACACACATAATGGACGACGGACGGATGGACGACAAATGATAGGTATAGCGCACCGACGAAAGTTGGTGGGGCTAAAAAATTAAAAAATTATGTGTTGACAAAACTTAGATGACTATTTCAACTTGTGCTTGTAACAAAAATACCTGCCGACCAGACGCAACTTAGCTGATACAACATTGATATTTAACAATAATATAGTAATAATTACACCAAAATTCTATTAAAGTAAAACCAGCACCCATGTCATTTTGTGTAAAAATTATGCTTGGGCAACATTTTAGAATCTTTGGCTCATAGGATAGAATAAATTAACCCAGATGCATCCACCGTTTTGAAGATTAGCTGTTTAAAAAAAGATCATGTATGGAACTATAAATCGGATAAGTTTGGCAATTCAGAGTTATATAGAGAACATGGTTTTAGAACAGAATAGACAGTTCGAAAATAAAATTCATATCATTATCTATTTGTATTATCCAGATGACCATTTCTTCCGAAATTTGACAAAATCATACCTTAATTTATGATTTGCATGATGGAAAATTTGAAAATGGGCAGGAATCATCGTAGTGTCTTCCAGGTTTTGAGAAATGAAACATTCTCCGAAATTTGACTAAATTAGTGGTCTTTCCTACAGCTTCCAAACTTCAAAGTATTGATATTCGTCATTTTTTTAAATCTCAAAAAGTACTGTTAGGCATGCACCAAATTAGAGAAAATCCATATGAAATCTCGAAGCGTTACGGCAAAAGGCATTCCAGTCTTACCTTTTTGAAAATGGATAACTGAAAAAATCAAGGTCTGAAAGTGTAAATGTTCACAATTAATTTTAAAGCGATCAGGCAGTAAACTTAGTGGATCACTCGTGTGGAACATCAACAGAATCCGAGCAAAATTCCGAGTAATGCCATTTTGAAAGAATGTCTAACGCACATACATACAAACGTGCATGTGTACATATATACAAGCATACATAAACACACACGCATACATTCCATTAATTATATGCAAGCATATATATATATATATATATATATATATATATATATATATATATATATATATATATATATATATATATATATATATATATATATATATATATATATATACATTGTCCCCAGTAACAGCAGCTTTCATTACTATGTGGCTTCGCTTTACCATTCGTTCGGCTTGGCTCACTTGGGCTTCCGAGACTGTTTTGCGCTTTTTTGAAATGTCGTTTATTCTTCCCAATATGGGTGAAATTGGTGTCGGCACTTCGGTAGCCGGAACATCAGGTAGCTCGACGGTCAGGACAGTTGGCGCTGGACCATCGGCAGTCGGCACTTGACCATCGGAAGTATCTGGACCCTCGACGGTCGGCACTGGATCATCGGAAGCATCTGGACCATCGGCAGTCTGCGTTGGAACATAGGTAGTCGGCGCTTGACCATCGGCAGTCGGCGCTGGAACATCATCCAACATCGTAGGTTACAGGGCCGCCAGCAGGTCATCCTCTGTCTCCATTCTCTCCATCACCTCATGTGGTAAACTGGACGATGTGAGATCCATTTTGGCTTCAGAACCAAAGAGCCGCAAATTATGAACACCTTATGCCACTATGGTAACTGGAATTCTTCAGCTCTACAGCCCAGTTATGTGTGTTTTTTTTACCTAACCAGGCTATAAGCATATCTTTGATGTCCCCATTGGCTCTTTTCACGGCCCCCTAGCTCTGTGGATGGTGTGGCTTGCCATGGACAATAACGAGTTCGGGCCAGAGGAGCTTCAGTTCGCTGACAACTGCTGCTGTGAATTCAGTTCCGTTGTCGGATTGCAAAATAGATGGGGCGCCAAAATTGAGAAATATGTCCATGAGCTGAAATGATACACAGGCAGTAGGGAGGGGCGCAGCAAACAAAATTTCGTCAGGTGATCCTGATACACCATTATGAATTTGTTTTCTCTGTTGGGCATTGACTGCATATCTACCAGTCCCTTTTGTGGTAGGTCGTTTTCGTTTTCGTTGGGATTCTACACAAAACGATTTGAAGAGAATTATAGCATCATTAGATATGTTTGCATATTTCTTTTGAATTTATTTGCGTATTTTGTCTCTTCCCCCGTGTCCGGTGGAAATATAGGCCCTTTTCAAAACATCAAAAACGTTCTCCAAAGCAACGTTATATCTCGGGGTTTCGTCTTGTGAATTTTGTTTTCTGATGACCTTCTGAACGTCACCACATACAATAACGTCGTAAATTTGAACTAGATAATACTGAGCACTTGTCTTTGTTTTAGCTACTTTCGCTTCCATGATATCGCTAATCAGCTAGCTTGTCATACTGTACTTTTGGAATCAGAGCACTTTTTCTGTCTTTTTTGGTACAAAACTGCCTGAACAACTCTTGTGTAAGGCGAATTTCACTCTCATTCGTCATTTTTGCCATTAATTGGAGTTAACGGTTTTTTATTTCATATCGGGTTTAAATATCCGTTATATTCTCAGCAGTTTGCTATTTCAAATCAGTTTCTAGTACGATTTGATCGGGTCAAAAACCGCATTTTATAAGGGCAGGAATACCTGTTATTGGATAAGTTACCGATCCAATAATATCTTAATTGCAAAGCTTTCTTCAATAAATTTTCTAGAGCAAAGAGAATTGTTTCCAATAGGACCTGAGAACCCGGAATCGATCAGATTAACCCATAACTCAATTATGGGTTGTGTTTTCAATGTATGCAATTGTGTTTTCAAATAGCAAATTGCGCATAAAATTCCGAAGTGCAACCAGTTTCGTAATCGCTGCTTTAATTAGTAATCAAAAGCACATTGATTTTTATGATCCACAGGTCAGTGGAGCATTACCCTTTTAATTGTAGATCAAGAGAATATCAGTATAATGAAGTGAACATCACAAGGGCATCAAAGTTGTAACTAGTTCACTGAAATCTCGCTTTGTAATGGTTATTTTCAAGGTTCGCAATCATTTCAGCGGATCTGTCAAATTCTCTCACCCAAAATCAGCGCATCTATAGATTCGCTGAAATTTTTAGCGGATCTACAGACCCGCTGATTCTAGAGATCTGCTGTAACACACACACACACACACACACACACACACACACACACACACACACACACACACACACACACACACACACACACACACACACACACACACACACACACACACACACACACACACACACACACACACACACACACACACACACACACACACACACACACACACACACACACACACACAAACACACACACACAAACACACACACACAGATATATATATATATTATTTTGCTGGCTTTATGACTAAATAATGTACGAAGGAATATGATATTGGCAGAGACAATACAAGTACTGGTTATATAACACTTTATGTTATTATTAATTCTTTAAACATTGTAAAAGTTTGCAGGTGCATGAATAATTTTTATGCATATGTTTATGCAATCATGATGCTAGACTGCGGTCGTGGGGTTAAACACTGTAACGTCTGTGGCAGATACGCTTACAGGCAACAGTCAGGTAAGCAATTCGATGTGGAACTGGACACTTCTTCTTCACAAAGAAGTTATTGTTTGAAATTTTTCAGTTTAAAATAAACAAGCGATACCTGGTGCAACTAGTGAAAAATTCCCTTAGATTACATGATACATTAAAACCTTCAAGTAGTTAGAAAACGAAGAGTTCCAGCTCACTTTTTGAAGTCATAATGAGGCACAACCGTAACCCTAACGAGTTCCAACTCACCTGTCAATCATTGTGACGTCATCAATCACGTGACCTGTCAATCATCATCGGTCATGTGACCCTAACCCTATATGATGAATGTTTTCCAGAACATTAACCTTACGTCCCGAGTAGCTCACTTGGTAGAGCATGGAACTCGTGGGCGGAAGATTGGTGGGTCGATCCCACCCATGGGCAACACTTCTACCATCTGTCTATCATACTGTCATACCATGGCGACCCCCCTAGGACATACCATGGGGACCCCCTCCCCAAGAGCATACCATGGGGACCCCAAGGGTATACCATGGGATCCCCTCCCCAAGGGCATACCATGTGGACCCCCTAAGGGTATACCATGGGACCCCCCTCCCCAAGGGCATACCATGGTAGGGACCCCCTTAGCACGTTATTCATCAGCCTTTATAAGCACATTGTGTGTGCACAAGTGCTCCATTCTTGCTGTGGCTGGTGTTGGATACACATGGAAAAAAAGAAGGGGAAACATTTGCTCTTGTTGTTGTTGGATACACATGGAGACGAAGTGAAAGATTGTCTGTTCTTTGGAATACACATGAAGACGAAGTGAAAGATTGGCTGGAAAACACATGAGGGAGGAAGAGTCGTGGTAAGTGTCATTTTTTAAGCTTCTCCCATTCATAACATGTGTTCAAACGGGAGGACCAGCTCCTCTCCATTCAAAGACGTGATCAGCCTACATACTATCTGACTATGTGACATCATGTGACATTATGTGACATTATGTGACTATGTGACTATGACACTATGTGACACTATGTGACACAATGTAACTATGCAACATCAAATGACTATATGACTATGTGACACCATGTGAGGACTATGTAAGGGCTATGTGAGGACAATTAATCTATGTATGTAATTATCAGATCGTTCACCAGACCTGCCCTGTTAACTCACCTGGTAACGCGTGAGACTCGTGGGCGGAAGACTGGTGGTTCGATCCCACCTATGGGAATAACATAACTTTTTGTTTTGTTTTTGTTTTGTTTTGTTTTTTGTTTTTTATTTTAACATAGTGGCCATATTTCTATGACTATTTTCACTAGTAATATTTAATTAGTCATATTTCAGTGGTTGTGTTACAGTAACCACTCACACACACAGCGTAGGAATAAGTACATGAAAGAGCTCAGGGCATGGGAACGATCAATAAATTTGAGTACGAAAGACCTCAGAGCGTGGGAACGATAAATAAATTTGAGAACATCAAAGATCACAGAGCGTGAGAACGATCAATAAACTTGAGAAGATCAAAGGCCTAGACCGTGGGAACGATCAATAAATTTGAGGGCGTAAGACTTCAGAGCGTGGGAACGATCAATAAATTTGAGAAGGAATGAGATTTTCCCCATGCTAAGTCTAATGTTATGCTTTATGTTATAGTAGTGAGAAAATGATGGTTCTAAAGCACATTTGACAAATTTAGTTTTGGAAAACATATGTTGTATAAAATAAGTTTTAGCATTATACCATGCTACTAATTCGAATGCTTTGAAGGCATAGTAGGGGAAAAACGATGCTTCTAGACCAACTTTAACAAATTTAGTTTTTGACAACATACGATGTATAAAATAGATTTGAACATTTTACCAAGATACTTATTCGAATGCTTTGAAGTCATAGTAGTGGGAAAATCAGGGTTCTAGATGAACTTTAACAAAGTTAGTTTTTTAAACATATTCTGCCATGGTACGCGGGCAAATTTGACATTTTTGCATATTTACACGTTTCAGACGTTTCTGCCATTTCGTTGGTTGGTTGATTGTTGGAAAATGGGAAGTGAAAATGTGGTTAGTTATGTAGGAAGACCGCGCCCATTCAAATAGGGGTTCGAATGGCAAGCCCATTCAAAGACGTGTTCGAATGGCAAGCCCATTCAAAAGACGTGTTCGAATTATTTTTGGAAAATATTACGTCATTGTATTGTTCAATAATTTTTTTAACAACCTCAACAATTGTTCAACAAATTGTTCAACAAGTTGTTCAGCATGTTGTTCAACATATTCAACATGTTGTTAAACATGTTCAACATGTTTTTCAACATGTTCAATATGTTCAACATGTTGTTCAACATGTTCAACATGTTGTTCAGCGTATTCAACAAGTTGTTGTATATAAAGCTATGTTTAAAGACTTTTTCATCATTTGAATAGTGTAGATTGAACTGAAAGGATGCATAAATACAACATTTGTTCCAAATCTTACAATTGGCCACAAAGTTACATGTGGTAAAGTTATTTCTAAACGCTGTGTGTCCAACCTCGAGTGTGACAACTCCCTATAGAGCATAAAAGGCACCTACCCTCAGACGTAACACACATTCTGAAGAGTGAACATGTCTGGAGTGAGTGAACAACAAGTACCATCTATAGCAATGCCTGCAGAAAAGTCTGAGACAATGTCTGCAGAAAATTTTATAGTAAAGCCTGAGACAATACCTACAGCAAAGTCTAGGGCAATGCTCATAGTAAAGTCTAAGGTGAAGTCACGTCAGCAGCGTCAAAAGCGACTGCATCTTAGAAAGATAAAAAGAGATGAATTACCAGCTATGACGCCGCCGTGTAAAAAGCGAAAAATTAAGACAGAGCCTAAAATGAAGCGAGAACCGGAGCGTAAAGCTGCCACTACAAAGTCCATGAAGAAGATGAGTGCAGACGATTTACCGGTTTTGATACCCATTAATGGAGAAATAATATTAAATTATCGAAATATCAACAGAAAGTGATGGTTAACATTCGTGAATATATTACGGATCATACATCTGGGAGGTTACATCCTACCAAGAAGGGAATTTTGTTGTCATTGAAAGATTGGCAAATGCTGAATAAGCAAATGACGTTAGTGGATCTCATGCTTCAGAAAATGGATGTGTATAAATGCAGTGACTGTCAGAAGATGGTTGAGTAGAAATCATTGAGAGAGATGACTGTATACAGTTTTAACAGCATGACGAGCTTAGTGGATGCTATGATTTCATCACCCTCAGTGCAGAAGATTGGAGCGGAGTTTTTGAAGCTTGAAAAAAACTTGAAACTTAGCTTTGACTCATATGGACATGTACATTTGATATGTAGTTAAAATGAAATTGCCTTTATGTTTCATATTTAGACTATCAAACGAATTAACATTATCTATGTTGATGTGAAGTCAGTTTTTATAACATTTACGAATGTTGATGTGAAGTCAGTTTTTATAACATTTACGAACTTATTAAGTTCTTGTGAGTCTGCACATGTATTAATTTAATATTTATTTGAAATATTTTTGTTTTTATCATAACTGTACATATTTGTAATATTCAACAAAAACACATATGATGCTTTTCAACTTTTTATTTACCTCATACAATACTAGAATATAATACATTATAATACAAAATTTATTACATAATATATGATATATGATATATGGTTTACAGGTGAATTCACACCGCACCAGGGACCGTATCCTCTCGCGACTTCATATGTTGCAAAGCAAGACATATATTACACAACACTTGAGCTAATAAAATATTACAACATTTGTGAAGTCTTTATTATAACGTTTAGTCAAATAAGTCTATTTTTCTTTATCCATCTGTTTCACTCTGTTCACTGTCCATGCCACTTTCTTCATCACTGCTGTCATCCTCCTCTTCCTTATCTAGTAGCTTTTCAAAGAATGCATTGTTTCTCCTTATAGCCGCCTTTAGTGCCTTTGAATACTTATAATGTTTTTCATCAACAAACTAATTAAATTCCTCTAAAATCTTTTGATAATGTTGGCTTTGTTCTAGACGTTGGGTATATTTGAATAGTCTCATAAACATTTGTTTTAGACTTATAAATGGATCGAAGGTCATCATTTGCTATTTCACGCGCATCTTTAGGTCCTTGTTCTTCATATTCTAAAACATTTTCTTGAAATATGTCAACATAGTCATCGTAGACTTCTTGAACCATATCATGCCAAACAGAGTCTATTTCTGACTCACTTTCAGAGTTTGTTTCTGACTCACTTTCAGAACTCCTGTCATCAGTATCCTCACCACACTGCTCCATATGTTTGAGCAAAGCTTCTTCGCTGTTGTATAATGCACCACATTCTGTACAAGCATGTGCATTCTTTTCAGCCATGTTGACCCTTTGACTTTCCATAGAAGATTCATCTAAATTTTCAGGGATAGGTGGTTTTACAGGGTTTTCCATATCCAATTCTTCATCCATTTCTGAAGTATGAGCATCCTTTGAATGCCTTTTAAGATTTTGTGGCCAATTGTAAGATTTCGAACAAATGTTCCGTTTATAACCCTTTCGGTTCAACCTACACTATACAAATGATGAGGAAGTCTTTAAACATAGCTTTATATACAACAATTTGATGAACAACAACTTGTTTCACATGTTCAACAACATGTTGAACATGTTCAATAACATGTGAAGATGTTCAACAACATGTTGAACATGTTCAATAACATGTGAAGATGTTCAACAACATGTTGAACATGTTGAACAGCATGTTGAAGATGTTGAACATATTGAACATGTTGAAAAACATGTTAAACATCATGTGTTTTCCAGCCAATCTTTCACATCGTCTCCATGTGTATTCCAAAGAACAGCCAATCTTTTACTTCGTCTCCATGTGTATCCAACAACAGCAAGAGCAAATGTTTTCACTTCCTTTTTTCCATGTGTATCCAACAACAGCCACAACAAGAATGGAGCACTTGTGCACACACAATGTGCTTATAAAGGCTGATGAATCATGTGCTAGGGGGGTCCCCACCATGGTATGCCCTTGGGGAGGGGGGTCCCATGGTATACCCTTGGGGGTCCAAATGGTATACCCTTGGGGAGGGGGTCCCATGGTATACCCTTGGGAGTCCCCATGGTATGCTCTTGGGGAGGGGGGTCCCCATGGTATGTCCTTGGCGGGATCCCCATGGTATGTCCTAGGGGGGTCGCCATGGTATGACGGTATGATACACAGATGGTAGAAGTGTTGCCCATGGGTGGGATCGAACCACCAATCTTACGCCCACGAGTCCCACGCTCTACCAGGTGAGCCACTCGGGACGTAAGGTTAATGTTCTGGAAAACATTCATCATATAGGGTTAGGGTCACATGGCCGATGATGATTGACAGGTCACGTGACTGATGACGTCACAATGAATGACAGATGAGTTGGAACTCTCGTTAGGGTTAGGGTTGTGCCTCCTAGGGGGAGGGGGGGCTGACGTCATTATGACGTCAAAAAGTGAGCTGGAACTCTCATTTCGTAATTACTCCTTCATTAAAAGCGCTGACTTGCTGTGCGAAAAGTTATCATAACCTGGTTAAACCATATAAAATTTAAGATTAGCAAGATATACACATTTCCTGTTTGTAAAGTCAATGCTGAGTGCAACCATACAGTTGTCAATCAAGATTATAAGGCGAGCAGAGATATGTAGTGGTTGGTCATATGAACAGACATTCAGCTGTCTTAAAATTTAAAAGTATCTGAAATGAGGTAAAAAGCTATTAAAAATCTAGGAAGACAGTATAAACGGTCAGTGGTAAAGGTTTAACTACGGAGAGTAAAATACAAACAGAAAAATGCTATAATAACAGTGAAAATTAACTTAAATTTAAACCTTTAGATACCTTTATAAATATTTGACGAACGACAGACAAAACCAGTCACAAACGGTTCTTGGGAAACGACAGTGTATTTCCTTGTGTTTAAAAGAGACCATTAATAAGACAATGTTAACACATAAAGATATTTATGGCATAACATGAGTAATTAATAATAAGAATATTATATTAAATTGACTCAATCTGATCATATTTTATTATAATCACATTAAGCTGAATGTGGGAATTTATATCCTGAATAACAGAAGTTAACACGAAATTATGCAAGAAATTACACACAAGATAGTAATTGGACAGAAATTAGACAGACTTATTGCTAATATTCAATTAATTTATTCATCAAACACTGTAGGCCATCTCTAAGGGTAAAAGCTAAGAAGTTCTTAAAAAATTTGAAAGACGTTTATCCATAAAAATTAAATTTAAAATACCATATTCATGGTCAAACTGGTATAATATGCAATATTTGTGACTACTAAGGAAACATTTAAGCACAATTCATTTCAGACCGGGTTTTAGCTCCATGCTTTGCATGGAAGATATCTGAATTGATAATTACAGCTTCCTCAAATTTGCATGCTTGCAATGAAAATGCGTATTACTATTTTTTATTTAATTAAAATTTCTAAAAGTAAAATGTTGGTTCCAGCTGTTAATAGAAATGGTTCATATATTGATGTGTGGGTAAATCATGGGACTTGGCTCATTGTACTCGAGTCGGGCATGCGTGGACGGCCTGTGATGGAACTGCGCAGCGCCGCATTTACTGACCCTCCATCCCGCCCCTCTCCTCCCCAGAACTATGGTCTATCGCTATTGTACAAGCACAAACGTTTTGCCCTATCAGACACTGTACACCACGTTTTTCACGTAACAACTGTCGTGACACAAAGCGAAAAGGGTTTTTCTACAAAGCTTCCGTGAGCACTACGCTGGCTTATCCTTACGGTGTTCCTGTGGTGCTGGCTTATCCTTACGATGTTAGTGTGGTTCTGGGTTATCCCTACGATGCTCCTGTGGTGCTGGCTTATCCTTACGATGTTCCTGTGGTGTTGGCTTATCCTTACGATGTTCCTGTGGTGCTAGCTTATCCTTACGGTGTTCCTGTGGTGCTGGCTTATCCTTACGATGATCCTGTGGTGCTGGCTAATCCTTACGATGTTCCTGTGGTGCTAGCTTATCTTTAATAGCGCCTAATGACTCACTACTTTACTCTCCGAGCGCACTACTTTACTGTCCGAACACACTGCTTTACTCTCTGAACGCACTCCTTTACTCTCTGAACGCACTACTTTACTCTCCGAGCGCACTCCTTTACTCTCTGAACGCACTGCTTTACTCTCCGAGCGCACTCCTTCACTCTCTGAACGCACTATTTTACCCTCCGAGCGCACTGCTTTACTCTCCGAGCGCACTCATTTACTCTCCGAGCGCACTCCTTTACTCTCCGAGCGCACTCCTTTACTTTCTGAACGCACTACTTTACTCTCCGAGCGCACTCCTTTACTCTCCGAGCGCACTCCTTTGCTCTCCGAACGCATTGCTTTACTCTCCGAGTGCACTGCTTTACTCTCTGAACGTACTACTTTAATCTCTGAACGCACTGCTTTACTCTCCGAGCTCACTGCCTTACTCTCTTAACGCACTGCTTTACTCTCCGAGCGCACTCCTTTACTCTCTGAACGCACTATTTTACTCTCCGAGCGCACTCCGTTACTCTCTGAACGTACTGCTTTACTCCCCGAACAGCGATTAATCTCCATGCAATTAGATACACCCATCACTTTGCTCCGTGATTGATAGTATTAAGAGAAATTGAACACTTAATTGTTGAAAGAGTTATGTTGATTTGACAGTCCGGCGGAGGAGAAGATGAGAGGAGACGTGATCAAGAAGAAAATCAGAGGCTTAGGGATGAAAAACATGCGGCGTAAGAACTCCTTATAAACATGCTTTGTACACAGAAGTAGTTCAGCAGCATACAGCAGGAGCGAAACTCACTGCATCATCTTGTGTCAATGTTCTACTCCCTCTTGCAAACATAGTTTGCAGATGACGTAGGACGATGAAATTTGGCACAGAGATACAGAGTGATGAGATGTCGTGAAATCCGCTAAATTTGGTTACCTTAACCTTGCAGGTCAATGTCAATTTTTTAAAAAATTTTTTACCTCAAAGTGGTTTCCAGAAAACTACTCCTGCAGGGTTTGTCGTAGCAAGACGGCATTTGGCAGAGACATAGAGGGTCAGGATCAAAGTGAGGTCAAAAGATTTTTTGAAACGCCTATTAATCAGTATCCATAAAGTAGCCCTGAAGGTGCTAAAATCCCAGTTTGAACACATAAAACGTACTCAGCAGTGTGTAAACTTTTATCCTTAATCTTGACCTTGAGGATCAAGGTCAAGGGTCACGTGACCTAACGTGCCTTTAACGATAGGCCGACTTATCTCGAAAACGGTTAGAGATTTTGAGCTCATTTTCGACCCTTTGGGCATAAACAACGTTACATAAGAGGTACCTCGGTGATCCTTGACCTTTTCGGTCACGTTGACTATTATCTCGAAAGCGGTTAGAGATAGAGTGATTTTAAGCTCATTTTCGATCCTTTGGGCCCAAACAACGTTACATAAAAGGTAACTCGGTGATCCTTGACCTTCTGGGTCACAGTCAAGGTCAGAAATGGGAAGCTGACTATTATCTCGAAAACGGTTGGAGATTTTGGGTTCAATTTGAACCCGTTGGATCAAAGCACGGATAAAGAAGGGGTACTTCGTGACTTCGAGGTTTTTTGTCATGATTAATACAAATATTTTCTGTAATGGTTTCTGGAAGTGGGCCAATTCCGCTATGTAGCGGAATTCTGTCTAGTTACATTACCGTCTGGCAAGTGCCATATCACCAGACCCACAACCACTTATATTGCATGGGTAAATTATTTTGCTAATACCTTTTACTCGTGACGGAAATAGCAATAAAGTAACAGCACATCATAAAGGTGTTGTGTTTCTTTTAAAAACATTTAACTTCATAGAGTGTTGACGAAAGCTCATATCGTTGTCAGTGCTCCTCAGCCTCACTTAAGGCTTCACTTGGATTGGCAGGATGCCAGTAATAGATGAAAAATGGTTTTGCTTTCTTTTGGGTTGATCTACATAAATTAAAGAATGCAATGTGTCCTTTGCAAATGTCAAGATAAAAGAACATTCGATGGCAGCAATGTAATGCAAAATGTAATTTAAAGGCCATGCTGATTTTCACTGTCAGTTTACCCGAGCGTGACCATGATTTCCACTGTCCAGGTTACGCGAGCGTGACCAGCAGGAAGCGCAAAGGGTCAGCGATAGACTACAACTACAGCTGGAGTTTTCAAAGACGGAGAAAGTGCACCTGCAGAGAGAGATGCAGGATCAAAAAGACGAGAATGCGCGTCTTCAAAAGCAGATGATCAGATTTCAGGTTAGCCTTTTAAAAACGAGCTGGCCAGTTTGCAGTCAAGCACAGGCTCTGTAGAAGTACGCATGGAGTTTTAACAGAGAGAAAAATATTAAATATAAAATTACTGTTAAATATACAGGCCTGAAATCAATCAACGTCAAGCAATTTAACGCCATTGATACCAGCCGAGGAGTCGAGATGAGCTCGATTCCAAGGTCAAAGGTTCATAGTCGCACAGACATTGAAATCGTGCCACAGCTGCCGGGTAAATCATTATACTATAACTAATCATATGTAACTACATATTAGTTTACACCTGTGACGTCGTCTCTAAAAAATATTAAACAAGTATATCAATGAAACTGATCATAGCCCCCGACGAAAGATATCTGAATGTACACTCCTTCGGTCAAAAGTTCACTGAAAAATCGCAAGTAAAAAAGCAGGAGGGTGGTGGACGGAATTTTGGTCAGCGAACAAAAGTGGAAGGATCGTGCCTCCACAAACAAAAATTTTTGTCATGTCGGAAGTTTCATATTTTCGTCAATTTTTGGTCAAATCCCACGTTGCACAATCGCAATATATATTCCTTCGCTCCGTAAAAACTCAAAGGGCTGCCGTGCAAAATAGCTGAGAAATTGCTCGTATAAAGGTGCCCCCACGGTACCCCACAAATAAAAAAATTGTCAGGTTTGAAGTTTCACAGTTTAGTCACTTTTTGGTCAAATTCAGAAATAGCCCCAGGTCGTACAACTGCAACACATTTTATTACTTACCACAAAAAATCAAAAGCCTGTGGTTAAAGGTGACTGAGAAATCGTGCGTACAATTGAGGGCATCGTGCCCAAACAAACAAAAAATTTGGTCAAGTTTCAGTTTCGTAAATTTCTGGTCAAATTAAAAAAAAGAGCCCAGATCACACAACTCCAACATATGTTGTTACTTCCTACGAAAAATCAAAAGCATGCGGTGAAACTTAAGTGAGAAATTGCGCGTATAAAGGTGGGGCACTGGTGGGGGACAGACGGACAACGAGTGTTTCTCGCTCCGCGCGTACCGCGGCGGCAAAGCTAAAACAACCACCGTTCCATGTGTTGATCACCCCCCCCCTTCGCGGCCCGTCCCATCATCCCCCGTCTTCCCCTCGCCGCCCACGTTCCACCATCCCTCGCCCCTCCCCCTCCGTCGTTTTTTCCTTGTGTGTGTGTGTTTACGAAATTTTACTAAAGAATCTGCATCCAATGTGCAATTCAGCTGAGCATTTTCATTAACGATATCCAAGAACTCTTTTTCCATGTTTACACTTCGCACACCACACAGTGGATGAGAGACTCTGAACTGTCCATTATTTTTCTCACACCTTGCTTATTGATTTCAAACCAGACAGCGCGTGACAAAATGGGTCACAACAAAGTTTGCGACATAATTTCACACCAGATTTTTGCTAGCGACAGTCCAGGGAATCGGTTGTGAATTGTGTAAACTAAGTCAGATACAGAACTCAGTGCCTCGGCGTTGCCTCGGAACTGTCCATTATTTGAACTCTTGGACCCTCTTCGTACTGTATCCTATACTAACCATCCACACAAAGCCACACATAACCGCCAACACGTAACCTCATATTGTCATCCATATGTAGCCACATATAACCACCCACATGTACAGGATATAACCATCCACATGTAACCACCCATATGTAGCCGATGTTTTAAAAATAGGGCAGATTTGATATGAGTGTTTAACTACCGAAATATTAAAAAAAGATGATTCAATTAAATTTATAGCTCACCGCGATAACATTGGAAAAAAGTGTATACTGACTAAATCACATTTTGATATTCGGGGCCATATTCTTTTACAGTTTTTACTGACCTGTTTTATCTGCCTTTATCTGTGTGAATACCTGGCGGAGCTAGGAGACCACATGAGAGAAATGAAAGCGGACCTGGTGGCAGACACGGAGAGACACATTCGGGAGACAAAACGATGGTATGCACACAATCAAGACACCTTTCTGCTATGCTGAATGTGTGTAATTTGTGACGATGGCATAACTTAATTTACTAAGATTCTTATCGTATGGAAACCTATGGGAAAGTTAAAAGGGGCTGCGAATCCGGGTGTCCAAAAACAGAAAGTTAAAACTAAAAAATGCCGAGTGCTTATTTTGAAGTGACATATTTTTTGACCAAACGAGGAGTGCACTTCTGAAACAACACCCATTTTTATGGGAAACGCGAAGTGGCGAATAAAAACTATCCTCCCGCTTTGTTAACGAAATTCGCACACATATCACACCAAGTGCCCCCACTGCCGGGAAAAAAATTACCCGGTTGCCAGAACTCCCAGTGAGAGCAGCAGTTCAGAGCACATCATCGTCTCGCTCAATCCTTCGGTGCTCTCGCCCCCTCATTAAATATACTTTATGGGTGAAAACAATAAAATGCCCTGGTCAATCAACTTTTCAACATAGCAACAGGTTCGGCGCTGACCTGGGCATTGTTAGGTAAAAATATATAAAAAGATCGCCCGCCGAATCATGTTTTTTTCAAATTGTATCGGTAACAAGATTACTTTAATTCTGCGCCTCATACTACATAAACGTGTATGACATATAACCGTTTACTTCTTTGAGTTGTTTAATACTTAACACTTCTACAAACACATCTTCGTTAAATCTGGATAAAATTTTTAAGCTGAAATTATTTTACTCCGCTAACATTTTCATGTTAAAAACGGGGATGTTCCGGTCAAAATCCACTAAGATAATGAAATGATAACACTGGCAGTACATTGTTTTTTCACACATCAATTTACAATGAATTGAACGTGAAATTCAAATCAGACAGACAGCTCTTAGACTACTCTTAGGTTTCGGACATATTATAATCTACTGCTTTTCGATCACTTTGTGGTCTATCTGTAATTTTTATTTGTTATTTTAAGTCATACATTGATAATAGATGATAGCAATAAGTCAAATTAATGTTCTTCGTGACGTCACGAAAAGTGAGAAAGTATAATGATAATAATTCATGAGTGCATTCACATAACTATCTCCTGGACACTACTTCAAGCCTGTATTCACACTCTGTGGTATTTTAGCTGGGCAGATCTGCTTTAAGTTCTACTTTCAGATCGATTTGTAAAACTCTTCACGCACCTTATATACCCGAAAGGTAAACCAAGGCGCTTAACACCTTAATTATGGAATGCCATTTTCACATTTATTAGAGAATTATTGATATCAAGAATTAATTTTTAATATCAAAAATTTATTTTTTATATCAAGAATTAATTTTAGATCTAAAAAATCCATATCTTTATATCAAGAATTCATGTTTGCTATCTGTAATTGTATTTTTGATATCTCTAAATGTATTCTTGATCTCAAAAAATAAGTTTTGATATCAATAAATGTTAAGATATATCAAAAAATATTTACTGATATCAAAAATAACTTAATCATATTTAAAATTGATTTTTTGAGATGAAAAATTTAATTCTTGATAGCAAATATGTAATATTTGGGAGAAAAATATCAATTTCGAGCTCAATAATTCATTTTTCTTTTATTGATATCAAGAATATATTTCAGATATCATTATTTCAGAATGGGACTTTTTTATGGAATGCCGTTTTAAGATTTAATGCTTACTTTTGATGTCAAAATATATTTAGAGATATCAATAAATCAATGTAGATCTCATTAATTTATATTTTGCTATGAATAATTAAATTTTAGAGGGCAAAAATTTATTTTTTAGATAAAAAAATCAATTTTACAAACCTAAAAAATCTTACGGGAGACACATATTCACATAAAATATAACGAATCGTCAATAAAAATTTTTTGCGATGAAAATTTGAATTATTGAGATCAATAATAACGACACAATTTTTGATCTCAAGATTTGCTTCTTTTTTGTAGAGTAAAAAATTAAAATAAAGATTCCTTATACAAGGACAGCCATTATTTATTTACAGATGCGTGTTTATGGATTTTTTATTTAAAAAAAATAGACTGATATTTTGATATCAAAAATAAGTTTTTAAAATCAAAATATCGTTTGCAGATTTCAAAATAAAAATTAAAAAAAGTATCAGTCTGAAATAATGATATCTGAAATAAATTCTTGATCTCAATATATAGAAAATCAATTATTTTTTAGCTCAAAATTGATATTTTGCTATCAAATATTTCATTTTTTGCTATGAAGAATTGAATTTTTGATCTCAAAAACTCAATTTTAGATATAATTAAATCATTTTTGATATCAATAAATATTTCTTGATATCTCTAAATATTTCTTGATATCAAAAATTATTTTTTGGGATCAAGAATACATTTAGAGATATCAAAAATACAATTACAGATAGAAAAAATGAATTCTTGATATCAAAATAGGGATTTTTTTAGATCAGAAATTAATTCTTGATATCAAAAAATTCAATTTTTGAGATCAAAAATTAATTTTTGATATCAATAATTCACTAATAAATGTAAAAACGGCATTCCATACTTTTTTAATTTGTATTTTGAAATGTGCAAATGATTTTTATCTAAAAAATTGATTTTTAATATCAAAATATCAGTCTATTTTTAAATTGTTGTTATTATTGATCTCAATAAATCAAGTTTTCATCTCCAAAATTTAATTGACGATTCGTTAAATTTTATGTGAATGTGTGGTTCCTTTAAGATTTTTTAAGTTTGTAAATCTGATTTTTTGATCTCAAAAATGAATTTTTGCCATCTAAAATTAAATTATTGATAGCAAAATATAAATTATTGAGATCTAAATTGATTTCTTGATATATTTAATTATATTTTGATATAAAAAAATAAGCGTTAAATGTTAAAACGGCATTCTATAATTAACATTTCTCATAGCATCAGGATTCACATTTAGAAAGTATTTAATAACATAGAGAACTAGAAATGTGTCCCTTGGAACACAGATATCCCGTTCGAACTGCCATATAGTTTGGGGGATAGGGATTCCTAGAAGGGAAATTGTCTAGATATATTTTTCAAATGCAAAAATGATAATTAAAGTATTATGTCTCCCACATAAAGGCTTAATAAAAATTCCGTATCGGAAATCAACTAAAAAATCCTACGCAAGTCACCAAAACCTAATCAGCTCTAGAGCATTATATATGAAAGTTATATACCAGATTTGATTGAAAGCCGATTGGTAGAACTTCAGATATGTTATCCACAAACCACTTCGTATGGGAAATCCCATGTAAAATATGAGATATGATGTTCACAATCATAGCGTGATGCACAAGATCACGGCGAACGAACAGACGAACCAGTCAAAAACATTATGCATCTGCTGACCTTAGTCGGGTTGGGCATAACAAGGTATAAAATGCACAAATAACAATTAAAAAATAGAGTTATGCTTTATTAAAGAATGCCTCTCGTAAAAGGCGATTTTTTTTCGAAAGAATGTTCCGCTAAAATACAGCTAAAAAGATCATTTAAGTTAAGCGATTCGAAAATGCTGATTGTTGTTTTTTCAACTAAAAATTGTGTTCTGTCGGTAAAAATGTTGAAACATTCCGAATCAAGCAAAAAAAAAGAAGGGAAGGGAATTGTTAATCAGTAAGAAAATGCAACAGACTGAGTATCAAAATTAAAAAGTTAAATAACCCAAACAATGGGCTATTTCTGACAATTCTCTCTAAAAGATAAAAAGTATACGGCTACTCATACTCATGCTGTGGCGCGGTTTTGCAACAATCTTTAATCTCCAAAACACTACTTCTAAGGCATTGTCTCAAAAAGTCACGCAGCTCCAGAATGGAAACTTGAGGATGCCCGTGCGAATTTCGTTTCCGATGCCAGTTAGGATTTAGTTTGGATGAGCGTACGGATTTATTAGGGATACCCTACGAATTGAGTTTGGATGCCCGTACGGATTTGGTTTGGATGCCAGTACAAATTTAGTTTCGATGCCCGCATAGATTTAGTTTGGATGCCTGGATTTAGTTTCGATGCCCGTTAGGATTTAGTTCGAATGTCCTTATGGATTTAGGTTGGATGCCAGTAGGATTTAGTTTGGATGCCCGTAAGGATTTAATTTGGATGCCCGTATGGATTTAGGTTGGATGCCCGTATGGATTTAGTTTGGATGCCTGGATTTAGTTTGGATGCTCGTATGGATTTAGTTAGGCTGCCCGTGCGAATGTAGTTTGGGTGCCCGTAGTTTGTGTCACCAACAGTCAGACCGTGATTGACAGCAAAAATACTGAAATCAGCAAGTTGGGTGAGCAATTGCGTGAGAATGCAGAGAAATATAAGGCGGCCATGGGTGACAATGACGACTTAAAGCAACAACTAAACGACGCCAGTGAGCATGCCCAGTTTGTCCTCCCGTTGTTACAACAACTAAACGAAGCCGGTGAGTATGCCCAGCTTGTCCTCCCGTTATTACAACAACTAAACAAAGCCAGTGAGTATGCCCAGCTTGTCCTCCCGTTATTACAACAACTAAACAAAGCCAGTGAGCATGCCCACCTTGTCCTCCCGTTGTCATTAGTGACCTCAATGACAGTCTATCATAATACAGCTGGGTCTGTTTGTAACAAAAGTGAAAACCATTCAAGAGAGATGTCAATTACTCATTGCGTATACCTACCAAATTAGGCGAACAAATGCTCAAGCTTTGTTGTAACTCAGTATAAAATATATTTTCATTCAATATTAAACTTATTTATATTTTCCTAGATGTTGCGATATCACGAAAGGAGGAAAAACTGCTTTCAATGGAGAGTGAAATACAGCGATTAAACAGCGAACTGGCTGCTTCGATGGAGGAGAAACGAAAGCAGGAGAGCTTAAAAGAGGCAACCGAACGGGACAAACACCAGCTGAACACCTTTGTCAAACAGGCATGAACAATAGCAAGGATTTGTAGGAAAATACAGTTTCCACTTGGAAACTTCGTTTCCAAATGGGTGAATCTTGAAGACTGACACAGTGTCCAGGCTATTTCCAGGAAAACGAAATTTTGTACACATAGAGGATGATGACCGATGACATGTCGTGAAATTCGCTAATACCTCAGACCTTGTCCTTTAAGGTCTGGGCCAAACTGAGGTCAAATGTTATCTTTACTTTAACTGGTTTTCAGAAAACTTCTGCTTGGCTATTTTATGTAAGATGACACTTGGTGATAGCGATAAATGTTGTGAACAACTGCGTGAGAATGCAATATATATATATATATATATATATATATATATATATATATATATATATATGTTTATATATATATATATATATATATTATATATGTATATATATAGCAGTGGTTCAACACGTGCAAAGCAAAACATGTGACTTCCGCGTGGTATCGCCATGCACTTTTCTAAATGCTTTCAGCTAATTTAAGTTTCAATCTGTTCACTTCTACCAGCTTAAGACACAGGTGCGGGACCTTGAGAAAGAGAAACCAGCGAAAGAGCAAAGAATCCTTCGTCTCGAGGAGGATCTAGAAAGGCTTGGGGGCGACAAAAGGACTGTTGAGGACGAAAAATCAAGTGAGTTGACATTCTGCCGCCACTGGCTTGCATTTGTTTCGTACAACCGGTTTTTTGTCCATAACTACGCAAGACTTTTTGTGTGTTCACGAGGGAGTGGAATGGGGCGGCGACGATCGCGAGAAGGGAAAGCGGCAGGGTTAGGGGCTCCTTTTCAAATGGACAAACATAGGATGCCTTACAAAAGGGGGCCAAAGGTCGATTGGATGTCTCAATGTAAGGACAAAAAGAACTGCTGCGTGTATTTTATTACCTTGGCGTAACTGATCATGCGCTGAGGGAGCAGACGCCAACGGAAAATCTGTCCAGTTCTTCTTGCACTGAGACCATATTTCTGGTTGAATTAAGGTATTGAAATATGCAAAACTTTATGATGAGGTAGCTAGGTAACATAGTAGTCTATGTGTTCTAGAAGTGGAACACACGCTGAACAATACGCAAGTA
This sequence comes from Protula sp. h YS-2021, assembly GCA_949752745.1. Classification (NCBI taxonomy): domain Eukaryota; kingdom Metazoa; phylum Annelida; class Polychaeta; order Sabellida; family Serpulidae; genus Protula; species Protula sp. h YS-2021. The sequence goes on along the minus strand of OX457033.1, from coordinate 9,562,495 downwards.
GAGAAAAATAAACTGGAGGAGCAGAACCAGCACCTGAGCATCGAGTGCAGAAGTCTCCAAGAGCAGCTGGAAAGTGTCTCGATGGGGCATCGCAGCACTGAGGAAGAACTACTTCATTCTAGGGAAGATATACAGCGGTGTAATAATAAACAGTTAGATATAAATCAGAAGATGGAGGAGCTGGCACGTGAAAGGGCAGTCATAGCCGAAAGACTCAGAAATAAGGAAGAGGAAAACAAACGACCGAGTGAGGTATAGTGAAAAACTACGATAATTTTTAACAATAATTCATTTTCTTTTGGATGTGCAAAAAAGAAAAGTATGCGGTTTTCGCCGCATTGTTTGGTAAGAACTGTGGCGTCATTACTGTAACTCTTTGCGACACAACGATACTTTTACTTCACAAAAGCATTGAATATGCGTATCTCCACTTTTAGATGGGTTTCCCTTTAGATATATTTACCACTCAATAGAAATGAAACTTTCTCTCGCAGTTAGAATGGGCCTATTTCACTCTCCACTCATCAACCAATGAGAAAGAGGGAATCCTCTGATATAACGTCATTGGAAGTAAAGGTCATTCAGTTTAAGCGTGGTGTTACCAACACACGCCATTAGTGTGCTCCGCATTGTTTTTAAGGAGAACTAGTCCAAGGCGCGAATTTGCTTTATAAATAGTTTATTTTAATACTAATGGACTAATTTATCTCTACTTGAAATCTGGATAAAATTAGCTTCCGACAAAGCAAGATTTTTAGCACTTGTACTTCGGTCAGGTAGTTGTTGAGTTTACACCTTACGGTGACACTTTTACTTAGTCCAGGGAATTGTGCCTCTCTTCTCCACAAGAAGCTAAATGATCGAGATTTATGTACTGATTCCAGCACACTTCATCGTGGAGTTAATTTGAGTCTTTACAGTCAGCATTGCCTGCATAGACTCCAAGCTTTACCTAACTGACTGCTCCATTACTGAATGGCCAGTCACGGCTTTAGCTGTCACTCACTGGGACCGATCGGGCGTATTTAAGCAGATTTTATATCTCTGATCCTGGTCCAAGCGAAAGAAGTGCTTCTGGGCATTTTTTCGGCATTTTGGCGCCAAATACCCATTTTGGAACCACTGAGGAACCGATTTGGTACCCCGCTGTACCCCGTACGGTACCCCGATCCCGTTTTTGCCCGTGAGCTAGGGGCATGGGGTGTCATGATGGTCAATGGCCATAAGAACCCCCCTCACCTAGTTCCACCTTGGTCACAGAACCGGGAACTTAAGCCTATTTTGGGACTTATCTCTGCCAAGGCCCATCTTGGTCACAGGACCATGGATCAACGTCCGTTTTAGGATCATGGTGGCAGAGAGAGGCAGGAGGGAACAAAATGGCGTGAAATTTAATCAGAGTGTTTACGCTCTATGTTAAACGAATGTATTTGATGTTTGTTGCTAGATCCCATCATGAGAGGGGAGTATTCCCTCTTCCCCTACCAAGACCAAGCAAAGCAAATAAAACAAGCAGATCTTAGATTTCGGGATTTCATTTCATTTGAAATTACAAATCCCATCTAGCATTGCTTAATTAGCGAGACCTCTTACGAGTAATTGCATTTTTGCGACCCCTTTCGCGCAGTTCATTCAGAATGGCAGGCTCCCCTGCACCGGACCTAAGTCCTATCCAAAAGTAGAGATAAGTGAATTCAAAGCTTTTGCAAGGTAAAAATAACGTTTTATTTCGTCAAACGAGCGTTTCGAGTAAAATTCGCGTTCTCCACTTTTAGCCTCCCGTTTTATATCTCTGATCCTGGTTCAAGCGAAAGAAGTGCTTCTGGGCATTTTTTCGGCATTTTGGCGCCAAATACCCATTTTGGAACCACTGAGGAACCGATTTGGTACCCCGCTGTACCCCGTACGGTACCCCGATCCCGTTTTAGCCCGTGAGCTAGGGGCATGGGGTGTCATGATGGTCAATGGCCATAAGGACCCCCCTCACCTAGTTCCACCTTGGTCACAGAACCGGGGACTTAAGCCTATTTTGGGACTTATCCCTGCCAAGGCCCATCTTGGTCACAGGACCAGGTACTGGGGCCCGTATTCAGATCACCCCTTACCAAGTCCCATTTTAGTCACAGGACCATGGATCAAGGTCCGTTTTAGGATCATGGTGGCAGAGAGAGGCATGAGGGAACAAAATGGCGTGAAATTTAATCAGAGTGTTTACGCTCTATGTTAAACGAATGTATTTGATGTTTGTTGCTAGATCCCATCATGAGAGGGGAGTATTCCCTCTTCCCCTACCAAGATCAAGCAAAGCAAATAAAACAAGCAGATCTTAGATTTCGGGATTTCATTTCATTTGAAATTACAAATCCCATCTAGCATTGCTTAATTAGCGAGACCTCTTACGAGTAATTGCATTTTTGCGACCCCTTTCGCGCAGTTCATTCAGAATGGCAGGCTCCCCTGCACCGGACCTAAGTCCTATCCAAAAGTAGAGATAAGTGAATTCAAAGCTTTTGCAAGGTAAAAATAACGTTTTATTTCGTCAAACGAGCGTTTCGAGTAAAATTCGCGTTCTCCACTTTTAGCCTATCTTCAATCCCATCCATCCCACAACAAGCCTGGGTGAGTTGTTACCACCCATTTAGGGACTTAAAGGGGATGACCTTTATTTCCAACGACGTAATGTCAAAGGATTCCCTCTTTCTAATTTGGTTGATGGATGGAGGGTGGAATAGGCCATTCTAACTACGAGAAAAAGTTTCATTTCTAGTGAGTGTCAAATATATCCAATGGGAAACCCATCTAAAGTGGAGAACGCGAGTTGCACTTTCACGCGTAACAGCTCGTTTTACTAAATAAAACGGTAGTTTAACAGGCGTCATTGTAAATGCTGTTACTCAACAAGCATTGTTGGTGATGGGTTACATATTTATTCCCACTTGTAAACATAGTTTGCAAGTTGGTATGCTCTGCTAAGAATTCTGTCTGTTTATTCCTTCCTTTTCTTGTTTTTTTTTCGTCCCTGAGGTTTCCAGAAAACTACTCCTACGTTATTTGACGTGGGACGATGAAATTTGGCACAGAGATAGAGGGTGATGAGATGTCATGAAATCCGCAATTTTTTTACTTTGACCTTCAAGGTCAAGGTCAAATTGAGGTCAAAGTTTTGACCTCAAAGTGGTTTCCAGAAAACTCCTCCTACAGGGTTTGTAGTAGAAAGACGGCATTTGGCAGAGACATAGAAGGTACTGAGTTGTCGTGAAATCCGCAAAATCTTTGGACCTTGACCTTCACGGTCAAGGTCAAATTGAGGTCAAAGTGTTTTTTCAAACCCCTATTCATCATGAAACATCACTGGAAAAAGCGCTCAGATCCTTGTTTCAACACTTGTACGGTGTCAGTAGGCAGTAACATCGTTGATTGAATCTCGATATTCAAGGTCAAGGTCATGCGACCTTGGTATATCGTAATCCGTTAGAGAAGAAAATGTCTATAATCTCAAAAACGGTTAGAAATAGGGTGATTTTGAGCTTATTTTCGACCCTTTGGGCCTAAAAGACGTTATATAAGAGGTAAACCGGTGACATTGACCTCGTAGGTCATGATCAAGGTCAAAAACCGAAGGTTGACAATTGTTTCAAAAACAGAGATGGAGCAATTTTGAGCTTATTTTCGACCCTGAGGGCCTAAAAGACGTTATATAAGAGGTGCCTCGGTGACTTTGACGTCCTCCGTCATGATCAAGGTCAAAAACCGGAAGTTGACCATTATCTCGAAAACGGTTAGAAAACTTAATTTGATTATTTAAGATTACATTGTATTAACTTCGATCTTCTCCTTCGAGATAATAATTCTGAAGCTGGAAACACTGGAAAATGTGTCTTTGACCAGACAGATTGTACCATTGCAAGTGGGTGCCATTTCGCTATGCGTAGCGAAATTCAGTTTAGTTTGTATTACATTTCTCCCCTCACTGCGGAAAACTGAGGCTTTTTTACTTGAAATGTCATTTACATAATTTAATACTGGATACTGCTACTGTTAACTGCGCAAGTTATACATATTATGTTACTTTATGCTAGACTATTATTGGCCTGGAGAAAGACGGAGAGCTGATGGATTACGCCCAACAGAAGATACAGAGCGAAAAGAATAAGCTGGATGAGCAAAGACAAGAGCTAGAAAAAAGAAACGCGGAACACATTCACAGAATAGAACGTCTGAAGGGTATGTTTGTATGTACACGGAAAACCTCCACAACATAAAACGCCTACAGGGTATCTTTGTATGTACACGGAAGACCTCCACAACATAGAACGCCTGCAGGGTATGTTTGTATGTACACGGAACACCTCCACAACATAAAACGCCTGCAGGGTATGTATGTATGTACACGGAACACCTCCACAGCATAGAACGCCTGCAGGGTATGTATGCATGTATGTTTGTATGTTAGTACGTTTGTTTGTATTCATGTATATATGTATTTATGTATGTTTGCATGTATGTCTGTATGTATTATGTTTGTTAGTTAGTTATGTGATTTCTTTAACGACACCTCGGACCCTAATCGGGTTACATTGTGTCAATGCATGTCATTAATTAACTAAAATGTGTATGTATGCATGTATGTGTGTTTGCATGTAAGTACGTATGTTTGTATGCATGTATATATGTATGTATGTATGTTTGTATGTCTATGTGAATACCACACTCATTTCAGATGAGTTGAAGCATGCACATGAGGAGCACCGAACGGCGCGTGAATCGCAAGAAAAGGAAAAGAAAGACCTGCAAGACAGGCTGAGCCAAGTGGAAAGAGACCTCCAGACGGCGCTGCAACAAGAGCAGCAGGCCCATCGAGATGACACTGAGCGCCTGAACCAGGAGAAGGTGCGATGTCCTGGCCACCGGAAACACAAACCTAACATGTTTCAGTTAAGAAACGAGTTGTACTCTCAATGGGGTTTGGACAACTCGGCCCATTACCAACTCGGCCCACTACCAACTCGGTTCTTTTTGGACAGCTCGGCCCACACTCTTTTGGATGACTCGGCCCACTTTTATCGTCTCGGGCTATTTTATCTGCTATTTTACTATTTATTATTGATTTTGACTAGAACTAGCAGCCCTTTTATGGCACAGCTATGGTTTTTAATACTCTTTAATCAAACCATAAAATATGGGAGATGTTTTTACATGAGATTTTGAAAGGCATGAGATGTTTCTTATGATATGCATTGCTTTTCATGCTGACAAAGAAGATTGCAACTAATGAATACCCCTATGTTCTTGAGCCCAATTGCAATTTCTGCTGCCTTCGATTGCATTTATTATGATCAGCGTTGTTTTCGCGATGACCGATGATTGAAAGTAGTCTGAATCTCCCAGATATCATAATGACCATTTAGCACACCATTTAACGGTTTATGCGGCGGATACAAACATCATTCGCCATGCACTTAATGTGTTATGTGATAGTGGGTCATTTTACACACCAAAAATGGCACTTTGTCATCTTTACAATTGGTTCTTTAAACTTTTTCCACTCTATACATTTGGTTGCTGCAAATTTGTTAAAAATTGCAGTAACTACAATTAAAGTAAAGTTGTGGACGTGTTCGCGTACCCTGGTACAGATTGCAATTAATTTCTAAGATTCTTAGCCAAAATAACAAAATTTAATGAGCGAAGTGCAATTGATTTTACTTATCAGTGTTATATTTTAAATGCAATTAATTGTTCACGACAATAGTTGCTATTCTTTTCAAACGACGATAGTACCTGAGCTTCCTTAATGTGCGATCAAATCCGTGAAAACAAATGTGTCAAAAGAACTGTCCTCGTTATAAACAAAGCATCTTTCATCTTAAAATCACAGAGTATATAAATCATATTTTTTTGATAAAATTGTCTAAATAATTCTGTTACAGTCATGAAGAAGAGTTGCTTGATTGTATTAAAACCTGTGATTTTTTTTGGTGCCGAGGTTTCAAAATTGGTGCTGGGAATCGTAAGAACTTTCCACAATTAAAATGACGTGTAAAAATATTTGTCTGGTGCCGACTTTGAAAGTGTGGTGCTGACTTGTTTATAGAAAGTGGCACCAACTTGCCCCCCCCCCAAAAAAAAAAAAATACCGACAATGTCTGGTGCCGACTTGTCCCAACATTTGCTAATTTTTTTCCTGTATAATTATCTCATAGTGTCGTTCACAATTAGAAGCTGTTCTCCCAACGCATGCATAATCCATAATGGACAAAGTACTTACACTTCTTCCATTAAAGACACTACAAAACCTCACATATTTGGAGAAAATTTCGATAAAAACGTTTTGGGCCGAGTTGGTAATTTGAGCCGAGTCGCCTTTCACGAATGGGCCGAGTTGGTGTGGCCGAGTTGGTAATGGTCCGAGTGGTCACAAGACCCTCTCAAGGCTGTATTATGCATGACTCCCAATGGTCCACCCCAGCACCACCTCAGCCCCGCGTATAAGGGCAACATGTCCTTCTGCTCACAGCACGCTGTACGAGTGACCGAGCGTATTTTCCAGCAGTGATTTACTCTTTTTTGTTCATGTACTCGTTTAGGTGTTTATGCTGCTTTATGCGGCTATCATGCCGTCCGTTCGCTTGTGTGTGGCTATCATGCCGTCCGTTCGCTTTTGTGTGGTTATCATGCCGTCCGTTCGCTTGTGTGTGGCTGTCATGCCGTCCGTTCGCTTGTGTGTGGTTATCATGCCGTCCGTTCGCTTGTGTGTGGCTGTCATGCCGTCCGTTCGCTTGTGTGTGGTTATCATACCGTCCGTTCGCTTGTCCGTGAGCCAGGGTAAGGCACGGCGAGAACATGACTCAGGCGTCATTCGGGCGAAGCTGTCGGAAATCAACGAACACAAGCAGCGTATTCAGGAGGCTACGTGAGTGCACATGTACTGTGTGTGTGTGTGTGCTTGTTTGTGTGTGTATTTGGCAGTGCAAATTTCGTTGTCGTCCAGCAGCCGACCTCTACGGCGGTTCGGTCTGTTGTGCATAATCCCTTTTACTCCGCAGACCCACTGGGGATTCCGCGCCAAATAGTACTCATAAAGGAATAAAGAATAGGAATCACTTTCTTTAGAAAAGTAAATAAAATATGGATTTTAATGACTTGGACACTCATATTGACCATTTTTACCAATGTGAGAGAACACTCAACACTGAGAGATGCACAGTACGGCTAGATAGATAGAAATATTCATCCGCTCTGTATTTATGCATAACAGATGGATCTCATCAGAGGTCAGCTGTGTTATAACAACGGTGGAAATTTACGAAAACCACACAAGCTAAAATCAGGTGACCAAGTTATGCTCCTGCAACATACCAATTTTATTGATAAACACAATCTGTTCCAATGCCAAGCATACAGATGTGGAACTGCGTGTGTGAAATATCTTCCAATATTTCTGTTTTGATCTGGACAATCGGCTCTTTAAAATGTACACATAAAATATTTGGAAACCATCACACCAAAGTTGCACGTGCTTTGCAAGTTTGCTTGTTTCAGAAAAAAATATCACAAAAAATATCGCACCTGTAAATATTGTAACTTCACAATCAAAACCGAATGAACAGTGTAATGATGACGTTGTTTAGGCGTCGCTTTACAAATGCTTACGTCATTATAAAGATGTCGCGTAGACGTATTTGTTGACATTGAAACTTCCTACTCTTGACCACTATTTGACAGTCAGGCGAGTGAGAGGGGAATGAATGAGCTAGACAATCAAATAAAAGATGTACAAAGAGAAAAGGAAAATGCACTTCGGGGCGTCGCCGATTTACAGACGCAGTTGCGGATTGAGGCAAATGCCCATGAACAAACAAAAGCTGAGCTTCTTGATTTCAAACAAAGATTCGAACAACATGAAGAAGTAAGAAAAAAATTCTAAATACACGAAGGTGAATATTCATTGTTTTAACTTGATGCCGTAACATTTGGTGTGAGTGAAGTTTATGGAGGAAATGAATAATTTTTCCAAGTGAATTCGTGCGGATAGAACCTATTTTTCTAACCATAAGTTTTGATTTAAGCATGCAGTTTTGTTGCACTCAGTAGAGGTTGTTTTTGCTTATAAGCTCTGTCATTGCTTTTACGGTTTGGTGCAAAATTTGGCCCCATGATTACCGGGAAAGGGTTCATCTTTAAAGGAAGTGACGTCAGGAGAAAACCATGAATAGAAACCAGGCAGAAGCTCTTTCATATGCTTAGATACTTCATACGTGCATCAGACGCAGGTTTCCATCCATAAAGTGCGTGTCCGAAAACAAAATCGTTTCCCTTCCTGGAATTCCGGACAGAAGGTGTCGTTGCAGTTCCGATCACTGTGAACTAAATTGGTTTGGGATCCGAGGTCAGACCGGATTTATTGTCATTCATAATATAATACACGTCTATTGATGTGATAATATCAATCACATGACATGAAGGTTGAAGAGGAGCTGAGGAGGCAGATCGCGGAGAACAAGCGCTTAATGAGTGAAGATCAGCAAGAGAAGAAGTGTGTACAGGTCACCGCTGCTGGGCTGGAGCAAGAGCTCAAGCGAATGAAGGACGAAAACAACAAACTCTGTCGTCAGCTGCAGGAGGCCGAGCAAATAATCCAAGGTGGCTCACTGACAAACTATGTGAACTAAATGTTCGATGATTACATACAGTGTTATAAAACCGGCTAAAATCGCATAGTTTGACTGCACTAAACTAAAACATGGTAAAATGAGCTCAACTAATTAAAATAAGTGCGTTATTATTTTCCTCGCGGAGTGATTAAGACGTTCTCTCAGTATTCTGTCAAAATTTAATCAGACAGTTTGAATAAAAAAGAAAACATTTCATAAAATGTCAGAAGTGTTAGATTTGATTGTACTGATAAAACAAGTTAATAAAAAAAATAAGTAAAAAGTCAGGGGCGTAAGTGTGCTCATTCAATAAATGTAACACTACTTTGAGGTCTTTTCGCGTTAATTTTTTAATATGTAGTTCAAACTTAAAATTTATTTGACACAATACTAACGGGCGCTGGGGACAGGTCTTGAGAAACAAAAGTCGACTGGACAAGACAAAGCGGCAGAAGCATTGCATAGACTTCGTGAGGAAGAAGGCTCAAGCATGAGAGCACGTCAGGAAGCCAGCAACCTCCAGAGCCTGGTCAGTGGCTCCCATAGATCAGAACACAGAATTCAAACCTCTCTTTTGGGCTGCTCTAGAATGGTGTGATATCAAGGGCTTCTAAATACAAAAATGATGTACAATCGACGTTTAAAACCTGTTGTTTTTTTGGGTTATTTTAAGCAAGGGTTCTGGGTTTCAAAGTAAACACAAGAATAAAAAGAATTATTTTCATAAACATAGTAATGACATAGACAGGTGGAAATAAGCACAAGTAATGGTCATTTATAATCCAGGATTAATTTTGACCCACGAGGATAAGATTGAGAAGATGCGCGCTTTCAAACCAAGATTTATCATGGACTATGCCTGCATGTACTCTGTGTTATCATGGACATCACCGCTTGACTATGCCTGCATGTAGTCTGTGTTATCATGGACATCACCGCTTGACTATGCCTGCATGTAGTCCCTGCTATCATAGACCACACCGCTTGACTATGCCTGCATGTAGTCTGTGTTATCATAGACCACACCGCTTAACTATGGCTGCATGATGTCTGTGTTATCATGGACACCACCGCTTGACTATGCCTGCATGTAGTCTGTGTTATCATGGACATCATCACTTGACTATGCCTGCATGTAGTCTGTGTTATCATGGACATCGCCGCTTGACTAAGCCTGCATGTAGTCTGTGTTATCATGGACCATACCACTTGACTATGCCTGCATGTAGTCTGTGTTATCGTGGACATCGCCGCTTGACTATGCCTCATGTAGTCTGTGTTATCATGAAAAACACACTATGCTGGGTTTTTTCCTTTTGTCAGCAGCAGGAAGAAAAGGAACAGGGAATGGAAAAACGCCTTCATAAAACACAAGAGGAGTTGTCGAGTGTGGAAGAAAACATCAACACACTCCGCGGCCAGGTGACACAACTCGAGCTCGAGAAACGTGAGCTCCAGAGGAATTTTCAAAGCAGTGAGAGTCACAGAATGGAACTACAACGTGTGGTCACACATATGATACGAAGTGGCTTCCGCCGGGTGACACCGCACAACATCTAACTTTGATAAGCATATATATCGATCGGGAACCACATGTTGTTAGTGATTTCCCACGGTTTTGTTTGTTTTAGGAGTTTTTATATGGTAGTGGTGGTGATATAAATGGTTTTATATTCGGGTGCGTATGGGGGGTGGGGTGGAGTGGGGTTGTAGCTTAAAACATATTCGTATACCACTCGCGACGGTTATCCGACGTAATAACTTTTGTTTGTTTAACGTCCCGTTCGGTGACAGGCGTTTAGCAGATATATGTACCGAGTCGTAAATGATTTCTGTTTGTTTTTTTTTAGGATGGCCGAGCTCAAAACGCGTCACCGTCACGAAATGGAGATGGAAAAAATGAAAGCCGCACGCACATTGGAAGGGGCGGAGAAGGATTCTAAGATGAAAATCAAAAGCCTGACAGACAAGGTGACGTGAATTGCAATCAGATTATTCCCAGCAGGCAGATTTTACAACATTATAACAACATCGTTCCAACGATGTAGCATCGACGTCCTTCTAGATCGTACACCGACACATTGTCGGCTGGTTTTATAAATAGAACTGATGTACAAAATAAAATACTCGTCATTTTGATGTCAATTCCGACTGTTTTAGCATTGTGCACTCACAAATTTTATCGCACCCAGCAATGAACGCCACTCACTGGAAACGGAAACCGAGAGCGATTGACACTCGTAACACAGCCGTTGTAGTTATATCTCTTCAATGTACTCATTTTACATTTCTCTTTCCTTAACTAAAAAAATGGTTAACACGAAAAGTACTTAAAGGTCAAAGGATTGGGGAATGATGGAATCATCTTGAATAACATGTTAATACGAATCATGTTTTAATGGTTACTACGTAGGTTGCGTCTCTGAAGATACAACTGGAAAAAGAATCGTTTTCGGTCCGTAGCGGCTCCATGCGTAGCTACAGGAGAACTTAGATTGAACTGCACATGCGCCAAGAAGCAGCTTTTCGCCACAGTCGGTGACATTCCGATGGCATGACATCGTGCAAAATCAAGACCTATGCGATGTCCGGATTTATTTGCTTGGTTTGCTTAAGTTAAAATTTGCCTTTGATTGCATTTTATTGGATCTCCGGATGCTGCGGGCAAATGTCGGCCTGCTAAAATATGCGTCCAAAATGTGCTACATATTTCACCTAATTCTATCAAGTTTTCGCAATGGTTTTTCGGGTGATTTCAGAAGGTGTATGTACTCTGGCAACCTTCTGATATTAAGATATAAGAACAAATGATATCTGGCAAACAATATAGTGGCTGTATATCCAAATAATTCCTTTCGTCTGCTCATAATTAAGTACCAGCTGGTTACACTAGAGGTCCTCATTCGCTCATTAGGGACACGGTTACAAAAATGCTATTAATGGACCACTCGTCCAGATATATTTTAGTCTTCAACGGTTCTTCATTATTTTGATGTTTTCTTCTGCATTGTATTTTTTATGACCCATTATTGTCCCTTTTCAATAATGTAGAAGGGTATCTGGTGTGTCTAACAATTAGATGATAAAGACCGTTGCAAATTGAACAACCGGTGAGTGTTGGTCATTTTAGAAATCTGCAATACGAAGTTGCTCATTTCAAATTTGGTTTACCGCCAGAGTGGTCTTACCGTACGTTTGTCTTATACCCGTGGGCATTTTATTACGAAGAACGCTGTCGGTGAGGTCGGTAGAGTAGTCTTACCGTAGGGAATTCTTGCCGTTGGTTGTACCAAGTGCCGTATATATTATGTAATGAAGGACGCGATCGGCGATATGAAATGTTCACCATTTGCTAATGTTTGCTTTTGAAATCTAATTATTTTACACAACACAGCGGCTTACCTTGAAAAAGCTTTAGTTGAGCTGATGTAATACCATAATCCACATCATGTAGAGGAATACTGACGATTTTGCTGCCAGGTCTAGAGTCACTTTGAACCGGTCTTCTTAATTCAATGCATAACATGATCACGGAAATACGAACCACTTTGACCGGATGTAGGAATATATCATTGTATTGCCCATAGAATTAAATTATCCAATTCTGCATGAAATTTTGAGGTTAACAACATATTAAAAATAACAAAACTATTCCTGTGGGATATACCGTGTGGAATTCTATTTATAATTTATATCTGATTTCAACAACGAAACAATTTGACAGCCAAATAATTTGTGTCCAGCCTTTATTACCCCAGTCTAACTTTGCATTGTGTTACTGGTAAGCGTGGCAAATAGTTTTTAAGTGTGAAATGGTTGAGAGACGCTGATTTTAAGTTCAGCCGTCCATATTTGTAGTCCTTGCTTAGGAGTAATCCTCATACACACTCGTGAACGAGCTCACATATTAAATCAATATTGACAAGACACAGCCGAAAACAAAAGGCGCAAGGAAAGTTGGAATAAACCCTGCGGAATCACATTTTTACTTGTTTCACACAGTGTGTAACCAAACCCGAGGTCCAAACATGTAGGCCTGGAGTAACCACTGTACGCGCTTTTGAATGAGCTTTTAGTACTGTATACAGAACCAAATAATTAATGTTACACCAAAATCCACTAAAATCCACGACGATTCTACCCAAGAACCAAATATCCACCTATATTTTTGTTTCAAGAACCCCCCTCACCCCCCGCCTCCCGCTTTCCCTGAAAATGACCAAAAGTATTCATTAGATTGGACAGAACTATCCGGAACAATTTTAAATGTAAGAAATGCATTTTGTTTGAACTTTTGAGAAAATTCTGCAGCAGAGAGTTAGAACCGAAAGAGATTATTATGCTTAAGCATATATCGCTTTGTATAAATTGGAATGTCATAGATTTGAGATTCTAGATAGTTTTATTAAAGGGACAGAGTGGGTGGGTATGGGAAGCATTATTTCATAAATATCATTCATTCGAGTTCAAAATACAAACAAAAATGGATTTTATTTCGAGGGTTTCAAATTCTGGACAAAATATTACAGCAATGGATAACTTTACAACATTGTTTGATGCTTGTAAAATGCAGTTTTATTTACCAAATATGCGAAAAAAATGAATGCGGGAATGCATTTGCAGATCGTTACAAAATCAAATACAAATACTTTCGATTTGATCAGTATTAAATAAAGTGGAACCACAGGATCAGACCATCTCGAAAATAGGAACAACTCGCAAATAGGACCAACTCTCAAATAGGACCATCTCGACCACCTTACAAACGGACCACTTCTCAAATAGGATCATCTTGTAAAAAGGATCACATCGCAAACAGAACCATCTCGCAAATAGAAACAACTCACAAATAGGACCAACTCACAAATAGGACCACCTCTCAAATAGGACCACCTCTCAAATAGGACCATCTCGCAAAAAGGATCACATCGCAAACAGAATCATCTCGCAAATAGGACAATCTCGCAAATAGGATCACCTCGCAAACAGGAACATTTCCTAAAAAGGTCCACTTCTCGGCAGCTTTCCAGTTCAACGTTAGACAGACGTCGGATCAACCTCGGATTTTGGTTGTTTATGAAAGTCAAAATAAATCAACTCCCCGGCGTTGGATAGTCTTCGATTATCAACGCATCTAATCAACGTTGCGTCAAGTTGCAATTGGAATTGAATCAACGTCTATTGCATACTTTTCGAAAGGAGGTAGAAAACAAATTCTCAAATTTGACCTCCTCGTTTTCGTCTATTTTCACAGTAGCCTGTCGTGGCTACCATTTCCGGTAAGCGATGGTACAAGGGAATTGTGACTGCGGCGAGTATTCGTCATCCCTTTTTCGTCCGCCCAATGTTGATTTTCCGACGTCTATTCAACGTTGCAACAAAGACGTTGATTAGATGCCAGGGAAAGTTGTGTTGGTTGTGGCCAAAAGCCACGTTTAAACAATATTGTCTACTCAACGTTGTGTCAAACACGCTGTTTGGACATCTGTGCTCACAAAAGATCACAACCAAATAACAACCAGAATTATATTGTGGTCTGATTGGGTCGGCGTGGCAACATCGAATCGACGTTGGACCAAGCCTAGAACGTTTACTGGATTAAACGTAGGCTCTAAAAAACAACCACAAACAAGAGCCACCGGAGAAAAAAACGAGTCATTTGACGCAGTGATTCTGTTTCAGCGGTTCCACTGTATAATTGTCGCTTCCCAAAAAATAACAAATATCCCTTAGCAAAAATAGTGCTTCTCTTAGCTTCTGTAATTCGTGGATTATGTGTAAAAGCTATCTTTTAGTTCTTTCTAAGTTTTACGTTTTAAAGTTTCATATCGCAAAAAGTATTTTTTAAGTCTTTAAGTTTATTGTATCAAATACGGGTTTGCTGAAATGGTTATTAGTGCTGCTTGGTGTTTTGTTTACTTTTGTTGACAAACATGAAGAAATTAGCAAGGATAATTCGTTTAGATTGTATTGTTACACAGAGCATCAATACCATTTGACTTTCGAAATGTTTAAAGTATCGAGATTCTGTGGTTGCTTATTGTTGATATGGAAGTGTGTCTTCCATGTTTTACACAGTACACAGTTGTAAAATTACCATTCCTTTAAGTATTCAAATATTCTTTACACTCTATTGAGAAAGTGGCGCCATGTTTGTAGGACGACCAATATCAATGTCTCTTTACTGTAATTTCATGTTTTACACGTTTTTATCAAATCGCATTTTTTTCTTAACTGGCTTAAAAAGCTTTTAGACTGCAAATAAAGATCAGCTTCAGCCAAAAATTGTTGTAATTACTTATTTTGTAGCTGGAAATTTAATTTCCCTTCATATAATCTAACGGTAAACTTCCGTTCTGAAATCTTCCTACTTTTCATATTTTAAACATTTTGAATTTATAAAACACAATCAAGAACAGCCCTTCAAAGGCATACCCCAAAACTTTATGATTGCTGGTCTTCATCTATATTGTTAGGGATGTAACCAATGTCACTACAGCAAATATGACCAGAAACAATCGATCTAGCACCATAGCAATTATGATTCATTCCCGAGACCCTTCCGTGACGTCACTGGTCGATAAATTGTCCTTCTCAAGCCGCATGCCTTTTAACTCGGTAAGAATGTCTTGTAGAATACTGTCCGTTGTTGGCACCGCGTCTAAATCATGTAGGTCATTTACTGTGTTCACATCTGCAGGTGCGTGCGATTTGATTCGCTGGCAGAACGATGGCTGGTCAAGGGCGTTCACTTGTAATTTTTGGCAGTGAAACGCGTTTGAATTCAAATCAGATTTGTGACAGCCTTCGAAGTTTGCTCTGTTCTGAAGAAGTACAACACAGCCTTTATATACAAATACAACCTTTTCTATGGTCAATATTGATGCATTTGTCTATTTAAAAAAACAAAATGTGCGGATTGACGAGCCGAGTTAGTTAATGAAATATCAAGAGGTGTGTAGCAACACCAAAAAGTGATAGTAGAAAAATTCAAGAGTGGTCTAACCTCGCCGATAAAAGTTTTCGAACAAGAGCGTCAAGTGACTGTCCAGCAGGTGTCAGAGTACCACACGAACTGGCACTGCGATTCTATCAAAACAGTTAGTTAGTTAGTGGCAGTTTTAATTCTTTTATTAAATATTTTATATATCCGCAGCATTAATTTCGTCTGAGCCGCAAATTCTAGCTTGCGTTTATTCCGCCACCGACATCATGTCTGAATTTTAGCGATATTTTACAAATTGTCGATCCGTCATTTTTGGTCAATTTTAAAATCATAAATAAAACAACTAATCGAAATTCTAAAAACCTTGGCCTTATAGTTTATGAGAACTTGACTGGGCAACTCCAATCTCGATTGCAAAATGTGCAATTATTTACAAATTTTTGACAAAGAGCAAACGCTTTGGCCGCTTTGAAAAATAATAAAATAAATTGTTTTCACTGTATAATATTTCAAGAAACTTGTCACATTATTTCTGACAACTTGTCTTAAGAAAATACTCAGAGTCTGTATTCAAAGTGTGACATTTTTGTTAGTTTTTACAAAGTGCCGCTGAGCCTTAGACTTAGACTTAGTCCTCACAAATCTAAAAAAAACGCAAAGATTAAAACAGTGAAAAAATGTGGCCACGAAAGCGCAAAATTTAGCAAAACACAAAAATGACGCAATTCCACTCGTAAAAATTGAAAATTTCGCACAGAATACAACAATTATAGAGAATATATGTTTTGGCGAAACTTTAGAATGTTGCGAATTCGCCAATCGACGAAAATAAAAAAATCGGGTCTAGCATTGCTTGGCCTCTGATCCAGGCTGCCCTCAGGCGGAGATATGAACAACTTTAACAGTATTTGCAGGAAGAATAGGCTTTTTTCGCAGTTGTGATAGGGTCGCCAAATTGGCGCAAATCTGCGATTTGCGAGATCAAATGATCGGCATTTGTCCCCGTAAGTGGGATATTTCCTCAAAATTTACTGCGATCCGATGAAAACTAAAAGATTTGCAGCAAAAAGCAAAAGTTTAAGAAGGACAGACGGGCGGACAGATGACAGAGCGGCACAAGCTGGGTATACCCAGTATTACAAAAAATTGGATGAATAGTCGTCTAATATTTAGAAGAAATCCAATTAAAACCGCTGGAGGTAACATGTTTTGTAAAATGGTTCTTAAAATGCTTTTAAATGCTTTAAAATTTTACTCAGGAAAAAATAACTTTCAGCAGCACACTGGAGCGCCTCTGAGATACTTGAGAGAAAAATGCTATTTTTAGCGTAAGTGTTCTCAAATCCGTGCAAGCTGTTATGGTATTGACCATTTTTCTGGTAAATGTACTCATAGTCTTGGCTATTTTTTACACTAAATGTTCCCAAAATCACGTCGTCTGCCACAGTATTGGCTATTATTATTTAAGAGACCTATGGTTGAGACACACGCAGATATAAATGCATATTAAAGACACGCCTTACACTATCAGATGATACAGTAGATAGGTAAACAGTACTAAAAAATCTGGTTACCGCGCGGTTTATTAAAGTATATGTATTTAACAATGTGTATTTGCTTTTCGCTGCATCGGTGACAAGATTATGGATGCAAGCGAGTCTGGACAAATAATCCAGAAAGATAACCCGGATTATTCGTGGTGGCCTGGAGTAGATTTCACCTCTGTGGTGTATGTTGATGACAAAAACTGTAACCACGGAAGGACAAGTAAAATAGTAGGTGTGAGGCCGGTCACAGGCTCATTTCAATCTTTAACACCGAAAAGAAAAAAGAAGATGGCAGGACTGGAGATGAACAAAAACAAAAACATTTACCATAAGAAAGTTCAGCTGAGCCACTGTCCTTGGTCGGATATGGCTCATATACAATAGGAATCTTCATTGCTCCATATAGTAGCTATATCTGAAATATCTTAGTAATTAGTAAAGAATTGTAGGGTAGAGAGTGTTCACAAGCACACATGTTAAGCAAACTTGATAATGGTACAAATAAGAAAATTTTCAAGTTCAGATGAGCCACTGTCCTTGGTCGGATATAGCCCATAAACAATGGGGTTCTTTATTGGTTCATATACAAAGCATATTTAAAATATCTAAACTATTGGCAAAAAATTGTAGGCTAGGGCGTCTTCACAAGATAAATATTAACGGACGGAGGGACACGGCCTAAGCAATAGCCCTTAGCCATTTCATAGCTGAGGGCTAAAAACCCACAATTTTTCTCTATGACTGTCTCTTATTTGTAGGAGAACTGAGGAAAATTTTGGGACAAATGTTATTTTCAATAGGTGGTGCCGATATGGCTGCGTCCAGTCCTACAAAGGACAGTAACTGAGAGACGATTATGGCGTTTTGGGAACATATGCCCTGGACAAATGTACAACAATGACGAAGGAGATCGAGCCGAACATTACTAATAGTGAAAAAAGGTGATCAGTGAACTTTTCCCTGGAACAACACATGATACTTTCAATCATTCTATCATCCTTCTCAATTTCCACTGACGGACTTGT
The DNA here is from genome assembly GCA_949752745.1 of Protula sp. h YS-2021. Classification (NCBI taxonomy): domain Eukaryota; kingdom Metazoa; phylum Annelida; class Polychaeta; order Sabellida; family Serpulidae; genus Protula; species Protula sp. h YS-2021. The sequence continues at coordinate 9,544,323 of OX457033.1, read as the reverse complement.
ACGCGTAAAGATGCCCAGTTCCTGGCTTGATTGATTGCACCTCACCCCACGATCCCCGGCCTCTCAGTCGGACTATAATTGTTCAGCCAGAGGGTGGCACTGTGACAAGACAACACTGTGGTAAACCCCCCCCCCCATCCCACACTCAGTACCATCTAACCCCCCAATCCCACACTCAGTACCATCTAAACCTCCCCAACCCAGACTCAGTACCATCTAATCCCCCCATTCTATACTCCTTATCATCAAAACCTTCCCATCCCACACTCATTACCATCCTCAACCTCCGCATCCAACACTCAGCACCATCTAAACCTCCCCATCCCACACTCATTACCATCTAAACCTCCCCATCGCACACTCATTACCATCTAAACCTCCCCATCCCATACTCATTATCATCTAAACCGAGACCATCCCACACTCAGTACCATTCTAAACCTCCCCATTCCATACTCATTACCATCTAAACCATCTAAACCTCCCCACTCCATACTAATTATCATCTAAACCGAGAGCATGCCACACTCATTGCCACCTAACCCCCCATCCCACACTCATTGCCCATCTAAACCTCCCCATCCCACACTCGTTACCATCTAAACCTCGAGCGTCACACCGGACCCACTTTTACAACCAATCTCGCTTTCGCCTCTAATTAGGACTCACACCCCCATACTGCTGTCTGTCCAGAGCTAGCCTAATACTTCCCTACTGATAGGGATAATTCTTACTAACACATGTCCTTGACCTTCATCAAATCCCAAACCGGAACAGGGGACAAAATTCTTTTCACATTTGGGGTTTTTTGACTAAAATGCGCAAGAATTTTAATTTCGACTGCATGGGAACCGGATAAAAAATGAAAGAAATGACAGAAGAAATATCGTAATAACAGTTCACACTGGAGACATTAAAGAAATTGAAATTGAAACCTTTGTTAAAACTTTTAAAAAGTTTTTAAAATAGCATACGAGTTCTAAAAAACAATTGCTCTTGGTGAAGAGAAACCTCTATCATTTCTTTTATTTTTACCCTGCTGGTTTGTATTTAAAACAGAGAGTTTTTGCCCATTTTATTTGGAACGTCCACAGTGTGATGTGGCTTATTCACAGTTTCTTGTTCAAGATTTACGCAAAATAAACAGGGCCTCGGGGGGGGGGGATAAACATAGAAGCACAGAAACTCACAAGTCAATACAGAAATACATCAAAATGACTTTGAAAACGATACAGCGCTATTTTTGTTATAATAAACCCCAGGGCTCGAACTTAACTATTTTTGACTCGGAGCCACCGGGCTCCCGGGTCTGAAAATCTGTTAGCCGGGCCCAAAATCTGTTAGCCCGGAGTATACATCTTTGATTAAATAAAAAACAAAAAAGAAAAAAAATCAGTGCATTCCATTTTTTTTATTAATGTCACACTTGTCATAATATGAAATCTAAGTTCTGCCAAGCTTCTTTTTCTTCATTTACGTCTTGTTTGCTATTTTCATTATTTTCCTCTTTTTTGTTCATCATATCGTTTTTCGAACACCTGAAATGCCCGAAAGATCAATAGCATGGCTAGGGTCAAAGCTAAATATTTCTTCTGATCATCACTTAGGCACTTTTCGTTTTTTAGCCCTCCTTTATGCCTTTATACAAATCACTATGATTGTTGCATTGAATTAAATAAAAGTATCTTGCGGAGAAATGTTACAAAAGACAATACAGTGTCATACAGATGTTTCGTGCAGGCGCCAAGAGTACCACTTGTAAACCAAAACCTGCTCCCTAGGAAATAAGTTTGTCATTGTGTACATTGCCGGGTCTTATAAGGGGATCATTCCCAGTTACTTGCTAGCTAATTGTTCTAAAATACGAGCGTATCTATCGTGCAGTAGTACTGACGAGTCGGAAAGGGTATCTCACCTCCACGCTGAAATAACGCGATGTCTTCACTTTTAGAATGTCTGACCACTAAACCCACTTCGTAAATTGGCAGAAAATCCTGCGTCTTGAATGCATTGCACTTTGAAGGGTTTGATGAAGGGTTCCTGATACAAGGGACATGTCTATTCCGACATCCTGTTTTCCACTTCTTATCTTTTGGGACGCTTAGGCTTGCCCTTGAGATATCAGCAACATTATTACATCCTCGAATGGCATGTAATATGTCTCTTTGGGCCTATGCAAGAAATTAACGTTTCCAGAAAATCCGTCAAAATTACTTGAGTGACGATTGTGGGCAACTGGGTCGATTTGTACAAAACATTTACGGAGCGGGGCGATAGTTAATGGAACTCCTGTGTAGCCAAGACAGGTAGTATGCATCGGCAGAATTTCAATTACTTGTAGCAGGAGCAAACTCCAAGGCTGTTAAGTCTATTTTGACTGACTGCGGTAAGCACCGTTTACATGCTAATTCAGCATCAGAGCAATACCCTTTAAAGAATACGGGTCTTTTAACATCATTGCAGGAAAGTTGCAGGCACTTCTTTTGGAATCGTTTTGCCTTAACTTTACTTCTGAAACCAACCATTTCACTCTGTTGCTACACTGTTGTATAGTCACTAATCAATCTATTTTCAATGTCTACAACACAATAAGGAGTGATTCTGTGGCGTAAACATGCATTTCCCAGGTCGCGTTTGATGCGTCCGGCACAAGCCTTCTCCAGGCGAGATATGGTCCACATAAAGTCAGGAAGAGATAGCACCTTATTTTTCAAAAGTACAACCTACTTGCCAACTTGACTGCAATTTGAAGGAACGAAAGGATACGTAAATGCATTGGACCGTGGAAAACCGTTTTGTTTGCATCCAGCTATTTTGTGGATCAGTGATTTCTGTTCACACAATGACTTCCCTTTCTCGTATACAACGCACCGATTAAAAGATGCACAAGAAGTGTAAGCAAAAAAGATTAGTATACTATACATTTTGTAATTGCTTATATAAGTGTATTAGTCATATTCATTTCAGCGTCATAGGAATTGCCATTTCGCATTGCTTATTAACACTTGACAAGCCTTTGGCTTGCAAGGGTTATATGAATTTGTGCGAGCAGCCGTTCATCCTTTTTTTTCTTCTTGACAGTTTTCCGATTTTTTGTGTCTTCTTCTTTTCTGACACTATGAGCCCTAGGACCATGAAACTTGGGACTTATAAAGCACTTGATCTGCACATGTGCATGTCACTTTTTATTTTCATCTTCATTTCGTTTTCTTTGTTAAAACGCCATGTGAAAAGAGTGTATTTTTGCAAGTAAATGAGGAGCATTTAATGTACAGCACAGAACACCACACAGTTGCTGAGCTTTGTGCGAGCTCTCAAAGCTAAAACAGATAACACAGCGTATGCCTGATCAGTCAATCAAACCTTAAGTCAACAAAAAGCAAACATTACGCGACTTATGAGGCGTATTCAAGCAAACCATGTTGTTTGATAATATATTTAGCTGGTATTAAGTTATAAACATATGGAGTTTTTTCTTGACAGTCGTCCGATTTTTTAGAATATTTTAAGCTGCATACATCCTGTGCCATAAGCTCTGTACATATTTGCGTGACACGCTTTATGCATGTTGTAAAATACTTTATATTGTTCGAGAAATAAATCATTGAAGGAAGTATTTTTGCGTTTTAATTTTTTTCAAGTGTTTAACATTTCGCTAGCAAAATACCGTTCTAGTTGTAAGTTGCTTTGCAAAGAAAAGGCCAGAAGCAGTACTGCAATACATTATTTCTGCCCTGCTTTCTTAAGCGTCATGTTTAATGTTTGTGTCATAACATATATAGATCATGAAGCTGGTGTACTTGTTCATATGTGTTCATGCTTGCCCGAATTTAATAGACCCGCTCCAGGATACATCCGGATAACAAATTGCCCTGTTGAAAGATGAACCACTAATTGTATCATAATATTTGCCGTACTGTTATGGTATTCCTATTGTATATGACGTATTCAACCATTTGGATTGCCATTTATCATTATCTATGAAACAGAAAAAATGCGCTTATGTAACTTGTGTTGCAAGCATTAATTACTCTGACACCTCGTTATCAGTACCGTTCTCTGAACACTTTCATACTGATTTATTTAAATATTTATTTCGGCTTGAGGATGCCTGACCGTCTGTCTGTCTGGTTGGTCATGTCCTTTTATGATAACTTTCTTGTGTCGTTACACGAAAAATATTTTACTTAATGTGTATATACAGCTGCAGAATATCAATTGAATGTCCACTACTTAAACACTCAATTCAATGTCGTTATGACAACATTCAGAATGCATCCATCCAATTACCGCATATTGTGTTTAAAGTCATAGGTTTATATGGAAGATTAGCCATGGAATTGTTTTGTCAGCGTTACATGTGGGCAGCCTCTTCCTGTGTTTTAAATCTACCCAAAATTTCTAGAAAAATTTGAAACCTCTTCAAACTTTAAATGTTAATGCTCTTGTCTGGTTTTGATTTGAGTTTTTGAGGTGAAGGTTCGGCACAAACTTTCCCACATTTTTTTTAGTTCTTGCATATACTGTCTGTTTAACAGTAAGTCGTTTCGTATTTGATATTTGCCGAGAAACGTTTTCTTTTTGCATTTATCAAACTGGGTTAAACGTAAGAAAAAAGCTAACACACATGCTTACAAGAAAACAAACAAAGCAGGTGGGATCATTTTGTAACAACAATGTTTAATATAAAGAGTGTGCATTTAGAGAGCATTAGAATTTCGATATACACAAAATCTGCAGTGGCAGTAGCACCTCCACAGGAATAAACCTACAGTTTATATTGTCTTATTTATTACAAGCTGCAAGGTTCAAAACAAACAAAAATCGGAACCTATAATAGACAAATAATCAAACACAACTGACAGATTAGATCTCTCAATTCTTTCATTAGAGCACTATTCACTTAAAGTGTCATGATCTATGACAGTTTTGGTAAACTATCTTCCAAGAAGAAAGCAGGACACAAAGCTTGTCGCGCTTTGTAACAAAAAAGCGCAGTCAGTTTATAATTTGGAATCAGATTAGTTAAAGGTTTGCAATATGTTACCTTTTATGAAGACAAAAAACACCACTTAGCCTAAAGTGGATAAAGAGTGGAAACCTTTCATGGCAGTAAGAGATCACGGCATAGTTGCCAACTATAAAGTCAAAACATTTGCAATAAAACTATTTCTACTAAATTTTAACATGTTACTCTTATTCTACCGACTGACGTTAAGTTTGAATCTTCCATTGATCTGTTAGTGATTGTAATCAGCCATGAAATTCGAAAGTGGTTATTTTAGGAGTAAAAATTTTAAGTGTGTACTTAAGATAATTTACGAAACAGCTGTCACTGCTTTATCGTTTCATTATAATTTATTACACTATTGTTTGGTGCACTGCAATGTATGACACAATTTAACTCTAAGCAGTGGTTTTATCAGTATGCATCAGAATTAATGCATCAGTTGAGGCAGAGCTGCGCAGACAGAAAAATTTTCATCGCTTCAAAAAGAAAATTGGTAATATTATTTTACATCTTTCATGCAGTAGGTAAGTTCTACGGTAACAGCAATAGCAAAAGTAAAGCATTTAGTTTTACAGCAAAATCGGTTGACCATCGGTATGAAAATCTAGCAATGTAAATTACAAAATTTCTATGCCACACCGGCCAGAGTATAAAATTGCATAAAAGTTTTTTTCGTTTTACCAAGGAGGCATTTGGTCAGTTGGATACGGCGTTCCAGAGTTGCTTTGAAGTCAATTGATCGGAATAATTTTCATGGTAAGTAATGAAGCCGCTAGTGCATCCTAAATACAATTTTTTCGCTGTAGCAAAACCGTCTTAAAACGACTTTGCGAGAGTGATCTTGGAGCCAAGTCTTTACGGCGTCAGAAAATATAACACCATTGCCAACGGTACCTCAGCTGTTGTATTTATACAATGCGATGTCAAAAAGTTTCTTCATCAAGATGGACCTAAACAATCTACAAGAGATAAAAAAGTCACGTCAAAAAAAAGTTTTGTAAATTATTCGACGTTATTTTATTATCTTTGACGTAAAAGGCTTTATTGTCCTTATGATTGCTCTAAATGTGATAAAGTGTAGAAAAATACATAATATCATGTAAAAACATTAGTGGCAAATTGTGTCTCGTTCTCTCAGGTCGTATTTGACAGAGAAAGCATACTTGTATATTATTAAATAATTATTGACTTTAACGAATTAATTTAACAATTTTTATTACCTCATGAAACAGATTAATGAATCTTGCTTTGGTATCATGATAAAAAACGACGCCGAAAAGCCAATATCAACAACAACAACAAAACACACTCTCGTTACCACGCCACAGTCACGTTGTGACAAAACGCGTTTCGTGTTGGTTTTCCCCAGATCGTAATTTTAGTGCCTGCTTAGAGCCGTTCTCTTCATATCAGTCCCCGAACAACAGTTAAAAAATAAATCAAATAATTAATTAATTCTAACAGAATGTTTGCTTTCTAAAGCTGTCAGTGTTTTCACTGACAAGAGATATGCACGCATTTAGCACATTCATATCACCAGTCAATTTTTAAAATATACGCCATGATTATAACTCCTTCTTTGTATAACACTTTGCTAAACACTTTGTATCTGACGATATTTGACTGATGACTTTCACTAAAACACAACGAGCAATCAGTCAGACATACTAACCTACCAATACACTGACGCATTTTCTAGTCGATGCCGAACGGTGGTGTTTGGCTCAATTTATCTCTATTATTTAAAAGAATTGAAATTTTCAGAGCATACCAAAAAGATTTTCATAATTTTATGGGAAGCCATTTTCAAGTACCTAATGTGTCCAGATCATCTTGTTAACACTGAGTTGTTGGCTGTGCAGCCTAAACTGTTTCTGTAATCTGATATGTTTTCCCAATTTATATAAACAGCAATCCGAATCCCACAAGAGAGCGGAATAACCCATATAGACAAAAACCATAAAATAAATTTATGTCTTCCTCCATACCGTATATGGCGTGTGGCTTGAAACTACAAGTCACGACGGCCTCAAGTGGTTACTCCTTACTTTACAGCCTGTAGAGGTTCTAGTTCCTCTACCGGTTTTTGAGACAGTGGTCACCTTTAGGTAAAGACAAAAATGTATATTTTTTCACCGAATTATATTTTTTCACCGAATTTGTGCTCACTATTTTATCCTCGTACCTAAAATAGTGTAGGGATAGAAGTATTCTGAAAACCATCCAAATTAAAAACAAAAAATCGGAATAACTACAAAAGGTTATCCATTTGGAAATGTTTTCCTGTAGCTACACAATTATATCCATTTCTCAAATGAAATTTCCCAGTGGGAATAAGGTACCAGAAGTAGCAAAAGCAATATCTGATAGGCCACTAAGTTCAAGAAAAATTGAATGTACCATCTGTATTTCCAAATCGATTTTTCAATCAAGAGTTGAGTTAGAGGACTAAAGCGTTTCAACACACTTCGAAAACGTTTTAGCTTTAAAGTCGCATTGTGGGAATACTTTGATTTATTTCAAGCAAGCATTGATGAATACAGAACTGCATTCTTAGGTAAGAAAACAATTAACCGTCTATAAGATTGACACTATAGCATGCTTAAGGTTTATATTATTCGATATGCAAAATGTGCTTGGATTATTTGCTTTGTGCTCAATTCATAACTTTTTATTAATAGCGTTTAAACTGCTTTAACTGTTTGGATTAATAATGAAATATTAAGGATATGCTGTAATGCTTACAATCATGGCGCTTAGGCCTGCTCTAAGAATTTGATCAGCATAACAAAAAACGCAGGGCCATTGGCAAAAGTCAAGTAAGCGTTAAGTAGATTTGAGCGATACGCAGATTTGATTCATCGATCAGTCTATTTTACTTGATTAAACAAAGTAATCTGATTCGAAGAAATAACTTTGTAATATTTGCACGAAGATTATGGATAATGTCATTACTGTATGTGAAAGATTGCTTTAGCATTTTTTGCAAACTCTTTAATGGATTCAGATAACTATTGAGCTAGCACGTTTGCACATCATTAAGCAAAGTTTGGAAGTTTTGTATATAATTCAAACTCATTTTAAGACAAAGAATCTGAGTTTAAAAAAATTCTCCTTCATTTAAATACGAGATCCTCTTTTCTTTTCTTCTCTGCAAATTGTTTCCCCAAAACTCGTCAAAAAACGGGAACATTGTTCAACACGCAAATCCTTCCACCTAGCATCCACCTACCGCACACAAAGCGCCTGTAACACGCTAAAGGAGCGTTAGTGCAAGCAAATACCTTAACCTTTAATGCCCTTCATTCCATGTGCAGCTTTCGTTTCGTTTAAAATTTGCCATTAACTAAAATATTTGCAAGCTACAGGTTTGAAGTGCATTTGGAAAGGCGGAGAGAGAGAGACGGCGTGCTAAAGAACTGCATCTGTAAAGTGGGTGCTTTGAGCACCGAAAATGGACTTTATAAAAGTGAGTTTATAGAAGCATATGTATAATGATTATATTAAATACGAAAACCATATGCGATAATTTTACGGGTATTTCACGGTAAAACTTCCGCATTTCTTTTGTTTTCACTTGTATTTGAGATTCGTTTTCATTTTGTTCAACACCGCGGCAGCAAAATCTTAATTTCTTGATTGTACTAAGTTTCTACTCAGCCCACAATGCAGAGCGTGAGACGTTTAAAAGAAATCGTTATGATGAAACTATGGGAAATATTGATGAGCTATCATTAACGCACATTTGAGATGCAGAAGTTACTACCTCAACCATCGTGGGGTAAAGTAATTACGTCTCGAAACGTTAAATTTGAATAAATGTACTTATCTATAAGAATATTATTTTTTCTTATTATCAAGAATATCCGTGGGCATTGTATCCAGCAGTAATAGCGAAGACATTACAAAACTGAAAACAGAAACCGACCAATTTTGATAAAAATTAGATTTGGTAGAAAACCTTATGGCCATCATTGCTATCAAACATATTTGGGATAGATTTGTGGAACGTACAGCATTTTTTGTCTCTTAAAGCTATCTGTTTATTTGGCCAGTTTTGCAGAACCGATAACGAAAATTACTGGAGCTCCACTAAAGTTATATTTGGGATGGAAAAAAGAGGGGAGGAAGAAAAGAAAGTCTTAATGTGCTGATTTTTTCGTATACTTTTGCTCAAACCGGTTTACTATATATATATATATATATATATATATATATATATATATATATATATATATATATATATATATATATATATATATATATATATATATATATATATATATATATATATGATAGTTTTTGAGAGGCAGAACTACAAATATGGCCTATAAAACCCATGATGGGAGACAATGAAAAAGGACGCATAGAACGGGGTTTGAATTCACGACCTCGTGATTATCAATTCAATACGCTAATCACATCGCCAATCCGGCCCTATAGCCTAAAACTGGTGAAGAAGGCCCAAGTAGGAGTACATTATGGTTTCTCTGAAATTTCACCGTTTTCACCAAATTACGGCCAGTGAAATTGCAGAGTTTTGAAGGAAATATTCGTCTCAATTTCAAACCCAAATGGATCGGAAAAGTAGCAATTTTTGTGTTTTCTTAGATTTGACAAATATTTTGGCTAAGGCACAAGCTGCGTGGATGATTACCCTTGTAACATTTCTGTAAAGTTTCAAAACAATCGGGCCAGAAATGTAGGAAGTGTTCCAGTTTGAAAAATTGCTTACAGGAACACACGTACAATCACATACACACATAATGGACGACAGACGGATGGACAAATGATAGTTATATATATATATATGACGTGTGTTGAAAAAACTTAGATGACTATTTCAACTTGTGTTTGCAACAAGAATACCTGTTGTGACCAGACGCAACTTAGCTGATATAACATTGATATCTAACAATAATATAGCAATAATTACACCAAAATTCTATTAAAGTAAAACCAGCACCCATGTCATTTTGGGTAAAAATTATGCTTGGGCAACATTTTAAAATCTTTGGCTCATAGGATTAGACTAAATTAACCCAGATGCATCCACCGTTTCGAAGATGAGCTATTTTAAAAATTGATCAATGTAGCGAACTATAAATCGGCCAATTTGGCAATTCAGAGTTATTTTTAGAACATGGCTATAGAACAGGATGGAGAGTTTGAAAATAAAATTCAAATCATTATCTCTTTGCATTGTCCAGATGACCATTTCTTCCGAAATTTGACCAAATCATACCTTAATTTATGATTTGCATGATGGAAAATTTGAAAATGGGCCCGAATCATCGTAGTGTCTTCCAGGTTTTGAGGTATAGAACATTTTCCGAAATTTGACTAAATTAGTCGTCTTTCCTACAGCTTCCAAACTTCAAAGTTTTGGTATTCGTCATTTCTTTAAATCTCAAAAAGTACTGTTAGGTATGCACCAGATTAGAGAAAATCCATATTAAATCTGGAAGCGTTACGGCAAAAGACATTCCAGTCTTACCTTTTAGAAAATGGATAACTGAAAAAATCAAGGTCTGAAAGTGTAAGCGTTCACAATTAATTTCAAAGCGATTAGGCAAAAAACTTAGTGGATCACTCGTGTGGAACATCAACAGAATTCGAGCAACATTCTGAGTAATGACACTTTGAAAGAATGTCTAACGCATCTACATACAAACGTGCATGTGTACACATATACAAGCATACATAAACACACACGCATACATACCATTAATTATATACAAGCATATATATATATATATATATATATATATATATATATATATATATATATATATATATATATATATATATATATATATATATATATATATATATATATATATATGCTTGCATATAATTAATGGAATGTACGCGTGTGTTTATGTATGCCTGTATATATGTACACATGCACGTTTGTATACATATAGAAATGTACCCCCAGCAATACGGGAACCATTTTTGCTAAAAAAACAGTATTAGGGAGACCAAGAGTAGGTCTCTTTAATTCTTAAGGTGTTTAACCTTAGGAAACTACACAACAAACAAAAAAACGCACGATTCCACAGCATAGTGAATACAACATATTTTGTTTTACAATTAAATTTTTGTGTTTCCACTTGATAACAAACTTTTAATTTGATCCTAAACTTTAGGCCGTGTACAAGTACAAGTGCCAAAAAAATCAGCTTTAAGTAGATCCGTTTTTAATTGAAATCTGCTATACGTTATGTATTAAAAAAATTATAGCAACCAGTATTTTTTCCTTAAATGTTCAAGATGTTTACACATAGTTTAGCATGAAATTGAAGAAAAAGGTCTCTCTGAGTGCTATGTATAAGGCATGGTCCCCCTATGACTGGTTTCAGATCTCTCTCTCTCTCTCTCTCTCTCTCTCTCTCTCTCTCTATATATATATATATATATATATATATATATATATATATATATATATATATATATATATATATATATATATATATATATATATATATAATATATATATATATACATATATATATGTGTGTGTTACAGCGGATCTGTAGCATCAGCGGATCTATAGATTCGCTGTTTCACTTAGCGGATCTGTAGATCCGCAAAAAACTTTCAGCGAATCTATAGATCCGCTGGATTTTGGGTGCGAAAATTCAACAGACCCGCTGAAATGGTTGTGAACCTTGAAATTAACGTCGGCAAATAGTGAGTTATAAGTGTCTTACTCAGTGTTATTGTTTCTTCATGGATTTGATGATAGTATTACTCTGAATTATATTCTGCTGTAAAATCAAAACCAACCAACACACTTTAATGAAAAGTACTAATTTTATTGAGCAACATAAAACTAAATTATGAATATTACAACATTTAACGTGTTCAAGAAACACTTATGAACGTTACCTACAAAACTCAATTACAATTCTTCTTCTTTATCCCAAGGTAACAACACGCCGATTTCACAATGATGCAGTTTACTTCAACATAGCGATTGCTTTGCGCCAACAAACCTTGCAACTGTTTTCAAACACAATTTTTACATATTACACTATTACTTTTCTTACGCTTTATTTTTGCATGATATACTTGCATGACAACGGGAGTTGCAATTTACCTTTGCTTTGAAACACCTGCACCTGTTTGTCTGACAGCGTTTACTACCAGAACAGTTGCACCTTAGAAAACCTTGGCCCCCACAGTTTGACTCAAACTGAACAGCCTGTCTCAGCGAAACCTCGGAATTTAAGTTAAGGTCATTTTCATTGATGAGCTTGAAAGCACACAGATCGAATTGGTTTCAGGAATATTAACCCTTTAATATTCCTCCTCGAACCCCGATAGTGTACGTATCATTTTCGTTGCGGTTTCGAACAACACCAAGAATATTGCGGGAGCACCACGTCCACGGTCAACAAGTGGAACTGTAACAGTAACATTGTCCCCAGTAACAGCAGCTTTCATTACTATGTGGCTTTGCTTTACCATTCGTTCGGCTTGGCTTACTTGGGCTTTCGAGACTGTTTTGCGCTTATTTGAAATGTCGTTTATTCTTCCCAATATGGGTGAAATTGGTGTCGGCACTTCGGTAGCCGGAACATCAGGCAGCTCGGCGGCCAGGACAGTTGGCACTTGACCATCGGTAGTCGGCGCGGGACCATCGGCAGTCTGTGCTGGAATCTGGGCATTCGGCACTTGACCATCGGAAGTATCTGGACCATCGACAGTCGGCACTGGATCATCGGAAGCATCTGGACCATCGGCAGTCGGCACGGAACCATCAGCAGTCTGCGTGGGAACATCGGTAGTCGGCTCTTGACCATCGGCAGTCGGCGCGGGAACATCATCCAACACCGTAGGTTACAGGGCCGCCAGCAGGTCATCCTCTGTCTCCATTCTCTCCAACACCTTATGTGGTAAACTGGACGATGTGAGATCAATTTTGGCTTCAGAACCAAACAGAGCCGCAAATGACGAACACCTTATGCCACTGTGGTAAATGGAATTCTTCTGAAATTGGACAAACTTCAGCATTAAAGCTCAGTTATGTGTGTTGTTTTTACCTGACCAGGCTATAAGCATATCTTTGATGTCCCCATTTGCTCTTTTCACGGACCCCCTAGCTCTGTGGATAGTGTGGCTTGCATGGACAATAATGAGTTCGTGCCAGAGGAGTTTCAGTTTGCTGACAACTGCTGCTGTGAATTCAGTTCCGTTGTCGGATTGCAAAATAGATGGGGGCGCTCAAATTGGGAAATATGTCCATGAGCTGAAACGATACACCAGCAGCACGTTTAGTAGGGAGGGGGAGCAGCAAACAAAATTTAGTCAGGTGATCCTGATACACCATTATGAATTTGTTTTCTCCGTTGGGCATTGACCGCATATCTATCAGGTCAAGCTGGCTCCTAGAACAGCAATCTTTGGTCAAAATAGGACGGACTATAGTCCCTTTTGTAGTAGGTCGTTTTCGCTTGCGTTGGCATTCTACACAAAACGATTTGAAGAGAATTATAGCATCATCAGATATGTTTGCATATTTCTTTTGAATTTCTATGCGTATTTTGTCTCTTCCCCCGTGTCCGGTGGAAACATGGGCCCCTTTCAAAGCATCAAAAACGTTCTACAAAGCAACGTTATATTTCGGGGTTTCGTCTTGTGAATTTTGTTTTCTGATGACCTTCTGAACGTCACCACATACAAGGACGTCGTAAGTTTGAACTAGATAATACTGAGCTCTTGTCTTTGTTTTAGCTACTTTCGCTTCCATGATATCACTAATCAGCTTGTCATACTGTTCTTTTGGAATCAAAGCACTTTTTATGTCTTTTTTGGTAGAAAACTGCCTGAACAACTCCTGTGTAAAGCGAATTTCACTCTCATTCGTCATTTTTGCAATAAATTGGAGTTTACATTTTTTATTTTACATCCGATTTAAATATCCGTTATATTCTGAGCAGTTTGTTTTTTTCAAATCAGTTTCTAGTATGATTTGATCGGGCCGAAAACCGCATTTTATAAGGGCAGGAGTACCTGTTATCGGATAAGTTACCGATCCAATAATATCTTAACTGCAAGGCTTTCTCCAATAAATCTTCTGGAGCAAAGAGAATTGTTTCTAATAGAACAATCCTGAGAACCCGGAATCGATCAGATTAACCCATAACTCGTAATTGCAATTGTTTTCAAATAGCAAATTACGCATAAAATTCCGAAGTGCAATCAATTTCGTAATCGCTGCTTTAATTAGTAATCAAAAGCACATTGATTTTTATGATCGATAGATCAGTGGAGCATTACCCTAATGGTAGATCAAGACAATGTCAGTATAATGAAGTGTAGATCACAAGGTGGTCGTTTCTTTTAGTTGTAAATAACAAGGGCATCAAAGTTGTAATTAGTTCACTGAAATCTAGCTTTGTGATGGTTATTTTCAAGGTTCGCAATCACTTCAGCGGATCTGTCTCACCCAAAATCAGCGGATCTATAGATTCGCTGAAATTTTTAGCGAATCTACAGATCCGTTAAGTGAATCAGCAGATCTATAGATCCGTTGAAAATTTCAGCGAATATATATATATATATATATATATATATATATATATATATATATATATATATATATATATATATATATATATTATATATTAATTTTGCTGGCTTTATGACTAAATAATGTACGAAGGAATATGATATTGGTAGAGGCAATACAAGTACTGGTTATACAACACTCTATGTTATTATTAATTCTTTCAACATTGTAAAAGTTTGCAGGTGCATGAATAATTTTTATGCATATGTTTATGCAATCATGATGCTAGACTGCGGTCGCGGGGATAAAGACTGTAACATCTATGGCAGATACGCTTACAGGCAACAGTCAGGTAAGCAATTCGGTATGGAACTGACACTTCTTTTTCACATCTGCAAAGAATTTATTGTTTGAATTTTTTTATTTTTAAATAAGTAAGCGATACCTGGTGCAACTAGTGAAAAATTCCCTTAGATTACATGATGCATAAAAACCTTCAAGTAGTTAGGAAACGAGAATTCCAGCTCACTTTTTGACGTCATAATGACGTCAGACTCCCTCACCCCTCCTCCCCCTAGGAGGCACAACCCTAACCCTAACGAGAGTTCCAACTCACCTGTCAATCACTGTGACCTCATAAGTCACGTGACCTGTCAATCATTATCGGTCATGTGACCCCCCAAGGGTATACCATGCGACCCCCCTCCCCAAGGGCATACCTTGGGACTCCCCTCCCCAAGAGCATACCATGGTGGGGACCCCCCTAGCACGTGATTCATTAGCCTTTATAAGCACATTGTGTGTGCACAAGTGCTCCATTCTTGCTGTGGCTGTTGTTGGATACACATGGAAAAAAGGAAGTGAAAACATTTTCTCTTGCTGTGGTTGGATACACATGGAGACGAAGTGAAAGATTGGCTGTTCTTTGGAATACACATGGAGACGAAGTGAAAGATTGGCTGGAAAACACGAGTGAGGAAGGGTCGTGGTAAGTGACATTTTTTTAAGCTTCTCCGATTCACAACATGTGTTCAAATGAGAGGACCAGCTCTCCTCCATTCAAAGACGTGATCAGCCTACATACTCTGTGACTATGTGACATCATGTGAAATTATGTGACATTATGTGACTATGTGACACTATGTGACACTGTGACTATGTAACATCATATGAGGACTATGTAAAGGCTATGTGAGGACAATTAGTCTAAATATGTATGTAATTATCAGATCGTTCACCAGACCTGCCCTTTTAACTCACCTGGTAACGCGTGAGACTCGTTGGTGGAAGATTGGTAGTTCGATTCCACCTATGGGCAAACATAACTTTTTGTTTTGTTTTTTTTGTTTGTTTTTTTTTAACATAGTGGCCATATTTCTATGACTATTTTCACTAGTAATATTTAATTAGTCATATTTCAGTGGTTCTACTACAGCAACCACTCACACACACAGCATAGGAATAAGTACATGAAAGACTTCAGAGCATGGGAACGATCAATAAATTTGAGAACATCAAAGACCACAGAGCGTGAGAACGATCAATAAATTTGAGAACATCAAAGGCCTAGACCGTGGGAACGATCCCTAAACTTGACAGCGTAAGACTTCAGAGCGTGGGAACGGTCAATAAATTTGAGAAGGAATGAGATTTTCTCCATGCTAAATCTAATGTTATGTTTTATGTTATAGTAGTGGGAAAATGATGGTTCTAAAGCACATTTAAGAAATTTAGTTTTGGAAAACACATAATGTATAAAATAAGTTGTAGCATTTTACCATGCTAGTAATTTGAATGCATTGAAGTAATAGTAGGGGAAGAATGATGCTTCTAGACCAACTTTAACAAATTTAGTTTTTGACAACATATCATATATCAAATAAGTTTTAGTATTTTAACATGCTACTTATTCGTATTCTTTCGTGGAAAATCAGGGTTCTAAACCAACTTTAACAAATTTAGTTTTTGAAAACATATTCTGCCATGGTACGCGGGAAAATTTGAGATTTTTGCATATTTACACGTTTCAGACGATTCTACCACTTCGTTGGTTGGTTGATTGTTGGAAAATGGGAGGTTACAATGTGGTTAGTTATGTAGGAAGACCACGCCCATTCAAACATGTGTTCGAATGGCAAGCCCATTCAAAGACGTGTTCGAATGGCAAGACTATTCAAAAGACGTGTTCGAATTATTTTTGGAACATATTACGTCATTGTATTGTTCAACAATTTTTTTAACAAGTTCAACAATTGTTCAACAAATTGTTCAACAAGTTGTTCAACATGTTAAACATGTTAAACCTGTTCAACATGTTCAACATACTGTTCAACATGTTGTTGTATATAGAACTATGTTTAAAGACTTTCTCATCATTTGAATAGTGTAGGTTGAACCGAAAGGATGTATAAATGCAACATTTGTTCGAAATCTTACAATTGGCCACAAAGTTTTAAAAGGCACTTAAAGGATGCTCTTGCTTCAGAAATGGATGAAGAATCGGATATTGAAAACACTGTAAAACTACCTATCACTGAAAATTTAGATGAATATTCTAACATATGGATCAGTGTGGTGAGGATGATGATGACAGGAGTTCTGAAAGTGAGTCAGAAACAAACTCTGAAAGTGAGTCAGAAATAGACTCTGTTTGGCATGATATGGTTCAAGAAGTCTACGATGACTATGATGACATATTTCAAGAAAAGATTTTAGAATATGAAGAACAAGGACATGAAGATGCGCGTGAAATAGCAAGTGATGACCTTATATCCATTTATAAACATGGACTAAAACAACTGTTTATGAGACTATTCAAATATACCCAACGTCTAGAACAAAATCAACATTATCAAAAGATTTTAGAGGACTATAATTACTTTGTTGATGAAAAACATTATAAGCATTCAAAGGCACTAAAGGCGGCTATAAGGATAAACAATGCATTCTTTGAAGAGCTACTAGATGAGGAAGAGGAGGATGACAGCAGTGATGAAGAAAGTGGCATGGACAGTGAACATAGTGAAACAGATGAGAAAATTGGACTTATTTGACTAAACTTTATAATAAAGACTTCACAAATGTTGTAATATTTTATTACTTAAGCGTTGTGTAATATGTGTCTTGCTTTGCAACATATGAAGTCGCGAGAGGCTAAGGTCCCTGGTGCGGTGTTAATTCACCCGTAAACCATATATCATATATCATATATTATAATTAATTTTGTATTATTATGTATTATATTCAAGTATTGTATGAGAAAAATAAAAAGTTGAAAAGCATCATATGTGTTTTTATTGAATATTACAAATATGTGCAATTATGATAAAAACAAAAATATTTCAAATAAATATTATGTTAATACATGTGCAGACTCACAAGAACTTAATAAGTTTGTAAATGTTATAAAAACTTACTTCACATCAACATAGATAATGTTAATTCGTTTGATAGCCTACATATGAAACATAAAGGCAATTTTATTTGAACTACATATCAAATGTACATGTCCATATGAGTCAAAGCTAAGTTTCAAGTTCTTGTCAAGCTTCAAAAACTTCGCTCCAATCTTCTGCACTGAGGGTGATGAAATCATAGCATCCACTAAGCTCGTCATGCTGTTAAGACTGTATACAGTCATCTCGCTCAATGCATTTCTACTCAACCATCTTCTGGCAGTCACTGCATTTATACACATCCATTTTCTGAAGCATGAGACCCACTGACGTCATTTGATTCTTCAGCATTTGCCAATTTTGCAATGACAACAAAATTCCCTTTTTGGTAAGATGTAACCTCCCAGATGTATGATCCGTAATATATTCACGAATGTTAACAATCAGTTTCTGTTGATATTTCGCCAATTTAATATATATTTCTCCATTAATGGGTATCATAACCGGTAAATCGTCTGCACTCTTCTTCTTCGTGGACTTTGTAGTGGCAGCTTTACGCTCCGGTTCTCGCTTCATTTTAAGCTCTGTCTTAATTTTTCGTTTTTTACACCGTGGCGTCATAGCTGGTAACTCATCTCTTTTTATCTTTCTAAGATGCAGTCACTTTTGACGTTGCTGACGTGACTTCACCTTAGACTTTACCATGGGCATTGCCTTAGACTTTGCTGTAGGTATTGCCTCAGGCTTTACTTTTAAATATTCTGTAGAAATTGTCTCAGACTTTTCTGCAGGCATTGGCATAGATTGTAGTTGTTGTTCACTCACTGCAGAATTGTTCACTCTTCAGTATCTTGATACAGAATGTGTGTTACGTCTGAGGGTAGGTGCCTTTTATCCTCTATAGGGAGTTGTCACACTTGAGGTTGGACACACTATGCCCTAATATGTTTAGAAATAACTTTACCACATGCAACTTTGTGGCCAATTGTAAGATTTTGAACAAATGTTGCATTTATACATCCTTTCGGTTCAACCTACACTATTCAAATGATGAGAAAGTCTTTAAACATAGCTTTATATACAACAACATGTTGAACATGTTCAACAACATGTTGAATATGTTGAACATGTTAAAGAATATATCGAACATGTTGAACATGTTAAACATGTTGAACATGTTTAACATGCTCAACAACTTGTTGAACAATTTGTTGAACAATTGTTGAAATTGTTAAAAAATTGTTGAACAGTACAATGACGTAATATGTTCCAAAAATAATTCGAACACGTCTTTTGAATGGGCTTGCCATTCGAACACGTCTTTGAATGGGCTTGCCATTCGAACACATGTTTGAATGGGCGCGGTCTTCCTACATAACTAACAACATTGTAACTTCCCATTTTCCAACAATCAACCAACCAACGAAGTGGTAGAATCGTCTGAAACGTGTAAATATGCAAAAATCTCAAATTTTCCCGCGTACCATGGCAGAATATGTTAAAAAAACTAACTTTGTTAAAGTTTATCTGGAACCCTGATATTCCCACTACTATGACTTCAGAGAATTCGAATAAGTAGCATTGTAAAATGTCTAAACCTATTGTATTCATAATATGTTTTCAAAAACTAAATTTGTTAAATTTGGTTTCGAAGCATCATTTTTCCCATACTATGACTTCAGAGCATTTGAATAAGTAGCATGGTAAAGTGCTAAAACTTATTTTATAAATCATATGTTTTCAAAAGCTAAATTTGTTAAAGTTGGTTTAGAACCCTGATTTTCCCACTACTATGACTTCAAAGCATTCGAATAAGTAGCATGTTAAAATGCTAAAACTTATTTTATACATCATATCTTGTCAAAAACTAAATTTGTTAAAGTTGGTCTAGAAGCATCGTTTTTCCCCTACTATGACTTCAAAGCATTCGAATTAGTAGCATGGTAAAATGCTAAAACTTATTTTATATATCATATGTTTTCCAAAACTAAATTTGTTAAATGTGATTTAGAACCACCATTTTCCCACTACTATAACATAAAACATAACATTAGACTTAGACTTCGCACGCTCTGAGGTCTTTCGCTCTCAAATTTATTGATCGTTCCAATGCTCGGAGGTCTTTCATGTACTTATTCCTACGCTGTGTGTGTGAGTGGTTACTGTAATAGAACCACTGAAATATGACTAATTAAATATTACTAGTGAAAAGAGTCACAGAAATCTGGCCACTATGTTAAAAAAAAACAAAAACAAAAACAAAAAAAAACAACAACAAAAAAAAAAAAAAAAAAAAAGAAGCTATGTTTGCCCATAGGTGGGATCGAACCACCAATCTTTCGCCAACGAGTCTCACGCGTTACCAGGTGAGTTAACACGGCAGGTCTGGTGAACGATCTGATAATTACATACATAGTTAGACTAATTGTCCTCACATAGCCCTTACATGGTGTCACATAGTCATATAGTCATATGATGGTACATAGTCACATAGTGTCACATAGTCACATAATGTCACATGATGTCACTTAGTCACATAGTATGTAGGGAGATCACGTCTTTGAATGGAGGGGAGCTGGTCCTCCCATGTTGTGAATGGGAGAAGCTTAAAAAAATGCCACTTACCACGAATCTTCCTCCCTCACGTGTTTTCCAGCCAATCTTTCACTTCGTCTCCATGTGTATCCAACAACAGCAAGAGCAAATGTTTTCACTTCCTTTTTTCCATGTGTATCCAAGCCACAGCAAGAATGGAGCACTTGTGCACACACAATGTGCTTATAAAGACTGATGAATCACGTGCTAGGGGGTCCCCACCATGGTATGCCCTTGGGGAGGGGGTTCCCATGGTATGCTCTTGGGTAGGGGTCCCCATGGTATGCCCTTGAGGAGGGGATCCCATGGTACACCCTTGGGGGTCCCAATGGTATGCTCTTGGGGAGGGGGTCCCCATGGTATACCCTGGGGGGGGGGGTGCCCATGGTATGCTCTTGGGGAGGGGTCCCATGGTATGCCCTTGGGGAGGGGATCCCATGGTATACCCTTGGGGGGTCCCCATGGTATGCTCTTGGGGAGGGGGTCCCCATGGTA
Organism: Protula sp. h YS-2021; assembly: GCA_949752745.1. NCBI lineage: Eukaryota > Metazoa > Annelida > Polychaeta > Sabellida > Serpulidae > Protula > Protula sp. h YS-2021. The sequence continues at coordinate 9,523,307 of OX457033.1, read as the reverse complement.
TGTCCTAGGGGGTCCCCATGGTATGACGGTATGATAGACAGATGGTAGAAGTGTTGCCCATAGGTGGCATCGAACCACCAATCTTCCGCCCACGAGTCCCATGTTCTACCAGGTGAGCTACTCGGGACGTAAGGTGAATGTTCTGGAAAACATTCATCATATAGCGTTAGGGTCGCATTGCCGATGATGATTGACAGGTCACGTGACTGATGACGTCACAATGATTGACAGGTGAGTTGGAACTCTCGTTAGGGTTAGGGTTAGGGTTGTGCCTCCTAGGGGGGGGGGGGGGGTCTGACGTCATTATGACGTCAAAACGTGAGCTGGAACTCTCGTTTCCTAATTACTCCTTCATTAAAAGCGCTGACTTGCTGTGCGAAAAGTTATCATAATCTGGTTAAACCATATAAAATTTAAGATTAGAAGGATATACACATTTCCTGTTTGTAAAGTCAATGCTGAGTGCAACCATACAGTTGTCAATCAAGATTATAAAGCGAGCAGAGATATGTAGTGGTTGGTCATATTAACAGACATTCAGCTGTCTTAAAATTTAAAAGCATTTGAAATGAGGTAAAAAGCTATTAAAAAATCTAGGAAGACAGTATAAACGGTAAGTGGTAAACGTTTAACTACGGAGAGTAAAATACAAACAGAAAAATGCTATAATAACAGTGAAAATTTACTTACATTTAAACCTTCAGATACCTTTTTTGACGAAAAACAGACAATACCAGCCACAAACGGTTCTTGGAAAACGACAGTGCATTTCCTCGTGTTTAAACGAGACCATTAATAAGACAATGTTAACACATAAATATATTTATAACATAACATGAGTAATTAATAATAAGAATGTTATATTAAATTGACTCAATCTGATCATATTTCATTATAATTACATTAAGCTGAATGTGGGAATTTATTTCCTGAATAACAGAAGTTAAGACGAAATTATGCAAGAAATTACACACAAGACAGTAATTGGACAGAAATTAGACAAACTTATTGCTAATATTCAATTAATGTATTCATCAAACACTGTAGGCCATCTCTAAGGATAAAAAATTTTTATCCATAAAAATTAAATTTAAAATACCATATTCATGGTAAAACTGGTTTAATATGTAATATCTGTGACTACTAACGAAACATCTAAGCATAATTCATTTCAGACCGGGTTTTAGCTCCATGCTTTCCATGGAAGATATCTGAGTTAATAATTACAGCTTCCTCAATATTGCATGCTTGCAATGAAAATGCTTATTACTATTTTTTTATTTAATTAAAGTTTCTAAAAGTAACATGTTGGTTCCAGCTGTTAATAGAAACGGTTGATATATTGATGTGTGGGTAAATCGTGGGACTTGGCTCTTTGAGTCGGGCATGCGTGGACGGCCTGTGATGGAACTGCGCAGCGCCGCATTTATTGACCTTCCATCCCGCCCCCTCCCCTCCCCTGAACTATGGTCTATCGCTATTGCACAAGCACAACGTTTTGCCCTATCAGACACTGTTCACCACGTTTTTCACGTAACAACTGTTGTGACACAAAGCTAAAAGGGTTTTACCACAAAGCTTCCGTGAGCACTACGCTGGCTTATCCTAACGGTGTTCCTGTGGTGCTGGCTTATCCTTACGATGTTAGTGTGGTTCTGGGTTATCCTTACGATGCTCCTGTGGTGCTGCCTTATCCTTACGATGTTTCTGTGGTGTTGGCTTATCCTTACGATGTTCCTGTGGTGTTGGCTTATCCTTACGATGTTCCTGTGGTGCTGGCTTATCCTTACGATGTTAGTGTGGTTCTGGGTTATCCTTACGATGCTCCTGTGGTGCTGCCTTATCCCTACGATGTTCCTGTGGTGTTGGCTTATCCTTACGATGTTCCTGTGGTGTTGGCTTATCCTTACGATGTTCCTGTGGTGCTGGCTTATCCTTACGGTGTTCCTGTGGTGCTGGCTTATCCTTACGATGTTCCTGTGGTGCTGGGTTATCCTTACGATGTTTCTGTGGCCCTTGCTTATCCTTACGATGTTCCTGTGGTGCTGGCTTATCCTTACGATGTTCCTGTGGTGCTGGGTTATCCTTACGATGTTCCTGTGGTGCTGGGTTATCCCTACGATGTTCCTGTGGTGCTGGCTAATCCTTACGATGTTCCTGTGGTGCTGGCTTATCCTTAATAGCGCCTAATGACTCACTACTTTACTCTCCGAGCGCACTACTTTACTCTCCGAACGCACTGCTTTACTCTCCGAGCGCACTCCTTTACTCTCCGAGCGCACTCCTTTACTCTCCGAGCGCACTGCTTTACTCTCTGAACGCACTGCTTTACTCTCCGAGCGCACTCCTTTACTCTCCGAGCGCACTGCTTTACTCTCCGAGCGCACTGCTTTACTCTCAAAACGCACTACTTTACTCTCTGAACGCACTCCTTTACTCTCCGAGCGCACTCCTTTACTCTCCGAGCACACTGCTTTACTCTCTGAACGCACTGCTTTACTCTCTGAGCGCACTGCTTTACTCTCTGAACGCACTACTTTACTCTCTGAACGCACTGCTTTACTCCCCGAACAGCGATTAATCTCCATGCAGTTAGATACACCCATCACTTTGCTCCATGATTGATAGTATTAAGAGAAATTGAACACTTAATTGTTGAAAGAGTTATGTTGATTTGACAGTCCGGCGGAGGAGAAGATGAGAGGAGACGTGATCAAGAAGAAAATCAGAGGCTTAGGGATGAAAAACATGCGGCGTAAGAACTCCTTATAAACATGCTTTGTACACGGAAGTAATTCAGCAGCATACAGCAGGCGCGAAACTCACTGCATCATCTTATGTCAATGTTCTACTCCCGCTTGCAGTTATAGTTTGCACATGACGTAGGACTATGAAATTTGGCACAGAGATAGAGAGTGATGAGATGTCGTGAAATCCGCAAAATTTGTTTACCTTGACCTTGGAGGTCCAGGTCATTTTTTTTTAATTTTTTTTACCTCAAAGTGGTTTCCAGAAAACTACTCCTGCAGGGTTTGTCGTAGCAAGACGGCATTTGGCAGAGACATAGAGGACAATGAGTTGTCGTGAAATCTGCAAATTTTTTTGACCTTGAACCTAAGAGGTCAAGATCAAAGTGAGGTCAAAAGATTGTTTGAAACGCCTATTAATCAGTATCCATAAAGTAGCTCTGAAGGTGCTTAAATCCCAGTTTGAAAACGTACTCAGTAGTGTGTAAACTTTCATCCTTAGTCTTGACCTTGATCTTCTGGGTCACAGTCAAGGTCAAAAATGGGAAGCTGACTATTATCTCGAAAACGTTTGGATTTTGGGTTCAATTTGAACCCGTTGGATCAAAGCACCGATAAAGAAGGGGTACTTAGTGACTTCGAGGTTTTTTTTTCATGATTTAATACAAATATTTTCTGTAATGGTTTGTGCACGTGGGTCAATTCCGCTGTGTAGCGGAATTCTGTCTAGTTACATTACCGTCTGGCAAGTGCTATATCACCGGACCCACAACCACTTATATTGCATGGGTAAATTATTTCTCTAATACCTTTTACTCGTGACGGAAATAGCAATAAAGTAACAGCACATCATAAAGGTGTTGTGTTTCTTTTAAAAACATTTAACATCATAGAGTGTTGACGAAAGCTCATAGCGTTGTGAGTGCTCTTCAGCCTCACTTAAGGCTTCACTTGGATTGGCAGGATGCCAGTAATAGATAAAAAATGGTTTTGCTTTCTTTTGGGTTGATCTACATAAATTAAAGAATGCAATGCGTGTTTTGCAAATGTCAAGATAAAAGAACATTCGACGGTAGCAATGTAATGCAAAATGTAATTTAAAGGCCATGCTGATTTTCACTGTCAGTTTACGCGAGCGTCACCACTGATTTTCACTGTCCAGGTTACGCGAGCGTGACCAGCAGGAAGCGCAAAGGGCCAGCGATAGACTACAACTACAGCTGGAGTTTTCAAAGACAGAGAAAGTGCAGCTGCAGAAAGAGATGCAGGGTCAAAAAGACGAGAACGCAAGTCTTCAACAGCAGACGATCAGATTTCAGGTTAACCCTTTACAAACGAGTTGGCCTGTATGCAGTCAAGCACAGGCTCTGTAGAAGTACGCATGGAGTTTTAACAGAGAGAAAAATATTAAATATAAAATTACTGTTAAATATATAGGCCTGAAATCAATCAACGTCAAGCAATTTAACGCCATTGATACCGAGAGAGGAGTCGAGATGAGCTCGATTCCAAGGTCAAAGGTTCATAGTCGCGCAGACATTGAAATCGCGCCACAGCTCCCGGGCAAATCATTATACTATAACTAATCATATGTAACTACATATAGCCATCCACACAAAGCCACAGATAACCGCCAACACGCAACCACATACATTCATCCACATATAGCAACACATAACCACCCACATGTAACAGCATATAACCATCCATATTTAACCAACCATATGTAGCCAATGTTCTAAAAAATAGGGCAGATTTGATATGAGTGTTTAACTACCGAAATATTAAAAAAGATGATTCAATTAAATATATAGCTCACCGCAATAACATTGGGAAAATCGTGTATACTGACTAAATCACATTTTGATATTCGGGGCCATATTCTTTTACATTTTTTACTAACCTCTTTTATCTGCCTTTATCTGTGTGAATACCAGGCGAAGTTAGAGAAGAAGCAGAGGAAAATGGACCACATGAGGGAAACGAAAGGGAACCTGGCGGTAGACAAGCAGAGACACATTGGGGAGACAAAACGATGGTATGCACACAATCAAGACACCTTTCTGCTTTGCTGAATGTGTGTGATTTGTGGCGATGGCATAACTTTATTTACTAAGTTTCTTATCGTATAGAAACATATGGGAAAGTTGAAAGGGGCTGGAACTGTTTCTACGAATTAGGGAGTTGTCGACATTAGACAGGTTTTCCGGATGTATGTTTTGCTGTAAATGATAGGTCACTATTTTAATGTCCTCGATTTCGTGTTATTTACTTTTATAAATAATTTGTGTATGTATAATTACATATGAAAGGTGAGTTTTTAACGGCGTTCGGGTGTTGGAACATCGATTTCAAAAAAGATATGAACTGAATTTATTTTGGTCACATATTGTATCAGCTCAGACCTTAAGTGTTAGGTCTGGACTAAAACTCAAGGTCGTTTTATTCCGCTTTTAAATTGCACTTACGATTTGTGACAATAGAACAAGCGGGGCATTATAATCAACGAATGCACTGCGATATTTGGGCCACAGTACATTATTATTTGATAAAATTAGAGCGAAAAAATGAGAGCGAAAAAATGAGAGCGAAAAAATAATAAACTACAAATTCATTGAAGTTGTTGTTGTTCGGAGTAACTGGCAGGCATCCGTCAGAAAAATTGACCTTGTTTCTCATCCAACGGCCTGGTCATGAAGATCAAAAACAGAAAGTTAAAACTAAAAAAAATGCCGAGTGCTAATTTTGAAGTGACAAATTTTTTTACCAAACGAGGAGTGCAGTTCTGAAACTACACAAATTTTTATGGGAAACGCGAAGTGGCGAATAAAAACGTATTCTCCCGCTTTTTTAACGAAATTCGCACACATATGACATCAATTGCCCCCACTGCCGGGAAAAAAATTACCCGGTTGCCAGAACTCCCAGTTAGAGCAGCAGTTCAGAGCACATCATCGTTTCGCTCAATCCTTGGGTGCTCTCGCCCCCTCATTAAATATACTTTATGGGTGAAAAAAAATGCCCTGGTCAATAAACTTTTCAAAATAGCAACAGGTTCAGCGCTGACCTGATCATTGTTAGGTAAAAATATATAAAAAGATCGCCCTCCGAATCATTTTTTTCTTCAAATTGTATCGGTCACAAGATTATTTTAATTCTGCGCCTCATACTACATAAACATGCATGACATATAACCGTTTACTTCTTTGAGTTGTTTAATGCTTAACACTTCTACAAACACATCTTTGTTAAATCTGGATAAAATTTTTAAGCTGAAATTGTTTTACTCCGCTAACATTTTCATGTTAAAAACGGGGATGTTCTTGTCAAAATCCACAAAGATAAAGAAATGATAACACTGGCAGTACATTGTTTTTTCACACGTCAATTAACAATGATTAGAACGTGAAATTCAAATCAGACAGACAGCTCTTAGACTACTCTTAGGTTTCGGACATATTATAATGTACTGCTTTTCGATCACTTTGTGGTCTATCTGTAATTTTTATTGGTTATTTTAAGTCATACATTGATGATAGATGATAGCAATAAGTCAAATTAATGTCCTTCGTGACATCACGAAAAATGAGAAAGTATAACGATAATAATTCATGAGTGCATTCACATAACTATCTCCTGGACACTACTTCAAACCTGTATTCACACTCTGTGGTATTTTAGCTGGGCAGATCTGCTTTAAGTTCTACCTTTCAGATCGATTTGTAAAACTCCTCACGCACCTTATATTCCCGAAAGGCAAATCAAGGCGCTTAACACCTTAATTATATGGAATGCCTTTTTAACATTTAATGCTTATTTTTGATATCAAAATATAATTAAAGATATCAAGAAATCAATTTAGATCTCAATAATTTATATTTTGCTATCAATATTTAATTTTAGATGGCAACAATTCATTTTTGAGGTAAAAAAATCAGATTTACTAACTTAAGAAATCTTAAAGGAACCACACATTCACATAAAATTTAACGAATCGTCAATTAAATTTTGGAGATGAAAACTTGAATTATTGAGATCAATAATAACAACACAATTTATTTTTTATCTCGAGAATTGCTTCTTTTTTGTACAGTAGAAATTTAAAGAAAGATTCTGTATACAAAGACCAGTCTTTATTAATTTACACATGTGTGCTTCTGAATTTTTGTTTAAAAAATAGACTGATATTTTGATATTAAAAATAAATTTTTTAGATAAAAAAATCATTTGCACATTTCAAAATACAAATTAAAAAAGTCCTATTCTGAAATAATGATATCTGAAATACATTCTTGATATTAATAAAAGGAAAATGAATTATTCAGCTCAAAATTGATATTTTGCTCTCAAATATTTCATTTTTGCTATCAAGAATTAAATTTTTGATCTAAAAAAATCGATTTTAAATATCATTAAATCATTTTTGATATCAATAAATATTTTTTTGATATCTCTAAACATTTATTGATATCAAAAATTATTTTTTGAGATCAAGAATACATTTAGAGATATCAAAAATACAACAACAGATAACAAAAATAAATTCTTGATATCAAGATATGGAATTTTTGAGATCAAAAATTAATTCTTGATATAAAAAATTAAACTTTTGTGATCAAAAATTAATTCTTGATATCAATAATTCTCTAATAAATGTGAAAATGGCATTCCATATAATTAACATTTCTCATAGCATCAGGATTCACATTTAGAAAGTATTTAATAACATAGAGAACTAGAAATGTGTCCTTTGGAACACAGATACCCCGTTCGAACTGCCATATAGTTTGGGGGATAGGGATTCCTTGAAGGGCAATTGTCTAGATATATTTTTCAAATACAAAAATGATAATTAACGTATTATGTCTCCCACATTAAGGCTTAATAAAAACTCCGTATGGGAAATCAAATAAAAAATCTTACAGTGACCTTGAACAAGGCCACAGGTCGCCAAAACCTAATCAGCTCTAGAGCATTATATATGAAAGTTACATTCCAGATTTGATTGATAGCCGATTGGCAGAACTTCAGATATGTTATTCACAAACCACTACGTATGGGAAATCCAATGTAAAATTTCAAAGCCCCACAGTGACCTTGAACAGTGATGCAAGGTCACCAAAATCTAATCAGCTCTAGGACATTATATGTAAAAGCTACATACAAGATCTGATTGAAATCCGATCAATAGAACTTGAGATAATCCCATATAAAGTTTAAAAGTCCTGCAGTGACCTTGAACAACGACGAAAGGTCATGTATATACCAGGTTTGATTGAAATCCGACCAGTGGAACTTGAGATATGATGTTCACTATCACAGCGTGACTCACAGAATGACGAACGTACAGGCGAATCAGTCAAAAAGATTATGCCTCTACTGACCTTAGGTCGGGGGCATTAAAAAGCTGTAAAATGCAAACATAACAATCAAAAAATTAGAGTTATACCTCTCGTAAAAGAATGTTCCTCTAAAATACAGCTAAAAAGATCATTTAAGTTAAGCGATTCGAAAATGCTGATTGTTGTTTTTTTTTCAACTAAAAATTGTGTTCTGTCGGTGAAAATGTTGAAACTTTCCGAATCAAGCAAAAAAAAAAAAAAAAAGAAGGGAAGGGGATTGTTAATCAGTAAGAAAAGGTAACAGACTGAGTGTCAAAATTAAAAAGTTAAATAACCCAAACAATGGGCGATTTCTGACAATTCTCTCTTAAAGATAAAAAAGTATACGGCTACTGAGACCCATGCTGTGGGGAGGTTCATGTTTTGCAACCATCGTTAATCTCCAAAAACACTACTTCTAAGGCATTGTCTCAAAAAGTCACGCAGCTCCAGAATGGAAACTTGAGAACGCCCGTGCGGATTTCGTTTCGATGCCAGTAAGGATTTAGTTTGGATGAGCATACGAATTTAGTTTGGATGCCCGTACGGATTGATTAGGGATACCCGTACGTATATAGTTTGGATGTCCATATGGATTTGGTTTGGATGCCCGTATGAATTAAGTTTGGATGCCCGTACGAATTAATTACGAATTTAGTTTTGATACGTGTACGGATTTAGTTTGGATGCCCGTATGGATTTGGTTTGGATGCCCGTATGAATTAAGTTTGGATGCCCGTACGAATTAATTACGAATTTAGTTTTGATACGTGTACGGATTTAGTTTGGATGAACGTACGGATTTGGTTTGGATGCCCATATGGATTTAGTTTGGATGGGTGGATTTAGTTTGGATGCTCGTATGGATTTAGTTTGGATGTCCGTGCGAATTTAGTTTGGATGCCCGTTGGAATTTAGTTTGGATGTCCGTACGGATTTAGTTTGACTAGTCACGTGGAACTTTGGAAGCGTTATAAAAAATTTGTTTTGTGTTACCAACAGTCAAACCGTGATTGAGGGCAAAAATACTGAAATCAGCAAGTTGGGTGAGCAATTGCGTGAGAATGCAGGGAAATATAAGGCTGCCATGGGTGATAATGACGACGTAAAGCAACAACTAAACGAAGCCAGTGAGTATGCCCAGCTTGTTCTCCCGTTGTTATAACAACTACACGAAGCCAGTGAGTATGCCCAGCTTGTCCTCCCGTTGTTACAACAGCTAAACGAAGCCAGTGAGTATGCCCAGCTTGTCCTCCCGTTGTTACAACAACTAAACAAAGCCAGTGAGTATGCCCAGCTTGTCCTCCCGTTGTCACAACTAAACGAAGCCAGTGAGCATGCCCAGCTTGTCCTCCCGTTGTTACAACAGCTAAACAAAGCCAGTGAGTATGCCCAGCTTGTCCTCCCGTTGTTACAACAACTAAACAAAGCCAGTGAGTATGCCCAGCTTGTCCTCCCGTTGTCACAACTAAACAAAGCCAGTGAGCATGCCCAGCTTGTCCTCCCGTTGTCACAACTAAACGAAGCCGGTGAGTATGCCCAGATTGCCCTCCCGTTATTACAACAACTAAGCAAAGCCAGTGAGCATGCCCAGTTTGTCCTCCCGTTGTCACAACTAAACGAAGCCAGTGAGCATGCCCAGCTGGTCCTCCCGTTTTCACAACTAAACGAAGCCAGTGAGCATGCCCAGCTTGTCCTCCCGTTGTCACAACTAAACGAAGCCAGTGAGCATGCCCAGCTTGTCCTCCCGTTGTCACAACTAAACGAAGCCAGTGAGCATGCCCAGTTTGTCCTCCCGTTGTCACAACAAAACGCAGCCAGTGAGCATGCCCAGCTTGTCCTCCCGTTGTCACAACTAAACAAAGCCAGTGAGCATGCCCAGCTTGTCCTCCCGTTGTCACAACTAAACGAAGCCGGTGAGTATGCCCGGATTGTCCTCCCGTTATTACAACAACTAAACGAAGCCGGTGAGTATGCCCAGATTGTCCTCCCGTTATTACAACAACTAAGCAAAGCCAGTGAGCATGCCCAGCTTGTCCTCCCGTTGTCACAACTAAACGAAGCCGGTGAGTATGCCCAGATTGTCCTCCCGTTATTAAAACAACTAAGCAAAGCCAGTGAGCATGCCCAGTTTGTCCTCCCGTTGTCACAACTAAACGAAGCCAGTGAGCATGCCCAGCTGGTCCTCCCGTTGTCACAACTAAACGAAGCCAGTGAGCATGCCCAGCTTGTCCTCCCGTTGTCACAACTAAACGAAGCCAGTGAGCATGCCCAGCTTGTCCTCCCGTTGTCACAACTAAACGAAGCCAGTGAGCATGCCCAGCTGGTCCTCCCGTTGTCATTACTGAACTCAATGACAGTCTATTATAATACAGCTGGGTCTGTTTGTAACAAAAAGTGAAAATCATTCAAGAGAGATGTCAATTACTCATTACGTATACCTACTAAATCAAGCGAACAATTGCTCAATTGCGGACGGCTTTGTTGTAACTCAGTATAAAATACATTTTCATTCAATATTAAACTTATTTATATTTTCCTAGATATTGCGCTGTCACGAAAGAAGGAGAAATTGTCTTCAATGGAGAGTGAAATACAGCGATTAAACAGTGAACTGGCTGTTTCTATGGAGGAGAAACGAAAGCAGGAGAGCTTAAAAGAGGCAACCGAACGGGACAAACACCAGCTGAACACCGTTGTCAAACAGGCATGAACAATAGCAAGGATTTGTAGGAAAATACAGTTTCCACTTGGAAACTTCGTTTCCAAATGGGTACATCCTAAAGACTGACACAGTGTCCGAACGTTTTTTTCCAGGCTATTTCCAGGAAAACGAGATTTTGTACACATAGACGATGATGACCGATGAGATGTCGTGAAATCCGCTAATACCTCAGACCTTGTCCTTTAAGGTCTGGGTCAAACTGAGGTCAAATGTTATCTTTACTTTAACTGGTTTTCAGAAAACTTCTCCTTGGCTATTTTATGTAAGAAGGTGACATTTGGTGACAGCGAAACATACATTATATATATATATATATATATATATATATATATATATATATATATATATATATATATATAATGTATGTATATGTGTATATATAGCAGAGTGGATCAAAACGTGCAAAGCAAAACATGCGTCTTCCGCGTGGTATCGCCATGCACTTTTCTGAATGTTTTTAACTAATTTAAGTTCCAATCTGTTCACTTCTACCAGCTTGAGACACAGGTGGGGGACCTTGAGAAAGAGAAACCAGCGAAAGAGCAAACAATCCGTCGTCTCGAGCAGGATCTAGAAAGGCTTGGGGCCGACAAAAGGACTCTTGAGGACGAAAAATCAAGTGAGTTGACATTCTGCCATCACTGTTTGTTTCGTACAACTGGGGGAGGGCGGCGGCGGTCGCGGGAAGGGGGAAGGGAAAGCGGCAGGGTTGGGGGCTCCTTTTCAAATGGACAAACATAGGGGGCGAAGGGTCGATTGGATGTCTCAAAGTAAGGACAGAAAAACTGCTCCGTGTATTTTATTTCCTTGGCGTAACTGATGATATCTTGAAGGAGCAGACACCAAAGGAAAATCTGTCCAGTTCTTCTTGCACTGACACCATATTTCTGGTTGAATTATGGTATTGAACTTTGCATGACTTTATAATGAGGTAGGCATGTAACAGAGTAGTCTATGTGTTCTAGAAGTGGAACACACGCTGAACAATACGGAAGTAGAGAAAAGTAAACTAGAGGAGCAGAATCAACACCTGGACAGGGAGTGCAGACGCCTCCAAGAACAGCTGGAAAGTGTCTCGAGGGAGCATCGCAGCACTGAGGAAGAACTACTTCATTCTAAGGAAGATATACAGCGGTGCAATAATCAACAGTTAGATATAAATAAGAAGATGGAGGAGCTGGCACGTGAAAGGGCAGTCCTAGCCGAAAGACTCAGAAATAGGGAAGAGGAAAACAAACGCCTGAGTGGGGTATAGTGAAAAACTACGATAATTTTTAACTATAATTCATTTTCTTTTGGATGTGCAAAAAAGAGAAAGTATGCGGTTTTCGCCTCATTATTTGGTAAGAACTGTGACGTCATTACTGTAACTTTTTGCGATACAACGATACTTTTACTTCACAAAAGCATTGAATTCGCGTATCTCCACTTTTAGATGGGTTTCCCTTTAGATATATTTACAACTCAATAGAAATGAAACTTTTTCTCGCAGTTAGAATGGGCCTATTTCACTCTCCACCCACCAACCAATGAGGAAGAGGGACTCCTCTGATATTACGTCATTGGAAATAAAGGTCACTCAGTTTAAGCGTGGTGTTACCAACACACGCTATTACGTGTAGCTCCGCATTTTTTTTAAAGGGAACTAGCCCAAGGCGCGAATTTGCCTTATAAATAGTTTATTTTGATACTAATGGACTAATTTATCTCTACTTGAAATTTGGATAAAATTAGCTCCCAACAAAGCAAGATTTTTGGCACTTGTACTTCGGTCAGGTAGTTGTTGAGTTTACATCTTACGGTGACACTTTTACTTAGTCCCGGGAAGTGTGCCTCTCTTCTTCACCAGAAGCTAAGTGATCGAGATTTATGTACTGGTTACAGCACACTTCGCCGTGGAGTTAATCTGAGTCTTTACAGTCCGCATTGCCTGCATAGACTCCAGGCTTTACCTAGCTGACTGCTCCATTACTGAATGCCCAGTCCCGGCTTTAGCTGCCACTCCATATACCTCTGACCTTGGTCCAAGCGAAAGAAATGCTTCCGGGCGTTTTTTCGGGACTTTGACGCCAAATACCCATTTGGAACCGCTGAGGAACCGATTTGGTACTCCGCTGTACCACGTACGGTACCCCGATCCCATTTTAGCCCGTGAGCCAGGGGCATGGGGTGTCATGATGGTCAATGGCCATAAGAACCCCCCTCACCTAGTTCCATCTTGGTCACAGAACCGGGGACTTAAGCCTCTTTTGGGAATTATCCCTGCCAGGGCCCATCTTGGTCACAGGACCAGGTACTAGGGCCCCGTTTTCAGATCACCCCTTACCAAGTCCCATTTTAGTCACAGGACCATGGATCAAGGTCCGTTTTAGGATCATTGTGGCAGAGGGAGGCAGGAGGGGACAAAATGACGTGAAATTTAATCAGAGTGTTTACGCTCTATGTTAAACGAATGTACTTGATGTTTGTTGCTAGATCCCATTACGGGAGGGGAGTATTCCCTCTTCCCCTACCAAGATCAAGCAAAGCAAAAAAAAAACAAGCAGATCTTAGATTTCGGGATATCATTTCATTTCAAATTACAAATCCCATCTAACATTGCTTAATTACGAGTAATTGCATTTTTGCGACCCCTTTTGAGCAGTTCATTCAGAATGGCAGGCTCCCCTGCACCGGACTTGAGTCCCATCTAAAAGTGGAGGTAAGTAAATTCAAAGCTTTTGCAAAGTAAAACTAACGTTTTATTTCGTCAAACGAGCTTTTCGAGTAAAATTCGCGTTCTCCACTTTTAGCCTATCTTCAATCCCATCCATCCCACAACAAGCCTGGGTGGGTTGTTATCACCCATTTAGGGGATTAAAGGGAATGACCTTTATTTCCAATGACGTAATGTCAAAGGATTCCCTCTTTCTAATCTGGTTGATGGATGGAGGGTGGAATAGGCCCATTCTAACTACGAGAAAAAGTTTCATTTCTAGCGCGTGGCAAATATATCCAATGGAAAACCCATCTAAAGTGGAGAATGCGAATTGCGCTTTTACTTGTAACAGCTCGTTTTACTAAATAAAACGATAGTTTAACAGTCCTCAATGTAAATGCTGTGACTTAACAAGCATTGCTGGTGATGGGTTACATATTTATTCCTACTTGCAAACATAGTTTGCAAGTTGGTATGCTCTGCTAAGAATTCTGGCTGTTTATTCCTTCCTTTTTTTGTTTTTGCTTTTTTTCGTCCCTGGGGTTTCCAGAAAACTCCTCCTATGTTATTTGACGTGGGACGATGAAATTTGGCACAGAGATAGAGGGTGATGAGATGTCATGAAATCCGCAATTTGTTTACTTTGACCTTCCAGGTCAAGGTCAAATTGAGGTCAAAATGTTTTTTCAAACCCCTATTCATCACGAAACATCACTGGAAAAAGCGCTCAACACTTGTTTCAACACGTGTACGGTGTCAGTAGACAGTAACATCGTTGATTGAATCTCGATATTTAAGGTCAAGGTCATGCGACCTTTGTATATCGTAATCCGTTAGAGAAAAAAATGTCTATAATCTCGAAACGGTTAGAGTGATTCTGAGCTTATTTTTGACCCTTTGGGCCTAAAAGACGTTATAAAGAGGTACACCGGTGACATTGACCTCGTAAGTCATGATTAAAGTCAAAAACCGAAGGTTGACCATTATCTCGAAAACGGTTAGAAAACTGAATTTGATTATTTGAGATTACGTTGTATTTACTTCGATCTTCTCGTTCAAGATAATAATTCTGAAGCTGGTAATTATGTGGAAACACTGGAAAATGTGTCTTTGACCAGACATTGTACCATTGCAAGTGGTGTCATTTCGCTACGTGTAGCGAAATTCGGTTTAATTTGTATTATATTTCTCCCCTCACCGCTGAGAACTGAGGCCTTTTTACTTAAAATGTCATTTACATAATTTAATACTGGATACTGTTACTGTAAACTGCGCAAGTTATACATATTATGCTACTTTATGCTAGACTATTATTGGCCTGGAGAAAGACGGAGAGCTGATGGACTACGCTCAACAGAAGATACAGAGCGAAAAGAATAAGCTGGATGAGCAAAGACAACAGCTAGAAAAAAGAAACGCGGAACACATTCACAGAATAGAACGTCTGAAGGGTATGCATGTATGTATGTATGTTTGTACACGGAACACCTCCACAACATAAAACGCCTGGAGGGTATGATTGTATGTACTCGGAACACCTCTACAACACAGAACGCCTGAAGGGTATGTTTGTATGTACACGGAACACCTCCACAACACAGAACGTCTGAAGGGTATGCATGTATGTATGTATGTTTGTACACGGAACACCCCCACAACATAAAACGCCTGGAGGGTATGATTGTATGTACACTGAACACCTTAACAACATAAAACGCCTGCAGGGTATGTTTGCATGTACACGGAACACCTCCACAACATAAAACGCCTGCAGGGTATGTTTGTATGTACACGGAACACCTCCACAACACAGAACGCCTGAAGGGTATGTTTGTATGTACACGGAACACCTCCACAACATAAAACGCCTGCAGGGTATGTATGTATGTACACTGAACACCTTAACAACATAAAACGCCTGCAGGGTATGTTTGTATGTACACGGAACACCTCCACAACATAAAACGCCTGCAGGGTATGTATGTATGTACACTGAACACCTTAACAACGTAAAACGCCTGCAGGGTATGTTTGCATGTACACGGAACACCTCCACAACATAAAACGCCTGCAGGGTATGTTAGTATGTACACGGAACACCTCCACAACACAGAACGACTGCAGGGTATGTTTGTATGTACACGGAACACCTCCACAACATAAAACGCCTGCAGGGTATGCTTGTATGTACACGGAACACCTTAACAACATAAAACGCCTGCAGGGTATGTTTGCATGAACACGGAACACCTCCACAACACAGAACGTCTGAAGGGTATGTATGTATGTACACGGTACACCTTCACAACATAGAACGTCTGAAGGGTTATGTATGTATGTACACGGAACACCTCCACAACATAGAACGTCTACAGGGTATGTTTGTATGTACACGGAACACCTCCACAACATAAAACGCCTGCAGGGTATGTATGTATGTACACGGAACACCTCCACAACATAGAACGTCTGAAGGGTATGTATGTATGTATGTACACGGAACACCTCCACAACATAAAACGCCTGCAGGGTATGTTTGCATGTACACGGAACACCTCCACAACATAAAACGCCTGCAGGGTATGTTTGCATGTACACGGAACACCTTAACAGCATAAAACGCCTGCAGGGTATGTTTGCATGTACACGGAACACCTTAACAACGTAAAACGCCTGCAGGGTATGTTTGCATGTACACGGAACACCTCCACAACATAAAACGCCTGCAGGGTATATTTTCATGTACACGGAACACCTCCACAGCATAGAACGTATGAAGGGTATGTAGGTTATGTACACGGAAGACCTCCACAACATAAAACGCCTGCAGGGTATGCTTGTATGTACACGGAACACCTCCACAACATAGAACGTCTACAGGGTGTGTTTGTATGTACACGGAACACCTCCACAACATAGAACGTCTACAGGGTATGTTTGTATGTACACGGGACACGTCCACAACATAGAACGTCTGAAGGGTATGTATGTATGTACACGGAACACCTCCACAACATAGAACGTCTGATGTATGTATGTGTGTATGTATGTATGTATGTTTGTATGCTAGGACGTTTGTTTGTATGCATGTAAATATGTATTTATGTATGTCTGCATGTATTATGTTTGTTAGTTAGTTATGTGATTTCTTTAACGACACCGCGGACCCTTATCGGGTTACATTGTGTCAATGCATGTCATTAATTAACTAAAATGTGTATGTATGTATGTGTGTTTGCATGTAAGTACGTATGTTTGCATGCATGTATATATGTATGTATGTATGTTTGTATGTTTGTATGTCTATACATCTGAAATGAGTGTGGTATTCACACTCATTTCAGATGAGTTGAAGCATGCACATGAGGAGCACCGAACGGCGCGTGAATCGCAAGAAAAGGAGAAGAAAGACCTGCAAGACAGGCTGAGCCAAGTGGAAAGAGACCTCCAGATGGCGCTGCAACAAGAGCAGCAGGCCCATCGAGATGACACTGAGCGCCTGGGCCAGGAGAAGGTGCGATGTCCTGGCCACCGCAAACACAAACCTAACATGTTTCAGTAAAGAAATGAGTTGTACTCTCAATGGGGTTTGGACAACTCGGCCCATTACCAACTCGGTCCACTACCAACTCGGTCCTTTCTGGACAGCTCGGCCAACACTTTTTTCGATGACTCGACCCACTTTTATCGTCTCGGCCCATTTTTTTCCTGCTATTTTACTATTTATTATTGATTTTGACTAGAACTAGCAGCCCTTTTATGGCACAGCTATGCTTTTTAATACTCTTTTATCAAACCATAAAATATGGGAGATGTTTTTACATGAGATTTTGAAAGGCGTGAGAGGTTTCTTATGATATGCATTGCTTTTCATGCTGACAAAGAAGATTGCAACTAATGAATACCCCCGTGTTTTTGAGCCCAATTGCAATTTCTGCTGCCTTCGATTGCATTTATTATGATCAGCGTTGTTTTCGCGATGACCGATGATTGAAAGTAGTCTGAATCTCAAAAAATATCATAATGCCCATTTAACACACCATTTAACGGTTTATACGGCGGATACAAATATCATTCGCCATGCACTTAATGTGTTATGTGATAGTGGGTCATTTTACACACCAAAAATGGCACTTTGACATCTTTACAATAGGTTCTTTAAACTTTTCCCACTCTTTAAATTTGGTTGTTGCAAATTTGTTAAAAATTGCAGTAACTGCAATTAAAGTAAAGTTGTGTACGTGTTAGCGTACCCTAGTACAGATTGCAATTAATTTCTAAGACTCTTAACCAAAATAACAAAATGTAATGAGCGAATTGCAATTGATTTTACTCATCAGTGTTATATTTTAAATGCAATTAATTGTTCAAGACAATAGTTGCTATTCTTTTCAAGCAACGATAGTACCTGAGCTTCCTTGATGTGCGATCAAACCCGTGATCTCACAATCACAGCTTAAGGCACACAAATGTGTCAAAAGAACTCTGTCCTCGTTATAAACAAAGCATCTTTCATCTTAGAATCACAGAGTATATAAATCATGTTTTTTGATAAAAACTGTCTAAATAATTCTGTTACAGCCATCGTAAAAATTTTTCCACAATTAAAATGATGCGTAAAAATATTTGTTGTCTGGTGCCGACTTCGAAAGCGTGGTGCTGACTTGTTTATAAAAAGTGGCACCGACTTGTTCAAAAAAATACCGACAATGTCTGGTGCAGACTTGTTCAAACACCTGCTAGTTTTTTTCCTGTATAATAATCTCATAGTGTCGTTCACAATTAGAAGTTGTTCTCCCAACACATGCATAATCCACAATGGACAAAGTACTTACACTTCTTCCATAAAAGGCACTCCAAAAACTCCGAGTCGCCTTTCACGAATGGGCCGAGTTGTCAAGACCCTGTCAATGCTTTATTATGTAATCCTCCCAATAGTCCACCCCTCCACCACCCCAGCCCCCGCGTATAAGGGCAACCTGTCCTCCTGCTCACAGCACGCTGTACGAGTGACCGAGTGTATTTTCCAGCAGTGATTTACTCTTTTTTGTTCATGTACTCGTTTAGGCGTTCATGCTGCTTTATGCGGCTATCCTTCCGTCCGCTCGTTTCTGTGTCGCTATCATGCCGTCCGTTCGCTTGTGTGTGATGATCGTGTCGTCCGTTCGCTTGTGTGTGGCTATCATGCCGTCCGTTCGTTTGTGTGTGGCTATCATGCCGCCCGTTCGCTTGTGTGTGGTTATCATGCCGTCCGCCCGTTTCTGTGTGGCTATCGTGCCGTCCGTTCGCTTGTGTGTAGTTATCATGCCGTCCGTTCCCTTGTGTGAGGTTATCATGCCGTCCACTCGTTTCTGTGTGGCTATCATGCCGTCCGTTCGCTTGTGTGTGGCTATCGTACCGTGCGTTCGTTTCTGTGTGGCTGCCATACCGTCCGTTCGCTTGTGTGTGGTTATCATGCTGTCCGTTCGCTTGTGTGTGGTTATCATGCCGTCTGTTCCCTTGTGTGAGGTTATCATGCCGTCCGCTCGTTTCCGTGCGGCTATCATGCCGTCCGTTCGCTTGTGTGTGGTTATCATGCCGTCCGTTTGTTTCTGTGTGGCTATCATGCCGTCCGTTTGCTTGTGTGTAGTTATCATGCCGTCCGTTCGTTTGTGTGTGGCTATCATGCCGTCCGTTCGTTTTTGTGTGGCGATCATGCCGTCCGTTCGTTTTTGTGTGGCGATCATGCCGTCCGTTCGCTTGTGTGTCGCTATCATGCCGTCCGCTCGTTTCTGTGTGGCTATCATGCCGTCCGTTCGCTTGTGTGTGGCTATCATGCCGTCCGTTCGTTTTTGTGTGGGGATCATGCCGTCCGTTCGCTTGTGTGTCGCTATCATGCCGTCCGCTCGTTTCTGTGTGGCTATCATGCCGTCCGTTCTCTTGTGTGTGGCTATCATGCCGTTCATTCGCTTGTGTGTGGTTATCATGCCGTCCGCTCGCTTGAGTGTGGCTATCATGCCGTCTGTTCGCTTGTGTGTGGTTATCATGCCGTCCGTTCCCTTGTGTGATGTTATCATGCCGTCCGTTCGCTTGTGTGTGGCTATCATGCCGTCCGCTCGATTCTGTGTGGCTATCATGCCGTCGTTCGCTGGTGTGTGTTTATCATGCCGTCCGTTCGTTTGTGTTCGGCTGTCATGTCGTCGGTTCGCTTGTGTGTGGCTATCATGCCGTCTGTTCGCTTGTGTGTGGTCATCATGGCGTCCGTTCGCTTGTGTGTGTTTATCATGCCGTCGGTTCGTTTGTGTGTGGCTATCATTCCGTCCGTTCGCTTGTGTGTGTTTATCATGCCGTCCGTTCGCTTGTGTGTGGCTATCATGCCGTCCGTTCGCTTGTGTGTGGCTATCATGCCGTCCGTTCGCTTGTGTGTGGTTATCATTCCGTCCGTCGTTTTTGTGTGGCTATCATGCCGTCCGTTCGCTTGTGTGTGGTTATCATGCCGTCCGTTCGCCTGTGTGTGGCTATCATGCCGTCCGTTCGCTTGTGTGTGGCTATCATGCCGTCCGTTCGCTTGTGTGTGGTTATCATTCCGTCCGTTCGCTTGTGTGTGGTTATCATTCTGTCCGTTCGCTTGTGTGTGGTTATCATTCCGTCCGTTCGCTTGTGTGTGGTTATCATGCCGTCCGTTCGCTTGTGTGTCGCTATCATGCCGTCCGTTCCCTTGTGTGTGGCTATCATGCATTCCGTTCGCTTGTGTGTGTTTATCATGCCGTCCGTTCGCTTGTGTGTGTTTATCATGCCGTCCGTTCGTTTGTGTGCAGCTGTCATGTCGTCCGTTTGTTTGTGTGTGGCTATCATGCCGTCCGTTCGCTTGTGTGTGTTTATCATGCCGTCCGTTCGCTTGTGTGTGTTTATCATGCCGTCCGTTCGTTTGTGTACGGCTGTCATGTCGTCCGTTTGCTTGTGTGTGGTTATCATGTCGTCCGTTTGCTTGTGTGTGGCTATCATGCTGTCCGTTCGCTTGTGTATGGTAGGAGCATCAGCGACAGGAAATGGAGGCCAATCGTGACGATATCGTCAGGAGAAGCACCAAAGAGAAGGAAGAAATTGAAACACGCTATGAGCTCAAAATAAAGGAACTCGAAAGTGAAATAAATAAACTACAGCAGGATCATGAGCAAGCCATGGGGAAAGCCGAAGAAGAAAAACAAAAAGCACTTTCACAACACGAAGAGGTGAGTTTTGAGTGTGTTACTTTGGGTCGAAATTAATTCGGTTGCTGTACGGCTATTACTGGACAAAAAATAATAAGCAGTGTTGCAAGCCAGGCCTTGGTGTCAATGTTGCATACTCAACACTGCGTATAGTAGCTGAAGCACCCTTTCATCTAGCCTTTTAAGCATTTCAACGTTTACACCTTGGTATCACCTCTATGTCGCCCTTACCTATTTCATTAACACTTGACAAGCCTTTGGCTTGCAAGAGTTATATGAATTTGTGCGAGCAGCCGTTCGTCATTTTTTTCTTCTTGACACTTTTTTTTCGATTTTTTGTGTCTTCTTCTTTTCTGACACTATGAGCCCTAGGACCATGAAACTTAGGACTTATGAAGAGCTTGATCTGAAAAAGTGCATGTCACTTTTTATTTTCGATTTCGTTTTCCTTGTTAAAACGAAATGTGAAAAGAGTGTATTGTTGCAAGTAAATGCAGTGCATTTAAAGTACATCACAGAACACAGTTGCTGAGCTTTGTGCGAGCTCTCACTGCGTAAATAGATAACACTGAGTATATAGCCTGCTCAGCCAACAAAACCTTAAGCCAACAAAAACCAAACACTACTCGGCTTATAAGACGTATTCAAGCTGTGTTGTTTGCGATATATTATTCAAGAAATAAGCCATTGAAGGAAGAATTTTTGCATTTAATTTTTGTCAAGTGTTTAACATTTCGCTGGCGAAATAAGGTTCTACTTTATATTGACGTTATAACAGGAGAAAAACAAACTCCAACACGGACTGGCAGCCATGAAGCAGAACCTGGAAGCCAACAAACGCGAGTTTGACAGATTCCAGAGCCAGGCTAGGGCACAGCATGAACGTGACTCGGGCGTCATTCGGGAGAAGCTGTCGGAAATCAACGAACACAAGCAGCATATTCAGGAGGCCACGTGAGTGCACATGTACTGTGTGTGTGTGTGTGTGTGTGTTTGTATGTGTACTTGGCCGTGGAAATTTCGTTGTTGTCCAACAGCCGACTCTACGGCGGTTCGGTCCTTTGTGTATAATCCCTTTTACTCCGCAGACCCGCTGGGGATTCCGCGCCAAATAGTCCTCATAAAGGAGAGGAATCACTTTCTTTAAAATATGGATTTTAATGACTTGGACGCTCATATTGACCTTTTTCACCAATGTGAGAGAATACTTAACACTGAGGGATGCACAGTACTGCTAGATAGAAAGAAGATCCATCCGCTCTGTGTTTATGCATAACACATAGATCTTATCAGTGGTCAGCTGTGTTATAACAACGGTGGAAATTTACAAAATCATGCATGCTAATATCACGTGACCAAGTCATGCATGGGTAACATACCAATTTTATTGACAAACACAAACTGTTCCAATGCCAAGCATATCGATGTGGAACTGCGTGTGTGAAATATTTTCCACTTCTGTTTTGGTCTGGGGAATCGTAACCTAAAAATGTATACATAAAATATTTGGAAGCCATCACACCAAAGTTGCACGAGCTTCGCTAGTTTGCTTGTTTCAGAAAAAAATATCATAAAAACTATCGTACCTGTAAATATTGTAACTTTACAATGAAAGCAAAATGAACAGTGTTTAGACGTCGCTTTACATCATTATAAAGATGTCGCATAGACGTATTTGCTGACATTGATATTTCCTACTCTTGACTACTATTTGACAGTCAGGCGAGTGAGAGGGAAATTAATGAGCTAGACAATCAAATAAAAGATGTGCAACGAGAAAAGGAAAATGCACTTCGGGGCGTCGCCGACTTACAGGCGCAGCTGCGGGCGGAGGCAAATGCCCATGAACAAACAAAAGCTGAGCTTCTTGATTTCAAACAAAGATTCGAACAACATGAAGAAGTAAGATAAAACTTCTAAATACACGCTAGTGAATATTCATTGTTTTAACTTGATGCTGTAACACTTGGTGAGAGTGAAGTTTATGGAGGAAATGAATAATTTTTCCAAATGAATTCGTGCGGATAGAACATATTTTTCTAACCATAAGTTTTGATTTAAGCACGCAGTTTTGTTGCACTCAGTAGAGGTTGTTTTTACTTCGTAAAAGCTCCGGATTCGCTTATCTCCGCTTTTATACGGGTTTTCTCGCGAAACTCTAAGAATCATGCACTCAGAAACTGAAAATTTCCTACTAGTGACTCGAATAGTCCCGTCGTTGGTCCCAGCCAATCAGCATCCTTGGTCACTGTAACCAAGCCTCATTCTCGTATTGCGTGCGGTTACCAACCACACGCGTTTCTAGACTGGGAACAATTTTTCGGTTTTTCCTGCCGTCAATTCAAGGTGATTTTCTCTGAATTTACTTTTTTAGTTGCCTTTTTACGTTCTTTCTAGAAGTGTTGAGGCAAAGGCTCGTCAGCTTGTGTAATTTGGAGATTTTTGCCTTTGTACGCTACTGCTAGTATTCTGAGTTTGCATCACGGGGGTTTCGAATGTTTTAACCCGAGAAGTGTTACTCGTAGTTTTCACTGTGTACTAGTAGGGGCGTACGCCCTTGACCCTTAGGGAGCACGGATCTTTCAGTTGCCGAGTTCTGTTCTAATCCGGACCCAGTTACCACTCCTTGGTCTTAGGCAGACCGAGCTGCGTAGTGGACGCTTCCTAGCAGGCTTCCAGCTTCTCCGGCTTCCAGTGCGGAGTTGCTTGGAACTGCCTTGCGCAGAGGGGTTGATTTTTCAGCCTCTGGGTCATCCCTTTGCTCTACAGAACGCCAGTTTTTTTACTTTACCTAGGACGCTCTGCGTTCTAGGTTTAGTGGGTTACGGAGTGCCATCTCGGTGCTCGGTTCTGAGCAAAGGCTTGGTTACCAAGGCCCGTCTAGGGGCTTGGTAGCTCCCAGGTACCAACGACCTACCGAGCACCTATGCTTGGTGAGTCTGAGTCAGAACACCGAGACCCAAGCACCGTCAGAGTTCTTGGTTCTTGGTACATGACCGAGCTTGGTACGTTTCGGCTGCACTTTGCGTTACCCCTGCGTACCTACGCGCTTGGTACGTCTGTGTATTAACTTGTGGTAATAGCTTGGTTCAGTACAGTTCCTTCAACTGGAATGAGTGTAATTTGAGTTGAGATTTTTACTTTTACACTCGTATCTTTGTTATTTCCAGGTATGACGGAAGCCAGTCTTTACCACAACAAGTCGCAGATCTCCTGCGTCCATCCGGCCTCGGCAGCCAACCCTCACTCGCTCTGCGACCGGTGCAGGAGAGACAGAGACATTCCGCTGTGCGACGCCTTACACACATGCAACGAGTGCGCGCACCTTTCCCCTCAGGACTGGGACGCTCTGGAGAAGGTACGCGCCAAGAATATTAAACGGAGAGTACGTCGGAAGGTGCAGTCCTTGGCTCTGGATATACCGAGAGCGGGTTCAGTGGTAGCTGGCCCGGTGTCTTCACCTGTGCGGGCAGACAGAGACGTACAGTCGGACTTTGATTTGCCCCGGAAGAAGAAGAGAGTCAAATCTTCATCAACTTCTCGGTTAATGGCAGAACTGGACTTACCGGGCACGAGCGAGAGAATAGCGCTGGATAAGACCTGGCCTCCCCACACAAAGGGTCGGATAAAGTTGTTGAAGAAGTGCCTATCCTCGCCTCTCCCCCAGCCGTTCCTACCGCGAAAGAGAGCGTAATCATCACACATGCTAAGTCGGGGACGTGCTTTACTAGTCATGTTGGAGAGTTTGGCATTCCTCCACGCCCAGACGCCACTCCATCACAAATCGTGGACACCCCTCCACTTCCTCCGACTGGAACTTTGAACATTTCTTCCTTCCTGGCTATGCAGTCCCAACTTCAGCGGCAAATCCAGGACCTTCAAGAAGCCCTGCTCTCCAAGCCAGAACCGAGACGCAGGCTCACACCTACTGCGACCGTCTCCCACCCACCAGATGATCCCCCGGTGCTGGCGATATCTAATCTCCCCTCGGTGTCTACCCCCGCCCTCGCTCGCTCGCAATAGGAGTTTGACGCTAGAGAGACCTTGGAAACCATTACGCTCAGTGAGAGTGAGTCCGGAGACCTCCCCCCATCGCACCGCTGGAAACCTCACCTCTGGAGGCGATCCCCAAGAACAGAGAAAGAGCTATTTATACCCCAGTGTCGGGCGCAGTTATGAAGGAAGAACCTGGGTTATCGGTGCATGAAGACGAGAGCTCGGAGGACTCGGGAGCAGATGGCGATGCCGAAGGTGACTCTCCAAGCAGGCCTTTTCGGTCTGTTCAATTCCCTCTCCGTTCAACAGACCCGATTCTTTCCCCGGGAAAGGGACAACTTCTGTGGAAGGACCCGGCAGCAGCAGGTAGACGGCCGATTCGTACTCCATCCCCACCTGAGTTCTGCCAGGAACCGGAGGCACCGTTCTCACCCCCAACAGAGTCGGTAGCCCCGGAGGATGTGCCTTTCCGAGACGCAGTTCAGGAGATCGCCAGGCTGGCGGGTATAGAGTGCGGGCGCCCAGTGTCGGATAGAGAGGATCCGCCCATCAGAATGACTTCGCAGGCTTCCCTACCCCAACCGGAGGCGTTCGTGGCCCTTACGACCAGCGAGGGAGTGGCTAACGCCTTATCGGTGCGCTGCCGTGAATTCAAACGTTTGGACGCAGCCGAAGGACGAGTCCTGTCACGTCTCCATCCCTCCAGGCACTGCACAGTGAAGCAGGGTCCATACCGTTCCTCGGATGACCTCATACCCCTGGAAGCCTTGGAGCAGCCCACCAAACGTACGGTCTGGATGCCCTCGGTGCGGCAGGACTCAGATATCCCCCTAGTGGAAAAGGATCACACCCTGAGTGCCCTGAAGAAACGTTTGGACGATCTGAGTCTGTCTGACCCGGTAGCACTCAAACTACTGGAGTGCCTAGCCCTGGCTACCAGGGATGTCGTGAAGCTTGCTACCTATTTGACCGCCTCGCTGGTGTACCTGCGACGTGATTCCTTCCTTCAGCACTGTTGGTCGAGCGTCAAGGGCCTCCGTGACCTACGCCACGCCCCTATTCTGGGCCAAAAAGAGCTGTTTTCCCCCGAGGAGATAGAGAGGGTTCATCAGGAGAGCAGATCGCTATCACAGGACCTAGCTCTCATGGCTAGAGCACCGAGGCAGTTCGCGCGCCCACTGAAACGCCAGTACTCACAGCCCCCTCACCGAGACAGGTCCAGGTCGAACAGCAAGGCCAGGTCTTCTCCCCCGAAGAAACCGAGGCACCAGAACAACGGCAAGACCCCCCACGGGCCTCGCCGCAGTGCAGGTAGCAATCAATCAAAGTATCTCTCAGAGGGGAGCACCTCGTCTTTAAGAGATACTTTTATCAAGTCAAAAGACGGGGAGGGCTCCCAGCCCTTCAGCGACAGTTTGCTCGTAGGAGGCAGGCTAGGCAAGTTCTGGCAAGCTTGGCGAGACATGGGTGCTCCGAAAAAAGTAGTGCGTTGGTTAAGAGAGGGTTACGCACTCCCGTTCAAACGGGACCGTTGGGGACAAGTTCCACCCATACCTCTGCGCGACCTAGCCCCGAGTAGCCTGGTCCCCTCCTACGACCCAAACTCACCAAAGCATTAAGCCCTGCGTTTGATGGTCAAGGACTTAGTGAGCAAGGGAGCCGTAAGGGAAATGCCAGAGAACCAGAAAGGGTTTTTCAGTCGGGTCTTCCTGGTACCCAAGAAGTCGGGGGGTTGGCGTCTAGTCATAGATCTATCCTCTCTGAACCACTTTCTCCATGTGACACCGTTTCAGATGGATACAGCCCAGATTATAAAGAGCTCCCAGGGGGTAGATATGTGGGGGACGTCCATAGACCTGTCGGACGCGTACCTACATGTGCCTTTACACCAGTCGGCAAGGAAGTACCTATGCTTCCAAGTAGGGAAGACAAAATTCTGGTTCCGGGCGCTCCCGTTCGGCCTCTCTACAGCTCCCTTCGTCTTCACCAAAATCATGAGGGTATTAAAAGCGTGGGCTCGAGTTCGAGGTATGTTGGTCTTCCAATACCTGGACGATTGGTTTATAGCTCATCGCGACCGAGTCACGGTAAGTCAGCAAACACAGACCTTGGTCGATCAAGCAACGAAGGTGGGTCTCGTGGTGAACCGAGACAAGTCAGAGCTGACTCCAAAACAGGTAATGATATTTTTAGGGGAAAGATGGGATTTGAGGCTGGCAAGAGCTTACCCCACCCCCGAACGGAGAGAGAGGATCCGTGCAAGCGTCGGAGCCGTAAAACCGGGTACCAAGGTGAGTTTGTCAAAGATGGAGTCCTTACTGGGTTGTCTGGTGGCTACGGAGAGGACAGTCCCCCTAGGGAAACTCCATTACAGGCCTTTTCAAGCGGGGGTCAGGCGAGCCTTACGCCAAGGCAAACACCCCAGAGCTGTGATGTCCCTCTCGGCAGAGGCCCACCAGGGTTTGACCTGGTGGTGCGACGACCGGGTCATGAGCGAAGGGGTACCCTTCTCAACCCTATCTCCAGAAGTAGAGGTGCAAACCGACGCTTCCTTGTCCGGCTGGGGGATTCACTTCCAGGGTAGAATGTTGCAAGGCCAGTGGTCAGAGCAGGTAAAAAATCGCCACATAAATTGGTTAGAGTTGCAGGTGGTGTGGATAGCCATAAACGACCTTACCCCTCTCCTAGAAGGAACACGCGTGGAGTTCCACATGGACAACTCCACCGCAGTGGCATACTTAAACAAACAGGGCGGTACCAGGTCCCAACAGCTCACGAAGCTCGCTGGGGACATTCTGAAGTTCGCCCGGGGGAAGAGGATGCATATTTCAGCCCGCCACTTAGCGGGGTCGCTGAACGTGCTAGCAGACTTAGCTTCCAGGGTCGGTCAAGTTATCCACACGGAGTGGTGCCTGTCGCTCCGCTCCTTCGAGTGGGTGACCGAGCACTCCCCATGGGGGAAACCGACCCTGGACTTTTTTGCGAACGCTCTCACGACGAAATTACCAAGGTATGTCTCCCCATGCCCCGACGCGAAGGCCTGGGCAATCGACGCTTTGACCTGCGATTGGCCGAAGAACGAGGTTCTGTATGCCTTACCACCACAGCCCATCCTGCTACGGGTGGTGCAGAGTCTAGAGTTGCGCAAGCCCTTACGCCTCCTCCTGTTAGCCCCATGGTCACCCGAAGCCCCTTGGTTCCCTCTCCTGGTCAAGTGCGCGACCAACCTTCCGTTATGGCTACCTTGCCACTAGGAGATGCTATCCCAACCCCACTGGTTATATCTCCACCCGAACCCCCACCTCCTGGACCTTCACCTGTGGTGCCTGTCCCTTCACTCTTAGAGAAACAAGGTTTCTCCAAAGAAGTGAGAGAAAAAATGTTGAATAGCCATAGGGAGTCCACGTCAAGGGTCTATGGGTCTCAATGGAACAAATTCGCGATCTGGTGCGCTAAAGCCCAGCTAGATCCGTTCCAGGCCACTCCGGCAGTGGTGGCAGACTTCCTGGATCACCTGTTCACGACCGAGCACCTGAAGGTAGGCTCGATCGAGGGTTACCGAGCCGCCATAGGCTATAGATTGAAAACCGCAACAGGCTATGATCCAGGGGAGGACCCAGCCCTGTCTATGCTGTTTAGGCATTTCAGGGTGAATTCCCCTCCGTCAAACACCAATATAGCCCAGTGGGACCTGTCCTTGGTTCTGCGTTACCTTCAGAGAGCGGACACATTCGGGGAGGACGTGATCACACCCAAAAGTGCAACCGTAAGATTCACCTTTCTATTGGCATTGGCTTCGGGCAAGAGGCGAGGGGAGATACACGCCCTCGACCGTCAGATCTTGAAGGAGAATGGTGAGTGGAAAAAAGTCTTCCTCAGACCGAGGTCAGGTTTTATGGGTAAGACGCACATCGCCACCGCAGGCCTTGGTACCTTGGAACAGATAACGCTACCAGCCCTAGAGGTAGGGGACGAGGACTCGGGCCTGGTCTCTCTCTGCCCAGTCCAGGCTTTGCGTAAGTATCTCCAGGTATCAGAAGACTACAGGAGTGAGGAGCAGAAGGCTTTGATCATTTCCTTCATGCCCAGATTCAATAAAAACATATCGAAGCAAACTGTTTCTAAATACATTAAGAATGTCATTTTAGAAGCTTACGAAAAAGCCCAGGTAGAATCGGAGTTCAGAGATCTGTGTAAAGTTAAAGCTCATCACGTAAGGCAAGTCGCCAACTCAATACGGGCACTGCGTAGCGTATCCCTAACTGATATTCTAAAGACAGGTTGTTGGTCTTCTCCTAATTCGTTCATTAAGTATTACCTGAAAGACTACTCTCAATGCGAACTGTCGGGTTTGTATTCTTTGGGCCCTTTCGTGGCTGCCGAGTCGGTAGTCTCTATCTGACCCTTGTGTGTTTGCAGTGAACAGTCGGTCAAGAGCAAGAGCAAGTTCAAGCGCAAGGATGCTGCCTTCCAACGCTCTGGCAACGGCGCGAACAAGTTCAAGAAAGCCCAGAACCAAGGCCGCCGCCGTTAATGACGTCAGGACGGGCGTCGACGCGTTAGAACATGAATTCTTTGTGTTTCAATTACAGTTCAGTATTCTTAGGACGGTTCTGCGGGAGCCCACTCTCCTGCGTTTAGTTGATGCTGGTCTCGGTACTTCACCCCTGCGAGTCCGGTACTCAGTCTTCCCTTGGAAAAGGGGGGGGGGTGTGCGCTTGTACGCACTACGCATCCCCCCCCCCCTCGATGCGTCCGTTGCGACCACTAGAGTCGGCCTCGTAGGGATCAGGTACCCAGGCTAGCTGGTGTCCCTTAACCAGGGACCGAGGTTGAACATTGGCACGTTGTAGTGCATTCATTGGGTTCTATCATGTTGAATATAGGTTTTGAACGGGCACATGTTAGTGCGTCACCCGTCTTGGACGAGTGTATCTTACTTCAATCGGTGTTCTGAATGAGCGCATTGTAGTGTGTCCGGGGTCAGTCACTTGTGTAGGGCGTTAACCTTCTGTCGGAGCGCACGATAGTGCGCCCAACCCTTGGTATGCGGGTGCCTGGTGTCACCCGCTATTCGTGAAGAACACTGCATTGTTTTCACTGCTCGGTTCTCAGTTAAGCCTTTAGCTTAAGTTCTTAGTTGACGTTAAACCATCTTGATTTCGTAATGATCATAATTATGAATTTCGAGGTACAGTTTGTGAGTGACCAAGCCCAGTTTACTTCTGCTTGGTCATTTAGTTAAGTACGCGGTCTTTTAAGAGTTCAATAAAGGGATTGTTACATGTTTACGCGATCCGACCGTGCAGTTAGGTTGGGCTACCATCTTGTGGGAGGTTGGAGGGAGATGGTGTTACCTAGGGCGATAACGGAGAAGAGCTTGGTCTTCGGTACTTCTTCCCCAAGTCCTAGTTTCTTAGTTCGTTCGTCCTTCCGTGTGCTAGAGTTGTTCACCAGCTCGATTGTATTTTTATTCCAAGGCACATTAAACACATTTACCTTTCTCTGCAGTGTTTTATTTACGCCTTTTTCACCTCACATGGAAGACAACACGTTCTTTAGAGTAAAAGTAGTTCTTGGGAAAAATTTTCTAGTTTGACTCTCAACGCGGGTCACCCCGCCTCCTGGTTAGTCCCGTATAAAAGTGGAGATAAGCGAATCCGGAGCTTTTGCGAAGTAAAACTGACGTTTTATTTTCGTAAAACGCTCTTTTACGAGTAAAAGCGTGATTCGCGTTCTCCACTTTTATCATAGTATCCCACCCAGCCACCCCGCGGACCTGGGTGTGGTTGGTACAGTGGGGCAATACTCGAATGAGGCTTGGTTACAGTGACCAAGGATGCTGATTGGCTGGGACCAACGACGGGACTATTCGAGTCACTAGTAGGAAATTTTTAGTTTCTGAGTGCGTGATTCTTAGAGTTTTGCGAGAAAACCCGTATAAAAACGCGAATCACGCTTTTACTCGTAAAAGAGCGTTTTACGAAAATAAAACGTCAGTTTTGCTTATAAGCTCTGTCATTACTTTTAAGTTTTGGTGCAAAATTTGGCCCCATGATTACCGGGAAAGGGTTCGGGTTCGTCTTTAAAGGAAGTGACGTCAGGAGAAAACGATGAATACAAACCATGCAGAAGGTCTTTCATATGCTTACCTACTTCATACGTGCATCCCACGCAGGTTTCCATCCATAAAGTGCGTGTCCGAAAACAAAATCGTTTCCCTTCGTGGAATTCCGGAAATGCACAAACACCGGACAGAAGGTGTCATTGCAGTTCCAATCACACTGAACTAAACTGGTTTGGGATCCAAGGTCAGATCGGATTTATTGTTATTCATAATATAATACACGGCTATTGGTGAGGGATCTCATCTTTTGGAAGGTCTTATCCGGCTGGTAACAGATGAGCTGGCGCATGGCACACAAAAATAATACCTGCCCCCACCCAGAAAATAGTACCTCCCGGATTTTCTTTTATGGGTACGTGGTGTTATTTGGGGTTGAAGTTTAATTTTTGCCTCCAAAATCAGTGGGGGCTGAGTGATTATAAAAAGGGATCAGCAAAGAGATTGCGACGGCACAACTTGATTGATGTGATAATGTCAATCACATGACATGAAGGTTGAAGAGGAGTTGAGGAGGCAGATCGCGGAGAACAAGCGCTTAATGAGTGAAGATCAGCAAGAGAAGAAGTGTGTACAAGTCGCAGCTGCCGGACTGGAGCAAGAGCTCAAGCGAATGAAGGGCGAAAACCACAAACTCTGTCGTCAGCTCCAAGAGGCCGAGCAAATAATCCAAGGTGGCTCACTCACAAATTATGTGAACTAAATGTTCGATGATTACATATAGTGTTAAAAGAAGAAAAAACGGCTAAAATCGCATAGTTTGAGTGATTTAGACGTTCTCTCAGTATTTTGTCAAACTTTAACATACAGTTTAAATAAATAAGAAAACATTTCGTAAAATGCTGAAAGTGTTAGAGATTATTGTACTGATAAAAAATAAGTAAAATAAAACTTAAAAAAAAGAAGTAAAAACTCAGGGGAGTAAGTCTGCTCATTCAATAAATGTAACACTACTTAAAGGTCTTTTCGCGTTAAGTTTTTAATATGTAGTTTAAACTTAACATTTATTTGACACAATAATAACGGGCACTGGGGGACAGGTCTTGAGAAACAGAAGGCGACTGGACAAGACAAAGCGGCAGAAGCATTGCACAGACTTCGTGAGGAAGAGGGCGCAAGCATGAGAGCGCGTCAGGAAGTCAGCAACCTCCAGAGCCTGGTCAGTGGCTCCCATACATCAGAACACAGAATTCAAACCGCTCTTAAGGCTGTCCCTAAAACGGTTCTGCTCTAGAATGGTGTGATATCAAGGGCTTCCAAATAAAAAAAAATGGTGTACAATCGACGTTTAAAACCTGTTGTCTTTTGGGGTTATTTTAAACAAGGGTTCTGGGTTTTAAAGTAAACACAAGAATAAAAAGAATTGTTTTCATAAACATAGTAATGGCATAGACAGTTGGAAATAAGCAGAGGTAATGGTCATTTATAATCAAGCATTAATTTTAGCCCACGAGGATAAGATTGAGAAGATGTGCGCTTTTTGGTCTTTCAAACCAAGATTTATCTCACCTCCAATCCGTCAGATCAAACGTGTATTTGATTTGCAAGATTCAACAACTTGAACTGGAGCGCACAGGGTTAAAGGAGGAGCTGAGCAACCTCAAAGATATTGTTCAATGCGACGAAAGGAAGAAAGAAGAGGCCCGGAAAGAGCAGTCCAGTCTTAAAGCAAAGGTAAATGCCCCAGTAAAACGAAGATACCTGCCCCAGAGAAACGAAGGTATCTATCCCAGTGAAGCGAAAGTACCTGCACCAGTAAAGCAAAGGTACCTGCACAAGTAAAGCAAAGGTACCTGTCCCAGTAAAGCGAAGGTACCTGTCCGAGTAAAGCGAAGGTACCTGCCCCAGTAAGGCGAAGATATATGTCCCAGTAAAGTGAATGTACCTACCCCAATAAAGCGAAGGTGCCTGGCCCAGTAAAGCAAAGGTGCCTGGCCCAGTAAAGCGAAGGTATCTGTCAAAGTAAAGCGAAGGTACCGGGCCCAGTGAAACACTCTAAAAATCGAACGTACGGCCTTTGTGCACTACCTCATTTAAATCGGAGGTACGAGTTCTTGTGTAATAGATCATTAAAATCGGAGTTTGACAACGCAAACAAAACCATATGGTCTCAAAGTCTTCATTAAGGCATTCTTTTCCCCCGAGAAGTGTGCTATTCAATAAAAGTCTGAACTAGGCCGGTTGGGGGTCATTTTATTACACTTCCAGAACAACTTAAGAGCAGGGAAAATGGGTCAGCATACAGCGCAGCTGGACCTGACTTACAGCATCACCATGGTCGGCTTTAACTTGATATAATAAAATATATATAGTAAAACCTGGTTAGTCCGGGCAGCGTTGGGAGTAAATATTGTCCGGGTTAGCAAGGTGTAAGCTGGTTTTCCTGTAGTAATGTTTAAGCTATTGATTTATCAAGATATTAGAGGCAGAGATGTCCAGAGACGACTTACATACGGAAATACACAGCTTGAAGCGGGAAATTGAAGCCATACAGGATGAAGCTCATCTGAAGGAGAAGGAGTTCCAGTCTGAAAACGAGGAACTACACCAAGCGACCAAGAAACTTGAGGAACAGTGCCGCAGCCTCACAATGGAACTAGGGAATGCTACGCAGGAATTGGAGCAAACCAGATTCAAGTTGGGAGAATCGCAGGAACAAGTTAATGGCCTGAAGGAACAGCTGTCAGAAAGCGAAAACAGCAAGAGGAACACCGAATCAGGGCTGCTTAGCATCGCGAGAGCGGTTCGGAACACGGTGGACCTGTGTGGTAGCTCAGCGAAACCCGACAGTCGCGGCGCAGATAGCGGCAGCCGTTCCGCACGGTCCTTGATCTCAGCGAGGGGTGACAAGTCGCTCTGCAATGCTGACGTGAATACGGAATTAATTAAAGCTTCACTCAACGACCTTGCACAGAAGTTTATTGACGTCGAGGGACAAAGGGTACGTCAAATGACAAATGACAACGTATTTTACATTTTATGTCAGACATTTTTCTTTCTACAAATCCCTCACGTGATTTTAAAGGAACTTGGGTAATTTTTTTCAAATACAGATGTTTATCGGAAGGTCTTTGATATCTGTAAACTAATTTTTTAAATTATTGATACCAAGAAAACAGAGTTTTGATAGCAAGTGATGAAACTCGAAAACGCTCCAAATTTTCATCCGCTTAACACAATGATAAAAGTAAAAATCTTAATAATAATAATAATAATAATAATAATAATAATAATAATAATAATAATAATAATAATAATAATAATAATAATAATAATAATAATAATAATAATAATGTGTTGTTTATCAGGACAAAGCATTGACACAGCTTCATAGGAGCGGCTTAGATCTGTGTGACGCCAGAGAAAACCTTGAGCGCGTCGATGCGCATGCGCAACAAGTACAGCGCGCCCTGCTCGCTATGAAGGACGAGAATCATGCTCTGAATGTACAAAACTCGAAGGCAGAGACATCGCTTTTGCTCCAGAGAGAAATGTTACAGAAGCAGGAACGCGACCAGCAGAAGTGCAGCGAGACCATCAGAGAACTCGAGAAGAAGTTGTCCTCCGTAAATGCCGATAACTGCCTTTTACAGGTAAACGGTTCTAGTATAGTTTGTTTCGGTAGTATTGAATGTTCTGTTCAGCAATGGTAAAGAATTGGTCACAAGCAATCCCGATTCATCTGCAATTGCGAGATATGCGGAACAGACAGCAGCCGGATGTTGTTTCGATCGCCTCCCCCCTCACCCCCACAGGGGCATACAGTGAAGCCCATTCAAACGAAAACTGGTCGCTTTCGACCGCTGAAGAAATTCCCGAGTGACCGTTCTGCAACATCGGGAATTTTTCAGTTTCTCATTTACAACTGTTGAAGTTCGGAATGAATTATCTTTATTAGTAAACAAAGATCGTCCTAAATTCTAGTTCCAGCAAATATCTGGCATAAAAAAGAACGCCGGTCAAACTGTCACTGGTCAAATATAACCAGTCATAATATCCCTGATGGACCAGCTAGAATACCATTTTAAGCTGCTTGTGTTTTGCCACTCCAAAGATAATGGTTGTTTGCAATGTGAAAGACCTAAATGACGTGGAACGTTGTCATGACAATCCGCAATCCTTTTAATTGAAAAATTGAAGGAAAAAAAACAAAACAAAACAATACAAAAAACAAACAAACAAACAAACAAACAAAACAAAAAAAAACACTGCTTTATCTCATAAATAATATTATTCTGTTTTTTTTTTGTTTCAATGACCAAATACGTGAAAATAAATGAATTTAAAGAATTTTTTACATATGGATTTATTTTATTTATTTATATTATTTATTTATTTTTAGGATCAAATCGAGAAAATGAAAGGTAAAGAAAACAAACAGGAGAGCGAAATGTCGGCATTGGGAACAAAATACACGAAAGCGAAAACACAGGTCATGCAGGGCGAGCTCGCCAAACGGTCCCTGGGAGGAGAACTGCAGAGAGCAAACCTTGCCCTGCACGAAAGGAACTCAGAAAATCAGGTTTGTTTCTAGGCTTGTTACTCAATAACAGGACATTGGTAAACACAACTTTCTTTCTGGGAGTGCTAAGAGGTCTTCGAGCATGATGGCATTGCAGTTATTCAGTCCAAGCTGTTAAAATTGTCTTCTGTTGCTGATCGGACACAAGTAAATAAAAACACAACAATTTTGAAATTTATATAAAATAATGCACATGTCAACGCGGGAGTTCTGTACTTTTTTATACAGGCGCTGCAAGATCGCGTCAAAAGCCTGTCCCAGCAAGTTCAAAGTCTAGAAAACAACCTCCAGTCTTCTGCAATCAACAACGAATCACTAAAATCCAAACTACAAGCGTCCAGCCAGTCTGCCAGTGACCACAGCAGCCAGGTAAGGTATTGTCCTTCTAAGCTACGCCACGGCACCGACCACAGCAGTCAGGTAAGGTATCGTCCTGCAAAGCTACGTCACGGCACCGACCACAGCAGTCAGGTAAGGTATCGTCCTGCAAAGCTACGTCACGGCACCGACCACAGCAGTCAGGTAAGGTATCGTCCTTCAAGGCTACGTCACGGCACCGACCACAGCAGTCACGTAAGGTATCGTCCTTCAAGGCTACGTCACGGCACCGACCACAGCAGTCAGGTGAGGTATCGTCCTTCAAGGCTACGTCACGGCACCGACCACAGCAGTCAGGTCATGCATCGTCCTGCAAAGCCACGTCACGGCACCGACCACAGCAGTCAGGTCAGGTATCGTCCTGCAAAGCCACGTCACGGCACCGACCACAGCAGTCAGGTAAGGTGTCATCCTTCAAAGCTACGTCACGGCACCGACCACAGCAGTCAGGTAAGGTATCGTCCTTCAAGGCTACGTCACGGCACCGACCACAGCAGTCAGGTAAGGTATCGACCTGCAAAGCTACGTCACGGCACCGACCACAGCAGTCAGGTAAGGTATCGTCCTTCAAAGCTGCGTCACGGCGCCAATTTGGTGTTTCATTCTTAAACCGATGAGCAAAAGGCTCAATTTTGAATTCTGTAAAAGGTGATTTAGCTCACTGCGTTGTTTTTCTCAGTTTGTGACGCCAATCATTACAAATAATTTTTGTTAAGTTAATCCAACATGTGCCACCTCCATTTCAGCAATTGTTCATGTATAAACAATTTGTTACAACAAACAGGTGGGAAAACTAAACCAGGTGCTGCAGGAGAAAGCTCAAGGCATGACAGAGCTGCAGCAGAAAGTCGCCTCATTGCAGCGCTCTCTTCTGGACAGCGAGAAAGAACTGCAGGTTCTCAAGGTACAGTCCTTTGTTGCTCGTCTTTCCAGTTATGAGTTCAATCGTTGTAACCAGCGCTGTGATCAACAATTAGCGTGGGACTTTTAAACCACCCATTTTGTCGTGTTGCTGCAGACTCAAGCGTTTTAAACATTATTTGTGTTTAGCTTTCGCCTTTTCGGGGTACTAGTTGTTAACCGGAGGCACTTGTCCGCCAGAGGCAGTTATAAGGCGATGGTTGTTCAGCCGCACTTCCCCCCCACAAGAAGTTGTCCCTGCTGCAGTTGTCCCGGCAGCAGTTGTACTCGCCGCAGTTGTCCCAGTGGCACTTGTCTCACCGGTGGTTTGTTTAGCTGTAGCACTTGTCCTGTGTCGGCAGTTGCTCCATCAGCAGTTCTTGCAGACCCACATTTTTCATTATAATTTCAACGCCTGATAATCTTGCTAATTCCAGAGCGAAAGTGAAACTACACGCAACTCGCGTGGTGAGATCAAAAAGCAGCATGATGATTTGAAAGCCAGGGCGGGTGCGACACAGATGGAGCTCTCGGACACCAAGGCCAACCTTGACAAGCTGGAGGCACAAAACCGCGGATTAAAAACGGTACCTTCAATATCTTCTTCAAACTGCCGCCGTATTCGCAAAAATATTACTACCGTAATTAACTACACTTCTAGAAGCGAAAATCGAGTTCATGACACAAAAAGGTTAGGTAGACTTATTTATCACAAATGTCAAATTTCTTTCTTTACTTTCGGACGTTTTAGTTGCTCATGTAGCAGTGAGAAGAAACAGTTAATGTTTGTGGATACAGCCACTGGTTTAACCTAACCATGCGTATTTCGAACCCACGCTGGTTACATGCCGTGCATATACCAGCTACGAGCCTGGAGTTCCCGCTTGACTATGTCTGCACGTAATCTGTGTTATTATAGACCATACCACTTGACTATGCCTGAATGTAGTCTGTGTTATCATGGACAAAACCGCTTGGCTATGCCTGCATGTAGTCTGTGTTATCATAGACCACACCGCTTGACTATGCCTGCATGGAGTCTGTTATATCATAGACCACACCGCTTGACTATGCCTGCATGGAGTCTGTATTATCATAGACCACACCACTTGACTATGTCTGCATGTAGTCTGTGTTATCATGGACCACACCGCTTGACTATGCGTGCCTGTAGTCTGTGCTATCATAGACCACACCGCTTGACTATGCCTGCATGTAGTCTGTGTTATCATGAACAACACACCATGCTGT
Organism: Protula sp. h YS-2021; assembly: GCA_949752745.1. Classification (NCBI taxonomy): domain Eukaryota; kingdom Metazoa; phylum Annelida; class Polychaeta; order Sabellida; family Serpulidae; genus Protula; species Protula sp. h YS-2021. The sequence continues at coordinate 9,485,395 of OX457033.1, read as the reverse complement.
TTTTTTCCTTTTGTCAGGCGCTGCAACAGCAACAAGAAAAGGAACAAGGAATGGAAAAACGCCTTCAAAAAACACAAGTTGAGATGCTGAGTGTGGAAGAAAACAACAACACACTCCGTCGCCAGGTGACGCAACTCGAGCTCGAGAAACGCGAGCTCCAGAGGAATTATCAAAGCAGTGAGAGTCACAGAATGGAACTACAACATATTGCTGATCAGGTATTTGTGGTGTTTATAGTTTGATTTCTATAGTGGATAACAGTCGAATCTGTCAAATTTTACACGGAATATGGACCTTTATTCATACCTAAGCCTAAATTTTATACCTTCTTATCGTATAACGTTGCTGTATTCATCTTTTCACAGCGGAGAGAACAAACACTAGAGGCGTACGTGAGCAGGCGGGCACAAGAACGCGACAGCTTGGCTCTCCGGCAGGAGGAAGTTAACGTTGACGGAAATAGACGGATTAATCGGCTTCAACAAGAGCTAGAAGACGCAGAAAGAGCTCACTCGCAGAAGTACGTACCTCCTGCTGCCCGGGGGGGGGGGCACTCACGGAACTACGTACCTCCTGCCACCCTCGGGGGGGGCACTCACGGAAGTAAGTACCCCCTGAAACGCGGGGGGGGGGCACTCACGGAAGTACGTACCTCCTGCCACCTCGGGGGGGGGGGGGGGGCCTTCACGGAAGTACGTACCTCCTGCTGCCCGGGGGAGACACTCACCGAAATACGTACCTCCTGCCACCCGCGGGGGGGGGGCACTCACGGAAGTACGTACCTCCTGCAACGCGGGGGGGGGCACTCACGGAACTACGTACCTCCTGCCACCCTCGGGGGGGGCACTCACGGAAGTAAGTACCCCCTGAAACGCGGGGGGGGGGGCACTCACGGAAGTACGTACCTCCTGCCACCTCGGGGGGGGGGGCCTTCACGGAAGTACGTACCTCCTGCTGCCCGGGGGAGACACTCACCGAAATACGTACCTCCTGCCACCCGCGGGGGGGGGGGGCTTCACGGAAGTACGTACCTCCTGCTGCCCGGGGGAGACGCTCACCGAAATACGTACCTCCTGCCACCCGCGGGGGGGGGCACTCACGGAAGTACGCACCCGCTGCAACGCGGGGGGGGGGGCACTCACGGAACTACGTACCTCCTGCCACCCTCGGGGGGGGGGGCACTCACGGAAGTACGTACCCCCTGAAACGCGGGGGGGGGCACTCACGGAAGTACGTACCTCCTGCTGCCCGGGGGAGACACTCACCGAAATACGCACCTCCTGCCACCCGCGGGGGGGGGGGCACTCACGGAAGTACGTACCTCCTGCCACCGCGGGGGGGGGGCACTCACGGAAGTACGTACCTCCTGCTACCCGTGAGGTCACTCACGGAAGTACGCACTTTCTGCCATGCGGGAGGGGGGGGGGGGAGTGGGCAGGCACGCAAGTACTAATTGGTGCCAGTAATTTTTCTGAATGACATTTACCCTTAGCGCCGGGTGCTAATTTTGAAATAATACCTCTTTTTAATCAAACGTGGGTGCATTTCTGAAAGAGCAGTACTGAATGAAATCCCCTACCCTTTTTTAACGAAACTGACACTCTGCGCGGACCGCGCCTAGCCTGAAAATTACCCCATTTCCCGCGTTATTTCGGCACGCGTGGTCACACATATGATACAGAGTGACTTCGCCCCGGTGACACCGTACAACATCTAACTTTGATAAGCATATATATAGATCGGGAACCACGTGTTGTTTCAACTTTTCGCCTCGATCAATGTTGATCCGAAGTCGCAACAGCAACAGTAGTAAATCAACAATTATTTGGAGTAGTCTGCTCCCTGTCGACCTGCCAGGCTACGTTTTATATTAGATTACAGGCGTTTTAGAATTTAGTGATTTTCCATGGTTTCGTTTGTTTTAGGAGTTTTTTATATGGTAGTGCTGGTTATATAAATGGTTTTATATTCGGGTGCGTATGGGTGGGTGGGGTGGGGTTGTAGTTTAAAACATATTCGTATACAATTCGCGACGCTTATCCCACGTAATAACTTTTGTTGTTTAACGTCCCGTTCGGTGACAGGCGTTTAGCAGATATACGTACTGAGTCGTAAATGATTTCTGTTTTTTTTAGGATGGCCGAGCTCAAAACGCGTCACCGTCACGAAATGGAGATGGAAAAAATGAAAGCCGCACGCACATTGGAAAGGGCGGAGAAGGATTCTAAGATGAAAATCAAAAGCCTGACAGACAAGGTGACGTGAATTGCAATCAGATTATTCCCAGCAGGCAGCTGTTATTTTTTTTTAACAACGTGACAACATCGTTCCAACGTCGCGATGTCGCATCGACGTCCTTCTGGGTCGTACACCGACAAATTGTCGGCTGAACTGATGTACAAAATAAAATACTCATCATTTTGATGTCCCTTCCGACTGTTTTACCACTGTGCCCTCACAAATTTTATCGCACACAGCTATGAACGGCATTCACTGGAAACTATGAAAAACGGAAACCTAGAGCGATTGGCTCTCGTAACACAGTTGAAGGGGTGGTTATTCTTCTTCAACATACTCATTTCATATTTCTTTTTTTCTCTTTCTTTTTTTAATTTCACCAAGTTTCTTTTCACTCGAAACACACATAGGAAAAAATAAAATAAAATGCATTTTTAACCAAGTAAGAATTCTACCAAAATATCTAAAAAAGTGTTAACACAGTTTATTCGTTGTTGCTTTTAACTCACACATAAAATCTCAAAATGAATTAAAGGTCAAAGGGATTAGGGAATGATGGAATCATCTTGAATAACATGTTACTGCGAATCATGTTTGAATGGTTACCACACAGGTTGCGTCCCTGAAGATACAACTGGGAAAGGAATCGTTTTCGGTCCGTAGCGGCTCCATGCGCAGCTACAGGAGAACTTAGATTGGACTGCGCATGCGCCAAGAGGCAGCTTTTCGCCGCAGTCGTTGACATTCTGATGGCATGACATCGTGTAAAATCAAGACCTATGCGATGTCCGAATTTATTTGCTTGGTTTGCTTATTAAGTTAACATTTGCCTTTGATTGCATTTTATTGGATCTCCGGGTGCTGCGGGCAAATGTCGGCCTGCTAAAATATGCGTCCAAAATGTGCTACATATTTCACCTAATTCTATCAAGTTTTCGCAATGGTTTTCCGGGTGATTTCAGAAGGTGTATGTACTCTGGCGACCTTCTGATATTAAGATATAAGAACAAATGATATCTGGCCAACAATATAGTGGCTGTATATCCAAAATAATTCCTTTCGTCTGCGCATAAGTAAGTACCAGCTGGTTACGCTGGAGGTCCTCATTCGCTCATTAGGGGCCCGGTAACAAAAATGCTATTAATGGGCCTCTCATATAGATATCTTTTAGTCTTCAACGGTTCCACATTATTTTGATGTTTTTTATTCTTCTGTATTGCATTTTTTATGACCCATTATTGTCCCTTTCCACTAATGTAGAAGTACCTTTCTTTATGAAGATTTTGATTACCAGGACGCGAATGAGCGCATCTGGTGTGTCTAACAATTAGATGATAAAAGTACCTTCGCAAATTTAACAACCGGTGAGCGTTGGCCATTTTAGATATCTGCAATACGAAGTTGCTCATTTCAGATTTGGTTTACCGCCAGAGTGGTCTTACCGTACGTTTGTCTTATACCCGTGGGCATTTTATTACGAAGAACGCGGTCGGTGAGGTCGGTAGAGTGGTCTTACCGTAGGGAATTCTCACCGGTTGGTTGTACCAAGTTCCGTATATATTATGTAATGAAGGACGCCGTCGGCGATATGAAATGTTCACCATTTGCTAATGTTTGCTTTTGAAATTTAATTATTTTACACTACACAGCGGCTTACCTTGAAAAAGCTTTAGTTGAGCTGATGTAATACCATAATCCACATCATGTAGACGAATACTGACGATTTTGCTGCCAGGTCTAGAGTCAAACCATTATCACTTTGAACGGGTCTTCTTAATTCAACGCCCAACATGATCACGGAAAGGGATATGAACCACTTTGACCGGATGTGGTAATATATCATTGTATCGCCCAATCTGTGCATAGAATTAAATTATCCAATTCTGCATGAAATTTTGAGGTTAACATCGTGTTAAAAATAACAAAACTATTCCTGTGGGCTGTAACATGTGGAATTCCATTTATAATTTATATTTGATTTCAACAATCAAACAATTTGTGTCCAGCCTTTATTATCCCAGTCCTATCTTTGCATTGTGTTACCGATAAGCGTGGCAAATAGTTTTTAAGTGTGAAATGGTTGAGAGACGTTGATTTTAAGTTCACATTTGTCCACATTTGTCGTCTTTGTTAAGGAGTAATCCTCATACACACTCGTGAACGAGCTCACACATTAAATCAGTATTGACAAGACACAGCTGAAAACAAAAGGTGCAAGGAAAGTTGGAATGAACCCTGCGGAATCACATTTTTACTTGTTTCACAGGGTGTGTAACCAAACCCTAGGTCCAAAAATGCAGGCCTGGGGTAACCACTGTACGCGCTATTGAATGAGCTTTTAGTACTGTATACAGAACCAAATAATTAATGTTACACCAAAATCCACTAAAGATCCACGAAGATTCTACCCAGGAACCGCATATCCAGCTACATTTTGTTTCAACAAACCCCCCCCCCCCCCGCTTTCCCTGAAAATGACCAAAAGTATTCATTAGATTGGACATAGCTATCCGGCGCAATTTTAAATGTAAGAAATGCATTTTATTTGAACTTTTGAAAAAATTCTGCAGTGGAGAGTTAGAACCGAAAGAGATTATAACGCTTAAGCATTTATCGCTTTGTATAAATTGGAATGCCAAAGATTTGGGATTCTAGATACTCTTATTAAAGGGACAGAGTGGGTGGGTTAGAGAAGCATCATTTTATAAATATCATTCATTCGAGTTCAAAATACAAACAAATATGGATTTTAATTCGAGGGTTTCAAATTCTGGACAAATATTACAGCAATGGATAACTTTACAACATTGTTTGATGCTTGTAAAATGCTTTTTTATTTACCAAATATGCGAAAAAAAAAATGAATGCGTGAATGCATTTGCAGATGCAGATACAAAAATCAAATACAAATACTTTCGATTTGATCAGCCTTGAAGGAAGTGGAACCACAGGATCGGACCATCTCGAAAATAGGAACAACTTGCAAATACGACCACCTCTCAGATAGGACCATCTCGCAAATAGGACCATCTTGCAAAATGGACCACTTCTCAAATAGGGCCATCTCGCAAAAAGGATCACATCGCAAACAGAACCATCTCGCAAATAGGGCCATCTTGCAAATAGGACCACCTCTCAAATTGTATCACCTCGCAAACAGGAACATCTCCTAAAAAGGTCCACTGCTCGGCAGCTTTCCAGTTCAACGTTAGACAGACGTCGGATTTTGGTTGTTGATGAAAGTCAAAATAAATCAACTCCCCAGCGTTGGATAGATGTCGATTATCAACGCTTCTAATCAACGTTGCGTCAAGTTGCAATTGGAATTGAATCAACGTCTATCTCCCGACGTTGTGCAGAGATCGGGAATGTGTATATGATTTTGAATACTTTTCGAAAGGAGGTAGAAAGCAACTTGCGCACTCTTAAAATTCTCAAGTTTGACCTCCTCGTTTTCGTTTATTTTCGCAGTAGCCTGTCATGGCTACCATTTCCGGTAAGCGATGGCACAAGGGAATTGTGACTCCGGCGTCTATTCGTCATCCCCTTTTCGTCCGCTCAATGTCGATTTTCCGACATCTATTCAAAGTTGCAACAAAGACGTTGATTAGATGTCAGGGAAAGTTGTGTTGGTTGTGGCCAAAAGCCACGCTTAAACAATTTTGCTTGCCTAATGTCTGCTCAACGTTGTGTCAAACACGCTGTTTGGTCATCGATCTGTGCTCACAAAAGATCACAACCAAATAACAACCAGAATTATGTTGTGGTCTGATTGGGTCGGCGCGGCAACCTCGAATCGACGTTGGACCAAGCCCAGAACGTTTACCGGATTAAATGTAGGTTGTAAAAAAAAACAGAACCACAAACAAGAGAAGAACGAGCCCTTTGACGCAGTGATTCTGTTTCAGCGCTTCTATCGTATAAGTGTGTCTTCCCAAGAATAACAAATATCCCTTGACATAAACAATGCTTCTCTTAGCTTCTGTAATGCGTGGATTATGTGTAAAAGCTATCTTTCAATTTTTTTTAAGTTTTACATTTTAAAGTTTCATATCGCAGAAGTATTTTTTAAGTCTTTAAGTTTAGTTTACTTTTGTTGACAAACATGAAGAAATTAACAAGGATAATTCGTTTAGATTGTATTGTTACACAAAACATCAATACCATTTGACTTTCGAAATGTTTAAAGTATCGAGATTCTTTGGTTGCTTGTTGTTGATATGGAACTTTCTTCCATGTTTTACACAGTACACAGTTGTAATATTATGTTTCCTTTTAGTATTCAAATATTCTTTACACTCTATTAAGAAAGTTACGCACTGTTTATAGGACGACCAATACCAATGTCTCTATAATGTAATTTCATGTTTTACACGTTTTTATCAAATCGCATTTTTTTCTTAACTGGCTTAAAAAGCTTTTAGATTGCAAATAAAGATCAGCTTCAGCAAAAATTGTTTTAATAACTTATTTTGTAACTGGAAATTTAATTTCCGTTCATATAATCTAACGGGAAACTTTCGTTCTGAAATGTTTCTGCTATTCTTTTTTTTATATAATGAAATACAATGAAGAACAGCCCTTCAAGGGATACCCCAAAACTTTATGATTGCTGGACATTATCTATGCAGCAATATTGTTACGGATGTAACCAATGTCACTACAGCAAATATGACCAGAAACAATCGATCTAGCACCATAGCAATTATGATCCATTCCCGGGACCCTTCCGTGACGTCACTGGTCGGTAAATTGTCCTTCTCAAGCCGCATGCCTTTTAACTCGGTAAGAATGTCTTGTAGAATACTGTCCGTTGTTGGCACCGCGTCTAAATCATGTAGGTCAGTTACTGTGTTCACATCTGCAGGTGCGTGCGATTTGATTCGTTGGCAGAACGATGGCTGGTCAAGGCCGTTCACTTGTAATTTTTGGCAGTGAAGCGCGTTGGAATTCAAATCAGATACGTGACAGCCTTCGAAGTTTGCTCTGTTCTGAAGTACAACACATACTTATATTTATATACAAATACAACCTTTTCTATGGTCAATATTGATGCAAAAGTTTAAGAAGGACATATGGACGGACAGACGACAGAGCGGCACAGCCAAGTATATCCAGTATTACAAAAAATTATTTGATGAATATTCGTCTAATATTTAGAAGAAATCCAATTAAAACGGCAGGAGGTAACATGTTTTATAACATGGTTCTGAAAATGTTTTTAAATCCTTTAAAATTTTACTCTGGGAAAAAATAAGTTTCAGCAGCACACTGGGGCGCCTCCGAGATACTTGAGAGAAAAAATGCTGTAAGCGTTCTCAAAGCCATGCCAGCTGTTATGGTATCGACCATTTTTCTGATAAATGTACTCAAAGTCTGTTCCCAAAATCACGTCGTCTGTCACAGTATTGGCTATTATTATTTAAGGGACCTATGGTTGTGGCGCACGCAGATATAAATGCATATTAAAGGCACGCCTTACACTATCAGATGATACAGCAGATAGGTAAACATTACTAAAAAATCTGGTTACCGCGCGGTTTATTAAAGTATATGTATTTACCAATGTGTATTTGTTTTTCGCTGCATCGGTGACAAAATTATGGATGCAAGCGAGTCTGGACAAATAATCCAGAAAGAGAACCCGGATTATTCGTGGTGGCCTGGAGTAGATTTCACCTCTGTGGTGGATGTTGATGACAAAAACTGTAACCACGGTGGCGAGCGCCAACAGGAACATAACGGCCTCGAAGTACTGCGCTGTTGAAATCGACAAGCACATCTAAGAGTACCGCTATTTATAAAATATAATTGGTTACTTAATTTGAAGAAATCACAAAATGGCTAGAATGTGAATGACGTGGTGTCATTTAGTTTGACAGACTAGTTATGAGGAGACTGTTCCTCTAACAAACAAAGCACAAAATTTATGCTAAAATGAAATTCTGCGCAAAACAATCACTCAAATAATATATTTGTAAAATGAGAAAACCTGATGTCCCCACACAAAGGTTTTCACAACAAGTAAGTATGCACTCACACACTAAGGGAACACTGGTGGACTGCGGTGGCAGCGCTTCGGCGACTATGAGCAAAAACACAGTGCTCGCCAGCAGCACCGTCACCGCCAGAGACACCTGTCAAAAGGATAATTGCATCAAATGCTTTTAGTGTCAATGTTTGGGGTCTGAACATATAAAATACAACACTGTTAAAGTATGGCCATAACTGACAACAAGAGTATTTTTTAAGAAATGGCAAAGAAGTGTTTCTTTCTACTGGTATTTTAGAAGTTATTAAACTGCTTACTTTTTCTCCGCTGGTTGGCGGTAGCAAAAATGTAAGGAGTCCCACAAACGATACAAAAATACATGGCAGCACGATGTTTATCAAGTAGTACATCGGTTTCCTTTTCACCTGTAAACGAATGCCCCGCAAATTACAATGATGACTTGGTTTATTGTACATAAGCGGTTAACAATTTCTACTTATACTTTCTACTTATATATGTATGGTTTCCGCAACAAAATTCAGAACCAGATACACTTAACATGTTTAATAAGCAATCAAAGCAGTATTCATCTAAAATATGAAAGAAATTAAACAATTCGAACATTATCAGGGCAAATCAGACCTTCAGTAACGAGGATTTTACTGTCTGTATTTATACATTGTGCACTGTATTTACACATGCTTGTCACTCTAGCAATCTACAACAGAATACTATTTATAGGAGGTCTTTATTTTGACATAATTCTATGTTATACCTGTATTGTAAAGATGATGCTCTCATAAGGATGCGGACAACAGGCGTACAGTGCGCTAATGAGCTCTGCCGGCATCCCTTCCAGCTCCCACTCTCCGTTTTCAATGAAAGGACTGCAACCAATGCTGTTATGTTTATTGATATATCGATATTGTAATTAGTAGCAAGAGGAAAATAATTACAAATTTAGGGCGAGTTTGAAATGCAAATCGCTGCATCTTGCCGTCTACATGTCCAAATCAAGAGATTACCACGCTTAAAATAGACATAAACAAAACTGTGTTCGGTTTGTGCAAAATCCTTATCAGGATTTTCCCTGTTATTTATTTTAGCGCTATAGATGAGGTACCTACATTTTCCCTAAGCAGTTCAGGAGCTTCTAAACTAAAATTCTAAAACAATGCTACTATTTGTAAAATGTCTATGACACAATCAAACGCATACACCAGCAGCTGATCATATCGACAACAGATGCCTACACAGCAATATTAAGCAACCATAAAACAGTGACATACATGAAATACACCTCTTCATGGCCAGGTAATAGAAACAGAAACGCCCTTTACCTAATATCGCCTGCTTCTCCATGTATTGCTAAGGCTATTGCGGACGAATCGTACGACCAGCTGCCAAGCTCCAGTTTACAGTTCTGGCTATCCCACGGAAAGTATCTGGTATAAATGTTACAACTATGATGCTGAAAGCTTGTTATATACTTACAGTTCTTGCTATCTCACGGGAGGTATCTGATACAATTATGATGCTGAAAGTATCTTATGTACTTACTTATGACACTGGATACAGTACTCAAACAATTATAGAAAATTAAACATTTATCTTTTAAATTTAGATTTGCGATTCATTTAAAAAATGCAGTTTCCGTAATAGTGGTAATCTTGATAACCAAGTTGAATCACATTCAACATATGACTTTGTGTGTTTGTTTGGTATTAACGCCCATTTCTGACACTATAATTGTCACATTAGAATACACTTGTTAAAAGAACAAGTGGGAAAAATTAAGGAATAGTAAAAGAAGAGTTAAAAAGGAAGAAAATTTCACTAGTTGCCTCCTTCGCATGTACGGAACAGAAAACAGTAGGCCTATCATTAAGAGTCCCCCCGTCTACAGGGGGTACCATACAGAAAATTAATAATTATAAAATATAAGAAAAACGTTTAGTATGCGCTCAAAGTATCAGTGCAGCGCAATAAATGCGATAACAATGCCAACCTCATGTTTAGAGTGCACGAACTGATGAAGATGGTGGGTGAGAGCCATGCCACGCTTCCGTCGTGAGTCACTATAGCAGGGTATAACTCTTCCACGTCACGCCTCTCTGTACTCACGCTGCATGGACAACCGCAAAACCGTTTAATTTAGTCACAATGCAGTTGTTTAGAAGTGCTGAGAATACAGTCGACACAGCAAGATTAATTTGGATACTGCAAACTACGGCCCTCCTATAAGCGTCCAAGAAAACTTTAAATGAACGAATAAACGTACTCATTATAAAGCGTAATGTCAGGCCTCCATATCCTGTCCACACTGAGCCTGACGCTGGTAACATTGCTATAGTCGGCGGGATCCCATGACAAGGACTCGTCCTTCCAGTACTGGAATTAGTAATAATTGTAATGTCACTCGAATTTATGTCACTGTCATTAAGATGCCACTGTCATAGAAAGTATATTGTTATGGTTTTGATCGTTCTTCTATTACGTACTTATTGGTCGTCAAATTTCAACACAAAAGATGGTATCAAAAATGACATATGGTATCAAAAATAAAATACAGCATCAAAAACAAAATATGGTGTCAAAAATAAAACATGGTATGCATATTCTTTTCTTTACTCAGCAGATTGACCTAAAGTCAGGTTCTTTGTTCATTTTGGCATAATTTTGACCCTGTATTAAACACAAATACCTGGACTTTTTACAAAACAAAGCGTTCTGCGAGCATTCGCTATTCTGTACTCACGGCTTGCACTTACAATTCTCAGGTAAATATTTGTCATCAAAATTTGCGTAGGTTCATTCTAAAACAATAAATACACCTACAAATTATAGTAGAAATACACACTCAGAATGACATGCTCTTACACAAATGGACATCATCTTGTGCTACATTACAGTTAATAAAGCGATATTATAATGTTCCTATCTTTAGGAAAGAAATGAATTTGATACTAGTTCAAACGGGCACCCTGATACGTTACCAAACATTAGGGGTTTCTGTATCTATTTCGTGCAAGGGTATAATTAATATTTTTCTAATAATTCTAATTTAAATTGGAACAAACAAAAGATAAATTTGCCATTCTGTTTTTATCGAAGTTATTCTGACAGTAATGTTTTTGTGGCAATATGACTAGCTCTTTTAGTATTGTACGATATAACTAGTTTTCACCAGCTCTATAATTTGCTGCAGTGCTACACCAACTTGTACGGCGACTGCATCAGTAGGCCTAGCGACTGGTCTGGCATTGACTTCATATGATGACGTCAGATTTACTACCAAGTCTGTCTCGACAGACAGCTGAGAAGTTTGTTCTATGAAAAATCCTGTAATCAAACAACGTTGTTAGTCGTAAACACTTGAAAGATGACTCCTATAAAATGACTTGTTAGTATCAGTCCATGCATGGCATACGCAAACAAAGGAAAGCTTGTAAGTGTTTTTTATCAACACAGAAGCTCTGCAGGTACGAGGTCTCAGATTATATTTAATTGTTGTCTCTATTCCATGTTATTGCGTTAGTAACCCTGTCTCTAAACAGAGCAGTTAAACAAGCTTTTATACCAGTGTAAAGATGCTTTTCTTCAGAGTATTACCATTCTAACTTTTGAAACAAAGAAATAAAAAATAGTAGTTAGCTCCAAATGAAATGTAAAGGAGGGATTCCACTGTACACACATATGGTTACATTTCACGCAAGGTTTTATCGATATGTTATAAATATTGGACATGCTGTCAACGAAAGAGTGTTCTTACAAAATCGATAATGTTCTGAAACTTTCTAGCGAATGAAAAACTGCAAACAACAAAACATACATCAATACAGGAAAAAACTCGATTTCATAACAAAATGTAATGACAAAAAAAAAAAAATGACAAATAAAACAAATTAAAAACTGCCTCGACCTTTTTGTCATATATACAGTGAAGTACTTTGTCTTGCATTCAAATATCTAATTTAAATTTAAATATGCGAGAAAGCCCAGAACACAAATGCTAATCCCTAAATTCTAAATAATCTGTTCATATAAATACTAAGTTGATCTTCAACCCATATAAATTGCTAAGCGAGGCATTGTTCATAAATTAACATTATAAAAAACACACATTAATTAAACAAAGGACAAAGACTCGTGTTTAGATTTCCATGTCTAATTATTTTTCAGAATTTTAAGAAATTTAATTATTTTTTGAGGCCATTCGGTAAGATATTGTTTTAAGTTACAACAGTATGCTTTGTTTTCTTTAATTATATTTATCACTTTGTTCAATTCTGGGTTTGTGCGTAGTGTGATATAATGCGAGATAACAAAATAACGCAAAATCATAGCATGAATTTCAAATACAAACACTACATCAAGAAAACTTCAGTGATACAAAAATATCAATAAATATAGTATTTAAACCCATACTCTATATTATACCATTTACGTAGAAGCGCTTTATTTTATGCACACATTCTGTTCCTTAATCATTATTCGGAATCAACTTACCAGAAAGTAAATACACAGCACAAAGAATCCAACGCATTTCCCTACATTTGAAGCTATAATTTTCTTATTAAAAGTTCAACAACATTTAGCTAAACATGAAAAATGGAAATTCAAAGTTTCACTTTATTCGTAAGCTTGAATACAAAGCAATCAAATGTAACGTATTTATCCCCGAAGTTGATATTATAATATCCTTTTCACATGAACATGTTCTTTAATGTCTTTAACTCGAAAACAATTCTAGTAAATTAGAGGCACTGTCTGGGGCTATTTTAAGCACTTGATGAAATAAATTAACGCCAATTCCATATTATTGAAAAACTAATACATTTAGTGATGTTACAACGTATGCGTTTTCACCACTACGGTGTACATGCCTATAATTATGAATAAAAAGCATATTGTAAATTCACTTGGACGAAAAACCCATTTCGTTCTTAAGGCAATGTCTACTTAGTATATGCCAAAAGAGCCTAAAAGATCCTCTATTATGTTATGTCAACTTTGTTAATACTGTGATCTTTCTTCACAATTGAGTTTGGACAACAACGGAGAGGAGTGTCAGCTCCGTACTTTTGCTTGCTATAATACCAATAAGAAAAATGTGTTTATATAAAACATTAATCCTGTTGAAATCTTGGAAGATATATACACTAAAACAACCCAAGGATATTTTCATTTAGTGGACAATAAGGGTAGTCAGCTAAATGTTTGACGCTTCTTATCCAGAAGGCTGGATTTGATCAGATAAAAAGCATGCATGCAACGAAATGGTCGGTAAAAAGTAATGTTTAAAAAATACAGAAATATACAGCACAAATAGGTTTTGAAAACATGTCTCTTTGGTGCCCTTGAGAAAAAAACCCGTTCAGTTTTATGTTTATGCATTCACTAATTTATACATAGAGAAAGCAACAAGCTAGACAAATGTCTTGTGCCTTTATTTTACGCTGAACATCCATATCGGGCAATAATACATTCATAGGAAATGGAGCAATTTGCTAGCTAATACAACTGTTAATTTCTAGACTAAAGTTTGTGTTTACCCGAACAACTTTATTAAATAAAAATTACAGTTACAAAGACAATAAAAAAACTAACAGCCGAAATTCGATTAAGTACAACATGTAACTGCATTTGACATTACATAAAATCAAAGGCTGTTAATCAACAAAAAAACCATCACCGCATAACACTTTTATAACGTTGTCCTTACATTATGAAAAGCACAAAATTAATGTCTCAAAAGATATCGATCAAAACAATTATGTACAAATTTAAAAGATTGAGTAATATTTTACGTACCTTTCTCTACAAACCTTGACATTACATAAAATCAAAGGATGTTAATCAACAAAAAGAACCCCATCACCACATAACACACTTATGGCGTTGCCCTTACATTATGAAAAGCACAACGTTAATGTCTCAACAGATATCGACCAAAACACTTAAGGACAAATTTAAAAGATTAAGTAACATTTTACGTAACTTTCTCCATGCGGTACAATAAATGGTTGATTTTAGCTTCCACAAGTCTGACAAAATTCATAAATATTGCAATTTTAGGTGTTGTAAAACTAAATCACAGAAAGACCATGGATTCTAACATAATGAATTCTATAGACTATGAGTTCTAACATAAGCTTAAACATACATGCGGTTACACACACACACACACACACACACACGCAATATATATATATATATATATATATATATATATATATATATATATATATATATATATATATATATATATATATATATATATATATATATATATATATAATTGATCCTCATGGAAAATAGGTTGGGAAATGTAACGTGATCACAGATATTGGAGAACTCATCAATGCAATTATCATCTACAATCATCTTCTGTGGTGAATTACCTGCAGCACTTACTGGCATAAAAACAACAGACTAGGTATGGAATAATCATCAGCTATTTGTCAGTGTTGTTAACAGATTCCCATGCAACAATGACTATGTGAGAAAATGCTTGTTAGATCAGCTGTCATATACAGTTATTCGCATTTTCCACCTTTTGAGTAGCGGGGCTCTCAAAATATAATTTGTAGGGAGGGAGAGTACGATTGTTTTACGACGTTTATACCTTAATGCTTTAGTCCAACCCAAAGCACAACTATGGTTGGTTCTTTTGACAAAGGCGGAAGTAGGGGGAGAGGTGCTAAAAAAAGAACATTTGCTTTAAATGTAAAATTTCAGTTATATTATCGCTTTACTATTATTTGTAATAATATTAAAAAACATATAAAACAAGAAATCACACAGAATCATCTTTGCTCAAACGACACAGGCATAAAACCATTGTTTATAAAATGGTTTCAGTGAATTCGCTACGTTTTTGCGTATTTATTTTCTATAATTCATGCTCTAAAATTTGTGCTATAAAGAAATACCCATTTAGCACAACAGTCATTGAAATAGACGGACAAATACATTCGTAGCACATACATTCCATCGTAACAGAAAGCCAAAATCATTAAGTCGTAAAAACTAGCACTTAGTCAAAATATAAAGCCAAGCGTCACAACACCAAATCACTAAGTCACAAAAACTAGCATTTCATCACAACACCAAATCATTAAGTCATATATACTGCCACATTGTCGCAAAAGAAGGCAAGCGTCATAAGACTATGTATAAGAATACAAAAAACGACATCGTAACAGAAAGGCAAACGCCACTATACTAAACAATTAAGCCACAAATACAAGTCACAACAGAAAGGCAAACGTCATAGCACTAAATAGTTGAGTCACAAATACAAGCACTTCGTCAAAATAGAAAAGCAAGCGTCATGTAACAGTCAAGATGTCGCTCAAACAATTTTCACATTCAATGGAGTCCCCCGTGAAATATATTTTAGACACCCCCTCAAATATACGAAATTAGCATTCCCTTGTATTTATGGATATCCCGGTTGCTTAAGCCTACAGAAATGTTTCCATAAAACAACCCCCATGTCAGCACCTCATTAGCAAGTTCTACATCATTAACACGAGGGTTAATGCAGTATTCATAGTAAATAGTAACGTTTTATGTGCTTTTTCTTGCGGATATTTGAAATTACTGTGGACTAATCCGACCATTCACAAAATGAAATGCAATTTGAGCCTCTACTAATGTTTAAAAGTCCTCTGGATCAGCAACAGAGAGGAACGGATTGTTTTAATTACCGTGTTTACTAAAAATCAAAAGAATCTAATTTTGTATAAATAACTGCAGTGGTATAAGGCACAGACTACGATGCGGATGCTGACTATTATAATTCTTCTTTTTGGTAAGTGAACTTGAAGTCACATTTTAAAACTAAGCAGTATGAAACACAACAGAATCATGGGATAACCCGCAAAGTAAATAATGAAATTATGGTTATATAATTTAGATTTAATAATAATAATAATAATAATAATTATTATTATTAATATTATTATTATTATTACAATATACGTGTTACAGGCAAGCTGGTTCAGTTAGCCACTTTGTAAACTGCCTAAAATTTCCAGCCACTTTCTAAGCTGCCTGGTTTTAAAGTAATAAAATTTGACATTTTGCATGAAATGGTATTTACATTTGCATTGATAACAGAAAGTATAAATTTGCTTTTAGTTGTTCATCAGAACAGTTAAATAACCTACTCCGAGGTTTTGGTCTCTATAATAATGACATACTTCAGTTATGGAGAAACTTTTCTGCTTATATGTGTCATGTATGGAAATGTAGACTGCATTTATTCATCTTTAGCTCAAGATCGCAGTTGGAAAACCATTATAAAAGGGATCTATGCTTCAACTTCCTGTAACAACATTGTTGTGAAGGGGCTGTTGTAATTTAGCATTCCTTTGCCCTAAATTGCAAATGAAAATTTCTGGTTGAAAATTCGAATTCAAAGAGCTTGTTCAGCGTTAATCGTAATGCATTAGGATAAAACAGTGAGTTTTGCCTGTAGACATTTTGTCGATATGAAAACCTGTGATTTTCGGAAAAGTGTACCAAAAAGTTATTCGTTGATTGGTTAAAGATACCCTTTTCTCCAACAGTATAAAGTAGATCAACTCAAAACTTCACAAAGACTTGCACGTGTTGGTACTCGGATCAGTCTCCGAGAATTCCAGAATATATAATTAAGAGATTATCGCCAACTGACCTTCCGGAGGTGTTCTAGGAGAATTGAATATGTAAGTAACGGTTCCGAATTTCAAGAGTAACTCACTATGATAAAATAAAAAATATTCACGGCAAATGTAACATTTAATCATTTATAATATTTCTTTTCATAGATGGGTACGAGAATTAGGTACGATTTGATGAGGGTACGACTTCACCATTCACCTTTGTAGACACACAACTTATTGCTTAAAGTTAACTGCAAAGATCCAGTTTTGGTTTTCCAGATGACAAGTGATTACAACCGACGTTTTGATAGATCATACATAAATCAAACTTATACGTACTCTTTGAGCAGGTAATCAAGCTACAAAAGGTCAACAATTGGAAGAAAAATAGTGATTTATGTTGACATCACAATATAAATATCATTTCAGGCAAACTGTCAAATTTTTTAGCGTTAAATCTAGGCAGTTTACAAAGTGGCTGAAATTTTTAGGCAGTTTACAAAATATCTGATTCAACCAGGCAGTTTACAAGCTGCCTAAATTTACAGGCACTTTGTAACCTGCCCAATTTGACAATTTGTCTGTAATATATACTGATGTCTGCCTGAACGTATATATATGACCAATTGCATCCTGGGAATTGGCCCGAGCCTATAACCTAGTGCATCCTGGATTCTGATCGGGGCCTGCAACCTAGTGCATCCTGCTCATTGATTGGGGCCCATAACCTGCTGCACCCTGGGCATTGGTCGGGACAGAGAAACACAAGAAAGAAAAAAAATGCTTTCATTTGTGATGGATTTCTTAACTGGTTAAATACCATGGAGTGAAAAACCCAGTTTTTATACATTGTTTATGAAATATGCAACAGCTAGCTTTCGGGGTCTCCAGGCAATAAAGAAATGAACGTCATCACTCTATTGTTCAGTGATGCAGCTTACCATAAATAATTTCTTTGTCTCAAAACGGTTTTATAGCCCTTCTCAGTATGAAATATGTAATGAAATATGGTGTGCATATTGTCTGAACTCGTCATGAAAAACTATCTCCCTGAAATTACATCGGCTATAACAACTTGTAAATAAATGAGCCGATGTGGACCAATCAACAAGAGGTTTTAAAAAATAATTACCACCAGCAACAAAAGTTTCATCTGCATTTTTAATGCACTGCTGTGTTTAAAGAACTATTTTGGCTCACACAAGGTTTTTTCTCGGATGACTTGCTTTTATTATATTACATATCGCATTTATATATTATGTATTTACATATTATATATTCGCTCCTGCAGCATTACATGGATGATCATAAACCTTGCATGTCGTTTAAGAACGTAAGACAAGGTAAAAATAACCTTGTTTCTCGTCTTCCGGCCGGGTCAATGCAATAAAAAAGAGAGCAAGACTGGATCTAAACATTCCGACATGCTTTTCGCAGCAGAAATATATCTTTAAATCTTGAACTCACATTTTCATAGAAAGTAACACTTTAAAGGATGCAAAATAGCAACTTATCGATTGATAATATTAGCGAAATGTCATATAAACATTAAAATACGGTTAAACCGCATTTTTGTGAAAAAAAGCGAAACGAAACTATTTACCAGTGCTGAGTTACCGATTTTTTGGCTCCAGCCGAGAAAACAACAAAACCGTCAAGTGACGGTGTCCGACTGGCGTCAGAATAACAAAACATGTACTGGCACTGTGATTCTATCAAAATACGGCGGACAGTTAGTAAACATTTTTATTCTATTATTAAATATTTTATATATCCTCAACATTTATTTCATACTGAACCGCAAATTCTAGCTTCTGTTCATTCCGCCAACCACATCATAGCTGAATAAGATGCAAAATGCCTTAGCCATTTTATGTGGTGTTTATTGTGGCTTTAACGTGGCGGAATTAGTATAAATATTTTGGACCATTTCCTAACACCTTTTCAAACTGGGCCTTATAGCTGGACAATACTCCCAAGTCCTGATACAAAATGTGTCACTTTTTATTAATATTCGACAAAGTGTCACTCCGTCAATTTTTGGGTGATTTCAAAATAATCAATAAAACAACGTTGCATATCAGCTATATATATATATATATATATATATATATATATATATATATATATATATATATATATATATATATATATATATATATATATATATATATATATATATTCTCTGTGTAAAGTTCTAAAACCCTTAGCGTTATGGTTACTGAGATATCTGGAAGAAACTCCTGACTCGATGCAAAATTTGTACTTATTAAAAGGCCGCGGAGCATAAGTCCTCCTTTGCCTCGTGGCACTATTTCATGCTGAAGTAAATTTTGAATTTACGCGATTTAAATCAGAACCCATAGTCGGCACGCTGCAGGAAGTTTCAATCTGAACTGGTAAACCTAAGTAATACCAAGACTGGCCGCAATTCAGCGCGAACCAGCGATCGGGATGCTCCAAACTGGAAATTCGGCCTCAGTGGTCGCTAGGAGTGGAGTGCACAAATCCACAGTGACACGCCTTAGAACTCG
This sequence comes from Protula sp. h YS-2021, assembly GCA_949752745.1. Lineage (NCBI taxonomy): Eukaryota > Metazoa > Annelida > Polychaeta > Sabellida > Serpulidae > Protula > Protula sp. h YS-2021. The sequence goes on along the minus strand of OX457033.1, from coordinate 9,465,977 downwards.
TTTAGAGTAAAGTGGGTCCAACGCAGACCGCCCTCGACCGGGGAGACTGAGGGTTACTACCCCCAGGCACGACCAAAGAATACATCTGTCACATCTCCGAGACGGCAACAGTCACTGCCAGACCGAACTCTGGAACCCATAATAACCGTGTCTATAGCCAGATTGTTAGAAACTGGCTCCGTCGATACAGTTTATGCCCGCGCTGTCCCTATCGAGGATTTCTGGTAACTCCCGCCCGAAAGCACGGATGACTTCAGTGCATCAATGCACATCTAACTGGACAGAGACAATGGAACCAAGTTCTTTTTACCGATGACTCGTATTTTTGCTTGCACTACTTGCACTACGCTGGCCGGAGAGCGCGCACTTGGCGCCGAACGAATGAGCGCTTTACTGACGCCTGCGTTCATGAAAGAGACCGATGGGCCAGTCAAAGTGTGAAAGTATGGGCAGGTATATCGTTCGCACATCGCACTGAACTCCGTTTTGTCAGCGGCATTCTAAATGCTGAACAGTATCGAGTAATAATTTTGGAGCCATTGGCAGTCCGTTTCGTGCTTTAAAATGGTGTAATTCTACAGTAGGGGAACGCACGTCCTCATTCCGCGAGAGGTACGCAGCAGTATCTTCAAGCGCAAAACGTCCCGATCTTTCGCCGATCGAACACGCGTCGAATATGCTGAGAAAAGCTGTACGTGAGCGCAGCATCCCGCCTGCCACATTGCCAGAGCTTAAACAAGCGATTGTGGAGGAGTGGAATCGCATTCCACTTCACAAAATAAAGAATCTGATGGGACATATGCGACGCAGATTAACTAGAGTAAACGACGCTCTAGGGGACACACTCGATATTAACAGCCTATGTTTAAGTAAGCGTGACATTGTCGCTTTTGAAGCTAAGTCGATTTTATTTTCAGAAACAGAAAGCTTAGCGTTATAATTATATTGAGGCTTTATTATTTCTAACATAATACATTTTGCAGGTTTCAAAGTTGCGTTTTTGTTGAATATATACGTTATATTGTCTTATATAAATACAAATTCTCTCATTATCAATACCTGGCATGCGAATACTCTTTTTCATCGACATGGGCGCGGCCATCTTGATTGCTTTAAGCTATCTACACTGTGTGTTTTCAGGTAGCCATATACCACGTGATTGTTTTAAGTCAATGGCTTCCTTTATTACAATATGATTTGGATATAGCCGCGTGCGAATTTTACCTCAATCATCAGTTCTCAAATCCATAAAAACCAAGCTTAAAATAATGAAGCCAAAATTTACCCACCAAAGCAAAAATTTGGCTTGCCGTCAAACAAATGGTAGAATTCGACTCAAGCGCAATGGACGCACCAGTTTTACAAATTTCAAAGATAGCACAAAAGCTATACAGAAAATACATTTTGACAAAAATTTGGCGATCTTTGAAATTTCGCTAATTTTCCAAATTGGCAAAAATAAAAAACTGGCTCTCACACTTTTTTGAAACCTGACCCAAAATACCTTCAAGCAAATTATCGAGCAGATTTAACAAAATTTGTAGGAGCAGTAGGATTTTTTCGCAAAAGTGGTGATCGAGTCACCATATTGGAGAAAATTTGCGAATTGCAAAAATGAAATAATAGACATTTGTCCCCTTTAGTAGGCCATGTTTCCGTAAAATTTTACTGCGATTTGATAAAAAATGAAAGAGAAGTAGCCAGAAAAAAAGTTTACCGACGGGCGGAAGGACGGACAGACGGCCCACACAATGGTGTAGTACATGTGGCCACTGGCCCCTGGCCACCTGTTCTAAAGATCACTGACAAAGCAATTGTCATATCTTGTTTTCCATGATGTTTTAAGGTGGAAATGAGACAATGCGACTTGCTGTTAGCTGTCTAGTTTATTGCCTGATCAAAGCCTGACCGATCATGTGGTGTAGGTGGTACTAAAGAAGGGGTCTAGGATAATCAGGGAGTAATCATTTAGAACTGACATTCGTTGCATAATAAAAGTCTAAACTGCATAACATCGGGTAAATTAGATAAATCCAAAACATTATACTAGAGGCTCAGTAAGCCAGGATCCCCCGTGAAGCAGTAAAAGTGAGGTCAAGGTTTCAGGTTCCTACTACAATCCCTTCTATGAGAAGTCGGCCAGACAGTTTTTGGCCGATTTTGACAATAAGAGATACTTCGGTATATTGACCTTCTCGGTCAAGGTCAAAAGGCGGAAGTTGATTATTATATCGAAAACGATTATAGATAGAGGGCTTTTGAGCTCATTTGCACCCCTATGGACCTAAACAACGTTTCATAAGAGGTACCTCGGTGACCTTGACCTTCTCGGTCAAGGTCATAAACAGAAAGTTGGCTATTATCTCGAAACGGTTAGAGATATACCGATTTTAGGTTCATTTTCAACCCTTTGGGCGAAAACGACGATAAAGAATTGGTATTGCAGGAGCTGGTCATAATTTAATAAAAATAATTTCTTTACTGGTTTCTACAAGGGGTCGTTCCGCTATGTAGCGGAATTCTGTCTAGTTTTTGGCCTGATTCACTGCGGTCTTGGTCCCAAGTCTTCCACAATCAATAGATGGGCCGAGGTGCCCTCCTTTTATAAACAATTCGACTAGCGAAGAGCTTACACAAAACCAATGCAACAGCAGTTTGTATCAACAAAATGCAGTTCCGAGTAGCGACAGTGACAGATCTTTTCTCGTGATTTCACAACAAGGTCAGATCTTGTCGAGTGTGGAAAGAATATAAAATAATCAAGGCTTTGTTTGGAACTAGTTTTTTTTGTTTTCACTGGGAAAACGCACACATGGGAATTAAAAAAAAGTTTATGGAATGTATTTAATGTACCAAAGCAACTGACCAGAATTAATTTCCACGGCAAAATAGAACAATATAAAGTTCTAGAACTAATACAAATAAACAGTGCAGGAGCTCTCTGCCTCAAGGCCTTGGTGCTAAAATTTGGAAGAAATTGTAAACAGAACCCTTAGAGGGCATTCAAGTACCAACTGGTTACCACGCGTGCCCATGAATGGCCCACAAACGCTCATAATGCTAAGTTTAGAAGAATACTCCTTTTCTTAACCCAACCCGAAAGAACCCACTTTTGTGGGAACCGCGAAATACTAAATGAAAATTACTCCCCCCTTAACGAAACTGACGCTCCGAGTGGACCACGTCTGTCCCTAAAATTACCCCCCCCCCCCTCCTTCCTTTCACTGCGCCGTTTTCGACACGCATCAGCACACTTCGAGATAGGACCATCAAAAGACGAGCTTTTGGAAATGACAAACAGCAGTGAGAACGGTTGTTTTTGTGGCGCTGTCGGGAAGACTCTGCAGCCGTCTTCGCTTGATGAAGCATATTAATCATTCTTGAACGGTCTAAAGCTTTCACACGGAAATCCGTTTCAGCCATAATTAAAACTGTGTAAAAACAGTGGAAAGGTGAATCAGGAGTGTGCCTTAGAAGGGTGCATCAGAGTGCAATAGAAAGATGCATCACAGGGATGCATCAGAACGTTCATCAGAGGGGTGCATCAGAGGATAAATCGGAAGGGTGCATTACACGGGTGCATCAGGAGGGTGCATCAGAAGGATGCATCAAAAGGGTGCATCAGAAGATAAATCGGGAAGGTGCATTAGACGGGTGCATCAGGAGGGTGAGTTAGAAGGGCGCATTCAACCGCCTTAACGACCTATGAAGAACCTTTGAATGGTAGATAATTACTTATTCTTATAAATCTTGCAAAGATAGAAAGGAAAAACGTCAACATTTGAATAGCACACACAGAAAAAAGGATAAGAAAAAAGCATACGCAATAGAAGTTATTGCAAATTATTGCAGCGGTTCATAGGTTTGCTTTGAATGAGTTATTGCATACACAAGAATTAACCGAGTTATTGACGCCATATTGGTGACGCAATACATCAATGCAGTTACTGGACCTATTGTAAACAAATTAATGAACGTTTTAGCGACACCAAATAAAGCAGAAAGCTGCTTGTTTCTTTATTTTGTGTTCAACGTCCCGTTCAAACTAGGAAGGGTACATTAAGACGCACTTGTTAAAGAAACAAGTGGGAAAAAAGAAGAAAGAATGAAGAAATAGTAACAGAAGAGTTAGAAAGAAATTCCGATTAGTCGCCTCTTACGCCCTGCACGGAAAAGAACGCAGTGGGTGTATTCTTTGATTGCCATGCGACCTTCATGTTTATGGTAACGGTGCCAAGGTTTAATATAAGGGTGCGAAGGATTAATTTAAGGGTGCGGGTTTTAATATAACGGTGCGGACGATTAATGTAAGGGCACGGCTGTTTAAAACAAGGGTGCGGAGGGGCCGGCTGAATTCGATACACATGAAAGGGGCCGGCTGAATTCGATACACATTGAATCCAAGTTCTACTTCTCAAAGCCGAAAGAATTTCTTATCAAACGAAAGTATTCTTTTTTTCATAGTCTACATTTTATAATTTTTCTTCCAAAATATCGTTAAGGGCGATAATGTATTTTTTTATTTGGGAAATAATGCCACATTAGCCTAGTCCTTGCCAAACAATTGATAACTGCAAGACTAACAAGAATGACCAGGGACATTGCGACCAGAAGAAATCTAGTCAATAGAATTGTGGGAACGCTAAAGCGTAGTGGTAGCATTTTAAAAACTGAATAATTTTCAAAGGCCGGTGTTTGCCTAATATGACTGAAATTACTTGCAGAACTATTCTCAAACTTGATCCCTAAAACTTTTTAGAATCGTTAAAAAATGTGTTCTGTAAAGAGAACCATCTAACGAACAGTCGTACAAAATTTTAAAGGAATCCGGTCAAAAACTAGAACCGTATTACGCTAGCGAAATGCTAAAACTTGACAAAAATTAAAACGCAATAATACTTCCTTCAATGGGTTGTTTCTTGAATAAAATAAAGTATTTTACAACATGCATACAATGGCCCCCAGCCATAAAAACTGGTGGCAATTTATGAAATCTGGGGGCTATCGCGGTCCCAGCGAAAAATTTGGGGAGCCATTTTCTGAAACTGAGGGCCATAGCTCCCGCCAAAATTATCCGTGTTATTATTATTATTATTCACAAGCTCTACACAAGTCCGAAGTTTCGTTGTCCTAGGGTCCATAGTGACAGAGAAGAAGACGAGACAAAAAAAATCGGACCACTGTCAAGAAAAGAACTCCACAGATTGATAAGTTAATACCAGCTAAATATAATAGCAAACAACACAGCTTGAATACGTCTTATAAGACGAGTAATGTTTAGTTTTTGTTGACTTGAGGTTTTATTGACTGATCAGGCATACGCCGTGTTATCTATTTACGCAGTGAGAGCTCGCACAAAGCTGAGCAACTGTGTGGTGTTCTGTCCTGTGCGTTAAATGCACCGCACTTACTTTCAAAAAATACAGTCTTTTTACATGGCGTTTTAAACAAGAAAACTAAATCGAAGGCGAAAATAAAAAGTGTCATGCACACGTTCATGTCAAGTTCTACCTAATTCCCAAGTTTCGTGGCCCTAGGGCCCGTAGTGCCAGTGGAGGGAGATGACACAGGAAATCCGATCACTGTCAAAAAAAAAGATACCAACGGCTGCTCGCACAACTGCATATAGCCCTTGCAAGCCAACGGCTTTCAAGTGTTAATGAGTGAGAAGAAGAAGAAGCAATTTAATTGAAAGTTTGCCTACGTACACACATACATATACAGACGACGGATCCCCCACGGACGAAGTAGTTTGGTTTAAAAACCAGCAAAAATAAAATAACATTCGTTTGGTACAGGTGTAGAAAAATCTTCTCAGCTTACTTCTTGATCACTAAAGCTTTGTTAGACAACAAGACGTCGACTTCCTCAATTCTACCCAGCTACTGGCTGACACTATGACGTTAACTTTCTACGCAAGCTTCCTACTGGGCTGTCAAAAACACCAAGCATAATCATTGATTACTTACAGGTTCATGTCACGGCATCGCTCAGCCTTCTGTGGAGAAGGAATTGGTCACGAATCTGACGTCATCGTATGACGTCAATGCTCGGCCGGTGGCAAACGCAGACGACGCCGTTGACGTGCAGATTGGTATTGGACTGCAACAAATCATAGATCTGGTGAGCGGTGCTTCAATTTTCTCAGAAACTTATGCACAACAAGCCATGCCCTGTGACGCGGTGACGCGACGCTGTGACACGACGCTGTGACGCTGTGACACGACGCTGGGGCGTGACGCTGTGGATGGTTCATTCAATGCGATATAGCCCATTAATAGAAACTGACTTTTGTTTATTACAAACGAAATCAATTAACCGCACAGTAATGAGTCGCACAGGCCTGCACATTGCATGCTATAACAAAGTCTGGTGCTGTCGTTTCACGTCGAAAATAAACCGGATAATGACATGAACCAGATAATGGCGTTAACTGGATAAACTCATAAATTTCGGTTTTGATATTATCCGGTTTCAAATGAACTTTTAAAGTAGATTCGTCACTGCTTTCAAAATGCTGTGTTTACCAATATGCCAAGAGTTTATCACCTTTTAGGTGTTGTATTTTGCGCCTTATAAACCGTGTATGGGATGCTTTTACAAGACCCATTTATTGTTTAAAACTGCAATTATCTTTTTACAGGATGAACCAACACAAATCTTGACTACAAATGTTTTCCTCAGAATAGTAAGTATCTTACGCAATATCCAGTGATAATTACCTTGGCCATCTGGAGTGTTTCCTGAAAGTTAACTATGACGACCTAAAAGAGCCATGGCTTTCCACCCGCACAAATACGTCATTTAGGGCGTTTTAAGGTGTCAAGAATGATTGCAACAATGCCCACAACACAATACACTGTAACAGACACACAACACATCGTGCCCACAACACAATACACTGTGCCCACAACACAACACACTGTGCCCACAGCACTATACACTGTGCCCACAACACAACACACTGTGCCCACAACACTATACGCTGTGCCCACAACACAACACACTCTGCCCACAGCACTATACACTGTGCCCACAACACAACACACTGTGCCCACAGCACTATACACTCTGCCCACAACACAACACACTGTGCCCACAGCACTATACACTGTGCCCACAACACAATACACTGTGCCCACAGCACTAAACACTGTGCCCACCACACTACACACTGTGCCCGAAGCACTATACACTGTAGTGGGTGCGGATTAACCTGGAGTACGAAATGACCAAGGGCGGAGAGGAAAGAAATTAACAAAGGGGAACGAATTAACCAAGGGTTCCAGTTAACCAAGTGGAGTGAATCGGCCAGGGGGAATGAATTAACCAAGGGTTCCAGTTAACTAAGTGGTGCGAATCGATCAGGGGGAATGAATTAATCAGGAGGGCGAATTAACGATTACAACTGCGCGTTTCTCTGACAGTTCTGGACCGACGCGGGACTAAGGTGGGATCCGGAAGACTACAACAACGTCACAAGCGTCCGTCTGAGCATCACCAGGATCTGGAGACCGGACATCACGCTATACAATGAGTAGGTTTATATTTCTGCTTTTCCAGCCATTCTATTAATCACACTACTACTACTACTACTACTACTACTACTACTACTACTACTACTACTAATAATAATAATAATAATAACAATAACAATAATGACACAGTTCCTATGATTTATCAATAATAACAACAATAATTGCGTGGTGTGTGTTGGCAGCGTGAGTACGGATCGCCGTAATGTAGAGGCGCTGTACCCCGCCATAGTCAGCTCTGACGGAACCGTCGCCTGGTTAACGCCAACTATATTTATAAGCTCGTGTAATCTCAACATGAGGTAAGCTTTTTACCATAAAAAACAGCACCAAAAACTTAGAAATAATTATTTTGATGGCTATTTTCAAGTGGTCTTATTTCAAGCCCTTTTCTTGTCTCTGAAAATAGGAATAAATTGGAATGGGTCTGCCTAAATTGGTCTTATTCAAAGCGATCGTAATCCTTGGATTATTATCACACTTTTGTTTATCAGATATTTTCCATGGGACAGCCAAAAGTGTGAGCTGGAGCTGGGCAGTTGGACGTACGACTCGTCCGCAATCGCCGTCAGCAAGTACGGGGAGGGCAGTGATTTAAGGTACAGCGCCCGGTCAGCAAGCACGGGGAGGGCAGTGATTTAAGGTACAGCGCCCGGTCAGCAAGTACGGGGAGGGCAGTGATTTAAGGTACAGCGCCCACTCAACCCATACACCTCCAACTACCCCATTGCGATTCTCACGCTCGGGTCCACACTTCAAACCTGAGATGTTAAAATTTTAATGGTGAAGGGGGGAGGGGATCAGACCCCCCTGCTTGCCTATACATGCTACTGTACACCCTTTAATATCGGTCTTCTGGCGAGGTTGCTCAAAGACTTGTATCACACCAAAAGTTGAGGAGGTGGGCAGGAGGGGAGAGGGGGTGGGAGGCGAGGAGTGTGATGGGGCATTTGTGACGGGGACAGGACAAAACCCGGATCATCGAAAGGCTTGATTTTATGTTATACAGCCCTTTCATACAGAACGGAGAATGGCACCTGGACGGCATGCCAGCGGAGGTGGTGAGCGTCCTCTACGCCTGCTGTGTCCACCCCTATCAGTCCATCATATTCACTATCAAGGTGAGTTGTCCGCCCCGGAAAAAGTCCACCGAATCGAAAGCTCAGATTGTGGAGTCTACACGTCATTCAGTTTACTTTCAAATACTTGTTAGCTTTTTTTTTTTTGGTGAATTTTCGGTTAGGAACCGTGTCGACAACTGGCCAACAAAAAATTTCATAATGGCTCTATTCGGCAAATTTTTAGTGAATCGCCGCGCCAATCCCCCCCCCCCCCGCCCCTCCCCACAAAAACGGAAGGAATTTTTGAATACAACCACTTTGGAAACATTCGTATAAAATTTTAAAGGAATCCATAAAAATTGTGGGGGAGAAGAATTTTAAGTAAAGTTTACATGCATGCGTGCATACATACATATTGCGGACTCCCCACCCCCTCCCCCCTTCTCCTAAAGTGATAAGACCATCCCGACTAAGTCAGCTGGTCTAGAAAGGCTTTCACTTACACGACCATCCCGACTAAGTCAGCTGGTCTAGAAAGGCTTTCACTTACACGACCATCCCGACTAAGTCAGCTGGTCTAGAAAGGCTTTCACTTACACGACCATCCCGACTAAGTCAGCTGGTCTAGAAAGGCTTTCACTTACACGACCATCCCGACTAAGTCAGCTGGTCTAGAAAGGCTTTCACTTACACGACCATCCCGACTAAGTCAGCTGGTCTAGAAAGGCTTTCACTTACACGACCATCCCGACTAAGTCAGCTGGTCTAGAAAGGCTTTCACTTACACGACCATCCCGACTAAGTCAGCTGGTCTAGAAAGGCTTTTACTTACACGATATTTGCTCACTTCCAGAGAACGTGGTTTGTCTTACAGACGCCAGGCCCTCTGGTCCAGATAGAACATACAGACGCCAGGTGCTCTGGTCCAGATAGAACTTACAGACGCCAGGCGCTCTGGTCGAGAAAGGGCTTAAGACGCCAGGTGCCCTGGTCGAAACAGAACTTACAAACGCCAGGCCCCCTAGTCGAAATAGAACATTCTTTTAGATTTGCTCAAATGAAAACTGCGAATTAGAAGACCTTTGCTTATACAATAACAAGAATGCCCACGGACATTGAGCCCAGCCGTAAAAGTAAAATAAACGTTACGTGGGGGACTAAGGAGCATTCCCGGCAAATTTCAAAACAATCCGACCTAAAATGTAGGAACAGTAGCATTTTGAAAATGTTTACAGAAACACATAACGGACGACGGACACCCCACAAGTGATGTGAATAACCCAGCCATGAAAGTCGGCGGGGCTAAAAACTACGTGAAGGAACATCTCATAACTGAACAAACAAGTTTATACTAAATACCCTTGTAGTCAGGGGAAAAAGCAATTTTTTTTACAAATATATAGGATAAATAATTTACCACACTATGATACTTTATATAGACTGGTTAAACTTGGGATCTTTTGTTTTCTCCAGAAATATTTACCCACTGCTGGTTCACATTTGATTAGACAGAAAAAATCTTAAACTGAAAGACAGCTTACAAACAAAGAGGCAGAATCAATTCTCTTGCAGAAAAGGGCAATATTTACATTACAGACGGTTGGATAACATGACGTTTTCATATTTGTTCGATATATAACGATTTCCTAAGATAACTATATAATCTTTTCCCTATTTTACTAGTTTTTTATATTTCCTTTTTCAGGTGACGCGCAAACCAATGTATTATTTAGTAAACATTGTACTGCCCTGTGTGTTTGTCTCCTTCGTGGGTTTGCTCACATTTATCCTGCCCCCGACAAGCGGCGAAAAGGTCAGTAGCACCCTCCACCCCGCACCCCCCCCCCACCTTGTTTGTGGGCTTACTCAGTTATCCTACTCCCGACAAGCGGCGAAAAGGTCAGTAGCACCCTCCACCCCGCCCCCCCCACCTCGTTTGTGGGCTTACTCAGTTATCCTGCCCCCGACAAGCGGCGAAAAGGTCAGTAGCAGCCTCCGTCCCGCCCTCCCCCCTCACCCTAACCCACATCGTTTGTGGGCTTACTCAGTTATCCTACTCCCGACAAGCGGCGAAAAGGTCAGTAGCACCCTCCACCCCGCCCCCCCCCCACCTCGTTTGTGGGCTTACTCAGTTATCCTGCCCCCGACAAGCGGCGAAAAGGTAAGTAACACCCTCCCCCCCGCCCCCCGCCCTCCCCCCCCCCACCTCGTTTGTGGGCTTACTCAGTTATCCTGCCCCCGACAAGCGGCGAAAAGGTCAGTAGCAGCCTCCGTCCCGCCCTCCCCCCTCACCCTAACCCACATCGTTTGTGGACTTACTCAGTTATCCTACCCCCGACAAGCGGCGAAAAGGTCAGTAGCAGCCTCCACCCCGCCCGACCCCCTCCCCCAACCTCGTTTGTGGGCTCAGTTATCCTCCCTCACGGAAAGTGGCGGAAAGGTTTACTTAGTAGTCCCCTCCACCCCGATTTCCCCCCTCACCCTCCCTCACATCGTTTGTGGGCTTACTCAGTTATCCTACCCCCGACAAGTGGCGAAAAGGTTAGTAGTCCCCTCCACCCGCACCTCGTTTGTGGGTTTACATTTATTTTTCTCCCCGCCCCAACCCCTCCTCGAACACCTAAACGAAAATCTTAGTCTCTTTCATTAGCTTGTAATCATACCCATTTCTAACGCTTCTTTGAACCCTTTACCAGGAATCGTAACTCCCGATAATTTACGGCCTTGTGTGGAAAGTTTATATCCGATTGTTAGCCAATGGTTGCCTGGTATTGAGCAAACTCGATCAACCAATAAGACGCAAGCTTTCCACCCCCGGGCCACTTGGCATCTTATGTGTTACCACGCATGCCATGGGCATGGACCACAATTAATGTTACATAGATTTTCTGCATAACATTTTGAAATCTGGAACTCTCCACAGCATGGCACGATCTAAAACAACCACACAATCAGATATACTGGACCTTTAGAAGAACAGAAATAACTAGAAAAATGTGGGTGTGTTTTGATTGGATTTTTTGCTGTGCTGATTGGAAAATAGCAACCGCGAGATTCCCCTGTTTTGGCCGATTTCTTCTTGTATTTTGCTAATTGTTTTAAAATTGTTACGGATAAACCAATATATAATTCACAGCATTTTTTTCCTAAAGCGATCCAACTTATTGTGGTTATTTTACAACAATAACGTATATTTATCGACTGTACATGTGTTACATAATACATGTGTTACATAATACATGTGTTACATAATACATGTAATACATTTACCGCGGCACTGCTTTTGTTTTTACTCCTTGCGTGTTTATCTCCTACCAGGAAATGTAATTGTGGTCCATGCCCACATAGTGCGTGAGCGGACCTCTCGGGTGCCTTAATAATACTCTCCATGCGAATAATGCGCGTTTTACCCGGCAGGTGTCGCTGGCGGTGACGGTGCTGCTAGCCAGCACAGTCTTCCTGCTCATTGTCGCCGAGGCCTTGCCGCCACAGTCCACGAGCATACCACTCGTGTGTAAGTAGTCACTACCCGTCACGTGGCTTTTTCTATTTTTTCTTCCATCCCCCTTTTCTCCTCCTCCTCCTTCTTCTAGAAGTTTACATTTTTTTAAATTCCTGGGTTTCCAATTAAAAATCTGACCTGGCCGGCCGGCGATCTTTTATTTCGCTCGGAAAATTAGACCCAGGCGGAAGCGAACTCTTGTTTTTGAAAATTTCGGAGACCAGACACTGGCCAAAAATTCTTGTGTTGTTTCCACCCACACCCCGCCCCTTAACATAAGGTTTATCTGGTTTTCAAAATTAAAAACTCAACACGACAACACCTGTGTTAAGAGTCTACAAGTTCCTGCTTCGAAGTGTCTTGTATGAAAATGCGACCACCAAAGGTAAGATCGTTAAAAAAAGAGATAACTTTTTCCTTTGAAGCGCCACTTCCAGTCCTTATCGGACTTCTGGGTAAATCTGTTTTGTTTCAAGATTTTATAAACTCGGCCGGCCGGGCGATTTCTCTTTTAATCGACAATTCTTAAGCTTAACGGGTCTCTACTTTTTTTATTTGCGATTTGAGTGACCTGCTCGAAGGCTGAGAAACAAGGTTATTTCCCCCTCGCCTTCAGCTAGAACCAGTTTCCTTTTAGCACCCCAGGCAGAATTTGAACCCGAAACCTTTACCAACCCCTTGTCCCTTTCCCTGTCTTTAAATCAAAGCTAAACTTTTACCAATGTCTATTAATCACTAATCCTGAGGTATTTTATACTCAGAGAACAAATAAAGGAAAACAAACTAAGCAGTTTCCATTGAGATAGTTTTTCTCTTTTTTTCTATTTTTGCAGCTCAGTATTTCGAGGCCGTGATCAGTCTGCTCGCGCTGACAGCTGTAGTGACCGTATTCATCATAAACCTCCACCACAGAGGGGAAATCTACCCCAGGCCACCCCGCATCATTCGGCTCATCTTCCTCGACGTTTTGTCCAAAGCTGTTTTTATGCACAATCTCGTGGACGACTCATCGGCATCGAAACAGGTTCTACAACAGCACACCTCTCTTAGTACCCTAATATTTAATATGTGTTTTAGATATTGCTTCAGCATATTCGCTTGATACAGGCGTTAGCTTACAACATATTAACACTGCCGTCATCTGACTCGTGTCATCTGACTCGTGTCATCTGACTCGTGTCATCTGACTCGTGTCATCTGACTCGTGTCATCTGACTCGTGTCATCCGAATCGTGTCATATGGCTCGTGTAAATGTCTACCTCGTGAAATGCAACAGATTCACTACGCTGTCAAAATGGCAGATCTTGCCTCTAATGAAAAATACTAAATTACATATTACTACTTTCGATTCCTGTACAAGCAATACCTAGAGAAGGTGGAGAAATGAACTTTTGTTCTTTATTTGAAGGGCACAACCAAAGTCTTTGTGGAGCCGAACGACAAGGCCAATCTCAAGACAACCCTCTTTCTCCGCAACAAAATAAGCGACTCGAGCCACACAAACTGTGTTGATAAACTTCCGGTTTCTCAACCAATCAAACCTGCAGAGCCACTGACAGTCAAGGACCTCCATGACCTGGACAATACGTCCCCGACAGAGTGCCTGCTGAAGGACATTTGGTCCGAGCTCAGAAGTATGCGCCAGGGGAAAACAACGACGGAGAGCGAGAAGGGGCAGTCGAAGATGGAGTGGGTCTTAGTGGCCATGGTTCTCGATCGGCTGTTTCTGTTTATATTTCTGCTCGTTACTCTGATCACTTCTCTGTGTATCTTGTTGAATAGATAAGGTGGAATTTATCTCCGCTCTAACATTAATTTAGAAAACATTTATTGCAGCAAAAAAGAAAAAATAAAAAGAAGAATATTTACCGACGGGCAGAGACTGACATTTACCGAAGGGCGGAGGTTCACATTTATTTTCTGATCTGTCATCGAAAGAGGAAGATTTTGGTTGGATGACAGACAATAAATCCTGGCCAATAGGAGGGCCCATTTCGTGGTCACGTGTTTATACAACACACGCGGCACATCCGGACAAGTGGGGCAGCGACTGTTGGTGTTATTTTGACTCGCTTGAAAGGTTTCATAGATCTTCTTATCCTTGATCGGATCGTCTCAGCCCCCCTCTCCTCCCCTCCCCCTCCCACTGCCCGGGGGAGAGACAGATGGTTTACTAAACTTAGAATTCAATTTACAATGAAAAATCTTTCAGTTGAAATCTATCGCGCAAATCACATCTTTGAATGATACGACATATATGTTACAGCGGATCTGTAGAATCAGCGAATCTGTAGATCCGCTGAAAATTTCAGCGAATCTGTATACAAAACTTAAGGAAAAAAAATTTAATTTAAAAAATTGATTATGACTTATTCTTGTTGATTTCGGCATTTCAAGTGTTTTTTTTTTAACATTCTACTAAAATACTTTATGTCAGTTTTATCTAATATTTCAAAGTATTTGTCATTTTCTAAACTCCTAAACTAAGAATATATAAATTGTGAAGAATTCAGCTTCGTTTTTTTTTTAAATTTTACCCATAAAAATCCTAGCCTGCTAACATGTATAATAAATATTCTAACTACCAGTTTCACAAAATAAACAAAATTATATTAGTTTAACAAACATAAATGAATAACGCCAAGATGAATACTTTATTGCTTAACTAGCCTATCACAGCAGTGCTTTGAACAAACCAATCACAGCCAGATGTGCTTCATAATCCGGGTTCGCCCTTCTCTTTTATCCCATCTCATTTTGTCACTAAAGTAGTTCTGTTGTACATGTTGCTTTTCATGCATATTACTGCGCTGTATAACTCAAATTGCAAAGAATGCGTATTGATCCAGTAGAAATACACAAATAACTTAACACAATAATAAAATACTGTAAATGAGTACATAACAAAGTGCATACTGGTATCGTCGTAACCACAGAAACACGGAAGCGGGGTAGAAGCAGCTCCTACACGCCACACCAAACCCCGAACATCAACACAATTAAAATAATGATAATTATTGTTATTATTATTTTTTCATAAGACTTTGCAAAAACACTTTAAAATAGTAATTCTCCAACTCGATAAGACTTTTCAACACACAGTGTCAACACAGTTCCAACAGTTTCACCACATATAATATCACAGCCAATGAAATTTGTACCTGTAACGTACAAAACGCAGCAGTATTTCTTGTCATTTACGCGTCATTTGACCTTTTTCTCTCTCTCCCTCCCCGCTTAAAATTGCACAGCCACCACAAACAACATTCAAATTCTCACGCGTGCCAGAAAACGCATCCTCCCCCCCCCCACCCCTTCCTCCCCCCCCCCCCCCCCCCAAACACAAGCATACACATATCCAGCACGGTACTGTACTCCATAGCCGTGTCCAAACCGAAATGCTTGTTTTTATAGAAGCTTTTCAGATCACCTCCCATGACGTCATCAGGCATATCCATAGTAAAATCTCTTCCCGAAAAATCAAGTCGTGAGAAAATCGGTGGTCACATTATGCCTGGTATCTACGTACTTGACTAATGCTTCCGGCACGAGATAACAGTGCTTGTGGATCTTATCTCTCTTCCCGTTATCAAGTGTGCCCCCACACAGATGAGGCTACTTTTATTGGCTACTTCAGTTGACTTGAGAGATAAGATACTCCTTGTAGGCGGGGCTTAGCAGATCAGCTGACTTGATACACTGACTTACTGCGTATTCATTGGCTAGTTCTGAACAATCTGAAATTAAAGTTTGTTCTCTATTTCAAGCATTAAAATTCATAGAAAACAGAAATATCGTCCATCTGATAGATCCCCTTACTTAGCACACATTCGACAACGAAATTTGGTGCAATTAAAAAATATTGCCAAAAACACCTGATCACACAAAGCCTTCACCAGCACATAGAACAAACCCCACATTTTTCTGCTTCTCTGCTTCAAACATCAATACATGGGGGGGGGGGGGGGGGAGGAGGGGGGTGAATCGCCTGGTTAAGCCAGGTGACTGACCTTGGACGGTCCACTCGTCCCTGGCGATGTAGACGGCGGCGGCGACGCAGTACTGTGCCACACCCAGCTCATCGGGCTCCGGGCAGTTCATGAACCACACGGGCACTACCACCTTCTCCACGTACTGACAAACCAAACAAAAAAATACGTGACATGGGTGAATGCTGTATCTGGTTGCTCGAGTTACAAAGCAATATTTCTCAAAGCTGACCGCCACACAACAGTCGGTGGATATCGCAGTTTGTCATTCAAACGCAATTTAAACCATGTAACAAAGCATTATATTATATTGCTGACTTATACTTTTATTGATTAACAGTCAGGAGATAATGACTTATTCTGAGTCAACATAAAATATTATAGACCAGTAAGAAAATTTTAACCTTTGCTTTGTTACATTCCCAAACACTGATCAGTCAGTGACATTACCTGCGGATATCCCATGCACTGATCAGCCTGTGACATTACCTGCGGATATCCCATACACTGATCAACAAGCGCCATCTCCTCAGACTTCACCATGTACACAGCGCCCTCTACCGACGAGTTCTGACTGTATTCTATATTAGGAAAGCATCCGGCTTCTTCGTCCTCGCCTGAAAACACCACCGCAGCATTCGTGCGAAACGCCTCCAATTTACATTTCTATTCACAGGTTTTATTCCGACGATCGCCATGAAGTGTTATTTCGGCGACCGCCTAATGTGTTATTCCGGCGATTGCCTAATGTCTTATTCCGACGATCGCAGAATGTCCTGACACAATCAACATCTGACTCCTTATTTTCAAAGACTTTTAAAGCCCAAGTGTGCTAAAAACAGTTTTACCTTTCTTGTTGAATTTCAGCTGAAAACCAAACAACAGTCCCCAGAATCTGTCGACGTTTTCTCTTTTGACGTAAGTGCTGAATCTAAAACACACGTAATCACATGGCGCATGAAAGTACTAGATTCTGGAACCTGTCTCCTTCTCTTTACCACTCAAATATTCCACCCAATGTTGTCTATTGATATTTCAAGAGGATTGATTGTAATCGGTAAAAGTTGCTCATTCCACAGATAAAGAAGAACGAAGAACGAAAAAGAAGGACAAGGACAAAGAAGAAGAGGAAGAAGAAAAAAGACAAAGAAAAAGGAAGGAAGGAAGGAAGGAAGGACAAGGACAAAGAAGAAGAGGAAGAAGAAAAAAATGGAAGGAAAGAAGATAGGAAGGAAGGAAGGAAGAAGACCATCAAGCACTAACCTGTGTGGATTCATGTCTATACCGTAGGCGAAGTAATAGCAATATCCTTCTGGTGGGCGGGCGTTGATGCTGAAGCAGAGCGGGGGGTAGGGGCAGAGGGGCTCCTGCGCACCGCTTGCCGACCTGACGGGTAAATAGCCGTAACTATAAACGTGGAAAGAACCAATAGGGAAAGAAAACACTGCAAAAATGCTGAGCGTTAGTTGCTGGGATACCTGTGAATACACAAAAACTAGCGAGTACTCGTAGCAACAGACTATAAGTGGACTTTCCATGTGCTCTTTTTTCTCACAACCAAAAGAAAAAAAAAGGACTGGCCGAATTAATGCTAGTTATATAATTAAAGCGGCAAATTCTTGGCCATCGGATTATTGAAAGGGACGGTGATGGTGGGAAGAGGTGGGGGAAAGTTGGGGTGAGGGATACGTTAGGTGGGGAAGTGGAGGTGGGCGGTCAGACGTTGCGTTCGGACTCTCCAATACACTTTTATCCTGTTATTTATCGTATTTTTATCGACTCGAAAATATACTCTTTTGTAACAGAAAATATGCCACAACCCCCCCCCCCCCCGCGGGAAACAGTCACCCTCTCCCTAGCTTCCCCCCTGAGGGAAACAGTAATCCTCTCCCTAGCTTCCCCCTCCCCCTACTGGCTTACCTCGGCCTGATCAAGGTCTTGGCCCTGGCCTTCACCTCTAGGCCGCTGTGTTCCCTGACGCTCATGCTGTCAATCACAAACACATTGCCATTAATCAAAATCCGCTTCCAATATTTCCTAGCTTTTTTTTCTTTTATTAATGAATTCCAAAGATTTTAACACATTTAATTTAAATAGCCAAAAAAGCACTAGCCACTGGTCTGATGTAAAGAAGGGTCTCCCTCCAGGTGGCCAAGAAATTCAGTGTCATCATTCCGATATACAGTACGCGTGCACTTTCCCATCCCTAATCCTTCTTCTTGTACCGCGAAAAGCAAGCTCCCTCTTCATATAATCCTACATACTTATTTCTTCAAAGTAAATAAATAAAACTCACTCACCCTTTTGTTTCTTATTAAACCATTATTACAAGTAAATTTACACAAAAACAACGACTATTTCAGAGCAAAATTTCAACATGCATATTCCTTATTCCTGAAGTTCGCGAAGTCAAAGTTTGCGAATCACAGATTTCTGCGATTATGAATTATCCCAATCATGAAGTGTCTTTATGCTGAGTGAATGGAGTTAGTTATTATTATTACTGCTAGAACTCATGCAGTTTTTTTGTTGGTATGAACACAATGCACTATACTGGTCCCTCACTACAGATCACCCCCATTGTAAACAATCACTGTGTAATCCCCCTCGCCCCCCCCCCAATCCCCCGCCCCCCTCCACATAAAAAGTGAGCGAACAAACATAATGATATCAATCACCAGCGGTACAAATCACCCGTATAGTGTTCATGGATTATCGTTAACCCTGTAACACTGGTTACTGAGTCCTGTAACACTGGTTACTGAGTCCTTGCATGGATTTATACCAAAAAATCAGGGCTTCGGAAAATACTGCTACAGCTGTAGAACCCCCCTCACTGCACACCCCGCCCCCCCCACCTCCGTCCCCCAGCTCACACCTGGCTTCTCCCAGCACAACAGGTGACGGCAAAAGACCTGCAGCAACAAGGATGTGCCCTTGTTTTTGTTTAGCTTTCTGTTTTGGGTTTTAACTAACTTAGGGAAAAACACAGAATGTGATTAAGCTTAAATTCGTTCGTCTTGTTTTTTGTTTTATCTTAGATTCGTTCCCCTTGTTTTTTTTAATCTTAGATTCGTTCGCCTTATTTTTTTATCTCAGATTCGTTCGCCTTGTTTTTTTTATCTTAGATTCGTTCCCCTTGTTTTTTTTTTAATCTTAGTTTCGTTCCCCTTGTTTTTTTTTAATCTTAGGTTCGTTCGCCTTATTTTTTTATCTCAGATTCGTTCGCCTTGTTTTTTTTTATCTTAGATTCGTTCGCCTTGCCGTTCCAACTACGGCTGAAAGTAATAGCGAAAAAAAGCCCGAAGATATTCTACACACAGTAGGTGAATTATGCTGAGTTCCATCAAAAGGGTTAAACGGTTTCATTTGCAATGCCCTCGAATTATGAATAATGGTGTTTACGATTGGATGAGTAAAATATATTCAGTCGGTTATTGAGAGCTGATAGCTTATGAACATCCAATAGAATTTTGTTTTTATTACATATATTCGTAACAAAAACCCACACATATCGAAAAGATTATGACATTTTCTTTGATTGAAAAGAGACGCCATTACGTATCAAAACAGGGGAACAATATAATGATATGACTTGAACAGTCAATAGTTTTATCGTATGACATTAACCTCAAACGGTTCATTTACCAGAACCAACAACATAGCGCTGTTATCTTCAGGATCTTCCAAGGACTATTTTTAGATATTTTTAGATCGTGCTGTCCCCCGCCCCGCCACATGCCTTCCCCCCCATCACATCCCTTCCCCCCGCCCAACCGCATCCCTTCCCCCCGCCCCCATCTCATCCCTTCCCCCCATCACATCCCTTCCCCCCGCCCCACCCCATCCCTTCACCGCTCCCACCCCATCCCTCCCCCCACCACATCCTTTCCCCCTTTCCCCTGCCCCACCCCATCCCTTCCCACCTACCTCCCTCTCAATGTGCGACTTCTTTCAACCAAAAACGGCAACTATCGATCCCAGCGTAATCAACGGTGAAAAATCATTACGTTTACAGCGAGACAGACCGGGATCTCAGCAGAATTCGAAACGTAGTAAAACGCCGTTGGGATTCAGGTCAGTGTGTTTCTGAGAGGGTAAATTGGTGCTGATTTCGTTGTCCCTGGGATTACCTTTCGTCCTCTTTCTCTGCTTCCTTCGCTCCATGTTCGCTCCTTGCTGTAGTTTCTTCCTCTATTAAAGCCAGCGCGAAGCGATCCTGTGTCGGTGACCGCTCAAGGTCAAGCCCATCTTCACCTTCGTCAAGGTCATCCCTGGTAGTATCATAAAATCGACCTTGCCCTTTCCTTCGCTTTTGATATTCTTTATGCTTCTCTGCATCTGTGACGTAATCACTGAGCATCCCACTCAGAACTCTGTCCCGACTGGCACCCTCACGCTCCTGTTTTTTCAACGCCGTATCGATGACGTCATAGGCTGTAAGTCCGCCATCTTTAATGTTGTATTCTTCCGCGTCTAGACTAAGTACACTCTGCAAGAAGGCCGGGGACTGGAATGGAGATTCCGAGCCGCCGTCAATACACCGACCTATCTCTGACTGAATCTGGGCCAAGGAATTCTCCAAACTTTCAAATCGTTCATCTTGTGTTTCTAAAACATCATATTTAAAAAAAAAACGTTATCAATTTTTTTAAAAAAATTAATACGAAACAAACAGACCTAGTAAATATATTCCGTGGTGAAAGCTTGTAATTGCCTTTTCCTGAAACATGTTACCTTATGGAGACTGCAAATAAATAAAATGATATTTTTAAAAGACAGAACTAAACTACATCAATCCAAAGGCTTTTACAAACAATCTACCAACAACAAGAACGTAAGATCGCAAGAAGAAGGCAGTATGGTGGCTTAAAGTATATTTTAGTTTTCTGAATCAGAAATTCTAGTTTGTTTACCTGCAAAGTCTTCTTCATAACTCACGTCTATGTCATTTCCATACTCTAGAAAGCAAGCAACACTCAGACATCTACGCCGTGCTATATTAGACAGGTAACTGGTTGAGACCAAGACGTATTGAGAAAGAAGACATACTGGTTCAGATAAGCAAAAGAAAGGCAGGCCTTCGAATTTTACGGACATACACGGACACGGACAAGTTTTTACATATCGAATAAAGGTTTCTATACAGGAGAAAGATGAATATGTGCTGAAATATTAAAATTATTACACAGGTTTTTCAGGATCCGATATTAAAATATTAACAAAGTTATAAAGTTAAAAAATATATGAAAGAATGTAAAGATTTGAAAATGAGACAACTTAAAGCGAAGAAGCCATGGTGCTGTTTAAAAGATTTAACCTTTCAAAATTCCGATATGGAAGTTATTACAAGTTTGTCCAAGGACAAAGTCCCAGCTTACGAAAAGCAATAAGACCCATTCCAGCGTGCATGAGCGAAGGAATTTCCCTGAAATATCAAGCTTCAAAAGATGAGACGGCAAAGAGCTAGCTCAATAATTAATTTAGCACCGGACCAGAACATAGACCGATAAATGCATACAAAGATTTCTTTCCAAGAAAAATTGGGAACAGATTTTTTGTTTATCTGGTAGACTGGATAGATTGCCATAGATACCTTCAAACAACGCTCGCATTTCGGACCAGTGCGCATATTTATGTAACTTGCCTCGATGCGCGGTTCTAATTCAGACAAGTGCGCATGTTTATTTAATTTGCGTTAATGCGCGGCTCTCATTTTGGAACAGTGCACATGTTTATTTAACTTAATAAAGATTAATGCGCGGTTCTTATTCCAGACCAATGCGCATGTTTATTTTACTTTCGTACTTATTTTGGACAAGTGCACAAGTTTCCTTAGGTTGTCTTGATGCGCGGGTCACAACATTCGTACATTATCGCCCAATGTTCCCTATTATAGCCCACCCGAAAAATATTATATTTATCATATTTTCTGGTCCTAGAATTGTTTCCTGCACTTTTAAAGCGAAAATTACAACTTTCTTGCATTATCGCCCAATATTCCCTATTATCGCCCACCCGAAAAATATCACATTTATCATATTTTCGGGTCATAGAATGGATTCCTGCACTTTTAAAGCGAAAATTACAACTTTCTTGCATTATCGCCCAATGTTCCCTATTATCGCCGACACGAAAAATATCATATTTTCGGGTCATAGAATTGATTATTGCACTTTTAAAGCGAAAATTACAACTTTCTTACATTATCGCCCAATGTTCCCTATTATCGCCCACACGAAAAATATCACATTTATCATATTTTCGGGTCATAGAATTGTTTCCTGCACTTTTAAAGCGAAAATTACAACTTTCTTGCACTATCGCCCAATGTTCCCTATTATCGACCATCCGAAAAATATCATATTTATCATATTTTCGGGTCACAGAATTGATTCCTGCACTTTT
Source organism: Protula sp. h YS-2021 (assembly GCA_949752745.1). Taxonomy (NCBI): domain Eukaryota; kingdom Metazoa; phylum Annelida; class Polychaeta; order Sabellida; family Serpulidae; genus Protula; species Protula sp. h YS-2021. The sequence goes on along the minus strand of OX457033.1, from coordinate 9,443,481 downwards.
AAAGCGAAAATTACAATTTTCTTACATTATCGCCCAATATTCCCTATTATCGCCCACCCGAAAAATATCACATTTATCATATTTTCGGGTCATAGAATTGATCCCTGCACTTTTAAAGCGAAAATTACAACTTTCTTGCATTATCGCCCAATGTTCCCTATTATCGCCCATCCGAAAAATATCACATTTATCATATTTTCGGGTTATAGAATTGATTCCTGCTCTTTTAAAGCGAAAATTACAACTTTCTTACATTATCGCCCAATGTTACCTATTATCGCCCACACGAAAAATATTATATTTATGATATTTTCGGGTCCTAGAATTGTTTCCTGCACTTTTAAAGCGAAAATTACAACTTTCTTGCTTTATCGCCCAATATTCCCTGTTATCGCCCACCCGTAAAATATCACATTGATCATATTTTCGGGTCACAGAATTGATTCCTGCACTATAAAAGCGAAAATTACAACTTTCTTGCATTATCGCCCAATGCTCCCTATAATCGCCCACAGGAAAAATATCACATTTATCATATTTTCGGGTCATAGAATTGATTCCTGCACTTTTAAAGCGAAAATTACAACTTTCTTGCATTATCGCCCAATGTTACCTATTATCGCCCATCCAAAAAATATCATATTTTTCATATTTTCGGGACATATAATTGATCCCTGCACTTTTAAAGCGAAAATTACAACTTTCTTGCATTATCGCCCAATATTCCCTATTATCGCCCATCCGAAAAATATCATATTTATCATATTTTCGGGTTATAGAATTGATTCCTGCTCTTTTAAAGCGAAAATTACAACTTTCTTACATTATCGCCCAATGTTCCCTATTATCGCCCACACGAAAAATATTATATTTATGATATTTTCGGGTCCTAGAATTGTTTCCTGCACTTTTAAAGCGAAAATTACAACTTTCTTGCTTTATCGCCCAATATTCCCTGTTATCGCCCACCCGTAAAATATCACATTGATCATATTTTCGGGTCACAGAATTGATTCCTGCACTTTTAAAGCGAAAATTACAACTTTCTTGCATTATCGCCCAATGTTCCCTATTATCGCCCACACGAAAAATATCACATTTATCATATTTTCGGGTCATAGAATTGATTCCTGCTCTTTTAAAGCGAAAATTACAACTTTCTTACATTATCGCCCAATGCTCCCTATTATCGCCCACACGAAAAATATTATATTTATGATATTTTCGGGTCCTAGAATTGTTTCCTGCACTTTTAAAGCGAAAATTACAACTTTCTTGCTTTATCGCCCAATATTCCCTGTTATCGCCCACCCGTAAAATATCACACTGATCATATTTTCGGGTCACAGAATTGATTCCTGCACTTTTAAAGCGAAAATTACAACTTTCTTGCACTATCGCCCAATGTTCCCTATTATCGACCATCCGAAAAATATCACATTTATCATATTTTCGGGCTATTGAATTGATTCCTGCTCTTTTAAAGCGAAAATTACAACTTTCTTACATTATCGCCCAATGTTACCTATTATCGCCCACACGAAAAATATTATATTTATGATATTTTCGGGTCATAGAATTGTTTCCTGCACTTTTAAAGCGAAAATTACAACTTTCTTGCTTTATCGCCCAATATTCCCTGTTATCGCCCACCCGAAAAATATCACATTGATCATATTTTCGGGTCACAGAATTGATTCCTGCACTTTAAAAGCGAAAATTACAACTTTCTTGCATTATCGCCCAATGCTCCCTATTATCGCCCACACGAAAAATATCACATTTATCATATTTTCGGGTCATAGAATTGATTCCTGCACTTTTAAAGCGAAAATTACAACTTTCTTGCATTATCGCCCAATGTTCCCTATTATCGCCCATCCAAAAAATATCATATTTTTCATATTTTCGGGACATATAATTGATCCCTGCACTTTTAAAGCGAAAATTACAACTTTCTTGCATTATCGCCCAATATTCCCTATTATCGCCCATCCGACAAATATCATATTTATCATATTTTCGGGTTATAGAATTGATTCCTGCTCTTTTAAAGCGAAAATTACAACTTTCTTGCTTTATCGCCCAATATTCCCTGTTATCGCCCACCCGTAAAATATCACATTGATCATATTTTCGGGTCACAGAATTGATTCCTGCACTTTTAAAGCGAAAATTACAACTTTCTTACATTATCGCCCAATGTTCTCTATTATCGCCCACACGAAAAATATCACATTTATCATATTTTCGGGTCATAGAATTGATTCCTGCTCTTTTAAAGCGAAAATTACAACTTTCTTACATTATCGCCCAATGTTCCCTATTATCGCCCACACGAAAAATATTATATTTATGATATTTTCGGGTCCTAGAATTGTTTCCTGCACTTTTAAAGCGAAAATTACAACTTTCTTGCTTTATCGCCCAATATTCCCTGTTATCGCCCACCCGTAAAATATCACACTGATCATATTTTCGGGTCACAGAATTGATTCCTGCACTTTTAAAGCGAAAATTACAACTTTCTTGCATTATCGCCCAATGTTCCCTATTATCGCCAACACGAAAAATATCACATTTATCATATTTTCGGGTCATAGAATTGATTCCTGCACTTTTAAAGCGAAAATTACAATTTTTTTTTACATTATTGCCCAATATTGCCTATTATCGCCTACCCGAAAAATATCACTTTTATCATATTTTCGGGTCATAGAATTGATCCCTGCACTTTTAAAGCGAAAATTACAACTTTCTTGCATTATCGCCCAAAGATCCCTATTATCGCCCACACGAAAAATATCACATTTATCATATTTTCGGGTCATAGAATTGATTCCTGCTCTTTTAAAGCGAAAATTACAACTTTCTTGCATTATCGCAAAATGTTCCCTATTATCGCCCAGCCGAAAAATATTATATTTATCATATTTTCGGGTCCTAGAATTGTTTCCTGCACATTAAAAGCGAAAATTACAACTTTCTTGCAGTATCGACCAATATTCCCTATTATCGCCCATCCGAAAAATATCATATTTATCATAATTTCGGGACATAGAATTGATCCCTGCACTTTTAAAGCGAAAATTACAACTTTCTTGCTTTATCGCCCAATGTTCCCTATTATCGCCCACTTGAAAATATCATAGAAATGACCTACTGACAACAAAATTACTGAAAAGTCCAACCAAAAGTACTTGCATGTAACATATTGTGCCCCTCTGCAAATTGAAACTTTGCTTTTTTAAGAAGAAAAATGGAAATTTCCAATTTTTTAAAAGCTGCAAACTTCGAAGCTCAGTGGATTCAAAAATAAGGCGAAATTCAAAAATCGAAAAATGTACTTTTTTCACCCCTTAGTTCTAGTCTCTTCATAACAAATTTCGGAATCTTCCGATGAAAAATGAGGGACTAGATAGATTTTTTCGTATTTTGCCCAAATCGGCAATAAAATCGCCAAAAATGGTTTAAACCAAAAAATAAAAAAAAATTCCTAATGCAGTAGAAGGTTAAAAACTCGCGTTTAAAATTTGGTACGAATCGGATGAAAAATAAAAAAGATATTCCACTTTAACTACTTTGTTAAGAAAAAAAAAATGGAAATTTGCCAATTTTTAGAAGTTGCAAACTTTGAAGCTCAGTAGATTCAAAAATAAGGCGAAATTCAAAACTCGAAAAAAGAACTTTTTTCACCCCTTAGTTCTAGTTTCTTCATGAAAAATTTCGGAATCTTCCGATGAAAAATGAGGGACTAGATAGGTTTTTTCGTATTTTGCCCAAATTGGCAATAAAATCGCCAAAAATGGTTTAAACCAAAAAATAAAAAAAATCCTAATGCAGTAGAAGGTTAAAAACTCGTGTAAAAAATTTGGTACGAATCGGATAAAAAATAAAAACGATATTCCACTTTAACTACTTTGTTCAGAAAAAAAATTGGAAATTTGTCAATTTTCAGAAGTTGCAAACTTTGAAGCTCAGTAGATTCAAAAATAAGGCGAAATTCAAAAATCGAAAAAAGAACTTTTTTCACCCCTTAGTTCTAGTTTCTTCATGAAAAATTTCGGAATCTTCCGATGAAAAATGAGGGACTAGATAGGTTTTTTCGTATTTTGCCCAAATTGGCAATAAAATCGCCAAAAATGGTTTAAACCAAAAAATAAAAAAAATCCTAATGCAGTAGAAGGTTAAAAACTCGTGTAAAAAATTTGGTACGAATCGGATAAAAAATAAAAACGATATTCCACTTTAACTACTTTGTTCAGAAAAAAAATTGGAAATTTGTCAATTTTCAGAAGTTGCAAACTTTGAAGCTCAGTAGATTCAAAAATAAGGCGAAATTCAAAAATCGAAAAAAGTACTTTTTTTACCCCTTAGTCCTAGTTTCTTCATAAAAAATTTCGGAATCTTCCGATGAAAAATGAGGGACTAGATAGGTTTTTTCGTATTTTGCCCAAATTGGCAATAAAATCACCAAAAATGGTTTAAACCGCAAAAATAAAAATATTTCCTAATGCAGTAAAGGGTTAGGAACTCGTGTTTAAAATTTGGTAAGAATCGAATAAAAAATAAAAAATTTATTCCACTTTTAACGGTCGCGGGACGGACAGACGGACGATATTTGCCCCCATCTGTATAGCCCTGTTGGCTAAAAAGCAAACTGGGCTAAAAAAAAAGACATCGGATAAAAAATGTAGGACGAGATACATTTTAAATTTTTTCTTCAAAAATTCCCCAAAAATTAAAAAATCACCCGATCGACTAGAAAAGCACAAGCCGTATGCACGACACTTTAGGGATGCCTCATACCAAAAATAAATCACATCGGGTCAAAAATGTAGGAGGAGACACATTTTAAATTTTTTTCTTTAAAAATTCCCCTAAAATTCAAAAATCACCCGATCGACTAAAAAAGCACAAGCCGTATGCACGACTCCTTAGGGATGCCTCACACCAAAAATAAATGACATCGAATCAAAATTGTAGGAGTAGATGCATTTTGAATTATTTTCGAAAATTTTGCTTTAAAAATTCCCCAAAAATACAAAAATTGCGCAATCGACTAAAAAAGCACAAGCCGTATGCACGACCCCTTAGGGATACCTCACACCAAAAATAAAGGACATCGGATCAAAATTGTAGGAGGAGATACATTTTAAAATTTTTTCTTTAAAAATTCGCCAAAAATTCAAAAATCACCCGATCGACTAGAAAAGCACAAGCCGTATGCACGACCCCTTAGGGATACCTCACACCAAAAATAAATGACATCGGATCAAAATTGTAGGAGGAGATGCATTTTGAACCAAAGTTTACTAAATAAACAACTAACTAACTAACTAACTAACTAACTAACTAACTAACTAACTAACTAACTAACGGACACCGCCCGCAAACCGATAGGAATACCCCAGCTTACGTGTAACGTAAGCTGGGCTAAAAAGGTTAAAAGAGAAACAGACCAGGGTATCGTGACACTCATATTTGTGAAGTTAGGCGGAGTTAAGTCCATATCAGTGCTAGGAAGGACGACATACCCGCCTGTGCCGAAAGCGAGTCATCCTCGTCTTCTTCCGAGTCCCTGCCGAGAGCGCAGTGCTCGCAAATCACGCCCTCGTCCTCGAGATCGGCGTAACAGAACGATCCTTCGCCGCACTGCGCGCACACCCGCGCCTTGCCGTGGCGCGCCAGGTCGGACAGGTAGAGGCGCGGCCGCGTCTTGCGCTGTGCGCGTCTTTTCGACCTCCGCCTGAAGTGCGGTGGGTTTTGGTACGTGATCACAGGCGATATCACTGCGCGACTGGAATTAGTCACGCCAAATCTCATTCTGATCTCGTTCTCGTCTGGTTCAAACATCCTGGCCCCGCGAGATTCCACCGAGAAATAATCCTGGTTCAAATAGACGGATGCAGATTGCGGCCTGGCTCTTGCAATTATCCGGCGCTTTTCTTCCAATCTGAAGCCCTTGTGACCCGCACTCAGCGGCCTAGCAATCCTTCCGCACGTGCGCCCAGGTTTAAAAGTAGTTCCACTGGCACTTCTTTCACCGTAATATTCAATCAAGGCCATGTCATTGTTGAACTCGGTACTTTTCCCGCAGACGTTCAAATCCTCGATATTTCCCTCCGGTTTCATGCGATCTTCCCACGTGCCCAACTTATTCCGGATCTGGGCACTTCGTGGACGCACCTTTCGGACCGGAGCCGACTTCGGCCTCTTCTTGAAACCCTTTGCCACGTCTTTGACCTTGACTTTCAGAACCTGTTTATTGCCTTCGAAGTTGTTATTGTTTGTATTATCGCCCTCCGAATCGTTGTTGTTTAAGTTTTCAGTGACGTCACCGGAATGGCGTGCGGCGGTTTCGTCAATTTTTGCCACATCTTTGCTTTCCGTCTGTGACGTATGCGTGCCGTTTGGAGCTGGGTTATTCTCGGCGTTGCTTGACACGGCAGTTTTGACAGTGACACTGCCAGAGACGCTTGCAGCCGGCGGAGTGTCCACAACCAATATGTCGGCCTGGAATCAAATCAGTTTTATCAACATGATTAGGCTGCGCAAGTTTACCATAACAAATAATAATAATAAATAAAGATTAAACATAAATCACGTTGTTAAATGATGCTTCTTCTGATAAATTTACACATAACACACTCATATTGTTTCAGCGACAACGGCATGGTGATTATTTACCGATGAAAGTATATACCGCCCCGGCTCCCTCCTCTTCCAACTACCCCCCCCCCCCCCACAGCGCCCACTCGCGTTTCCTAAGCTTTCAACGCAGTCGTATTTGACAAATTTGTCATCAATGACAAACTCAAAAATTTGTATGTTTCAACATTTTATTATTATTATTATTATTTTTATTATTATTATTTTTGATAATGTGCCGATTTGCTAATTTTTGACCAATTAAAAAAAACAACACGACGTTCCATATCTGCAAACTATAAAACTGTAATATAATAACTGGAATGACCGGACAAAACAGGACACAAAAATAAGGAAAAGGGTTTTTTCCTTCTGTTAACTTTATTATTATATAACAAATCGACGAGTTTTACTCGAGTTCGCTGTACAACTGACCTTGTTTCCGGCGGCCGCGGCGGAACTTTTGCGGCTCGACGCGGGCGTGTGGAGGCGCGCCACGGCTGACTGCGAGCGCTGAGAGCCCCCCTCGTCCGCGAAACGCACCTTCCTTCCCTAACACACCGAAACGAAATCACAGATGAAACTGCATCCATGACAGAAGAAACATTTCTGGCGCTTCTACCAAACAAAATACCTTTATTCTTTTAAGCTTTCTGTCTGTAACAAGAGCAGAATTTTGTCCTTCTGGTTGTTAGGGATGGGGGTGGGGGGGGGGGGGGCACAGATTCAACAAGAACCCAGTTCGAAGGCATAAACCGCCCGGATGTTGGACGGGGGGGGGGGGGGGGCACAGATTCAACAAGAACCCAGTTCGAAGGCATAAACCGCCCGGATGTTGGACGGGGGGGGGGGGGCACAGATTCAACAAGAACCCAGTTCGAAGGCATAAACCGCCCGGATGTTGGACGGGGGGGGGGGGGGGCACAGATTCAACAAGAACCCAGTTCGAAGGCATAAACCGCCCGGATGTTGGACGGGGGGGGGGGGGGCACAGATTCAACAAGAACCCAGTTCGAAGGCATAAACCGCCCGGATGTTGGACGGGGGGGGGGGGGCACAGATTCAACAAGAACCCAGTTCGAAGGCATAAACCGCCCGGATGTTGGACGGGGGGGGGGGGGGGCACAGATTCAACAAGAACCCAGTTCGAAGGCATAAACCGCCCGGATGTTGGACGGGGGGGGGGGGCACAGATTCAACAAGAACCCAGTTCGAAGGCATAAACCGCCCGGATGTTGGACGGGGGGGGGGGGGGCACAGATTCAACAAGAACCCAGTTCGAAGGCATAAACCGCCCGGATGTTGGACGGGGGGGGGGGCACAGATTCAACAAGAACCCAGTTCGAAGGCATAAACCGCCCGGATGTTGGACGGGGGGGGGGGGCACAGATTCAACAAGAACCCAGTTCGAAGGCATAAACCGCCCGGATGTTGGACGGGGGGGGGGGGCACAGATTCAACAAGAACCCAGTTCGAAGGCATAAACCGCCCGGATGTTGGACGGGGGGGGGGGCACAGATTCAACAAGAACCCAGTTCGAAGGCATAAACCGCCCGGATGTTGGACGGGGGGGGGGGGGGGGCACAGATTCAACAAGAACCCAGTTCGAAGGCATAAACCGCCCGGATGTTGGACGGGGGGGGGGGGCACAGATTCAACAAGAACCCAGTTCGAAGGCATAAACCGCCCGGATGTTGGACGGGGGGGGGGGGCACAGATTCAACAAGAACCCAGTTCGAAGGCATAAACCGCCCGGATGTTGGACGGGGGGGGGGGGGGGCACAGATTCAACAAGAACCCAGTTCGAAGGCATAAACCGCCCGGATGTTGGACGGGGGGGGGGGGCACAGATTCAACAAGAACCCAGTTCGAAGGCATAAACCGCCCGGATGTTGGACGGGGGGGGGGGGGGCACAGATTCAACAAGAACCCAGTTCGAAGGCATAAACCGCCCGGATGTTGGACGGGGGGGGGGGGGGGCACAGATTCAACAAGAACCCAGTTCGAAGGCATAAACCGCCCGGATGTTGGACGGGGGGGGGGGGCACAGATTCAACAAGAACCCAGTTCGAAGGCATAAACCGCCCGGATGTTGGACGGGGGGGGGGAGCACGGATTCAACAAGAACCCAGTTCGAAGGCATAAACCGCCCGGATGTTGGACGGGGGGGGGGGGGCACGGATTCAACAAGAACCCAGTTCGAAGGCATAAACCGCCCGGATGTTGGACGGGGGGGGGGGGCACGGATTCAACAAGAACCCAGTTCCAAGGCAAAACCGCCCGGATGTTGGACGGTGATAAGTAACATCAGAGAACCTGTCCCCAGGCTGAGTAAAGCGTAACTACATTTCAAACATCTGAAGATTCGTTAGTTTTAATTACGCTTTCGACACACTCCTAACACTATAAATAACCTTTGTATAAAACGCACGTCAAACCACTTGACAATGCGTGGACAGTATAACAAAGCAATTAATAAAAACACACTGTCAAAGAGATCAATAAAATAAACGTCACTACGCTGTCAAAGATATCAGTAAGTTTTCCAAGCTACAAGTATTCTATTCAGCACGGCTCACCAATTTATCGAAATATAGATACTGATATTTGGCTAAATATCAACCCCCTTTCTCCCCTACTCAGCGTTAGTACCAACAAACAACTTAACTTTTTTTCTCGTCAGAAACAGGTGTAAAATTGTAGCACCCCGCCCCCTCCCCCATCAAAATAGAGGAAAAAGTCTGAAGGCCTGTTTAAGTAGTTGAACCAGAACAGGAAAAGTGTTGGTAAGTATATCTGAGGAAGACAGTACCTCGCTGTCGGCCGCAGTGTGCGGTCTGTGAGGCTCGGCCGTGTCGGCGGTCGGTGGAACAGAGGTACACTGCAACTGTTCAAACGCACGGCACATAAGCACTGGCAATCACCACAACAGCAGCACGCGGGAGGGGAGGGGGCGTGGGGTTTGGGTGGAGTACAGGACGGGGGGAGGAGCTGAGTGTGGGTGGCGGATACAGGACGGGGGGAGGGGGCGGGGGCGGGGGTGTGGGTGGAGTACAGGACGGGGGGAGGAGCTGAGTGTGGGTGGCGGATACAGGACGGGGGGAGGGGGCGGGGGATAGGTGTGTGGATGTAGGAAAGGACAGGGGGAGGGGCCGAGTGTGGGTGGCGCATACAGGACGGGGGGGGGGAGGGGGCGGGGGTGTGGGTGGAGTACAGGACGGGGGGGAGGGGGCGGGGGTTTGGTTTGAGTACAGGACGGGGGGAGGAGCTGAGTGTGGGTGGCGGATACAGGACGGGGGGGGGGGGTGGATGGCGGATACAGGACGGGGGGAGGGGGCGGGGTATAGGTGTGTGGATGGAGGACAGGACAGGGGGAGGGGCCGAGTGTGGGTGGCGCATACAGGACGGGGGGGGGGAAGGGGGCGGGGATGTGGGTGGAGTACAGGACGGGGGGAGGAGCTGAGTGTGGGTGGCGGATACAGGACGGGGGGAGGGGGCGGGGGATAGGTGTGTGGATGTAGGAAAGGACAGGGGGAGGGGCCGAGTGTGGGTGGCGCATACAGGACGGGGGGGGAGGGGGCGGGGGTGTGGGTGGAGTACAGGACGGGGGGGAGGGGGCGGGGGGTTTGGTTTGAGTACAGGACGGGGGGAGGAGCTGAGTGTGGGTGGCGGATACAGGACGGGGGGGGGGTGGATGGCGGATACAGGACGGGGGGAGGGGGCGGGGTATAGGTGTGTGGATGGAGGACAGGACAGGGGGAGGGGCCGAGTGTGGGTGGCGCATACAGGACGGGGGGGGGGGAGGGGGCGGGGGTGTGGGTGGAGTACAGGACGGGGGGAGGAGCTGAGTGTGGGTGGCGGATACAGGACGGGGGGGAGGGGGCGGGGTGGATGGCGGATAGAAGAGGACGGGGGAGGGGCGGGTAGGGGGGTAGGGTATGGCGGATACAGGAGGACGGGTTGTGGATGGTGAGTACTGGAGAACGGGGGGAGGTACGGGGTATGGATGGCGTGTATAGGGGGTCAGGGGGCTAGGCAGGGGTTGTAGATGGCGGATGCAAGAGGACGGGGGGAGGGGCTTATTGAGTTGTTGGTTACCGTTACGTATGGTGCTTTAGAAAATGTGCCATGCACTTCCGCGGGGAGGGGGGGGGGCGGTTGGGGAGGGGGTGTGGTAGAGGAAAGAGGGGGCGGAGTCGGAGGTAGAGCTGGTACGTGAGAATGGCGTTATCTTTTGCCGTGTCAAATGCGCAAGTAAGAATTTATTAAATCGACTAAATTAAAAGCAAGAGAATTCCAGTTTTAAATCGCATGCGCAAAGCACAATCACTTGAAAGAAGGGAAACAAGAAGATATTATCAAATTGTACAGGCAAGCGTCAAAGCTATCAAATGCACACGCGTAAAGCTAACAAACGTACACATGTGAAGCTATCAAACGTACATGCGTTAATCTATCAAACACCCATACGTAAAGCTATCAAAAGTGCATGCGTAAAACTATAAAGCCTACATGCGTAAACTATAAAACGTACACGCGCAAAGCTATAAAACGTACACGCGTAAATCTATCAAACGTACATATGTGAAGCTATCAAACGTACATGCCTAAAGCTATCAAACGTGCATGCGTAAAAATATAAAACGTACACGCGTAAAGCTATCAGACGTACATGCGTGAAGCTGTCAAATATACATGCGCAAATCTATCCCATGTATATGCGTAAAGCTTTCAAACGTGCACACGTGAAGCTATCAAATGTACATGCGTAAAAGTATCAAACGTACATAAGTACGTAAGCTATCAAACGTAAATGCGTCAAGCTATCAAACGTACATACGTGAAGCTATCAAATGCACATGCGTAAACCTATCAAACGCACATAAGTACGTGAGCTATCAAACGTACATGTGTTAAGCTACCAAACGTACATACGTGAAGTTTTCAAAAAAATAAAGGGTAAAGCTTTGACACGAAGCTGCTCAGGCAAAATATGAAGCTCTCAAATAACATCCCAAAATCTATGCTATGAAATCTATGTTCTGAAATCTATGCTATGAACTCTATGCTATGAAATCTATGCTATGAAATGTATGCTATGATATCTATGTTACGAAATCGCAGAGGGGGCAAATCTGCGGTATCACTGAACTCACGTGATAACATGCTATGTAATAAATACGGGGCAGAGCCATGCCACCAAATGGTAGCCATGGCAACACACGCGAATGCAGGAAGTAGGCAAGTAAAAGCAAAATGGCACACCACACGTGGGAAGTATACGGAATCAACACAGCAGATACACCGACAAACCGCGGAATCAAGACAACAGATACACGGACAAACCGCGGAATCTAGACAACAGATGCACGGACAAACCGCGGAATCAAGACAACAAATACACGGACAAACCGCGGAATCAAGACAACATATACACGGACAAACCGCGGAATCAAGACAGCAGATACACGGACAAACCGCGGAATCAAGACAACAGATACATGGACATACCGCGGAATCAAGACAACAGATACACGGACAAACCGAGGAATCAAGACAACAGATACACGGACACACCGGAGAGGTAGAGGCTAAAAACTTCATATTAGACCATTATATTAATTTTTTTCACTTGGAGTATTGAGTATGAAATGTATTAGGGCTGTGGCTAAAATTCCTTGAGTATTCAGTATGAAATGTATTAGGGCTATGGCCGAAATTTCTGGAGTATTCAGTATGAAATGTATCAGGGCTGTGGCTAAAATTTCTGGAGTATTCAGTATGAAATGTATCAGGGCTGTGGCTAAAATTTCTGGAGTATTCAGTATGAAATGTATTAGGGCTGTGGCTCAAATTCACATCGATCAGAAAAAGGCGCACAGCGGCAGGGGTCCTCCCTGACATACCAACCTTGCTGGATAAAAAAAAATAATAAAAAACAAAATAATAAAATAAATAAAAAATAAAGAAATTAAAAAAAAAAACTGCCCAGTGTCATAGTCGGATGGTCTACTCAAAACCATTGAAGAAACACTGGAGAGAGCTAATTTGGAAGGTGCACGAAAAAAAATTGGGAATGGTGAGAGAGGTGGGGCAGGTTGAGGGGGGGGGGGGGGAATGAAAGAAGCGGCTTAAGTAAATATCTCACTTCGTCATTGCGTAGGTCTTCCGGTACTTCGCCCACACTGTACGGGCCAGATTCTGAAAAAAACGTAAAGAAAATTTTCTTCTCGCCCCGCAAAACCTTTATTATGGTGTTCCCGCGATTTTACTTTGTTTATCTTAAACAATCGGCTCTATAATTCAGCACCGTAAAACGAACATACAAACCGCATTATTTACAGAATAATAGTGAGAGGCGTGCTGCCGTACCCATCATGCTCCGGTTCCTCGTGGAATCCAGCGGCGTGTTGACCACAGACACAGATTCCAAGTCGGACTTGTCACAACGCGTAGACACGGCCGCTTCACTTTTCATGGGTGTTCGCGGATTATCCTCAATGTCCTTGCCGACCTGAATCTGCAAAAAGCACCAGTTCCGTGAAATAACCCACACAGACCTGACCCTGCAAAGAGTACCAGTTACGTGACATAACCCACACAGACCTCACCCTCCAGAAAGCACCAGTTACGTGATATAACCCACACAGACATGACCCTGCAAAGAGTGCCAGTTTACAGAAATAACCCACACAGACATGACCCTGCAAAGAGTGCCAGTTTACAGAAATAACCCACACAGACATGACCCTGCAAAGAGTGCCAGTTTACAGAAATAACCCACACAGACATGACCCTGCAAAGAGTGCCAGTTTACAGAAATAACCCACACAGACATGACCCTGCAATGAGTGCCAGTTTACAGAAATAACCCACACAGACATAACCCTGCAAAGAGTGCCAGTTTACAGAAATAACCCACACAGCCTAACCCTACAAAAAGTAATAGTTTGGTGAAATAACCCACACAGACCTGACTCTGCAAAAAGCACCAGTTACGTGACATAACCCACACAGACCTGACCCTGCAAAGAGTACCAGTAAAGTGGAATAACCCACATAGACCAGATCTACATACAGCAACTTAGTGACATAACCCACAGAGACCTGACCCTACAAAGAGCACCTGTTCTGTCGGGTTGGCGGGGAGGGGGGAGGGGTGGGGCTGGAGGGAGCAGCTCAAAACTCGAGTACCTTGAGTGGAGATTCGCTCAGGCTAGCCACGCTGTTAGGAGGGATCTTCGGTGTGCCTTCCATTGGCAGACTACGATCTCTTCTTTAAAGGTATAACAATAAAGATTGAAATAAATAAAATATACAACATCAATAATGCTTAAACATTTTCGTTCTTGGCATTTTCTTAAAGAAAATTTGCGATTTTTGAAATAAAACCTTTTTAACTCGTTACTGAAATAATTTTGGGAACAAAACAAGTGATCAAGTTTTCCCCCAAGGTGCTAACTTCCTCTCACACACACTAAATCACAACAGCAAGTTCGTTACCGCATTTCTTCCACCTCTTCCAGCTCCTCTTTGAGGTCGAGCATTCTATCGGTCGACAGATCGGAGACGACCGAGGTCTGGTGGACGGACTCGACGGTCCGCGGTCGCTCCTCCACGACCCCCTTGTCCGAGCCGTACTCGTGCGTCAGTGTGTACATGATCTGTCTCCGCCGCTGCACCGTGTTACTCGCGCCCACGTCCAACTTTTTCGGCTCTATCCAGAAATAAAATGAGATGTTCACGTGCCAAGGACGGGAATGGGTTTGTCAGCAGATAAACAACAATGGTTTTACTCAAGAATTCCACCCCTAGCCTAGTCGTTTGGAAAAGTGGGTTGCCAATGCGCAAAGGAAACAGTAGTACTTGTTGACGATGCACATGACGGGTACAAACGCACAGTCACGACCCGCTCCTCCAGTATCAAAAACGTCACGCTACGCATTACTGGAATTGTGTACGTCACAACATCATAACGCAACAAAGCAACTCAAAATACATTCCCAAGCATTGCAAAATATACTAGAGCGGCCAGTGCACGCAAAACATAAGAGTACAGGCTTATATCACACACTTTCAATCAACACCGAAATTTCTTGTTTTGTTCACAAAAAAAAGTCTGCCCGACTCAACCTATAATTCACCAACAATAATTCCTCTCTTCCGGACAGCCCTTATACACAGTTGTATTCGAACAAATTGTTCTTCTTTCAGAAAAATAAGACCTGTTACCTTATATAAATATGCCCCATGCCCCATTTTTGAAGCAGGGTTGGGGGTGAAGTACTTGTCTTGTGGATATTTCAGTGCTCTTTTTTATACAAGTTCAGGTTTGGGCGTTTTATCTGAGTCTAGAAGGTGGTCATTACAGACAGTTTTACGGTACGCCTTTTTATCCGGTTCTGGAAGGCGTTCACTAAAGACGTTTTACTGTACGTTTTTTTTTGTTCGGTTCCAGATGGTGGTCACTAAAACAAGTTTTACTGTGCGTCCTTTTTATCCGGGTTTCGAATTTGATTATTACAGCAGTTTTAGTGTACGCACTTTTTCCCCGGGCCTAGAAGGTGGTCAACACAGGCAGGTTTTACCGTACGTCTTTTTATCCAAACTGGAAGGTGGTCACTACAAACAAGCTTTACTTTACTTCGTTTTATCCAGATCTTGAAAGTGATAGTTACAAATAGGTTTTACCGAAAGTTTTTTGTTAACCTTAACCCCCAGCGACTGGATTCAGCGACTGCAAAATACATGACGTTATACTTTCCACACGATTGGCGCCTTTCTTAAATTTCTCTGAATTTAATGTTTAACAAAAACCGTGCGACTTATCTAAGAAACAACTACACAAAGTTTGAACTCGATCCGATTTTTGGCTTTCGAGATCTTTTCACCCAGAGACGTCATATGCCGTTTTAGTTTCTGCTCTTTCCACAGAATCTTTCGGACCTACGCCTTTCTTCATCTCGCCACACCCATCAAAAGTTGATAGAACCGTCCGACGGATCCAAAGAATGCCCATATAAAGTTTGAAATCGGTAGGACTTTCCGTTATCGAGATATTTTGCACACAAGATCTTGTTCACAAAATACACATATTTTTTGTGATGACGTCATACGCCGCACTCGTTCGTTCCACTTGCCACAAAATTTTACAGACTCATTCGGACCTATCAAGCACCAATCCCACCAAGTTTTAACTTTTTCCGATGTTCACCGACTGAGAAATGTAGCATATAAGATTTCAACTTAACGGTGTTATATGCCTCTCTTAATTGTGTTACACCCGTCAAAAGTTGACAAAACCGTCCGACTGACCCAAGGAATACCCGTATAAAATTTGAAGTCGATGCGACTTTCCGTTATCGAGATATTTTGCACATAATATTTTGTTCGAAACATATATATATATACATATATAACGTGATGACGTCATACTTATTCATTCTACAATGCCGCACTCAAGATTTTTACGTAATGACGTCATACGCCTGCCCTAATACCGTAACATGAGTCAAAAGTTGACAGAACCGTCCGACCTAACCAAGGAATAAACAGTGCAAGTTTGCAGTCGATCCAACCTTTCGATGTCGAGATATCTTGCACACACAGCGGACTGCCATACACACACACGTGTACACACACAACACACACACAGAACGTACAAACATTATGTCTCCCCTTGGTCTGGGAGACATAATAACTCCTGAAAGAGCATAATATGCACCATGAGGGTGGGGGTGGGGGGGGGAGTGCTGGGATTCGGCTACTCGGACTATCGCATCGTGTTCACCTGGGCGGATACCGCGACACTTCTCGATCGTCGGCCCGTCCACCGCAACCGGGTACATCGGCTTCAATCTGAAGTGAATAGGTCAAATCGTCATCTCCATTTACGAAAAACTTTTGAAATAACACTTTTTGGCGTGGAATGCTTGCCAGTATTCAAGTCCCTCAGTTACACAAAGGTAACTACATCTCGGGTGATCTTGACAATATTGCACGGTGTTTTCATTTCACCCTACAGCCGTCACTTTGAACCACAAAGATTTTAAGAAAAAAAAAAAAAGTTAATTAATATACTGAGACACACATAACAGCTGACATTTTATAGTGCATCATTTCACGACTTCGGAAGTATGGTGTTAATATGTGTTTTCAACCCTACGGCCTTTAGCGGTACAAGTGAGATTTTGTGGTTACTCACTTGGCCTTCAGAAGTTTTCCTGAGCCAGACTGCGATTGTTTTGGATTCCTTTGTTTTGCAATGACCTTGGCAACCTGGTACGTTGCTAAATTGGTTCTTTCTTTCAGGATGTTGCTTGGTGATGGAGCCCTTCTCATCTATGACGTAATAATAACACAACAGTCTTATTTACAACAGATATATTTCAACTGAATCAGTAAGTATCCATTTTCTAACGTTATGATCTACATTAACACATTGAAGGCATTTTGGTGATAATCGCTAAAAAAAAAAAAAAAAATACGAATATGTACATTTTGTCAATCTGGCGTTGAAAAATTGCCTAGGTTACATACAGAATCTTTGTATGTGTGTTGTTTTGGTGCAAACATTGGAGCGCACCTGACAGCGAACAAGTGGGAAAAAAGTTGAAGGAAGAATCGAGAAATTGCAAAATAGGGGCTCAAAGAAACAAATTAAGCTATTCTTGGGATTGCCGCCGAACCTACAGAGGTGGCTCTGGATATGATTATACGCTCTTTAATCACCGGGTTCTCTTTATATGCTGAACCTGTTATTGAATCCAAGAACAATGCGAATGGAGATCCATACCCTTGGTGTCTTATTGACGCTGTGTTTGAACGGCGCTTGGACCATGAGGTTAACTGTCGGCACCTCACCCTTGACTTTGCCCCGATGGCGCTTCGGTACCAACGAGTTCCACTCAGTACTTCCAACGGACATAGTGGGGGCGGTGCTTCTGTAAGACCAGTCAACTATCACCAGTCAAGTATCCCCAGTACAGTACAAGTGAATTCATGCAGTTGAATTATAACGTATTAAAACTTTTTTTCAGTGGGTTCGCTAAACAGTTTAGTGAACCCACTGAAAAAAAACAGTTTCAATACCTTTATCTTTTACCTCGTAAAATTTGGCTTAATTTCCTAATTTTACTGGCAGTCCAACGAATAGAGGAAACAACAACAATAATAACTGGACGAATTATGCTTCTCTCTGAAAAAAAGAACCATTTCTGCAAACTGAAATGGAAATATGTACAGCCACATATAAATCAGTTATAAACAAGCCATTGAAGAGAGCACAGGCCCCAACTGGAACTGAAAATCCAAGGTGCCCTTAAAATTTGATCAAGATCGAAATAAAAATAACCTGCGCCTACCTACAGATACGCTTGCGACAAACGCAAAAATATGTTGGAATAAAACGCAAAAAGTTACAATTTTTTATTGCGACTTATTGCATTTTATTGCACCTAGCCGCGATCCAATATTTCAGAGGACGCGTCCTGAGCATGCAATATGTTGCGACTTATTTTACACTGATGATAAGATTACACCTTGAGCAAACATTCACGCAAGCGATTTAATCCCCCTGCGCATTCACTCCAATTGCATGTACTCTGTGTAAACAAGTCAATGTTTCAGCTGTATGTGTGGACGTGTAATAGGCTGTATTTGTGTTTAAAATTATTGTATAAGTACATGTTCTCGGGCGACATGAAATAAAATTAAAAATGGAATGCGCAGGGGGATTAAATCGCTTGTATTGTTAAAGCTTATCTGTATACCACACAATGTTAGAAGCGGATTAGCAGGGTGGAGTCACAGAGGACGATGGAGGGACTTGGTTTAGAACTAATTAACTAGACTCACGTGCGAGAAGCCAGCTGCCTGAATGAGCATCGCGAAGGTGTGTTGAACGGTACATGGGGATTTGAGATAAATGACACCTGCCTCGCAGCATCTACCACATAACACACAACAGTCACAGAATAATGCATGGAGATACGCCTTAGCCAAGATACAGAGTCTTTCAAAAAAAAAAAAAACAAAAAACAAAAAAAAAAAAAAAAAAAGCTGAACTCAGAAAAAATTAAGCGTAATATGTCAATATTCCAAATGTTGCATCGAGTAAATTAACGCATAAAAAAGTAATACGAGATTACATATATTAAAAAAACTGCAAGAGTATATCCTACCAATAGGATCAAGTTGTGGACACTTGCTTCTAGGCATGTTGTCTATGCTCAAAAATGGTACTGGCTAAAAGAATAAAATGTCAAACTCAGAAATTTCTAAGGTTAATTGTCATTTTTTTTTTTTTTTGCTTTAAGCCGATTCACTTCTGAAATGATTTACGTTTTATTGAAGTTGTTTAAGTTTAGATTTTTCGACTATCTTGTTTTCAGATGTTTTTATATTCATAAAATTCGGATATGAATAATATCACATGAAAAATACCAGAGAATTTTTTGGGACAAGATTGTTAGTCAAGGATAGACAATCTGGGACGAACAAGAGTACAGTTAACCCATTTTTCTTTTAGAGTGTTATCTAGAAGTGTGAGTTTCCCCATCCAAATCCTCAATTCGGGGTCTTCCCAATACAAACAGATACAAATTTGTATACTGTTAGATATGGCGTTACGTACAAGTTACTCGTTATATAAAGGTACAAACTTAGCAATAAGCCAATTCGCACTTTCGGGTCTTTCCGGTGGAGTTGTTGTTTCGACTGCAAATTTGTTGGGATAAATTGTAAAAGAAACGATAAGGGAAAACAACAAAATTCTAATTTTCTTTCAATATGCACGCTTTCAAATTTATAAAGCCATCACATGATCTTTCAAAAACTATTTCACATATTATCCTAGTCCCAGCGGACCCTTTCTATCTTCCTAGGACAGAAAGGGTCACAGTTCCTACAATAGAAACGGCCATTGATTTCAATTTTCGAGGCTCTGGATCTTTCGGCGCACGTTCAAGGACACCGGGGCTCGAACTGGCAGGCTTTTTCTTTAAAAGCACACTGAGAAGTACCCTGGCGCATTATTTTCGACCTCAGCGAAACTGCCATACTAGAGTAAAGCGTGATTTTGCAACTGTTGATTCACTGTTGTTGTGGGCGATAATGAGGGGTCCGATATTTTCTCTGTAAAAAATTGTTATCTGACCATAAAACTTGTGCGCCATAATTTATAATTTGGCCATTTATGTGATCCACCCTTTCTAAAATAACGCCGTTGGCCCCAGTCGTGCGCCGAGATTTGGAAAATTGACATCAATGACATTTCCTATTATAAGAACTGTGACTCGTGCTGTCATAGGAAGACCGCAAGAGTCATATAGGACTAATATTATCAAGCCCCTTTAATAACCAATATGTGAATATGTTTCTGGCAAAATGGAATTTTGTTGATTTTTGCCATTTTTCATCATTTCTTTACATCCTCATCTCAACTGAATTCAGCCGAAACGCAAAAACTTTTCGGCAAAAGTCAAAGTGCGAATTGGCTTATAGCAAGGGTACACGAGTACTAACTTCATGTGATTTACGTGGTCTCCCTCGAGATCCCAGATCTCCAAGTAAGTGTCCAGTTTTTGTTGCACTGCGATTCTCCGCAACCGCTGCAGCTACTTTTTCTCGTTTTCGAAGAGACTGAGACCTAGTTTGATATTCTTGTATGTCAACATCTTCTTCTGTCTCAACACTACCTTCTTCGTCCCTCCTGCCAAGCTCACTGAGGTGTGAGAACAGGTGAGATTCCAGCTCACTATGATCCAGGTCTAACAGGCTATCCATGATATCTGTTGTGAGAGAGATCGTTCTCTTTATAGAGTTTGCATGCAATCACTGGTGGCAAAGACTCACAGGGGGTTAAACATCTGATTCCACAAAAACACGGAAATGTTTGTCGCCATGTTGTTTACATCCATATCACACTTAGATGCAAAATATTCAGACGCAAAATAGTTCATACGACATGGGTTTTTTATCTTTTCACAGCCTCACTTATTTGAAAAAAAAAAAACTTTATTTAAGAAAGGGCAAAACTTCGTAAATAATTAATCAAACATGCGTCATAAGTTCGGAAAAATACATTATAATTTATCTTTAAATTTTTCCAGGGTTTCGCTCAGGTGCGTTGTTATAAAACCGCTGACCTCTGAGGAGATCGAACCACCGTAGAGCTTGGCTGTTGGACAACAACGACTTAGGTGCGAATAGGCACCACCAAACAGGCTACTAACAACAGCTTTAAAAACTGAAACAAGAAAGAGTTCATTGCATAACCGGAACTGCTCACGCTTAAAATTGTTGATTTTATTCAGTTTCACTTTTTTTCATTATTCTGAGGTAAAGCAAATTGCTACGATAATAATGAAATATGTTGTGTATATGTATAGTTAGTGCTGGTGCTTAAAACATGGCGGCAACTAAGCGTCTATTTAATTATATGAAGTGTTTCCACGTGACCACCTCGCATACAGAACAAATGGCGACGAGCAAATTGTGTTGCGATGTACCAAGGAAATTATGAAGAACTGGTGGAGAAGTAAGACGCAGAGGATAGTGCCGAAGATAACGGAAAAGTGAGGGTGTGGAGCCCTTTGACGAGACTGCTGATGACTGGGAGCTGTACAAAGAGAGGCTAGAGCAGTATTTCATTGCCAACGACGCGGCCGATGAAAAAAGTTGCTGCAACTCTTAGTCGGATTGGTGGGAAAACCTATCCCTTGCTACATAGCTCATGTTCACCGGACAAGTCATCGACAAGGATGAGCAAATTGGTGAGTTGCTGCAGAAACATCTTAGTCCCAAGCCCAACGTGATAGCTGATAGATACCGGTTCTACAAGCGTCAACAACAGACGGGTGAGTCGGTGACAGATTACGTGGGTGTCGTCCAGAAGTTGAGCGAGCATTGTGAATTCGGCGAGCGTCTGGCAGAACATCTCAGAGATCAACTAGTATGTGGTATAAAGAACGAAAATATCCTGAAAAGATTGTTATCGGAGAAGAATTTGACCTACCAGAAGGCCAATGATTACGGCTGTGGAGAACAAACGTCGTTTTGTAGACCTATACTGCAGAATATGTGAGGTCAGAAGTATATGTGAATGTACTAATGGAACACAAACGTATGGAACATTGTTTGCGGTTGTATGTTCTTCATGGGGCAGGTCCACTTTTGTTCGGCTCCGACACATCAAGTTTAAACTGGTACGAAATCAAATCCACACGGATGACCCAAGGTAAGAAGAAATTAGACCATCTTCTGAAAAAGTACAGTGAATCTTTCGGCAAATACTTAGGTGAACTGAAAGGAATGACTGCAAAGCTGCACCTCAAGGAAGGGGCTACCTCTAAATGTTGCAAACCCAGACAGGTCCCATTGGCAATAAAGGATAAGGAACTGGACAACATGGTGAGTAAAGGAATCCTTTCAACGGTAGAATGGAGTGATTGAGCTGCACCTATTGTCCCAATTTGGTAAAAAAACGGTTCTGTCAGGATATGTGGCGATTTTATGGTTACTGTCAATCCACAGCTCAATGTTGACTCGTAACCATTTCCTACGATTGACAGCATATTAGCAACATTGGCAGTTGCAGAGAAATTTTCAAAGACAGATCTCAGAACGTCGTATCTCCAAATGGTAGTGGACGACGGATCGAGAAAATACCTGACTATCAACACATACAAAGAACTTTTTGTGCATGGCGTATAGTATTTCCCCAGCTGCATCCATTTGGCAACGATCAATTGAACAAGTTTAAAAGGTATCAAAAACGTGCAGTGTATTTTGGACGATATGATAATCACCGGTTTAGACGATGACGATCACGTACGTACCGTCGAGAAAGTCTTTCAGCGATTAATCGAATACGGTCTCAAAGTCAACCCCAAAAATGCGAGTTTTTCAAAGATTCAATTAAATTTTGTGCCCATATCATCGACAAAGGCGGAATCCCCAAGATCGATTAAAAATTCAAAGCAATTACAGATGCGCCAGCTCCAAGAAATGTTTCTGAATTTTAAAGCTGGGTCGCCCTGGTGAAGAAACCGCTTCCTTCACAACTTGTTTACTATACTACATCCATTGCACAAGTTGCTCCACAAAAATCAGAAATGGCTATGGGCAGACTCATGCAAAACGGTCTTCAAGAAAACAAAAGATCTGATCACATCTGATTTCGTTTTAGCACAGTATGATCCGCAATTACTGCTTTGACTGCACTGTGACGCGTCATGAAAAGGTATTTCTGGTGTTGTTTCACACATCTACCCATATGAAAGCGAACGCCCGATAAGTTCTGTAATCCCGGACACTGTCAAAAGCTGAACAAAATTATTCTCAAATCCATCGAGAGGCCCTCAGCATTTTTAAGAGCATCAAGAAATTCAACATATACATGTTTGCCCGAAAATGTACTCTGGTTACCGACTGCAAAGCTTTGGTTTCTATATTCAATCCCAAGCGATATATTTCACAAGAGTGTCTGCTGATAGGAAACAGATATGTTATTTCGGAAAAGTTCCAGAGAACCTTCCTGCAAGAACTCCATAGTGCCCATCCTGGCATAGTGAAAATGAAAAAAAAAATGGCTAGATCGTACATTTGGTGGTCCAATATCAATAGAGATATCGAAACGCAAGCGAAAACGTGCCGAAGTAACTTAGAGGTAAGCAAAACTCCATCAAAACTACAGTTCTTCCCTTGGAATGGCCAAGTCATACATGGAAAAGGATCCACATTGATTTCGCAGGACCTTTTTAAAGTCATATGTTCATCATAATAGTCGACACAAACTCCAGATGGCCAGAGGTACGGATCATGAAAAAATGACTGTCCCGGAGACTGTTACAGTACTTCAAGAACTGTTTAGCGTCTACGGAATTTGTGATGTTATCTGTACAGACAATGGCATCACATTCCATTCAGAAGCTTTCCAGAAATTCTGAAACTCCAAGTAATTATTAAAAAAACTACGAGCCCTTTAAAACCCTCGGGAAACAGTTTAACAGAGCATATGGTTAAGAGTCTCAAATCTAGTCTCAAATCGATGAAACACGAGCCTTGTTCCATGCACAAGAAAATAGCCAAATTTCTTCTGATGTGTGGCTCAACTAGAAATGCAACTACCAACGAGACCCCGGCATCGTTATTGCTAGGACGTGAAATCAAAACAAGACTGGATTTGGCAAAACCCAATTAACGTGACTTCATTTACAGAAATGTAAACACCAAAGACGAATTTCAGCGCAGTTCTTTTAGTGTGGGTGCTGAAGTACTTGTGGGGGACTATAGGCAAAACCACGAAAAATAGACATTAGCAGTTATTTCGCGAAAATCGGAACGTTAATGTATGAAGTTTTGGTTGACAATTCAATCGGGCGAAGATACGTTGACCAAATCTGTCGTTAACAACACCCGATCGAAGAAAAACCTATTAAGAGCGATAATACCCCTCAACCATCAACCGTTTTACCTAAGCCCACTGAATCTAGCCCAACATTAGATCGTACAACTACTCCGTGTAGCATAGCGCCACCTATATCTGGTGAAATCATGATGTCAAAAGAGAAACCTGTTGTTTCTAGCCGAAAAACTGTAACAGTTAAAATTCCAGAGCCTTCTGTCAATGCTTCACACCCCGTCCCACCTGTTAAAGCACAAACTGAAATTTCTAGTGTGTCGTGTATCGCGATCAGGTCGCTCTGTAAAATCGCTTAAGAAGTACGCTTTCGAGGACTAACTTTTAGTTAAATGTTCCACAGTTAAGATATTTTGCTACATTTAATGATTATTTATTTCTTCTAAGTCAATATTAACGTTTTATGATTTATAATGTTCTACAGATGCTGACTGGATAACTGGTTGCAGTTAAGTTAAAGTGCTGATAACGTTGTTGTAATTTTGACAATTTTTGCAGTTAATCATCGTTTCAGCTGCTGTGATTGTGTACGGTAAATATAAAAAAGAGAATTTTGGATTTATCTTTTGATTTTAAATGCTTATAACATATCTGAACTAATTTGCAAGTTTAAAGTTATGGTTTAGATATTTAGATATTATTTTCCTTATTCATTGTCTCGTATAGTTACTTTGAGCTTCATTTCCATGTCTGTTAAGTAATTCTTAAAGTCACACTCATGGATCAAGTTTATAATCAGAGAACGTCGAATCGCAGCAATAGCAATAATACAGAGTAAAAAAGTGGAAAAAGTAAAATTATGCAGTTTTTAGGTAATTTAATTGATAAATTCTGCTAAGTATACTTTTAGATTTTTGCATCTCTTTGTTTGATAATCAGATAAGGTGTTCAACTGAATGCTGGTAGCAAAATAGCAGTTAAAGCACAGTCAAGCAGTAGTCTAGACAGCAAGTTTTGTATCATTTCGCGGGGAATGCAGCCAGTGCGGTACTTCCGGTTGTAAATAAAACATGGCGGTAACTTAGCGTCTACTTAATTTTATGAAGTGTTTCCACGTGACCACCTCGCATACAGAAGAAAATGGAACACCGACATAAAAATCGCTCTAATGACTCAATCATATTTATGGTATCGCTGCTTAAAGCAATTCTATAAAAAAATTTTTGACACAATATCATCTTTTAAAATCAATTTTGTATTCTTTAAGAAGTGTTTTCTAAAGCTAAGAAAATGATCTGATATTGAATTTTTATAGCGCAATTAATGATTTTCGTTTATTTTGTTGTTGAACTGAGTGTAAGAAGTGAACATAGTCAATAGCATTATTTATAGAACTGTTGGTTAAAAATAATATTTTACAACTGTGAAGACAGAAATATTACCATACACGAAGCATTTTGGTTATCCTATGTCATTGTGATTATAAGAAGTTTAATATTTGCGCTTTACAGTTGTATTTTTATATAGTTGCTAGGTTATTGTTCTGAACATTGTAGTAGGTGTAATTTTAATGAGTAGGAATTAGACTTGATAACATAAAATAGCGGAACAATAAAATGTTTTGTTGCAGAGATTTTTTATTTGAACGGAAGCATGCTGATTTTGCATTCATGAATTGCCGACAAAAACAAATACATAAAACATTACTGAACAACGCACAAACTTGTGGTTAAATAGGATAAAGCTACCTAAACTCTCTGTCCACCGAACTCCGCAAAATAATCAGCTGTTTTTCAGTGTGACAAGAGCACCCCTCCTTCAACCCACCTAACACTTATATTAGTACCTATATTAGTAATTGTGGAATGGAGCAATAAATATGATAAAAAAGTTCTATAACCCAACGGAAAACTTTATCTACTAAAGCAACAAAAATGAGATCGTTAGTGAGTAGGAAAATAGCACTTGGAACCACAAAATAGGATTTTGAATCTTTGAAATTTCAGAATTATTTTAACATCTTTATAAAAAGTCATGCCAAATTGCAACAATCTATGCAACACAGCTTTTTACATGCGATATCTCAGTAAACATTTTGACGTCAATAAAACGTCATAGTTGAATGTTGGTTTTCATTGGTGGTAACAACAGGACAACGTCTCTTATACAACACTAAATATAGATGCTGGTTTTGCTGGCAAAAATACTTTCGCAAAATTAAACCTGGTGGATCTAATTTGGTTGTGATTTATCGCGACCATAGACCAACGTCCACTGACTATTTTAACATCCATTGGATAAAAACGCTCTTTAGATCTTCTTTGCTTTTTGCTGTCGAAAAACCATTTTTTCTGACGCTTTATTGACGTTTTTGTTGCTTTAAGATTTAAGCAAACGTTGAAAAATGGGCGTCACAAAGAAATTTAGCAAACTGCAAAAGAAAGACTGCCCCATAACCCAATTTTTGCCATACCCGGAGTTTGGCAATGTAGACTTCCATATTCAACGAAAAATCGCAGTTAATGAAAAGTAAAAATGTTTAGATCATAATAACGTAACAAAGAACAATATTACGTCGTATTGTAACATATTGTACCAAATGAACGAATTAATCTTCTCGTATAGGATCGTTTATTTATTTACCTTTTTTGTTGGGCATTTAAGGAAACCTGAAATGGCTAAAAGAATGGAACAAAAGAGGTATGGAATTCGCATGTATAATCCATTTTAACCCGCTTTTAGATAAACATAAATAAATAATAATAATAATACTAATAAAGAAATTAAAAACAACAAAAGGAGATAGCTGGCAAATCAAATAATCACAATTTTTACTCATTTATAATGTGAATATAACTGAATAGCCAGTGTAGAGCTTGGCACCCCCAAAATATGGGAGATACGCATCATCGGCCTTACGGTAAGATATAACACAAAGCACACGGTAATATTTGCACATTCATTGTGGAGAGGTCAATACCTGTACTATATGAGCTTCAATAATAAAATGTTATTGAATAAACGCTGCATGTAGAGTTTTCTGGTGCAAAACATGTTCTAGATCGAGTAATTCTGAACATGTCAGAAGTTCTTGTTCAACTGCTTACCTATTGTCCTAATAGTTCAATCAATTTCAAAGAAATAGCATGTCGCGGCAAGAGCCCCAAGTCACTAGAGTTGACTATTTTCCGATACTTGCTCTGGTGCCTCGGCGCTAAATACTTGAAATATATATTTTTCATCGCATAACATTTCGCACCATGTACATAATAATTTCCAAGATTGTGTCTAGATAAACGCTTAGCTCTAATACCAGGTAGAG
This sequence comes from Protula sp. h YS-2021, assembly GCA_949752745.1. Classification (NCBI taxonomy): domain Eukaryota; kingdom Metazoa; phylum Annelida; class Polychaeta; order Sabellida; family Serpulidae; genus Protula; species Protula sp. h YS-2021. The sequence goes on along the minus strand of OX457033.1, from coordinate 9,416,146 downwards.
TAGTTCTGGTTTATTTTCAATGGTATACCATTTAGCAATTTTGATCCATGTCAATGAAAATTACGAACAACATATTTCAGCATAGCCGAGGGGGAAACTTAAACTCATAATAAAAAGATTTAAAAATGGCTGGCCGGCCGTGTGATTAAATATTACGAGTTACGAGGAAGGTAAAGAATTTACAGAAAATGGATACGCAGAGCAGAAATTTATCCTATACATTTATCCTGTAAATGTTTCATACAAAAACACTACAACGCTCCTACATGATGTACAAATAAATTTGGAACACCGATGAAAGATTTCAGTTTCAATTTATGTGTTTTATTCAAGATGACGCACACAGTGTAAATACAAAGCAACATTGATGCACTGGAGTGAGTCACATAAAATCTTATACCAAGCAATACTAGGATCAAGCTAAGCACTGCACGCTTCGTCACAGGGCGGACCATGACTGACGAACTGGTCTTAACATGAAGCGACCGCATCATTCCATCCATCGTTTCATCAAAGATTAGTACGATGCCCCGACCTTTAGATTTTCTTTGAGGTCAAACCACCTCTGTCTGTTCTGGTGTGGGGGGAGATATTCACGAAGCCATCTTTTCCAGAAGGCATCTGCGAGGAACTGTAAATGTCTCCAACGACGATTGAAGCAAACAAGTGGTTAGGCGTCTGTGGTTCAATGTCACTCTTTGAGTCGGAGCACTGGGAGATAGGTTTGCCATTAAGTATGAGTTCCACTTCGCAAAGCACAGTACTTAAGCGTTCGCCGTCAAGTACATGGTGCTTTATAATGATGTTCTTTATTTTTGTGATCGTTTTTACCATCCTTTCTCATGCATCTCTCAAATGGGGTGAAAATCCATTCGATTTCATTTAGTATATAGGCATTTGCAAAGTTTCTTGCACGTATTCCATTGTTGGATGGATTGGTGAATTTCCTTTTCACCTCCAATAAAGTTGGTACCATTGTCAGATCTGATTTGCTTTGGGTATCCGCGTCTAGCGATGGAACGTTTATGAGTGCGTTTATAACGGAATCAGCCTCGAGCAAGTACAGCATCTACATATGAATTGCGCGAATTGCTATGCACTTGAAAACGTAGCCGTATCGTTTGTCTTGACCTCTGCCGCGCTTCACATGAAATGGTACAAAACAATCAACATCCACAAAGCTGAAGGGTGTCCTGGAGCTATCCTTTCGATACGTAAGTCAGACAAAGTTTGACCTTCGGATTCATTCCTTTCATAGGCAACACATTTAAGTCAACTTTTTAAATGAATCGTTTGACCTTTGGTATCCAAAATCAATCTCTCAGATGAGCCAGCACAATCTCTGTTTCAGCATGCTTTGTCATGATATGAACGGGATTCACGACGAGCTCAGAGATGTAATGATCTCGAGGTAAAATATTGCAGGATGTTTTCTTTCAAAGTCAGCCAGTGCAGAGTTGACATGGAGAACCTCATGATCATCCAAAAGCAGTTCCAGTACATACACCCTACTTGACTTTGGTAGCTTGCCCCAACGCATTCAGGAATGAAATCTTTTTCTCATAGGCAGTTCTTTGGATACATTTCATAATAGCATGTTCAGTCTCGCAAAGTGATAAAGTAAGTCAATGAGTTCAATCTCTTGCATTTTAACCATAGCAAGAACTATGCTAAGCTATGCAATACTTTTCCTGAGTTTTGCAAATCTGAGTGTAAACTAAGCAAACAGGGAAAAATGTCTCTTTGGTGCGTGCCAGTCATACAGGAATTTACTTTCCGAAGAAATGCCAATTTCACTTGGGGTTTCAGGTCACATTGACTCTATTGCTGATATATTCCAACAGGATAAGACTATCACACCAAAACACTGATTCTTGTAGAGGCAGCACCAGGTCCTATCAAAGTTACTTATCAATCCGCATTGCCATTGCTGCAGCGCTCAGGTCAAGTCTGGGAATACTTTTTTGTTTAACTGGGGCTAGCCTGGTTCCCAACAGAAAGGAACAATAGATTTCTCCAGCGGCACTGACCAGGCGTAGGTACGAAACAGTGCCATAAACATCATGTGAGGCATCACTGAAGTTGTGAATATTCGCTGCATAAACAACAAAGAATAGTTAGGGAACGAAACAGCGAGGCACCGGAGCTTCTCTCAGCGTTGGCAAAAGATTAAGCCACTTTGTGAGTTCGGCTTTCGTTTTTCATGAAAGTCATCGCCCCAGGATTTCTTTAATCCCTACTCTTGCTGAAACATCTCCTTTGCAATGAGAACATAAGGGCATACGAACCATAGCGGATCATACACTGAACAGATCAAGCTCAGAGGACCTTGCAAGCTTTGGGTCCTTCATCTTGATCCGGACCCTCAATGGGTCAGACTCAGTGTCTCACTCTACTCTAAGTGCCCTCTCTGCTGGTCATGTAGAACGGGTAAGATCAACATTTTGCACTGCCTTGACACGTTCACATTGTGTTAGCGAATGAACAACTATGCGACTGCTATTTAACCACTTGGTTAAGCGGAAACGCAACTCCAGTAAGGAGTGCAGTTGATGCGCTAGACGACTGGTTTCATCTTCTTGCCTCAAGGAGTCCAGCAAATCGACAACGTAGAAATTGTTAAGCACAACACGGATAGTCCTCTCTCTCTCGTCAAATTCGTATTGTATGTCTTTCGCAATTTATTAAATAGCAAAGCTTGAGCAACTCGGGATCCAAATACCGCCAAACAAGTGGATAGTCATCCAGTATTTTTCGCTGGATCTCCATCTCTGAACTATATAAAACGAAGCGCGTCTGTATGAGGATGAGACACCCGAACCTGGTGGAACATGCTTTCAATATATGCATTGAACTACTGGGCGTTAACCAAATCGTAGCATAACGCCTAGCAATATGCTAGTCAAATCAGGTCCTTGATAAACTTTTTGTTAACCGATGTTCTTCCAGACTCGGCAGTGCAATCAAATAAAAAGCGCAACTTCTCCGGCTTCTTCGGATTGATGACAACATGGTGCGGAATGTACCAAGTAGTATCAAGTGATGACTTTATTTCAGGTTTTTTTCGGGCAACATAGTGCTAACAAAATTGCCTGTTGCTTGCTCTCTATTGGGAGAACCACCAATGGGACCATTCACATTCCATCCCAATGGAGCTTTAATGGCATATTTATCTCCAGCATTACCATGGAAATGCTCAAATGGTACAAAACGTGAGATCGCTGCCAGTATCTAGCAAAGCATGTGTTATAGTACAGCTTTCTGATCTTTTAGCTTTATCTCAATAGTTACGACGGCCAAAGCATTGCGAGATATGGCACAAATGTTTATCACACAGGCATAACTGCATCCTGATGTCTCTGGTTTCCGTACATCAGGTTGTTTTGGCCTTTTCAAAGCATCATGCAGGAAACTAAAGTGTTTCTTCTCACAGCCACGAACTTTGCAAGATATCCTCGGACAACAGTCCTTGACAGTATGCTTGCTAACGTTCAGGCGGTGAAGCATAGCCGATTGTCTTTTCAGTCTTGCTTCGGGACTCTGCTTCTTGAACTGGTCACACGTACAGATGGGTGACTTCCTTTGCACATTTGGCAAACACTTTGCTTGTCAGTATAGGGCTTGTCGGCTACGTTTTTATCGGATTTTGCGCCTCCTGAAAATTTTTCTCCCTGGTCATGCTGCGCAATAGTTTCACAAAACTTGTCTTGTGCTTGAATTTTCAATCGATTGTAAGAGTGCCGTGTCGTTTTTATTGTGTAACATTACAGGTCCTTAAGTAATTTAAGAAACTAAAGCTGGAAAATATTGGCGAACAGGGAGAGATATGCTGAGACCACACATTTCCACATAAAACAGGTACTTTTTCGACACATGTTTGCTTAAGAATAACAATATGAATTAAAGGTGCCATGTGCTCAATATTAGTCAAATGTGAAGCAAACTTTAAGCATTATTACAGCAAGGAATAGTATATTTTGCTTTGTCTCTCTTTTCTTTGTTATGACAAATGTCTTTTTTTAAGTTTATGCATACCAAATTAATGTTTAACCACATTAAAAATTTGTGTTACTTTCGGAAAAAACATTAAGTGAGCAGTATTTCAATATGCGGTTCATTATCGCATAAATTGGGCGGTTCTTTTTAGCAAAAAATTGTGTGATAAACACCACTTGTTGCAACATTATAGCATTGTTACAGTATAGGATTAATATGCAAGTACACAAAGCAATTTGCGCTTATGTTTAAAATTTTTTGTCAGGGTTTTTTCCATTGTAATTCGGCGTATGTGTATTATTTAAGTTTGATAACACAGGAACCTGTTATCAACGCCTTGTGAAACATAATTACCCATAGGTGATCTGTAGGTAATCGACATGGCAATATTGAAGGATTCTAAAATGACATATATAATTTTCATTCGTTCAATTTACACTCGTGAAAATGCAGAGCCTTGTTAAGCAATGATATTAAATATTACCTCTTAGATCTGTGTGACTTAAAAGTTTTAGGTTTATCGGACTGTTTGACGATCACTCAAGATTTGTTCGGAGATGTTACTTGGGTGCAGATGATATATGGACGATGTAAAATAGGGACAATTTGGAAACATGGCATAATGGCATAATGTATATTTTTTATTTCACTTACACCACCAAAATATTTCAAAAATAGGGATTAAATTGTGCTTCATTTGCAAAACACAACTGAGACACATCATTTTGGTAATAAGCCTGTTTATTGCATACATCCATAATTTCGTCAAACATCAAGAGCAAAAAGAAATTCGAATAATTACTTTCGTTTTTGTTGCTTTTTTAATAGACAAAGTTTGTGAATTTTGTCATAAGGACCGTTTTCAAGTTGTAACACCTGTTTAGCACAACGAGATAGCTTAAACCAAAAACAGAACACAAGATTGAAAGCAAAGTAGAAAACGTAACCTAGTAAGTACAAAACTTAACATGCTTAACAGAAACAAACTAAAGACACAACAATAACGCCTTGCTACCCGCGCTCAACGTTCTTGACATTGCAGTTTCTTTTTTTTTTCTCATTTGAAAGATATACAATTCTGACTACAAGATCTGAAGCACTCCTTATGATCTTCCAGGATATAACTTCTTTCAGTCGGGCTCATACTATGCCGTAAAACATAACAAAGACGCACAACTAATTACATATATAAACCGCAGTTTGAGAATATGGAAGCACAGAGAAAAGCGAGCGGAAGAGGTTTATAAAGCCAATAAACGTCATTTATAACGTAACGTGGTGTAGCTTAATTTTCACTTTAGTAAATTAGTCAATTAGTGACTATGTATATTGCTGTCAAGTGTCATTCACTGCAAAGTTAACAATAATTCCATTCGAGATAATTACATTTCTTCACGATTGCGCAACAGTTAAAAATGACGTTTTATTTTGCACAAAAGGTTTTGACCTCCACCCTGTATATCACAAAGTTCATTTTCAAGAATAGAATCTTGCACTAACACTATTTTCCTTCAAAACGATGTCAGGTTAATTTTAACATAAAATCAGCTTTACTGAATATAGTAATTATGTACATAAATCGGACTTACTGATTCACACACACCTTTAAATATATATATTATAAACTAAAAGTGTGCAAAACAACTACGCGCACCATACATCAGTGTAATATTCCAAGTACTACAAGAGCAGCTCGGCCCAGCAATAACAAAACATACAGAAATAAACCAGTGGAAGTCCCACTATGCTTCAAACAAAATCTTTGTTAAGTAGTAGCTAAAATGTAAAGAAAACATTGGAATTATATGCCTTAGGTATCGGCGCTATTTTGTTATGTCACTAAGCATATACAATCTTGTATTCATTTAATAACAACTTTCGCGCGAAAGCTTCTACTGCCTAGTCTAATAAATGTTAGAGAAGGATCGTTACATGTATTTAAACCAATAACTTTGTTTTGCAAAATAATGCATAATGCAGTAAATTGGCAGAAGTTAAAAAGACGGACATTTGGATTCAAGACGTAATTCTTACATAAAAGCAATGTTCGCACAGTAAATGATTCTTTATAATATCGCAAAAAGTATAAAATATGTATTCGAAAGGATATCTCACTTTAAATGAATTCAATTCGTAAACTGCAGAAAAGGTTTATCACGATTTTATTAATAAAATGTACGCAATATCTAGAACTCGTATCTTCGAAGCACGTGCCGTCTGATTCAAGCCACACTTTCAAACAATATTAAAACAATATAAATTCTACTTTCGTCGATATCACTTCAATTCAACGGTGTTCTGCTTCATAGTTTGTTTTTGTTTTAACTGCCTTATCAGAAAAATAACCGTCATTTACTTCAACCTAAACTTTCACTTTTCGTCAATCAACACTCTCTCTTTACTTCTACCTGTCATTATGGCGTAACATTTTCATCTATATTCCAGTTATATATTGATTCGTTTAATAATAATGAAATGCACAATTTTATACAACATAGATCTACAAAGTCTCTAAGCTATCCATTTAAATTCCGGGAACTAAACGCGAGTCTATTAAGCCTGTTAATTAATCTTGTTCTTCTTGGGTTTCGCCACTCTTGTCCTTTATGATGTGTAGATCGTCTTCTGTACGTGTGTAGCGCGATCCTGCAAAATTCACAGTAAGTGTTAATAGTTTAATAACTCTGTTTGTTTACTTCACTACTTTTTCATATTTCAATTTGGTAATAAAGAATGATGGTCTAACTCATATCTTTCTGATAAACTTTCAAACATTAATTGGCTATCAAAAGACAGCTACTTTTGCTCCGCAATTGCTCCATTTCAAAGTTAAGCGATAGAATTCCAATGAAGCTTTTGAATCTAATGCTTTAAGTTATTGTCATAATTTAAATATTCTGTAAAGCAATTTTAGCAAAAATGATTTAAAGCATATTTAACAAGAATCAAATCATGCCTGCAAAATCGGTTCAATTAGTACATTATACTTATGTATGTGTGTTAATGGCCTGCAAGAAAGGGCAAGTCTACTACACAACTACAAAGCTGTACAAAAAGGCAGTAACTATGTACAAAGCAGCGTGGCCATTGTCACACAATACCGTCACACACAATTTGCATTTAACGAACTAAAATAACATCAAACAAGATGTGCAGCATGCAGCAGGAAAACTATAACACACTGAATGGATTTGTAATGAAATAAAGGATTCGGTGTTTTTGCTTTCACCCATTTGAACGTCACAAACACAGGAACCTCTCAAGGTCACATGACTGAGTCACAAATGGAATTCAGTCACATGATTAACAGTTTTAGTATTGTTAGATAAGTGTGTTAATGAAAATCGTGTAAATGTGGTAAAGTTTAGAGTATGAAAATAGTTGCTGTTACGCTTGGAATAAGATTTAAAAAATAGCAATCATTGTGATGGCTCCTTAAAACAACTCGTTTAAGCTTAGAATCTTTATTTTTAATTTGATATAGCTTTAATATAAAGAGTAACGTGGTAAACATACAATGTTACTCTTTACTGTCTTAGAGGTATTTGTTTGATTTGTCCATTTTTCTGTCACGCACCAATTTAATTACAAAACGTATAAATATTTAATGAAATTTCCATCAACCTTTTAAATATTTTCCTGGAAAATACAGCTAAACCTGAGGAAGCGTATGTTTCCTCATACCGCGGCCATTCAGCAGCAGTAAAATAGCAAAAATGAAATGTTAGATGCATATTTTGCCTGAACCGTGATTTAAGTTAGCTATAAGTAAGAGAGGGAGTTGAGAGGCTCCATTTGCCTACGCGGACAGAAACGAAATAAAGGGAGAGGACTTGACACACAAATCCTGCTGCACAGGCACTTCCACACCCACAGGCGCCAGCGGTGTTTCAACAAAACACACCCTCTGACTTGCGCTTCAGCTAAGGGGGATGCTTTCAGCGCCATTCTAGACGCCATATAGACGCTGTTAACGCCAACGAAAGACGCCAAAATGACAAAGCATTAGAAGGTGAAGTGACAGGTGTAGTATGTAACTTTAAAAAAGGGTACATAATTTTTTCATTAAGAAATTGGTTTCAAAGAAAACTTAGAAATATTCTCGAACATTGCATAAATTGTTTACAATGTTGCAAGCAGCATTAGGCATTAAAAAGCAGAACAGGGCATTGTAGGCCTTGTTGTATTTCGATAAAATAAAGCATATTTTATTGTTTCCTTAAATGATTATGTTATGTGTCATCTTTTTACTGTGTCCGTGTTTGCTTATGAAGCAAGAGGTAAAACTTATGCATGGGCAAAAATTTGAAATTTGTTGATAGTTTATATCACACAAGTTTAGGAATTGTACACAAAAAACCCGGTGTCGTGGTGAACGAACTACATAAACGGAAACGTGTAATGTGTATCAGTCATTCGACTTGGTTGATTACACACGCCAAAACCCCAGAACACTGTAAGCAATCCAAGGTCATATATCTTTTCTGGAAGGTACTAAGATACGTAAAAAGGTGTATTTTGTGACAAACAGAGCCACTTTGGGGGAGGAAGAAGACCCCCAGCTGAAGGCAAGTGAGTGTGGTGCTTTATGGCTTCCGGCTGACGTCACTGGAGTGGCTCTAGTGCTAGTACCTCTCCAGCAGGATTAATAAATTTTGTGGTGATGTTGGCGCCGATTCCCCAGCTATCAAGGTCAACTTCTATGTCGTAATGACTGGCATTGCTGGGCTTGTTTCCTCTGGCGTAAAGCTACAAAAAATCGTTCAAACATAATTAGTTGATGTTAAGACAAAACATAAGTGCATTACATTTTTTTGCTATAGATGAACTATAGCATTTTTTTTCAAAACTTGCCTTCTTTGTTTACAAATTCAAAATGTCATGGCCATTATTTCAATAAGTCGTCATAGATATTTTACATGTTGGTACAATCAGATGTGCCATAACTGGTACACTTAACAAGCAGAAAATTTTCATATCTTTTTAAGTCCTTTTGAACTATCCTTATACAATCAGGAGATGCATACGCTTGGTAGAAACTTTTGATACAGTGCTTGTTACAAAAGCAGGTATGAGCAGTGGCTAAATTATAATATCCGACTTACCTTTACTTTGCCACCAGGTCTGATAGAAAAGCCTCTATCCATAGTAATGTTGCAACGCTCTGAGCCATCAACTACACGTTTTATTGTCCACCCAGACAGAGTCTCTTCCTACAACATCCACAAATAATGTTGTAACAGAAAGTTAGACGTATAACATGTGTTTCATGCATGCTGCAGCATGTATGTCGTGCAAGGCTACAGCATGACATACACTACTTCAGCATGGATGTCATACACGGCTACAGCTTGACATACACCGCTACAGCATGCGTGGTATACGCTGCTACAGGATGTATGCTAGACACGACACTCATACCAGAAACACAACGCATGGGGTTAATATACCACTATCGCATGTAGAACTTGTGCCACATACGCCTATGGCATATTTGCCACACACTGAAACGGTACAGGTTAAATCACGAAGTTAAGAAAACGTTTATAAAGTTGTTAGAGGTGCTGAATAGCTAAAGAAATAAGCAGACAATGTCCCTTGCTTTGCCTGCTTATACAGTGTCATGTCTTTAAAATGGGGTAACTGTCTTAAAAAAACGTTTTGTTTATTGACACCACCATTTTAATACAGGCTCGAACTGTGTAGTTTACTGCAGAAATGTCTTAGGCTCTTGCAATATGGTACGCCTTCGAATTGCTACGAGTTTCAATACTTGTTGCGTGAACTCATTTTACAATTTTTCTCTAAATGGCGTCTTAAATTTGTTTTTTATTTCTGTTTTCATTTTGCAGACTTGCAGGATTCTCTCCGGTAAGTAAAGCTGGTTAAATGTGGCAAGTTTAACATTTAAAAGATTTATGTAAAGCTGGAAGGTTTGACATTCGGCAGGCACGTAGAGCTAATGGGTCTCGTACAGTGCAAGTTGTACATATCTGGGTGGTCAAATCAACTGAAAGTTATAAACTATCATTTTGGTAATATTATAGGTGATCATTTCTGCCCTACACATTTGAAAGAACAAACGGCACATCACATGTGGGATAGCAAATATATGTATAATCACCATAAAGCCATGGTGTTTTTCTACCATTATGCAAAGTTCAGCAGGCAGAAACACACTGCCTACCAGCTTTTTAGCACTTTATTGCCTACACATATATGCTATCAACCACAGCCAAGACAATACAATATTCCTTCGTGGTCTTGGTACAAAGGGCTATACCGCTTGGTATAACCTGTTTGTTGTCCATGAATATTCTCTGCAGAAGCCAGGAGGAATCGTAGGGACAGTATAACAGAAAAAGCTTGCTTTCTAACATCGATTCCTCAACCGGTACTTCTGTCCGTTGCAGAAACGGAATGGAGAATTGTCACAAGGACTCAACAATTTCACAAAACAAAGAACGAGCTTAAGAAGACCATAGAAGCACCCCATGATAATTAAGAAAATTACGAAAAGCGCTTTGTAACGCCCAAAAGCGCACAACTGCTTGCTTTATCGGAGTGTTACATCAAGCTGTTATTTAGCATCCAGCCTCTACGACAGAGCCGTCAGATGGATCTCTCCAGAGGTCAGCTGCTTTGTAACAGCGATATCCAGCACTTAATAAACTAATGTAGCATTGCAACTTTTCTTAAACCACTCTTGAAAATTTTTTTTGACTTGCTTTATGGTCCTCTATTCTTTTCTACTTGTGTAAAGAAGCACAGATGCGACACTGAAGTAAATGTGAACATCTCTTGTTAGTTGTATCGCTGCCTAGGTCCTCAAGACGTTTTATGGCCTGCTCACAAAACTTAGATGGGGAGGGCAAGACGGAAGACGTTTTACACACCTTAGACCCCGTATTTTGAAGCATGACATACAAGCCATTGGGAGCCGCCTCTGCTATTGATACAGGACCATCATGTGTCTTCTCAAAAGTTAATTTCATGGTACTAGAGCTTGATTCCATTGTCCGCTGTTGAACCGCCTTCCTCTTAACTGCTGGCAGTACCACGTTGTGTTAAAGACAATACTTGTCTCAGAACTCTGTTGAGCTTTTGAATGTTGCGTTTGCTTGAGCCTTTGAGCCCCCAGAGTGCAGATATATAAAGTCCCTCCCCGTCCAATTCCTCCGACAAGAGTGCTAGGTGTTAAACAATTCTGAGCCAAATTATAAAGTTATGTAAACAAACTATTTAGTCATCTTTGAGACTTTATATTCGCTTTATTTGGCTCAGAAATGTATAATCGTGTTAGATTGGTCAAATAGAAGCACACGTAAAACAGAAATTAAAGCTAAAGCTTTGAGGTGCTACCCATAAATAAATGTGCCACACTGCCACAGGAGGCTGTCACTCTTAATCATATGAATTATTGTAATTGTTATATTTCAAGCAATGTGGTTATACAGTGAACTAAAATCGGCATATTACCACATTAAGTGGACGATATAACAATGGGAAATGAACTGGGATTGTGTGCAAAACATTTCCATAAGAGTATGTGATATACTATTTTAAACAACACACAATACTGGCTTCATTACCAGTCAGGTTTTGTTGTGGAATTAATTTTAAAATTCATGAGAAGTGTGGTATTTTGTTGTGCCAACACATCAGGCGAAAATTGAACAAAATCACGTTGTCACGTTTCATAATAGCACTCTTTTGTACTGAACAATATTTACAGGCAAGGTGAAGCAGTTCTAGGGTGAATTTGTACACATGAAAATATCACAGATTTAATAAAAGATTTATGACAGTATGCTTCAACTAGTACTTCTTAATAAAGCAACAAAAACAATTGGCGGACCCAAAACACATCTAATGCATGCCTTCATGTTATCAGTCCACCTTGAAAAATATCACTCGTAAGTGCTTAGGTTGGTGGACCAGAACGGGAAGGCCATGTTAAAAGGACACTATGAATGTGTCGTAATGCTTCTATACAATGATATACAGTGGCATTGTTACAGAAGGCAAAAGGATTATATTACTGAATGTACTCTAAGAGACACCAACAGTTAGCTTGGAAATTATACAACTAGCATATGATGACTTAGTTTGAGCCAACATTAAATATTATTGACGAGTAAGAAAATATTGATCTTCAGGTCAACTTTGTCGAATCTGGTCAATAATATCGTTATGGTGAGTTAAAATAAATCACTATATGCTTTGCTACATAACTGCAAATAACTGCAATATCGATCGGAAATTACTTTTCGGTCAACATTGAAAAAATTTTCTGTTAGGAATCGCCCAATCATATTGCAGCATTTACCCAAGTCTTGTAACAATTGTGTATTTCGGGAGAAAAAGGTTTATCTAACATAAGATGAAATGGGATTGATCCTGGCGTTTATCACCAATCGCATGTTAATCAGTCAAATAAAAACACTGCAAAATTGCAGTTTCGTTTGTTATGTTGCTTGTTTGCAGTAAAAATGGGCATTGGCCGGTTGGTTAACGGCTATGCAATGTAGGATTTTAAACCACCAAAATACCGGTACATCCCACCTACACACAAAAACACTGCTTTGCAGTTTAAAGCCACCAAACAAGGGATTTGTTGGGGTGTTTAAACAGGTGTATACAGTAATGTGCATTATAAACCGAAAATGGGATCATAATTTGTCATTTTTCTCACAAAGCAGCAATTGTCGAAACTAATAAAACAGGGTGTGACTTGTATTTTTTTGCTCTGCTGTAACGATGCGTTTTGGAGCCCGCCTGAAGACAATGGATAATATATACCAACCTTCCTTCCGGTATTCTCTAGAGCAATGTAGCGACCATCGGCTGCGCACTCACTGATGCTGACGGGCCCTTTAGCGCTTCTCTGGTATGTGGTCTTTGCACTCATCTCGCCTTTCACAACTTGGCTTACTTTGAGGGAGGAATCTACAGGGGGGAAAGGCCCATTGTGTTGTGTTTTTTGGGGGAGTGATTTGTTTTTATTTGACACACATGACACTATCGTATCACCACACACGATACCTCCGGTGGACTCAAGATGTCGCAAATGTCAACTTGTTAGGAGACTGCCAAGTGCATAACAAAACACCTATTTTTTTACAAAATGTTACACTGCACGAAACAAATACACAAACAATGCATCTCATTTCGCATCTTTTCTCTTCCTGAATCTGTTAGATACACAAAAAGTATCAATAAATGTGTATATGTTAGTAGGCCAATGCAAAGAAGCGTAATGGTGCAATTTGGCACTAACTGACACGAGCGACGCCAGAGTCAACCAGATAATCAGACAATTGTAGCCACACATAGCCGAGACATAGAACAAAAACATACCAAACACTTTAGCCCTTCTCTGATCCTAAATGCTCAAAGATCACAAACAAGATTCACGTATGGGTGAAAGCAGGATTGTTTAATGAAAAAGGAAGTTTTAATGCACATCAGGATGTAAGGTTATGTGGAAAGAGAGTGAGGCCATGTAGGGTGCGCATGACTACGAAAAATCTCATTCCGCACACACAAACTATTTTTTAACTTTCCAGGTTTGTTTTGAATCAACATTGCTAATTACTGAATGTACAGATCCCACATTGTTTATCTATTCCACTGCTGGGATGATTAAAGAAATTAAGCAAAAAACAAAAAGCAACTATTCACAGAAAACCTACCGATCTAAATTAAACTGAAGCTTATAAACGGTTAAGAAGAAAGTAAAATTTGTCACTACTAAAATTTGTCTACCATCCCAGCTGTTTGGAATGAGACTTTTGTGCAAGAAAAATTTTTGAAAAATTTTTGTTCCCAGTCTCCAAATATAAGATGATGATAGATCGTTTGTAAATATCTTTATTGCCTGTTATACTACCAGAGAAGTGTGACTATTTATGCAATTTTTGCTGTGTCTCTTTCTTAATGAAATTCAAAATCAGCCAAATGTATCACTCGTTGGTAAAAGTTGTGTCTCATTTCACTGGTAGTAAGCCCACCACTCTACTTTTATTTTCACCACTCAAAGCTCAAAGTACCTTTCAAACTCAACACATTATTGCACTACTTCTTTGTAGTCTTAACTTTAATAAAAGAAAAAAACATATGAACATAATATCATGACACAAGCAGTTTAAACGTCACTTAAATTAACAAAACTAATGAACGCTTTGATACCACGTTTCCTTTTAAAAGCAAATCATACAAATTGAAACTTTAAACTCAAATATTGCATCTATCACAAAATCCTCAAGTCATACTATCAAAGGCTTTTAATTTACAGATAAAGCATGAAGCTGACTTGTGTATATATAGCGCATTGGAGCAATATTGGGTGCAACAATAAGATAAATACTGTTTTCATATACGATGAATACTCCTTTAGTATTCAAAAATATCTTAATTTATAAATGAACATTAACACAGCACAACAAAACAATCAAATGTTAAAAGTACAACACCAATGAAAATGTGTTAAAATAAAGGGGTTAGCTCAAAATATTGAAAAAAAATTCGAAGCACCAAAATGTGAAAGAGAGAGAGAGGACTTCACCAACAGAATATTCAACGTTTTGCCCCGTGTTAATACCCACCACCAGATGTCTCCTCTGTTTGCCTCATTGTGTAGAGGGTCTCCGCACTTGCAATGCGATTCTCTTGTTGCTGAATGATAGTTTCAACTATCTGACGAAGCCCCACCCTAACGCAAATAAATTAAACCAAAAAACCAAAATCTAGAGAAAAAAGACTAATAGCCAATAACATATACTAGCTCACGACACGAGTTAAGTATCACTATGTCGGCGCTGACAAAGCTAACTACAGGCGATCCATGCAGAATGCCCCATGCTGTCTTGTCTAAGTGAGCGAATGCTTTCGCATGCGGTTGTTGAAGCTGTTTTATTGAATTCATTAGCATTTAAGTGGGGCGGCGAAAACATCAGAAAATGAACGTCAAAGTGAATGGAACTTCAGTAACACATGGTAGGAAGGAACGTCAAAGAAAACACAGGTCTCATGACATGCATGTAAGGGTGTGGGTGTTTGTCCGCCTCATGCACAGTCGGTGTGATTTTTCACCTCATGCACAAAAGTGTGCTATACCCATGCATATTCGTGTACCTGCTTCATAGGCAGCGGACCCTTCTTCTTTTGAGACATGAGATTCAACTTGTTGTGATATGTGGTGGACTTGTTCTTGGGCATCCAATGCTCCTATAACTGTGGACTTCAACTGTGTTAGGGTTTCTATTTCGTTTTCTACTAGCTGACCATTTGTCTGTCCGTCTGACTGTTTGTCTAGAGTCGTGTCGTCTGATCCAGTTTTCTCTAATTTTTCAAAAATTTCTATTCGTTCCTTAACAGACATTTTTGGTGTTGGATCTTCCGGTGAATCTGGAACCTGTCCAGTAACAGATTCATCACAGGGTTGCTCTGGCTGGTTGTTTAGTTTTGACTGAAAGTCGCTTTCAGCTAAAGCACTCTCACTAAATTCTTTGGTATTGTCGGCAGTAGCACTAGACAGCAGTTCAGCATATTCACTTGGCTTGGATTCTAGTTCACCTGTTTCCTCTGATTCTATTTCTAGTTCTCCAATTTCTTTATTGTGTTCTAGTCGAATTTCTACTTGTTCTAACTCGATTTCTTCCGCTTGGAATCCAGGCGTGGATTCAAACTGTGTCCTCTCTATTTCTGATTCACATGGGGCTTCCTCGGCTTGTTTTTCATCAAACCTAGGTCCTGCGTTCGCATCTTGTATTGATTCAGTTTTTTCTTCATCCCTTTGCTCTTCAGATTGGCGTTTTGCTTCTCGTGAGGCTACTTTTACTTTGTAAGTCTCTCGCTGCTCAGATTCAGTATCGACCTTACTTTCAGTATGTATTTGTTCATGTGAATCTAACAGGGTTTCCTCCACAGCCTCCTGTTTTTCAGGCTCAGCTTCAATTGAAGTACCTAGAGACTCTTGAGCCTGAAACTGATTTTCTGTGTCAACTGGCTGTTGTGCATCAATTGTTGCTTCCCTGGTCTCTTTTTCGTCAGGCTGTGTTTTAGTGCCTGTCTCCTGTGAAGTAGCTGGTTCTTCCTGGCTATCTTTTTCGACATAGTGAGTTTCTGTGGTAACCGCTTCTTGTGATTCAACTTGGTCTTCCCCGCCCTCTTGCTTTTCAGACTCAGTTTCTATGACGACTGTTTGTTGTCTTTCAACTGGAAACTCCTCACCCCCTTTTCCGCCAGTCACAGTTTCTGTGTCAACTCCCTCGTGTGGTTCCACCGCATTTTCATCAGCTCCTTCTTTTTTATGTGTTTCTACTAGTGTTTCGTCACATTCTTGTTGTCCAGACTCGGTTTCTGTGTCCACTTCCTCCTGTGATTCTACAAGTGTTTTATCAATTTCTTGTTTTACAGAACCAGTTTCTGAGTCAACTGCACCTCGTGATTCAGACTTAGTTTCTACTAAATCTTGTGACTCTACCGGGGTTTCGTCAATCTCTTGTTTTGCAGGCTCACCTTCTGTATCACTTGCGTCTTGTGATTCTACTGGTGTTTCATCAGTCTGTTGTGCAAACTCAGTTTCTGTTTGAACTGCCTCTTGTGATTCTACCGGTGTTTCGTCAACCTCTTGTTTTCCAGACTCAGGTTCTGCCTTAACTGCCTCTTGTGATTCTATCGCTGTTTGATCACTTTCTTGGGGGTCAGGCTCAGTTTCTGGACTAACTGCCTCCTGTGATTCAACTGGAGGTTCCTTTTCCGCGTCAGGCTCTTTTACCTTTTGTGATTCCAAAGGTTTTGTGTCAGCCTCTTTTTGCTCAGGTGCAGTTTCTGTGACTTCTTCCTCTTTTTTTATTTGCATCTCCACAGAGTCTTGTGCATATGCTTTCGTTTCTGTTACAACTGCCTGTTGTGATTCCATCGGTGTTTCGTATACTTCGCTTTTGTTTGGCCCAGTTTCTGGGTCAACTGCCTGTTGTTTATCAGGCTCAGTTTGTTTGTCAACTGCATCTTGTGGTTCAGTCGGGGATTTGTTAGCTTCCGCTTGGTAAGGCTTGATTTCTTCGTCAACTACATTTTGTAATTCTTGCGGTGTTTCATCAGTGTCTTTAAGCTCAGTTTCTGTGTGTGAGGCTCCTTGTGATTCTACCGGTGCTTCCTCCACCCCTTGTTGTTCAGACTCAGCTTTTTCGTCAACCACCTTTTGTGATTCTATCGCTACTTCACCAGCATCTTCTTGATAAGGTTTAGTTTTTGTGTCAACTGCTTCTTGTAACTTCATCAGTGTTTCGGCAGCCTCCGGTGATTCTAGTGGTATTTCGTCAGTCTCCTGTTGTTCAGACTTTTTTGTGTCACCTGCTTCTTCTGATCCTATCTGTGCGTCGTCAGACTGTTCCTCCCCATGCTCCGTTTTTACCGGTGTTTCCTCAACCCCTTGTTGTCCAGGCTCAGTGGCGGTGACGATCATATTTTGTGATTCTACTGGTGCATCCTCAACCTTTTCTTCTCCCGGCTGTGTTTCCGTACCAACTGCATCTTGTGATCGTATCGGAGTTTCGTCAACCACTTGTTGTTCGGGTTCCGTTTCCGTGTCAACTGCTTCTTGTGTTTCTACTGGTGTTACGTCAGTCTGTTGTGGGTCAGGCTTAGTTTCTGTGTCTGTTGCGTCTTGTGATTCTACCTGTATTTCGCTAGCCTCTTGTCCAGGATCAGTTTCTATGTCATCTATTTCTTGTGATTCTATAGTTGTTTCATCAAGTTTTTGTTTTACATGATCAGTTTTTGTGTCTACTGTCTGTTGTGATTCTACCGGTGTTTCGTCAGCTTTGTGCTTTACAGACTCTATTTTTAATTCAACAGGTGTTCCAACAGCCTCTTGTTTTGTTGGCTCAGTTTCTGTGACCACTGCAGCCTGTGATTCTTCCACTATTTCGTGGGACTCTTGTCGTCCAGACTCAGTTTCTTCGGCAACTGTCTCTTCTGATTCTAATGGTGTTTCACGATCTTCATCTTGCCCCGGCTCCGTTCCCGTGTCAGCTGCCTCCTCAATTTCAGTTTCTGTGCCGCCTTTCTGTACCTCCTGTGATTCTACGTGTGTTTTGTCAGCTTCTTGCCCAGCGTCAGTTTCTATGTCAACTGCCTCCTGTGACTCTAAAGTTGTTTCTTCAGCTTCTGCTTGTCCAGGCTCCCTTTCTGTGTCAACTGCCTCCTGTGACTCTACCGGTGTTTCATCAGCCACTGCTTGTCCAGGCACAGTTTCTGTGTCAACCACCTGTGAATCTACCGCTGTTTCGTTAGCTTCTGTTAATCCAGGCTCAGTTTCTGTGTCAACTGCCTCCTGTGACTCTACCGTTGTTGCGTCAGCTTCTGTTTGTCCAGGCTCAGTTTCTGTGTCAACTACCTCCTTTGACTCTACCGTTGTTTCGTCAGCTTCTGTTTGCCCAGGCTCCGTTTCTGTGTCAACTGCCTCCTGTGACTCTACCGTTGTTGCGTCAGCTTCTGTTTGTCCAGGCTCAGTTTCTGTGTCAACTACCTCCTTTGACTCTACCGTTGTTTCGTCAGCTTCTGTTTGCCCAGGCTCCGTTTCTGTGTCAACTGCCCCCTGTGACTCTACCGGTGTTTCGTCAGCTTCTGTTTGTGTAGGGACAGCTTCTGTGTCAACTGCCTCCTGTGATTCTACCGGTGTTTCGTCAGCTTCTGATTGTGCAGGCTCCGTTTCTGTGTCAACTGCCTCCTGTGCCTCTACCGTTGTTTCGTCAGCTTCTGTTTGTCCAGGCTCAGCTTCTGTGTCATCTACCTCCTGTGACTCTACCGCTGTTTCGTCAGCTTCTGTTTGTCCAGGCTCCGTTTCTGTGTCAACTGCCTCCTGTGACTCTACCGTTGTTTCCTCAGCTTCTGTTTGTCCGGGCTCCGTTTCTGTGTCAAGTGGCTCCTGTGCCTCTACCGTTGTTTCGTCAGTTTCTGTCTGTCCAGGCTCAGCTTCTGTGTCAACTGCCTCCTGTGACTCTACCGGTGTTGCGTCAGCTTCTGTTTGTCCAGGCTCAGTTTCTGTGTCAACTACCTCCTTTGATTCTACCGTTGTTTCGTCAGCTTCTGTTTGCCCAGGCTCCGTTTCTGTGTCAACTGCCTCCTGTGACTTTACCGTTGTTTCGTCAGCTTCTGTTTGTCCAGGCTCAGCTTCTGTGTCAACTGCCTCCTGTACCTCTACCGGTGTTTCGTCAGCTTCTGTTTGTCCAGGCTCAGCTTCTGTGTCAACTACCTCCTGTACCTCTACCGTTGTTTCGTTAGCTTCTGTTTGTCCAGGCTCAGCTTCTGTGTCAACTACCTCCTGTGACTCTACCGTTGTTTCGTCAGCTTCTGTTTGTCCGGGCTCCGTTTCTGTGTCAACTGCCTCCTGTGACTCTACCGTTGTTTCCTCAGCTTCTGTTTGTCCGGGCTCCGTTTCTGTGTCAAGTGGCTCCTGTGCCTCTACCGTTGTTTCGTCAGCTTCTGTCTGTCCAGGCTCAGTTTCTGTGTCAACTACCTCTTGCGACTCTACCGTTGTTTCCTCAGCTTCTGTTTGTCCGGGCTCCGTTTCTGTGTCAACTGCCTCCTGTGCCTCTACCGTTGTTTCGTCAGCTTCTGTTTGTCCAGGCTCAGCTTCTGTGTCAACTATCTTCTGTGACTCTACCGTTGTTTCCTCAGCTTCTGTTTGTCCAGGCTCAGCTTCTGTGTCAACTACCTCCTGTGACTCTACAGTTGTTTCCTCAGCTTCTGTTTGTCCGGGCTCCGTTTCTGTGTCAACTGCCTCCTGTGACTCTACCGTTGTTTCGTCAACTTCTGTTTGTCCAGGCTTAGCTTCTGTGTCAACTACCTCCTGTGACTCTACCGCTGTTTCGTCAGCTTCCGTTTGTCCAGGCTTTGTTTCTGTGTCAACTTCCTCCTGTGACTCTACAGTTATTTCCTCAGCTTCTGTTTGTCCGGGCTCCGTTTCTGTGTCAACTGCCTCCTGTGACACTACCGTTGTTTCGTCAACTTCTGTTTGTCCAGGCTCAGTTTCTGTGTCAACTGCTTCCTGTGACTCTACCGTTGTTTCCTCAGCTTCTGTTTGTCCAGGCTCAGTTTCTGTGTCAACTACCTCCTGTAACTCTAATGCTATTTCGTCAACTTCTGTTTGTCCGGGCTCCGTTTCTGTGTCGAGTGCCTCCTGTGACTTTACCGGTGCCTCGTCAACCTCTTTAACCCCAGGTTCGGTTTTCTGATCAGCCAGCTGTTTTTGTTGTCTGTCTGTCTTTACATCTCCATCCGTTACGTCCGTTGTCGTTAAGTCAGGAGGGGACTCATCTTTCACAATATGTTTCGAGTCTATAATTTGTCTCTCAACTTCTTCCTCAGGTCCTGATTTGGATTGTTGTTGGTCCTCTTTGAGAACCAACAAACCTGATTCAGTCTCATCCTCCGAGTCTAAAATAGGCTCCGTCTGCTTGCTTGTCGGGGAAAAAGGATCGGGAAGGGCCTTGGGTTTTTCGAGATCGTTATCGGTTTCGGTATGTAAGGGTTCTTTGGATATCAATTCTGGGCTTTCCCTAACGAGTATTGGTGACGGTTCTTTGGCTTTGTAAGAAGATGAAAGTGGCGTTCTCTTGTAGAAATCCGACGTTAGCTCTGTCAGTCCGCTCAATACGTTAAAGGCGAACCTGTGTGTTAAAATAGGTTAGGGTGGTGTTAGTATACGTGACTGCGTCCCACCATGGGCAAGGCATGCAAAGGGTGCTGCGCAAGACCTGAATATGTCGCCATGGGCATAACACACTGGGCTGGAGAGTAAGCCTCATATAAGATTGTTCAGACGAACGTGCCGGCATTTCTGCTACGCATTCACCATGGAAAAAGTTTTGCGTTTGCTGGTTGGTTTGCAAATTATAACGTGAATAAACCAAGAGATGAACTATAGTTTTGGGATATGTGCATAATTGCACACGAGGGAAATCACGTTAGTCTGAACACAGCTTCAATCCCCTTTCTGGTAAGGTACTGAAAAAAGTTCCGAGTAGATAACATAAAAGACATTCAACATCACAAAGTAAAAAAACAAAACGAACATTTTACCCAAAAAAAGAAAAGAATTGTCTGAAGCACCCTGTCACCCAAGTTCTACGCATTCGTTTCTACTTCTAATTTATTGTCATTCTTTCTGTAAGCAGACGTGTGCATGTACACATGTGATGCTCAGTGCCGTTAGTATACGAAGCGGTACCCTGCGGATGGTTTGCCCATGGTGGTGGTCCAAGTATAAAAAAGTTCATTAGTATTCAAGTACGATGCTCGCCTTAACCGGGATGTGGTTAGCTAAAAAAAGCCCCTGTTTTGTGTATACATTGCCATCCATATATAGGTATCAGGTCACGTACCATCTTCGTCCATCATCATATGAGATTCAGAGGATTCTGACGTCATCATGGTTTCCACCACTCTTCTCAGGCCAATCCTATGACGTAGCACGCAAATCAGATCGGGTTCTTTTTTTTTTACCTACTATTCATTTTGGTGCAAAAATTTGCAACCTTGAGGAATTTGCCGTCTTCTGAACAAACACCAAGGGGTGCATCAAAAGGCGATGCGGCAGCAAACCATCGTGACGTCGCAATGACATGGCTTCTTTTTTTTTTTTTTTTTTTTTGGGGGGGGGGGGGGGTTCTCCCGGGCGGGTCTTGGCAACGGCATCCTTGGTTGTATTGACATGGCAGTTGCCATGCAGAAACAGAGCATCGATACAGATCACCGCTTGACAGCAGCGATTTTCTCGGCACTCACGAAGAATAGACAATGCACACGGAGTCAACCACGGCAGGCGAGGCCAGTAAGGTCGACACTGACATATACACAAAGACAGAGCAGGCGAGAGACATGTTAGAAGAGAAAAAAATAACATGTGAGAAAAAATACATGTAAGGTTGTGTGGGATGAGGTGCAAAAAAAAGTCCTAAAATTAAAATAAATGCATTATGGTGTGTCACAAACTAAACTAACACAAATAAAGAGATGCACATAAAATTAAAAAAAGAGAGGCAAAAACGTAAAATTAGAAGAAAAAAACAAGAAAAAAATGGGGGAATGCAACTGAAGACGGGTTAAATTATGAGTAAAGCACTACATCACTGATACATCCATAGAATGGCGTCACGTGAGGGTCATGTGACTCGTTACATACCATCAGTGGATTCTACGCGTCCTCCGGATACCCATGTATCAACCATGGATTTTAAGCCAACCCTGATAAAATAAGCAAGTGGGGGGTAAATACGGGAGGTTTAAAAAACACAGTTTTCACACAATGACCTGGCGCTTGGTGTATCGCTTCTGTTTTTAAAAGTGATATGAGCAGTTCTTTGTTTATTCGTTTCCATGTAATTTCATTTAAGAAAACATTTTTGGTTCTGTGTGGTGTTCAGAAGTGTAGAAATGCCATACATATTAGCACGGTTGCATGCACAGTTTCCATTTTTGCACACCTACCCCCTCTCCATTAAGTTGTGTTAACTTTCAGTTCAATTTACCTGGTGAAATAATACATGGGAAAGTTCCAAGTATGTTCGACCAACCCATGAAAATTTCCCTGACCGACCGATGTCATACCAGAGTATGATGTGTGTGTGTGTTTGTTTTCATCGCAGTGTATGGGATCCGTGTACGACATATTTACGCGCTGTGGTGTGCCTGCGTATGACGCATTTACGTGGTGTGGTGTACCTATGTATGACGTGTTTACGTGGTGTGGTGTGCCTGCGTATGACGTGTTTACGTGCTGTGGTGTGCCTGCGTATGACGTGTTTACGTGTTGTGGTGTACCTGCGTATGACGTGTTTACATGCTGTGGTGTACCTGCGTATGGCGCATTTACGTGGTGTGGTGTACCTGCGTATGATGCATTCACGTGCTGTGGTGTGCCTGCGTATGACGCATTCACGTGCTGTGGTGTGCCTGCGTATGACGTGTTTACGTGGTGTGGTGTGCCTGCGTATGACGTGTTTACGTGGTGTGGTGTGCCTGCGTATGACGTGATTACGTACTGTGGTGTGCCTGCGTATGGCGCATTTACGTGGTGTGGTGTGCCTGCGTATGACGTGTTTACATGCTGTGGTGTACCTGCGTATGGCGCATTTACGTGGTGTGGTGTACCTGCGTATGACGCATTCACGTGCTGTGGTGTGCCTGCGTATGACGCATTCACGTGCTGTGGTGTGCCTGCGTATGACGTGTTTACGTGGTGTGGTGTGCCTGCGTATGACGTGTTTACGTGGTGTGGTGTGCCTGCGTATGACGTGTTTACGTACTGTGGTGTGCCTGCGTATGGCGCATTTACGTGGTGTGGTGTGCCTGCGTATGACGTGTTTACGTGGTGTGGTGTGCCTGCGTATGACGTGTTTACGTGCTGTGGTGTACCTGCGTATGGCGCATTTACGTGGTGTGGTGTACCTGCGTATGACGCATTTACGTGCTGTGGTGTGCCTGCGTATGACGTGTTTACGTGGTGTGGTGTGCCTGCGTATGACGTGTTTACGTGCTGTGGTGTGCCTGCGTATGACGTGTTTACGTGCTGTGGTGTGCCTGCGTATGACGTGCTTACGTGGTATGGTGTACCTATGTATGACGCGTTCATGTGATATGTTGTAAAGTGTCCGGCGCATTAATATGTATGTTGTACAGCGTCCGACGCATTAATATGCGTGTTGTGCAGTGTCCGGTGCATTAATATGCGTGTTGTACAGTGTCAGGCGCATTAATATGTGTGTTGTACAGTGTCCGGCGCATTAATATGCGTGTTGTAAGTGTCAGGCGCATTAATATGTGTGTTGTACAGTGTCCGGCGCATTAATATGCGTGTTGTACAGTGTCCGGCGCATTAATACGCGTGTTGTTCCATTTTTGATTGCCATGTATAATTGCATAAAAACAGATAGCCACGAGTTTCGGATAAAAAATATGAATTATTTTTTTAGAAGATTTGCCATCATTTCGATTTTACAAAAAAAGGGAATGGATGATTACTAAATCAAACACCAAGTGCCTTTTTTCTAAAATCATGTACGTCGCTCTGAAAGGTTAGCCAATTCTAAAACCTATTATAAAGATTTTGAAGGGCGAATCTCACAAAAGGCAAATCACTCCTTGATATCGATATGACTGCGAGAAAAATGGACAATTGAGAGCAAAGTACACGGTTTATTTACATACGTGGTATTGAAACGGCACCAAAAAAATCTATCACTATTCTAACAAGCATAAGGGTCAAACATGTGGGTGTACACAGTTTTTATACTGTGTGTCTGTTCGTGCTCTTGTGGTGTTCTTCAAATGTGTGTCACTGTGCGGATTTTTCCATTCTTATTTTTTATATAATATGTTCTTTCGGACTAATTGTTTGAAATACATGAATATGCATATCTACGAGTGATTGTAACTAATTATATTCGTGGATAATACAACAATTATATGCACGTAAGATCAAATTTAACTAGCTGTAACATAAATTAATATTTACAATGAAATAAAAAAAAAATTGGCGAGACTCTAAATTTGGCAGAATTACTTTCATTTACAAGGAAAGGATGGAAGGGGTGGCAGTTGTCCTTGATTACATTTCTTTCAAATCTTAAAATGGTCACATTAAAATGTTCAAAAAGAGGAAAATTTTTAGGAAAATTTATCTCGGTTGAGTTCATGTTTTGGACTTTGCAAGAAGTTGGTTTTATCTACACCCATATGTGATTTGACACTTGTAATGCCAAAAGCACACAAGTTTGGAAAAAAAGCATGTTTCGCCAATGACATGCACTTGACCTCTACCTGTGACCTTGAAGAGTCAAGGGAGGTCAACAAACAGACAAACGACAAACGGAACTCAATGTAAACATAGGCCATTTAAAGCGAACACTAGGCACTCTGCATTCGCATTTTACGGACCGAAAAACATATACAGACACAATACAGGGAGTACACTAAAATCGGGTTCCGTATTTCACCTGAAAGAGAAACTAAGCCTTTACTTTTGGGGGCTTATATATCTAACATGAATTATGTTACTGATACAACGTTTTATTTGCACCGTTGTCACGATCCTGCGCATTTGTTCCTGAAATATCTAGAGCATAGAAAAACAGACCCGCTGAAGATGAACACGTATATTTTACAATGTGTCAACTGTGCCACAAATATACACACTATTGGGCTGTTTTGCATCTATTTAGGTGTCAATCTTAAAACCGACGACGCGAACATGTATAGCAATTGTAATTTTAACTGCAGCTGGTGGTCACATCCAAATTTTACCAGATGCTACAAAATATCGTCATTGTACCATACAACTATTTGTACGTATTTTTCAAATATTAAAAAGTAAAAATAAAAAGCTCTCATGAAAATATTGAAAATTGAAAGAAGCTATGGTTGTTATTTTGTACGGCGCTAAACCTACAACATTATAATGCCTTAAGGGCACCAGTTTTAACAGTGGTTTTTGTGGACGAGCTTGAACAACTTATTTTATCCTCTGACTAAAATGAAGCACAGATTCAGCTGAAGGGCTTGAGGTGCCTGATTCAGCTGAAGGGCTTGAGGCGCCTGATTCAGCTGAAGGGCTTGAGGTGCCTGATTCAGCTGAAAGGCTTGAGGCGCCTGCTTCAGCTGAAGGGCTTGAGGCGCCATTTGGGCGTCTTGCACGAGCGCATACCTGTTCTCTTCACCCTCCAGCAGCTTTCTGTACGCAGCGATCTCGAGCTCCAAACCAAGTTTTGTGTCCATCAAATCTTGCAGTTCCTTCAAGATGGCTTCCATCTCGGCGCGCAGTTTTGCTACCTAATTTTGGAAAGTTTTAAATTTAAATATTCTTCCCCCTTTTAATATGATTAATTTGGTTAAAAAAGTGTGTTAACATCAGTTTAAACTCATTTACTGTGTAAAAGCTTTTCTAAGAAGCAACTTCTATGCTCATAAACAAATACCCAATATACCAAAACAGACCAAAGGTTCTTTAAGTGTTGCCGAAATCACTTTTTTACCTCGTTCTTCAGTTCGGTATTTTCCACCTCCCATTCGCGTTCCTTCGTTTCGTATTCGCGGCGGAGGAAGTCACACTCCTTCTCCAACTGGGCATTCTGTTCAATAAAAATATTCTTTAAACATCTATTTCGATATTGCTTTTTTCATTCAGCATCATTCTCTGGTTGAAAATGAATGTTGAGAAACTTGAGAAACAGGGGTGGCAGCTGGGGCAGAGGGTGGATGGGATCGGAGCCGCGAAGGCCAGTAGTGGACTGGGCGGGATACGCTCACAGAAGGAAATAAAGCCTACCCTGGCCTCGAGATCGGCGAGCTTCGCTCTGAGGTCGGTCAGCTGTGGGAGAGGGTGGGGGTGTGCTTACAGAAGGAAATACCTACCCTGGCCTCGAGATCGGCGAGCTTCGCTCTGAGGTCGGTCAGCTGTGGGAGAGGGTGGGGGTGTGCTTACAGAAGGAAATACCTACCCTGGCCTCGAGATCGGCGAGCTTCGCTCTGAGGTGGGTCAGCTGTGGGAGAGGGTGGGGGTGTGCTTACAGAAGGAAATAAAGCCTACCCTGGCCTCGAGATCGGCGAGCTTCGCTCTGAGGTCGGTCAGCTGGGTCCTCAGCCTCTTCGCTTCTTCTTTGGCGTGGCCGACTTCCATGTTCTGGCGAGTGGCACCCGTACGGAACTCTTGCAACTGTTCAAACACGAAATCAACAATTCCAACGTCAAGATCATAATATCCCAAAGACAAAATTCAGTTTTTAATAACACAAACTGTCTTGCTTTCATGATTTTTAAACGAACTATTTTACTGGCAAAATTTTTTGTCACAAAATTAACGAAAATTACTTGACTAAAAAAAATTAACACACTGAAAAGCCAAAACTTCTCACCCGTAATGTGGTTATTTGGAGTATCTGAGATTTCAGAAGTCAGAGACCAGCAAAAACGACAACAAAACATGCCGTTAGCGAGCAGTTCTGTGGACAACAGCGGGATGGACGAACCAGGTAAATACTGACACTTCCACACGCGAGGAGGAGGAGGAGGACAAAATAACAACCCGTCAACTTCTGGACCAATTGGAAACTGGAAATGGTCAAACGCGCAAAACCGATACGAACTAAACAATGCGAGATAAAAACAAAAACATAACAAGGACACCAACGGAAAGCCAGTCCGAATTGTAAAACTGAATGAGGGAATTTTAGCAGGAGCACCCAACGATGGTAAAAAAATGAAAACTTCTGCTCGTGTATACAAGACACGGTTGTAGGTGGATGGACAAAAATGTAAGAATTACTTCCCGAATGTATATCCGTAATTCTAAATACCTGGCCGTCATTTTGAAGCTGAGGAAAAAAAAAGATAATTTGCGTAAATACCACGAGAGTCCACGGCGAAACGAGACCTGTTCTTAATCAGATTACAGATTTATGAAAAGAATTATTTCTCAACAAAGATTTTTTTTCAGTTTTTGGAATGGCATATTTTCACAGCTTTACCAGTCATAGGAATATGTACTTATAAAGAAAATAAATTGTCGGGTGTGTTCACAAAGCAAGAATATTTGCTTCAAATAAGAATCTCAGCGTCATGTGGGACTAAGGAAAATAAAACAAATGTCTTATGTGTGTGAAGCATGGAACGAATTTGCAGTGAATGGCAGAAACTAATCTTTTTCATCCTCCTGTGACCAACGACTAAGAACCCGGGAGACATAACAACCAAGCCGTCTGGAATTCCATTAAGGATAAACCACTTGTTTATTCCAAAAAAGGCGGGAAGAGAGAGCGGACAGCGAATCACGTTTTGAGGATAAGATGACGTCATTTAAAAAAAAAAACAAGTATACGTTCTAATTTTAAAAACAAAGCAAGAAAGTGATACTAAAAATGATTTTGGTAAAAATAGTTGAAAACTAAAAATAGTTGGAAATTGAGAAGCATCCCTGATTATGAAATAGTCCGTCCCTCATCAACAATTCTATCGATCGGTCGGTGTCTGTGATCTGATGATGAAATAAGTAAAAGAAAAACGACAGTAGCGAGAACAGAAGCTTAAAGCTGAACAAGACCAAGATCCAAGCATCTCCATAACTGTCTAGCTACAGGATTTCCTCACAGTTTGGACAAAAACAAGTCGCCTAATCTTGTTTTTTAACTGGTTGGTTCAGTGGAGTTTGACGCACAAAAGTTAGCCCCATACAAGCTACGATGCCGCGGACTTGACACCTTTTTCGAACCAGAATAACGCGTGCACCTTCACCCACTACCATAAAATACGAACATATCACGGAGAAATTTGATATGGTCGAAATATGATCTATTTAGTAATCACTGAAAATATTTAGTAGGCAATGCAGTGATGCCAGTAGCCTGAACCCCTCCCCCTTCCTCGTGCGCAGTGATTATGTGGTATTAAATTTCATTCTTTCCAATGAAACTGAATTAGAAATACAATGGAGTCATGGGATAGAACCACCACAATTGCAAAACCTTACCAAATGGAACCACTTTATATAATAATCTCGATCTCGTTCGACCACCTTCAGGTCAGATTCACTTATGGCCCCCATTTCGGGGACTCCACAATGTACGGTGCATCTGAACCACATTCTGTATACACGCTCTACAGGGGAAGACCAGGATAGGACCACCCCGTAAATGAGACCACCTCACAAATAGGATCACCCTGTAAATGAGACCGCCTCAGAAATAGAACCACCCTGTAAATGAGACCGCCTCACAAATGGGACCACCCCATAAAATGAGACCACCTCACAAATAGGACCACCCCGCAAATGAGACCACCTCACAAATAGGGCCACTCTGCAATAGTTCTAACTGTGTTTCATTAAGAAGAACCCCCAAATACAAGACCATTCCGGAATCAGGACCACATTGGGTGCCACTGGTGGTCCTGTTTCCGTGGATCCACCACACGTATGCACATACTTTAAGGTTGTAGTAGGTCTCCAGCTCGCCGCGCATGTCCTCAAGCTTCAGGTCGTACGTGGACTGGATCTCGCGAAGGGCCGCTCCCATCTCGTTCTTCCAGAATTCTCTGTTCTCTTGCGTCGTGTCTCTGTACGCCAGAGCAGCAAGCTCCTTCATTTCCTGTTTTTTTTCATGAACAGAAAAAAATAGATAACATGGGCAGGTTCCGTAACTTTCGCGTAGGTTCCGTAATTTCGCGTAGGTTAAGTCATTCACATGAACTTCTTGTAGAAAGCGTTTTCCATACATCAATTCAAATACGAAGAATGTATTATTATTATTATTATTATTATTATTATTAATATTATTATTATTGTAACAGCTCGTGTAACGTCAGAGTCGCTGCGTGTTATTTCTCTGTTCGTGCTTTGGAAAATAATTACCTCCCCCATTATTAAACTAGTAGATATAATTTCACGAAAGGGGGCGTTTTTCTCTCTTCAAACTCATTTTAGTATTTATTATAATAATGATGTTATGTACCAGCAACATGAAATGTAACAATTTTAAGAAGACTATGTGCAATTATTTCGAGACGTGTCAAGGTCACATTGTCGCCACAAACAACGTTATGCTGAGAGAAAGCTATGCATGTGAATTACATGTTTATAGAATATAAAGCTTATTTATTTAACCCTTAAGTGCCACACCTAGTTAAAAATTTAATTTACCAGATAACATTAATTAAAATAGTTCATTCATATCGTGAAATATTCAGAGGATTTCCATTTGAAGATACATATTTTGTACTATGTGGGCAGTTTCATGCACCCCTACCTCCCCAACCACCCCCCCTCCCACCCTTTCCCCTTCCTCGTTTCCTGTCTGCGCAACAGTTCTGACGTCATGTAATTAATACAGCACTAGCAGACAGGGAGACAAAGATGCCCTGTTAACTTCTACTCCCATTCCAGCCAGTCCGGCATATCCGTACGTATTTTATAAATAACCACCCCATCCCTCACCCCCTCAACCAAACAACGAACGGGGCCATTTTGTAGGTTCATCAACCTTATTTCCAACTGAGTTATTTGTGAGGGTTCGTCTCGCAAAACAAGACGTACATTCAAAACTACATACATTATTTTTTCCCAAGCGTAACCCGTTATTTTTTTATTTGTGAGAGCTCTACTTTAAAAAAAAAACGTGATATGTATTACCATTATCTACAAAGGGCATCAATTATTTGTGCTTATGCGCGGGGCGGTTGTATAATGGTTTTCCTCATAAAGGGCTTTTTTCTGCACGTAATGTACTAAAAGCACCAGATCTTTACTACTCAACGCGGCATATCAGACCATGTGAACTACAGCAAGCATGAGGGGGTAATTTACCGGCGAATATAGTCAATTATGTCACGTAACAAAAATCCGACATGCATAATTGTTTCTCCGTGTTTTTTTTTTTTTTGGCTTTTGAAATGTAAAACTATGCACGGGTTTAAGTGCGGTTACCATTTGACTGCTTGAAAGCTGATAAGCCCTGTGTTAATTTTATGTAGCCGGGAGCGGTTAAATTTTCAAATTCGTTGTCACATGGGAGTTTCGCTAATGAGCCAACTCGAATGACACGATTAAATGTGATCTCTCTTTTTTTGCATATTTTTTGCTCGACACATATTTGCATGGTTTCGTGATAACGACAATACTTGGCGTTATTGGCCTGGGTTTTTCACCTATTGCATAGTGACATTTGCTTTGCTAATTTCCAACTCATGTTTAAAATATCAATTTCTGTCCCTAAAACAAACATAAAATCGATTCATGTGAAAATGCCTTGCATTGATTGATTACACTGTAGTATTGATTTGAATTTGATTGTCAGTTTGAAGTTTGTGATGTTAAATTAAATTCGGAACTTTTTTGTCGGGGGGGGGGGGGGGGGGGGAAGGAGGGAGGGGTGGAGACTGACCTGTTCATGGACATTCTTCAAGAATTCGATCTCTTCCTCCAGGGTTTGCCTCCTGTTCTCCGCATCGATATGCGCAAGCGTCTCATTGTCCAGGTCCTACGCAAATAAATATACATCTATATGACGTAAACAGTTAAATATACAGCTAAACATGTACAGGAATACACCTTACACCCGGCCTAGACTAGACTGAAGAATTCACAATAGGTAATTCTAATATACAATATATTTTTTTTGTTTATTAAATCTTGCTCATACTATTTTTTTGCAGTAAAGAAAATATGGCTTGACGTCACGACATCTTAATCAGATATGTTTGAATTGCAACACGCAGCGGGTTTTTTTTTTTAATTTAATTCTAACTGAAAGCTGTGAATGTTTGCTCAAAGCAAATAAAGTCAAATGTTGAACCTGGCATATTTTGTGTTGAGTTAATGTATTCAAATTAGGTCTGTGAATTGTTTATGCATTTATCCGCATAGAAACGGAACATTTCGTGGTGTATATGCCACAACTAAAGTAGCATTTTTTGACAAAACCCCATAAAATAATATAATATTTCAAGGCATAAAAGTTGCTATCCTGTGATTTCGCCACCAACCAAATGTTCGCCAAATGGGCTATTCACAAGCGAAAGGTGTCGAGTTACACATTCAAACCATTTTTGTTTAATATCCCGAAGAGATTCGTAAATATGGACTTGAAGACATACCAATAACCGTTTGTTTTCTAATTGGTCTAATTAGGAAAATATAAAATGGACATCAATTGAACTAAAAAAGGCAGGGGTCAAATCTCCGTCAATGGACGGTCATTACACGAATTCGTATTATTATGTGCATGGTCCATTTATGGCAAGTTCATTGACGGAGATAATGGGTGAACGCCGCAATGCAATTCGTCACATGGCACCGCCATAAAAACCCTGCCGAGTCCCCTCGCAACGAGCTCACTCATGTCACAAGCCGTGTGCGATTTTTGGGAGCGGTACCGGGCTTTTACAGGAGTTTAAAATACTTGAAAACTATCTGCATACTTCACATCTACCATTTAGCAGACATGAAAATGGGCGATAATAGGGGATCTCTTTGGTAAAATAAAATAGAGACATTATAATTTTTGGCAGGATTGAAACGTCACTTTTGACAGCATAAATTGGGAGTACTTTGTAGTGAGGATAATGAACGTAGTGTAAACTTGCCCATGTTGTTTTGCACAGAATTCCGTACACAGCAATACGCGTGTGTTATCGGGTTGTACGGGGTCGTAAAAATCTTATTTCGTTGGGCCATTTTACAAAGATTGCCCTCGACAGTAATCCCCTTTTATAGAGTGCTCATTTCTTTCATAGCAGCATTGCTTGGTGTATTTTTTCTATTGGTGTTTGTTTCGTATGTTCTTTTCAATACCACAGATAAATAATGCGTTTGAATGACACCGGAAGCTGCTTATTGATGCAAGAAATAAGTGCCTTGTGTAAAACCATGAACATTCTTCATAAAACGCACCACCAAGCTGAAATGTGTAGACTGCTTATAAACAGGGGTCGGGTCCGTAGACAACTGACTGCAATTCGATAATTCAGGAATTGTTCTTTATTGTATGACGTCAGCAACGACATGAATGCTACACGTTTGTTCCATGTTTGTTGTATTTTTCCAAGCACTGCAGCTTTATTACTATGGCAACCATTAGAATTACGAGACTTGCGGATTAAAAGGATCGAATTGAAAATACAACAAAAGAAAATCAAGCGAGGATGAAAAGCCAAACGTCCAGTGCCGCCAGAACTACAATTTAAAATTTCCTTAAAAAAAAAAAAAGAAAAAAACATTTAGCGGTAGAAATGATCTGCACCTTTTGCAGAAATACACTGAAATTATGTCAATCATTGTCATTGCACTGTATGAATGTAAACATTCTCTGGAAGGTGCACAAGATTCACACCTTTCGACAACACCACCTATTTGTTTGCTATTATCGTCTAACATCTCGTCAGATAGCTGCTAAAGGGCCCAGAGTTCTGCTCAGTGCAAAAGAGTTAATCCTGAATGAAGTCAATATTTGCTCATTACCGATTCTTTCACCTTAAGTTTGCTTGGCATAATTACCACTAAAATGTTAAATCCGTTATTTGGATATCCCTTTTGCTATTCAGAAAAAATGCACCAACAATTAAATTGAAAAAAAAAAATACTTATAAGAGAGTACTATGGACCAGTTAAAACATGTCTTATATAAAAGATGGAAGCATGCCTTAATTTGAATATCTGGGTCAAAGGCGACGAATAGTCATTGCGTTGGTGCCCCCCCCCCTCCGCCCCCCCCGCCCGTTTTTACACGCGGGTGGGTGAATCTAAGAACCGTATCACAGTTAACCCCGCCTACTCTGAATTTTGGTCCGCATTTCTTGGTGGCCTCCAGCTGATTTGGGTTAAATTTTACTAAGCGTGCTAACTCGTGATACCGACTCCTATGCCGGTAGTTTGTACAGAATAGACTTTTGTCCTTTGGTAAAGATTGTGTCCTCCTGGGTGGCAGAGAGATCCCGGCTTCAAACTCAGCCGGATTCCTCAAGCAGGACGCATGCTCACAGCTAAGCATGGTGTTATTTATAAAGATCTAGAATACACTGCATTAGTAGATCACAATTAAACAGGCTAAGATTGACTGCTCCGAGATTTAACTATTCGAATACTCGAATAATCAAAAAAAAAAAAAAATACACCGATTTACCAATAACGCGGCCTTTGCATTGTTCGACCTTTACTACACTTCGACTCTCCATTTCTTTAACAGAGGTCACTTGCTGAACGTGCATACTATAATTTTCTAATGATATATATGTATTTTTTTATTTAATGAATTGAAAGAAGATATACAGAAGGTTATGCATGACTTGGGTGACATTGAAATACAAGATCTTGCACCTTGTTGTTCCCAGTTCCCAACTCCCCATATTAAGCATTCGCGTCTCAAGATGGTACGTCTCAGATTTCAACAAGATAACAAAACAAGGGTTTTTTATCTTTCAAGACGGACGTCATATCTGTTCCCTGTGAACAATGAAGAGAGTGTATTTAAGTGATCCGAGGGCAGACTATCGAGGGTTCCTCACAACAGCGTCTTTTCTGTCACGGAACGTGTTTGTTGTACAAATTTGTAGAAGATATCATCGGAGCAAGTTGCAATTAAGGGTTGTTTTCAACCTGAAGGTTATACAACTAAAATTGAGCGAAATATGAAACCTTCATGCGTTGAGTGTCAAAAATTTACGTGTGAAAATTTTGAGGATCATGTTAAAAGCCGACGTTATAATTTCTACCTGACAATATGAGCTTTTGTTTCGTGTTTATTTTTTAACAATCAGTTGTAAAGCCACAGATGAGCGTGAACCGCTTAGAAGGAAATGGAATACGGGGCGAGGGTGGGGGTGGTGGTAGGGCAGGGGGTTGTACAAAGCCTCCTGTAAAAATACTTTACTTTATGCCCAAGTGGTAGAAAGGGCGGGGGCAGGCAGCGCTGGGGGGAAGGGGTCCTATGATCTTGAAAAAGGCGTTAGTAAAATTTGTTGGAGTTAATCACATCATTAGCCGAGTGGTACGACAACTGTGACATCTTTGAATAATGATAAGATTGCCATTTCAAAATTCAATAATACATCATTGGGACGATTATGGGGAGAAACTCTACACCCTCGTGACAAGTGGTCATTATAAGCTTCATGAATGACCAGCATCCTCTGTCAATCCAGCGACAATAACTGACCATGGGGCGACGCCTTTATGCGCGTGTTTATAATGACCACTTGGGTATAGAGCGTTTTTGATACTAAAAATAGAACTTGAACTCGTCAAAAAAAAATGTTCAAAGATTTATGATTAATTCGATGCTGTATGATGAAAGAAGCCTTAATTATGCAAAGCAGAAGTCATTATGCAAATGAAGAGTCGTTAAATCAAATGCCTTGTTTGTTTCAATGGAACCAAATAGGACCATTTTAGGCAAAGTTATGAGGCACAGAGATATGACGAAGTAATGAAGTTGCAGTTGAGAATCTCAGCGAATAGCCAACGGCTGCTTCTTCTGGTATCACACATGTGTACACTTGAGGGTATTTTCACGTAAAAATAGGTCTTTTATGTTTGTCTGTGATATGCTGCCAATATGAGGTACAGGTCAGAAGGGGCACCTCCCTTACCGGAAATACCTCTCACAGTGAATCACTGCGCGTCAGAGGAAAATAGTCCGTCTAGCTCTGACTGCTGTTGGCATCAAAAGAAGTCGTTATCATCAATAACAAAAAAGGTTTGCAAGGTAGTTCTTGAAAGCTCTGCCAAAGCCTGACACATACGTTATCTGGCGGAACCGCAGTTCAATGACACGCTTTAGATGAAACGACAACTGTATGTCTCTCAAACAGAGAAGAATTACTGTTATTTGGGGAACTTCGTAAAGTGTCTTCAAAACAGGGGGCTCAGGTGCAATCGATTGACTTGCTTGTCAAGTTGACATTTCTTAAGTTAGTTCAATACAAAAGCTTTCAGATTTGTTAGGCCGTTACGTGCCGATTCGGTTAATACATAGCCTTGAAGTGTCATCGATCGCGGGGGGGGGGGGGGGGATTTGCTCCCTGCTTGGTTAAGGGTTTAAGATATTTTTAGATAAGCGAACTAAAAAAGTGTACGACAGAAGTGCCAAACTCAACGAAACTTTACCAAAACATCGAAGAAACTGATGAAAAAAGTACCACATATGAGGGCGTGCCTGTGAGTAGAGCTTTCTGGTTACAAAGACATATTCTGTAATCGTGAGATGAAACGCCAATTCAGTTGTTATTTTTTTTTTGAAGAAGAATTGTTGTTTTCAACACTTACAAAAGTAAGCAGGTGGAAAAAAAACTACGGTGTAATGACTCGCTAAATATAATAAATATGCTTTAGTATTTAAAAATATTTTTGTACATGGTATGTAACGCTATTCAGCGAATTGACCTTGGGCTCGGGTCAAACACACCAAAAAAGTGAAAATTTCAGCTTGGGGGCTTTGGACTGCACAATGAGAGAAGTGTTTATTTAATGCGGTCTAGAACACACAGAATGACATAAATTAAATGTTGAAAGAGCTTCATGCCAAAAAAGTGTCAACTTAAATATAATACTTCATACAAGACCGGGCGAAATGAATAGATCTGTCTGACGTAGAGGAAGAAACGGTCACAGACGATACCCCGTTAACAAAAAGTGTTTACTTTTTTATTATAGTTTGGTGCATAAGGATCCCATTTCATGATTTATTGCCATTTATTTATTAGTGGGTTGGCTCTCCGAATCACCTATTTTCACTCGGCCAATTCTCCCCCGTTTTATCTGCCAATAAAACATTCGCCTAACTTTCTTTAGAGTTGACATTTTAGAACGAATTTTACACCGCTATTAAGCTAAAAATTTGAGGGTTTTTTTTCGTGTTCAAATCAATGTTATATCCGTTGTATTTAAGTTTAATTTAATTTATCGCAGAGTTTGATTTAATTTAGTTTAAATTTTGGAATAAAGTTAATTCATTTTTTCAACGGATCGCCATCCAACAATGAACACCGTCCATTAGATGGTGCAATACTGTGACGTCACCATATGTAACGCTGCCAGTGCCATGGCAAAAGAACTATTTTATACATCGGAAATATCACTACGCAAGTCCTTTTGTTGCTAATTGCTTGCATATCTCGTAACGAAGCTGTAAGCTGTAAGTAAGGATTTATGTGCACACCATAGTTATAAATCAGGCTGCAGCACGGAGTCACAGACGCTAATGCTTTTTTTACGAGCCTATATTCTAGGAATAGATGCGACTCGGCTCCCTCGTTCCGTCGCAATTTCCGCTTTATGTCACTGCCCTGGTTCTTGACTAAGTACAGACAGTCGAATTCATGATTTTGCACACGGAACCCAAATTCTGGGCAATTATGTGCGAGTATTCTTCTAAAAAAATCACCCTCTCATTACATGAACCTGTGCGCGTCTCCGAGATTCGATCTGATCCATAGATTGTATTTCGCATGGCAATGAATTAATAAAGAACTGTTGACCTTGGCCTAACATTAAAGGAACTGTCACTGCCAATAACCGATCACATAAATTAACCTGGCCCCACATACACGATAAATACTTTATAGTTTAGTAATCCAATGTAAAATACTTTATGTTAATTTTGAAAAGCAATAAAGGAAATACCGAAATTTCTTCAAAGTTCTTCGACAAGTCATCAATTAGTGAGGAGAGCTACACTGTGTCTTTCAATGAGTTAATTAGCCAAATGATAGAAAAACAACAACAACAACAACAACAACAACGGCAAACCACCGTGGCAAGCAAGAAGAATTGTGCGATACAGCAGGTGCAATGCACCAGGCACATTCGACCCCGACAGGCCATCAGTTACACCGTATTCCAGCATACTTTACAGTCAGCTTTCAGCTATCCGATGCAGTGTTGAGACGTCCGTCCCGGTGTTCGACATTTCAGTTGACCTTCTCTTTGCACAATCTCGCCAATGAGACTCATAAACCCAAAGGTTTAAAAAACAAGCCCCATTCAAAAACCTAGAAGTTTCTGGAAATGCTACCAGACAGAGAGAAAAACTTCCCACTCTTCTGAATGTGTGTCATTGCACGTGTATACGTTCCTGTAGATGTAATGTAATGTTCCGAGCTCGGGCAATATCTTAATTTCAAATTTCGAAACGCAGACAGCAAGATCTGCGTTGTAAGTAAGCCTTATCGAAACGCCTTAAGTTATTCAAACGCTTGAACTTTTAGCAAAAGAAACGCAAAGCTAACAAATAAAATAGAGGTCATGATTTCACACGTACCAGACACGATTAAAATGTTCGAGTAAAAATGAAAACATTAGTAGTTGTCTAACAGCAAGTGAAGGAGGCAAAACAAGGCAACAAAATATGTTAATGAAATTCGTCACAAAAGAAAGAGATACAGACTGATGGATGACCAAATTGTCTGAGCAAACGACTGAATCAAAGCCCAACTAACATGAGAAAATGCCAAAATACAGTGCTGTGATTGGCCGGGAGTCATTAATCTTGACAAGAGGATACTCCAACGATAAGCTCGCTTTACGATCAATGACATTCCGTGACGTCATAAAACAAGATTTTGGAGCTGTTCACTGCATTGTACAAGTATGCAAGTTAATTATGCTGTTCTGTATAAAAAAAAAAAGAAGCCAAAACAACTACAGCAGCTGTGTGCAGACCATGCGAACCCTGTCCCAACAGTCACAGACCATGCGAACCCTGTCCCAACAGTCACAGACCATACGAACCCTGTCCCAACAGTCACAGACCATACGAACCCTGTCCCAACAGTCACAGACC
The DNA here is from genome assembly GCA_949752745.1 of Protula sp. h YS-2021. Classification (NCBI taxonomy): domain Eukaryota; kingdom Metazoa; phylum Annelida; class Polychaeta; order Sabellida; family Serpulidae; genus Protula; species Protula sp. h YS-2021. The sequence continues at coordinate 9,377,822 of OX457033.1, read as the reverse complement.
TCGCGAACCCTGTCCCAACAGCCACACACCGATGGGTGTCAGTTGGGAGTAATTTTCTTCTCTCCCTTTCACAAAATTGTTCAAATTTGTCTGGTTCAGAAAACAGCCTAAAACTCTACACCCCGTTCAACATTTCTGAGTGATTATATACGAAATATAACGAGATAATTTCACGAAACACCATGAAAAATATTCCAAAACTATTTTATTGCATTAACACTAGACTAATTCTGAAAATAGCCATTTTAAGCTGTCAGATTTTTTTTTCACTTTCGACTTACGGACAACCAATTGAGCTTTTCATGTGGAGGGGATTCATATTTTTTTTCCTTTTAGGAAATGGGTATATATTTATATATATACCCATGTATGTGTGTTTAAAGAGTGCGAAGGAAAGGGATCGATGCGCCCAGCGCAGAAGGCAAAAATATGCAAGAAAGGGATCGATGCGCCCAGCGCAGAAGGCAAAAATATGCAAGAAAGGGATCGATGCGCCCAGCCCAGATGGCAAAAATATGCAAGAAAGGGATCGATGCGCCCAGCCCAGAAGGCAAAAATATGCAAGAAAGGGATCGATGCGCCCAGCCCAGAAGGCAAAAATATGCAAGAAAGGGATCGATGCGCCCAGCCCAGATGGCAAAAATATGCAAGAAAGGGATCGATGCGCCCAGCCCAGATGGCAAAAATATGCAAGAAAGGGATCGATGCGCCCAGCCCAGAAGGCAAAAATATGCAAGAAAGGGATCGATGCGCCCAGCCCAGATGGCAAAAATATGCAAGAAAGGGATCGATGCGCCCAGCCCAGAAGGCAAAAATATGCAAGAAAGGGATCGATGCGCCCAGCGCAGAAGGCACAAATATGCAAGAAAGGGATCGATGCGCCCAGCCCAGATGGCAAAAATATGCAAGAAAGGGATCGATGCGCCTAGCGCAGAAGGCAAAAATATGCAAGAAAGGGATCGATGCGCCCAGCCCAGATGGCAAAAATATGCAAGAAAGGGATCGATGCGCCCAGCCCAGAAGGCAAAAATATGCAAGAAAGGGATCGATGCGCCCAGCCCAGATGGCAAAAATATGCAAGAAAGGGATCGATGCGCCCAGCCCAGATGGCAAAAATATGCAAGAAAGGGATCGATGCGCCCAGCCCAGATGGCAAAAATGTGCAAGAAAGGGATCGATGCGCCCAGCCCAGATGGCAAAAGTATGCAAGAAAGGATTCGATGCGCCCAGCCCAGATGGCAAAAATATGCAAGAAAGGGATCGATGCGCCCAGCCCAGATGGTAAAAGTGTGCAAGAAAGGGATCGATGCGCCCAGCCCAGATGGCAAAAGTATGCAAGAAAGGATTCGATGCGCCCAGCCCAGATGGCAAAAATATGCAAGAAAGGGATCGATGCGCCCAGCCCAGATGGCAAAAATGTGCAAGAAAGGGATCGATGCGCCCAGCCCAGATGGCAAAAGTATGCAAGAAAGGATTCGATGCGCCCAGCCCAGATGGCAAAAATATGCAAGAAAGGGATCGATGCGCCCAGCCCAGATGGCAAAAATGTGCAAGAAAGGGATCGATGCGCCCAGCCCAGATGGCAAAAGTATGCAAGAAAGGATTCGATGCGCCCAGCCCAGATGGCAAAAATATGCAAGAAAGGGATCGATGCGCCCAGCCCAGATGGTAAAGGGAATGGGTGAAAGGGATCGATGCTCCCAGCCCAGATGGTAAAGGGAATGGGTGAAAGGGATCGATGCGCCCAGCCCAGATGGCAAAAATATGCAAGAAAGGGATCGATGCGCCCAGCCCAGATGGTAAAGGGAATGGGTGAAAGGGATCGATGCTCCCAGCCCAGATGGTAAAGGGAATGGGTGAAAGGGATCGATGCGCCCAGCCCAGATGGCAAAAATATGCAAGAAAGGGATCGATGCGCCCAGCCCAGATGGCAATGGTTATGGGAGAAAGAGGTGATTGGCAGTACAGACACCGGCTGGAAGATTAAAATCTGTGGAGACAGACCCGAAACTTGAAAATGACGACGCGCCACGCGAAAACAACATGCAACGCCACCAAAAAAAAAAAATAAAATAAATACAAAACAGGATTACAGATTTTTTCGTACGCACATTATCAGTTTACATACCAGTCTTATAGAAACAAGTTTTTGTGCTTATTTTATGCTGGTCGCGGTAAAAAAAGAATTGAAGTCTATTTATATAGCTTTAAATAATATCAGTGCTTTTTATCTATTTAAATCAAAGTGTGAAGGAGAGTCTGGACTTTTTTATAAGTATAATCTTAAGTTGTTATTTTTAAAAGCGTGTTTGCTTACAACTTATATCCTTGATAATGGTTGTTGTATGACAAAAATAAGAAATTATTTGCTGTTTTTATAAGCTGAATTGTCTTGTTTTTTTTTATAAGCTGGGTTGTCTTGCTTTTTCATAAGCTGAACTATTTTAGTCTGCTTCTAGATTCTTCGGGAAACAAAAGCCTTTTAGGGTAACAAAAAACAACCGGCGTCACCACCACGTTCCCACATACATTAACTTTTTAATTATTAGGAAAAAAAGCTTTGTATCAAGGATTGCAAGGCACATAACACAATGCATGGGAGTCATATTCCGACATTAAATAACTGCAGACCAGAAAGAAGTGGGCGGATCGTTTCAAAAACAAATACGAATTTCTTAGATTTGAGTGCGAAAATAAACGTCCTTAGGGTGTAACAGTTTTAGTCACTCCGCAGCAAAAAGAAAACTTTAATAAAAAGAAGAAGAAAAAGTCCTCTCCGATTTACACTGATTACTGATATAAAACAAAGTGCTTTTTCGTATATGTACGCATGCGCAGAAAAGACTTTGTCAGATGACTCAGACCTGCTCGGGTTCTTGCCAGTACAGCCAGAGAGGGAAGGGGCAGGGTGGTGTACAATGAGGGAGGGGGGGGGGGGGTTGGGGGGGGCACAAACGCATAGATTTGCTCACTGTCATTCCAAACTCATATAGCATTTTTACATCCGGCCTTTTTTTTTTTGGCATGTTATACTTCTCTGTTTTCATTTACTGTATACGACAGAGCTCGCATTAAATTAAATTCAAATGTCAGAATCTGCATTAAAAATTGCAAAACTTTGATGCATATTACTGTGGTGTTGCCGGCATAAATTGTGAGCCATCACTAAAAACAAGAGACTCAGACAGAAGGGGAAAAAATATCATAAAAAATGCAAAAATCTAGACCATGCTAACACTAAAGGTTCGCTGGTGCGTGAGAAGCCACCCGAGTCTAACGAAGTGTTAACAAAAGCGCCGGGTTACAACGATTACACAATGTATGCGCTGCCCATCCCAGCAAGCAGTTGACGTTCAGTTAACGTTCGAGCTAACCCCGCGGCAACGCCGACGCACAGGAAAAAAAACGTTCACTTCGTGCTATGCTGAACCGAAAATTACTTTTTGCACTCCTTGTAATGCAGTGAAAAAAAAGTCAGCTAAATTATAAGTTCTTGCTCAAGCGATCATGTAAGAACACGCCAATTCAAAGTTCACAGCATGTTGAAATTTGAAGTATTTACTTATCGTTGTGGAAAAGTGAAGTTCATAATCTGTTGGTAAGTGAAATGGAGACAGGTACGCTTTATGTTATGAAAGTTCAGCTGCACAACATTCCACGGACGTTTTGAGAATGTCGCGTGAACGAGACGATTTAGGCTGGGTGTGGCATCGGGTACAATGAAGAGCAATCCAGGCAGGAACACACAAAGCAGTGAGTCGGGGGTTGTAAACAAAAAATGCTCTTGGTTTATACAGAAATAATATAGGTTCTAAAAACTGCGCATAGGTTGTTTTTAGGCAGTGTGTATAAAACTACATGAAAGGTTTCCTGGGATAATTAGAAAAGTTATGGGCTCTGGGTGACTTTGGCACCAGCAGCCACATCACATAAAGGGCATAGAAAAACTGAGATACTAAATAACATCATCTGATGTTGTTCTTTTTTTTTGTCCCCCTTAATGAGTCACGTAAAATATGTTGCCGGTGTTACAGCAGCAAAAAGCACCTGTTTACGAATGTCGTTAATGTTACTTGTGACTAAAGGTTGTTGCTTTGTTGTTCAAAATAAGGGGGAGAACGTCATAAAAAGTGGATTTCTTTCTGTCGCGGATTGTTACGGACGCCAAAACGAGGCAAAGACCTAATTCAAGCGAATGAAGCGGTGATTTAGTGCATCCTTAGCATATGAACTAATTCTTGTTTGTGAAGCTTTACAGGTTTCAGGAAAAATGGGGGGAAAAAGACTATATCTAGCTCTGAATAATTAATAAAGTGACAGCCCTCCGACCGTGTCTGGCTGGAGAATGGGGTCATAAATTAATCACGTGACCACATTGCTATGCAAAAAATCCCGACGCTGACACGTCACTGCAGCACCCTTTGTAACGTGATTTACTGTGATTTCTGTGGCAGTTTTGCACTCGGGTTCTTTACTTTAGCTTGAGTTCTCACTACTTCATTCACATACTGCGGTTCCAGAGGTGTCGACTGTAGTGTGCATAATTCTAAAGAATTATTCAAGAAAAAATGCAGATGTCGAAGACCTGACAGCGGCTAAATATAGAACAGAGTTTTCAGTTCTAATACTTCTGATTTCAAAACTGTATTTGTAAAATGAAGTCGGTTTTTCCTCGGGCCATTCTATCACGAAAATGTATTACCTAAATCGGTCAACTTTGATTATTGCCTTAATTTACATAAACAAGTTTGGCACAGCAAACGCGTACGCTGGCTAGCTTAACAGTGACTTTCTTTGCGGGTATATTTCAAAAGCTATTTCATGCAACACGGTTACAGGCATTTAATAAACTGTTTTGGACTGAAATAATTTCAAAACTAAACAGCGTCTTTTATATGCTATCATAACAAATAAACAAAAAATGAACCAGTAACTGTTTCAACTTGAAAATATGTTAAACCATAGATCTTAACTTACTGGGTGCAGGCTTAAACACAATTGTACAATAAATGAAAAAATGACCTTAACCTCTGAGAAACCACAAATTAAACAAACCGCGACAAAATGCGAGATCGTTGACACCAGAATGTGAATAAAAATGTATGTTATTTTTAGGATGTTACTGTAAAGTGCGTCAAGACAAGTCAATGATGTTTTTGTGGTAATTCAAAAAATACGCAGTATTTAGCCAGGTAATCGACTGTGAAGCTTGTGTACATATTTGTTACTCAGTATTTCTTGTGAGGGACTTTTCTGCACTTCTCATGAAACTCTGAGTTTTTTAAGATTCTGCACTCCTCAGATCTTGATGTAACGGCGAATCTGTGCGTGTCTGTGTGTATGTGTGTATGTGCATGTGTGTCTGAGTGTGCGTATGTGTGTGTGTATGCATGTGTGCATGTATGTAGGTCTGTGTTTGTTTATTGTACAAAAGAACACTTACAGTTCTACAACAGTACTGTACTTTGAGCTTGCAGTTCACAGCTTTCAGTCATAACAACATACTTGAATATGGATGCGCAAAATAAAAGTTCCCAAAAAACAAACAAACAAACAAAAAAACAAAAAACAAAAAACCTAACAAAAAACCTCATAATGTCCTTCACTTTTCGTATGAAAAAAAAACACATCAACTGAAAAGAAGCTTTTAAAATCTGTTTAATGATTACTTATTAATTAATTTAAAAAAATCTCACAATTCTAAGTAGTGTTTAAAACGTGATTAAATAATAACAATAATAATGCGAAAAAAGTTTGATTTCAGAAGACGACTTACGATCCTGGCTCTGTTAAGGGCGTCGGTGAGTCTGGCGATCTCTTTCTTGTCCTTTTCGCGGTCATTCTCCAGACTATCAATGCGCTTGCGCAGCAGGGCGATCTCCGCCTCCAAGTCGGTCACGGTCCTGTTCTGGTTCTCGAAGGCTTCCTTGTGCTTGTCTCTATCGGCGAGAGCCTCGTTCAGCCTGGAAACAACAAGACAAAAACACATGCTCATTGTGACGTCATAATACCCATTGTCAGTGTGACGTCATAGTGTGAAGGGCGCCACTAATTGGGGGATGAGTATGACTTAATTAGTAAATGTAGTTAAAAGGGCGATAAAAAGGAAGAAAAGAAAAATATTATGATATTACTATTACATATGTTTAAGTCACGAGTATTACAACCAATTTTTATGCAACGAATATTCAGAAAGGAAAACGCATGCATTCAATTTCCGTTTCTGTGACGTTAATAACTGAACCTTTACTAAGTAATTCTTTGCATTTCGACAACTTATAGCAATTCTTCACAACTAATTAAAAGGAGATTGACATCAGATTAAAGAATGGGTAAACATGGGAAATGAGACAAAAAAGACAAGAAAACTACCACCGCATCATCTTATAAATATAAATCACATTCACACAATGCATCACCCCAAAACATTGGTATTATTGTAAATCTTATGTAAAAGTCAAAAATTGTTCAAAGAATGTTAAAAATAACAACCCATTATGTTTGCATGTTAAAATACACGCCGACTGACAGTAAATTTTATTATTTCCAATGAGAATCTAAATTCAAATAAATTCTGAATAATTCTGAACGGAAGTGAAAGTGTAGGGAAGTGGAAGGGGGGAATACCTTATAAATAAAACCAAAGTATAATAATGTGGTGTGCAGACTGAGTCATATTAAAATAAAACAGGTTAAAATTAGAGCAAATGCTACTTTCAAACTGAAATATAAAAAAGTATAAAAGAAACTTAATTACTTACTCGCTGTAAAGAAAACGAAGCATAAATGTGGAAGAAAAGAAGAAAAATATGTTAACAATGATTTCTTTCCAGTGTTTTATCAAAGTAGAGTACATGCAATGCTGAATTCTGAACGACGGTCCAGTTGTTATGCCTATTATAACACAAGGTATGCAGTAATAGTATTACAGACCACTTTATAACTTTGGACTTTGGAATGGATAAACAGTTTTGTTTCATTACTTCCGGTGGAGTTTAAATGCACACATAAGGTAAGAATCGTTAAATCAGCATGATAATTGAAAAAAATAAACACCAGAAGTTATGTTTATCTCTTTTTATCACATAATTCTTTATAAATGTTTAAATTCCGAATGAGATTGGTAACTTTTTTTTTTTTTTTTTAACACCGCTGTTCGCATCCTTGATTAAGTTATCAATAAAATACTAGAACCACGCCCCAAGGACTTCACAAAACAGAATGCTTTCTTTTGAATTTCACATTTGACAGACGATTTTACACACCGTATATTGATCAGAATCATCATTAACCTTTCAGATGCCTAACTTATTGATTAAACCTGTGACAAAAGAAAACTGGTGTGCAATTCCTTGCAAAGAAACACACGACCTTGTTTGTAATGTGAACTGTTTTTCTTTTATCTCAAAAGGACTGTCCCGCATACGGCAATGAAACTTCAGTCAAATAACACATAAATGGAGAAAACTACATTCGAATTTTGGCTAAAGCATTCCGTGTTTTCACACTATTATAGAGTCTGGCCACTATAAATGGACAGAAAACGATCTTTTTCACCCTTTCAAACCCTGCGCATTAAGCTAAGCTTGTGCTTAAGAGTTCACCAACTGGTTAGAATATTATAAACCATATTAGACAAGTTCCCAACTAATTGCATTCCAGCTGAGAATAAAAAGGTAGGGTTGCATTAACGATATTCTCAGACAGCCATAACTCATCAATTATGGCCATTTTAAGGTCAAGGACCCACCTTAAAGTGCACGATAAAAGTCTCAAAGCCCATCATAAAGTATTTAATATTTGTTTGGGACGCCACACCCCAGGTCTCTGCAGAATTGGTGATGACTAATTATTTTCGGGTCACGGTCTGAACGTAGTCAGGGTTAGAAACTAAACATAAACTGCATGAAATCCAAAATGAACAAAGTTTAATAACTAATTATCTCGCGTGGGTGCTATTTAAATGTATTAAATTACTCTGTTTTGCCTCAGAGAAAAATTCAGAGTTATAGCTAACAGGTGAAGTGGAGTCTTGGATGGACGGGAAGGGTGGACAAGGGTCATATTGTTATTTACGTCTCGAATATTTTCCAAAGCACTGCAATGTCACACACACCGTTGGTCAAGGGATGTTTAAATAACAGTGTACTTCATCGGATTTATGGTGTGTAAAATGGATTTTTTTTTACTTGCATCGTGTTCAACTTACAGGGTCTCACCGAAGCAAATAAATATCACTAAAGAAAATGAATTTAAATATGAAATTTCATCATTTGACAATAAGTTCAAATTAAATGCTATAAACAGCTTAAGTGCACAACATAATTCTGGTCTAGACCATTAACTAAAAATAAATTTAACTTGAATGGTGTTTCTTTCTTAAACAGTGAAAAAAAATCACAGTTCCCCTTCAATTCCTATAACGAACATTTTTACACACCCTTTCTTTAAATGATTTTGAATGCACACGTTGTTTACTGCTAGAAACTGGCCTAGTGGTGTTTTTCTAAAAGTTCACATTACACTGAGCATATTAAGTGTCTACACAAACGTCCCCACGGGAATCATTCATGGCTGGATAGAGAGCCATGAATAAATTACTGTCTGCGTGATGTCTTCGTTTTGGAGCATGTTTGTGGATAAAATATGCATTTTCAGACAAAGGGTAAACAGGATGCAGCAGAAGTTTGTGTACCAGACGATTATTTTATTCTCTGTTTTATTTCATTCTACACGGTTATATTGGTCAGTTCATGAAAGTCGATAAGAACTGTAAATAGTCCATTTTTCACATTTATGGTGTGTAAAATAGAGTTTCTCAAAATCTTTGAACATTAGTTGAGAATGTTGACAAATGTTACTCAACCCAATGATGACCGAAATTCATTTTATAGCTCAGAGATCTTAAAAAAGTCAATCAACTTCTTGACAACAACAGAAGACGAATCGATGTCAGCGTGGAAACTGTAAATGTATGAAAAAAAACTGTCTCAAATAGCTCAAAACTGTGCAATTTTAGGGAAGAATTAAGCACGATACAACATAAACAGAATAACCATCTTACTCTCATTACAAGCGCGACTCCCCATTTAATAAATAACAAATAAGTCTTGATTTCCTCTTTCCGATATAATCCCATGGGCATACCTACCTGTCGCAGCCTGCCTGCAAAAGCGCTTTCTTTATGTCAGTTCTCTGGATTATTTTCGGTGCTTAGTTTTTAACAAATAAGTTTTGGCCGCTTAATTTCAGCTATGAATGGTGTTAGTAACGAAAAGCGGGGGGGGGGGGGGGGGGGGAGGAGAGGAGGGAGGCGCTTCGTTACGCATTCACGTTCAGGCCGCAATGATTGTGCTCATTCAATGACAGAAATCTTGTTTAGATTACTGTGTCAACAACTCCCGCCCAGCCAAAGATCAAACATTTGCAAGGATCCCCTCATATGCCGTTCTTCCAACAGAATACCTGGCAGCTGGCAGCAAAAAGGCTGGCAACAGCAAGCCAAAAATTAAAGCTGAGTTCTGCACTTCCGGTGTGGTTTCATAACAATAAACCAAAAAGGGCGAAGATGTCTGGTCATTTCTGTCTGATCCGGTTCAATCAATCCGGAATGCCGCGTTGGTAATTCTCGCATGAGTGTTATTTCTCCCGAAAACAGCAAAACTTTCACTCATTGGACAGTTTTAAACATTTGAAAGATATAAACAGTGAGTGGAGAGAACGGTTTACGCCGTAAGAACGGGTCGGGTATGGCTTTTCAGCCGCGTACTATGCTACAGTTTTTAAGGCAAGTGTGATCATGCGTGCACAACAAAAACCTCCCGAAATTATTTGAAGAGGGTAATATATCTTGATAGTTGAACCATTGACATATATTTATCCAATAAAAGGAATATATTTATTTAACGCCGAAAAAAGAACTTGTCGCATTTCTCCACACATGTAAAGTCAACAGACCTCGGTGGCCCGGAGACTAAGCCTTCCCATTCATGATCCAGACCGCACTTCAGTGAATACATCGAATAAATTGCTGATCAATGATTCAGTTTTATTCAGGACTTGTCCACGCTTGGTGGCGGGTTCTATATATAACAGGCTGTTTGTGACCACCAAAACGAATGGCTAATCAATCAACAAAAACCGGAAGTTGATTTCGAAATTTCAATCTTGTTAACTCACTATTGGATGAAATATTAAGTCCAGTTTATAGTTTTTATAGTTATATCGCCGTTTCTCACACTTAAACAAGTTTTGTACAACAGTTCAAGAATGCGGTTTTCACTCTCCAATTCAAGTACCCTTACCCGAGTACAGTAAAAAATAACGAAGAATGCGTAGGACAAGTATCTCATATCGCCCAATATCATTTTTATCGCAGCTCTCCAAAAACTGGCCCTTTGAACTCACAGATAACATATGGATGTCTGCTAAGTGTTCCTTCAACTTTTTTTATATCCGTATTATAACACCCCTGCATACGACTTTTTAAATCTATTCGAAGAAGGACTGGGTAAACAGCAGGGGTTTTATTCACTTATTTATTTTATTTTGTCTTATGTTGCGCCGTTGAATCGGTCCTCCATTAAGAACTTGTGACGGGCAAAGCAAGTGTCAAAATGTGTCGGGAGACGTGAGTCATATGTTCACAAATATAGGTACCGCTTGTTGTGGTTGTGCTAATAAATGTGTAAAGGGTACCTGATACTTAGTTGGAAATAGAAACTTGGAAAACGTTTTTTGACTGTAATCCAAGTAGGAAATTGCATACCCATTGATTGTGCATACAAAGATACGAATCCAAAAAAATAGTATCAATTTGCTACTCCCGTAGAAAACCGAGATAAGGGAGGGGAATGAGTCAGGGAGCGGGATGACTCAGGACTTGGTCTTTCTTACTACAATACGCATCACGAAACCGAGACAGAACCAAGAGCTATCGCCGCATACAAAATCCATGGAAAAAAAAACGACTTGTGCTGCAGTAAAGAACTCGATAAGCGGTTGGTAGCGAGGCAGAAAAGAAGAAATAATAATCGCTCCCCTCGGCGATTTCATGGCTTTATCTGTCTTGCACTGCCTTCCTGCTGAAGGCTCTACCAATTTTTTTTAAAGTTTAAGTGATACTAGCTATTGATAATAGTTCATTGGTGTATTATTTTCGACAAAGCATCATGGGCGGTCCCCAGCATAAAGTTTTTGAATTCCTTTTTTGGAGTGGCAGGGGGAAGGGCGTTACTCCCCTGCCTGCTTGTGAATGAGCTGCGCAGTTAAAATATGTCACACTTTCGTTTTTATTTTTGCAAAAGCGCAAAAAAATAAAGAAATAAACACGGCGTAGCTGTTATCTAATTAATGGCCTTAATTACACTTATCTGTGTGAAATATAGCAGAAAAACAACATTCATTGAAAACTAAAGAAGCATATGGCGGTGTTCTAAAAGAGCCTCCTACAAATAAGGAGACTGATGCACTCGAAGGCGTACTTACGAGGCGTACTTACGAGGCGTACTTACGAGGGCACATAAGCCAGAAGATAAGGCCAAACATTCCGCAAAAATATCCCTACCTTATGATGAAGAATTTTTTTTAAAAAATCCAACGTCCTGTTAAGTTTAATCTTCACAATCAGACAAGAGAAGAGTTATTGGGTTGCAGAAGTATCGGGAAACTTGTTTTGCGTACATTCTCAAAGGTGAACCCCTTTCTAGCTCAAATGTTTTCAGTTCACTAAATGCCTTCTTCTTCCCCTTGTTAGGAAAATAAACTGGTACCACAACTGAACATTTTAGTTAATTTTTACACAAAAAATGTCGGCCTTTGGACCCCATCCTCATCCCTACAAAATTTGTGACGTCACCTACTGACTCTAACAGACCCCACCCCTCCGTAAATACTTAATGGACGTTCCCAAAACGGATTTCGAGCAACGGGTTTCTTGTTGTTTCTGGATACATGCGAAAGGTTAGGCTGACAGTCGTTTGTGTCTGACCAAACACTGCACAAAAGCCTCTTGCTCTGACAATATTTGAGTTATCAGAGAATTCTATAAGCCCCCGGATCAAACCAAATATACAGAACCTGACATGTAAATATTACTTCATATCCATACGTGACTCCAGGTATCAACCTCCACCCCCTTCGCCACCCCCAAAGATATGGCTTTTGACCTTGCGCGTTCATATTATCCCAGATTTACTTAGGTCAAGGTCATCCCCCCCTCTTCCGAGGTCTTCTATCGCAAAGCGTAAAACAGGAAATCGTTTGCCCGGTATAAACCCGCGTGACTATAATATAAACAATATATTTCTTCCCCAAACTAAATAAACATCGTGATTAAAGCATCGCTTCCTATTTAACAGAAATAAAATGGCTCCGAATTTCACATTATAAGCACGTAGCCTGATTTTGAAAGTGTCTTCTTGTTAGAAAGGGAAAATATTGTTTGAAAAGAAATTGTACTTAAATGGCATCTGTGACGCAACTGGTTAAAGTGAGGGAGAGATACAGCGACAACCACCCAGATCCCTCCCCCCTCCTCCCCCCTCTTCCCCTCCCCCCCAACAAAAGGGCTGCAGCGCTGTCAGCTCTCCCTCGAATAATGAGCTTTGGGTCAAAGTTGTGAAAAAGTTTGTTGATGCAGTTTAGGGTGGGGTGGGGGGGATCTAGGAGATAGTGGTAGGCTAGACTGGTAATGGAAGGTTTAAAGAAGTGACTGCCAAGTCCCTTTCAGTATTTCAATTTCACTACAGGTGTGGAGCAGTCGGGAGGAGGTAGGGCAGCTTTTGAGATATAGGGTTGGGGTGTGTGTGGGGAAACATGTTATGGAGGGCCTTGAAAATGTTTGATGACTGGAGGATAAGTGACAAAAGCTATCATATTGTTATCATTTATACCAGAGTGACGGGAACCCAATGTCAGCAATCGTCAAGGCAACCCCCACCCCAACCCCCGAACACTTGTCATCTTTTGAAAAGAGTTATATCACTCAACAAAACATCACTGCACGTTGAAATATTTACGAAAATAAGTTAGCAAATGAAACGACTTGATAAGAACTGTTTTCAGTACACCAGTCTTATGTTCTAACGTAGAACGCTCTCATTTCATTTTGTAATGCATGAATCAACTGAAAAATTTTGTGTGATATAATTTGTCCTGCAGAACATTAAGACAGTGCTTTACATCTTGACGTTATACGCAATGAATATGTTATACTTGTTTACATTGTGCAGAAGAAGTACAAGAAGTGTTGATGAAAAATCTGCAAACGCCCCCTGTTGACAATAGAGGACTTTGTAAAACATGTGATGCTACAACTACGCAGGGACTTTCTACACCTTATATTAAGTTCTTTGGTAAATGTTCACGTTATTGTTTTGCTTGCTGCACTGTCACACACTCACGCCGCCTGGTGGTGACGCCCTGAACTGTCCGGAGGAAAATTTGGTGCAATTTTGGAAAAAAAAGGTAACCAGCACCGAATGTCGGTCCGGGGGAGGGGGTAGGGCGGGGATCTGTACTTTATAGTTTCAAGTCAGATTCTTAAGTAGTGACTTCATTTTCAAATTAAGCATTTTGTGTTCTATGTCAGTTTTTGGCAGTGTTACTATTTACAAAACAGTGCGGGAATTGATTTCGGTGTGTTTCAATTCGCCAGCAAAGAATTGCCAGTTATCGCCACTCCGTCCACGTCATCAGCGTTCTGTTGCTAGGGGACCGACTTTCAGCTGCCGAGCATGGCTAGACGTAATGCCATTAATATCCCAGTAGTTCAAACAATCGTTACAATTGTCTACCATTCATAAATCGAATTTACTCAGAACATTGTAAGTCTCTTCTTCTATTTTCAACCGAAGCATTGTGGCTTCAGATTAGTCTTGAAATGAAACTATGTCAAGATACGGCACAAACCAGAAGAATTCAGAATGCTCAAAACACATTTGCTGGTTGAAAAGTAGGGGTTTATTAACGAGGAAACTTAATATATATCTTCCGGGGGTAGTGTTTCTGTCCACTATAACCCAGTATTGTGTAGATCTCGTCCTATGAGGGGGGGGGGGGGAGTGGGGGGGGGGTGGAGTGGGCGATTAAGATATCTCCTGACATGATCGCCAAGCCTAAATGCAATCTTTCTATTTCAAAATACCATGTCAAGACAAAACATGGCTGAAGTGCATTAATATATATGTCATATTGTCATCAATATATTGTACGAATAATCTGACTTATCATTTCCTTATCAACCAAAAAAAGCTCAAAATAAGTGTGTCTTGAGACAACGTGGGTAACGTTTTTGTCCTGGCCGCTCCTCGCAGTGTCCCGGGACTGTGGGTATGATCCACGGGTGCATACTGGGAAGCTCTAGGAATTTCGTGGATCACAGATATCCTTGAGTCTATTCAATATTGCAAATGGACGCCAAGAAAGATGAACAACAAGAAAGATGTTAACCTTTAACTTCCTTCTATTCTACAGTTTTTTTCACTTATTTTTTAAGCAAAAAAAAAAAAGACTAGATAAGCCTTATAAGCCCAAACAACTATACATCAAGATTTTGCTGTGTGGCAGCAAAGCACAGAGCTCCTGGGGCGTTGCATAATTGCTTTTGTCGGTGAAGTTAGAATAGCGAAGCAGGCAATTTGTGGGGTTTTACATACTTAAGTAAACTAGAATGGCCATTTATAGAACGCTTTTGCGATGCCCCATTCACATTATAGCGAAACATCCAAGACAGGTACATCTGGCTTTTTTGGTAACAAACACAACAATTTGTTCGTAGTCTAGTAGGACCTATTATTAGAGCCAGCTCATTTGATTAGGGGTGCTGTTTGTTTTATATTCGGAATTACTTTAATTTATTCCGCGAGTGAGCTTTGAAACAGAAAGCGACCTGTGACAGACCAGGCAAGGTTTTTGCTGTGTTTTAGTATTTGTTGAACGATGGACACCCCCGGGCGTTTTTACTTCAAAGAGCATAAATACGTGGTTTTTTATTTCACGCTGATATGCCATTGTTCTTGTTCTATAGGAAATACTGAAAACAACCGGCCACTTTGTCCGTATAAAATGGCTTGGTACAATATTTACATATATTATCGAATTAGGACAATATACCACTCGCTTTTTTAGATCTATGTAAAATAAACTGCAGAAACAGGTTTTTGTACAAGGAACTGCCTTTAGTTTGGCGGGCTCGGGGCGTTCATTCTTTCAGGAGTCGACTGTATGTGCATTTTTTTTTATTTCGTAGAGTGCCGTAGTTCGTAAAAATTGCTTTTAAAGGTAACATATGTTGATTGGAATGTTCCTTAATCAATATTTCTATATTACATTCTGAAAACATTTCATACGTTTATAAACATTTTATAGAATGAAACAAAATGGAGCTATGAAATGGAAACATTTAGAGAATCAGTGTCATAGATACCCGTTTTAACAAAACTATGTATTTCAGCTGAGTCTTTTTTTTTTTTTTGCAAACAATTGTAAGTTGAACACATCTCCATGACAACACTGTCACCGCCTGTGTTGCTTTATAGTCACGTGAGACAAAATGTTACCCGGTAACAAAAAGCAACGCCCGCTGTTTGATTAGGAAATTACTGGGCCTTTTTTAACGTTGTCACACAACTTTTTGTATAAATTCCGTTCTGTGTAGCAAAATCAAGGAATTTGATCAACATCGCGCAGCATTGTGCTGCTAACATCCGCATTTGTGAGACGGAATTTTCATCCGGGATGGGGAGAGGGAAGAGGGAGGGGCTTTCTGTCTATCTCGGCTGTCTTAGATATGTAAACAATAACAAGTGTATGCGCCGATTCGTCTGGTTTAAAAATAAACAAATAAACAACAAAAATATAACTTATCACACAGCACGCCCAATAACTTGATTCACATTTACGTTTTTGCTTCGGCGAAACAGAAACATTGTTTCTTTTTAAAGTGCATATGTAATGTTCGGGGGAATCAGCTGTTTTGTGTACTCTGGTTTTTTCGAGCATTTGGTCTGGCAGGTTACACTTCTATGTTGTATCATCGTGTGGAATGATGATAACTTCTCTCTGACACGTATTTATCTAAGGGCCTTGCTAATATAACACAGGGTCTATATCATTATGTGGCCAAGTCTGTCTGTAACTTACTGCAAATGTCAGTTAGGAATTCGAGCTAGAGCCTGGGACGACATTTGGTTCGAACACTAATGCAACGTACAGCAAGTTCGATACTGTAACCAGTAAAAGAATTTGTGCAATTTTTTTCACTTGATCACCAGACACTAAGTTATTTCGCGTGACGTCGCTTGAGGTCATGACGTTTGACGTCGTTATGCTGGCTGTCATGGCGTTTGACGTTATATGTAGCTGGTTGTCATGATTTGACATCGTTTTGATGGCTGCCATGACGTTTGACGTTATGTCGCTGGCTGCCATGACGTTTGACGTTATGTCGCTAGCTTACATGACGCTTGACGTCGTTCTGTTGGCTGTCATGACGTTTGACGTTATGTCGCTGGCTGTCATGACGTTTGACGTTATGTCGCTGGTTGCCATGACGTTTGACATTGTGCGGCGACATCTTTGATGACACCACAATTACTCTTCGCCTTTCTTTTTGGTCCATGATTATGTTCATGCCCGATGCCAAAGCAGCTATGCAATTGCACATTTTCATGTACATTGTCCACGAATTTCTTTCAAGAGGAATGCCGAAAAGAAAATCACAGTGAAAAAAAAACATACAAACACACACACCGCCATGACACCAAAGTCTAGAGCACGCTTTTTTTCACTGGAGCGGTTTTTTATTGCTGCACTTTCCCAGCATTTCGCGTATCTTTGTATAACGTTACATTTCCATCAGCCAGAAATATTGACATTTTGCATTATGTATGAGTTTGCACTTATCACTTTTGATTTCACTATCTTTTAGTCATATGCGTTCATGAAAAAAAAACCAACCAAGCGTTTACTTGAATGCTTCAGCTAGAAGCCCGATGTGCATTATCACAAAAATTCTTTTCGATTCGCGCAAAAAGACATTCTCTTTCGATGCCTCATGGTGTTTGTTTTAAAAAAGAAAAAAGGAAAGAAAAAAAAAAGAAAAGTAACGAAGAGAGAAAACTTTCAGGCGAGATATTTCGGACAAATATTTGGCACAAGAACACTACCAGTTGGGTGTGCCCGAAAATTCGGCCGCCCACGGCGATCGAAGAACGTGAGACTTGTTCACCCGCCATCGACCGCCTACACTAAAAAACAAGAAAAAAAAAACGCCCGAAAAAGGCAGACAAGCCATTATTATCTCAAGATACTGCAAACTGATACCCACTCGACTGCCTTCACAAAAGGTCAATAAAGTGACGGCGCGAGTCGTTGAACTCCGGTATGTTTTAGGAATTCTCGACTTGAAGCTTGTCCTCTTTCTAGTGTTTTATGGAAAATCTAATTTGAATGTGTAACCAAACGTCTGAAATTCTGGAGTGTCTTTGAGACCATAAATAGTTGGATATACACCTCCGCGAGGGTAAATAGGTCTTTTTACTGGTCCTCGCCGGAGGGGGAGTGGGGGTGGGGAGTGGTTTGGGTGGAGTGCTTGCCCATGGCAGGGGATGTCGCACTATCTCTGCTGAGTCTGCTGGCCATTCACACGATTAACAGAAGAGTCATTTTTGTGAAAGAAACCAAGATAAATCGCATGCAAGCTTATTGGACCAAACGAACAGCGGCCCGCTCACGGCTTGTTGGCTCCCCTGGGTGTTGCAGAACTCCGAATAGCTTATACACAAATGAATTATTAATTCAAACTTGGGCTAGATTTATACACATGGGGTCAGCTCATCTGTTCGACGCCATATTGGATTTCGTGTAATTTTTTCTAATAGATAATCCGTAGAACAGTAGATCTACATTGGCAAAATTATGGACTTTCTGACCCGTTTACAAAAAACCATTGATTTTCTTACGCGACATATCTCCATATACTAAACGCGACGAGTAGAAGAGAATTTCCGGCTCAGCCACCCAAGTCTGGAGGGTAAATCGTTAAGGTAGCTGCATTCGAAGCGACGGGGAAAACACGACACCTGCACTCGAAGCGACGGGGAAAACACGACACCTGCACTCGAAGCGACGGGGAAAACACGACACCTGCACTCGAAGCGACGGGGAAAACACGACACCTGCACTCGAAGCGACGGGGAAAAAAACGCCACCTGTGTAGTACTTGGTGTACGACTGGAATGAAATAGTGCCATTGGATGGGAAATATATGCATTTTTAACCACAAAGGGGGGGGGGGGGGGAAGAATGAGGGGGGGGGGTATTTACCGCTCATTTCGCTAAACGGATTTTTATACCTGACAGTTAAGTCGGGGATTTTGTCGGTTGACGGTTTGAAGGAATAAGGCACTGCTTTTTATGATTCAGTGAGTATTAATTCGAACCATTACGTCCGAGCTACGGCGCGGAGTGATTTCTCGCTATTCCCTTGCTATTTTTTGTTTTGGTATTCCAAAAAAAATCTCAAATTTCGCAGCACTTTTTGAGCCTGTGAGTGCAAAACTATCAAGCCTGCAAAAGTGCACTCCGAATTGGTATATTAAAATAAGTTTCAAAACGAGTTCTCTATTCTGAGCTGTAATTTGGCTGATTCTCGTCTGTGACTTGAAAGAGTAACAAAATAACAATATAACAGCTGGTACGGCGCAGACATGGGCAATGTGCTGTCATTTTCCAGCTCAAAACGAGCATCGATCTCTCTGTTTTTATTGATAGCTCGAGCATAAAAAATGTGTCGTGACAGGTGCTTGCTTATGAGCAAAAAAATAAAAAATAAAAAAAAAAAATAAAAAACAGCCACGTACTAATTTTACTGAGATATAGAAAACAGCCAATGACATGAGATCACTAGCTGCAGGTGTGGATTCAGGGTGGGACAAGCATCTGTAGAAATGTTTACGTGCTCAAAACCTCGAAGACAACCGACTGACGATGCAGTATTTCAGATCCAACATTCCCCTTCGCCGATATCCCCTCATCCAAAACTTACAGTGCCCCTGCACTGTTCCATGCTAACTTGCTGTTAATACTCTATATTTAATCAGCTGTGCCCACGCACAAGACATTCACGTTTTATTGAATATATAACCTGTAATTACATTGTGTAACCTTTGTCAGGCAATTTAGTAATTACAGGCGGTCCTCGCTGTCGCAGGAGGCCAATAGATCAAATGAAGTTTTGCACAACTAACCGATCACAATTATATATATGTACCAGCAGGGCACGGCAAAAAAGGCACTATACGCTGATATAAAGGTTATATTCAGGTTTGACTTTGGTTTAATGTCCCAGGGCTTGTATCTCGTCTGAAGTTGTCAAGAGCGAATCAATATATCTACAAAACCTAGGTAAGGGCTCGCATTCGTGAAATCATTTTTTTTTCAAACAAATCTTATTTAGTAGTGTCAAGATATTCACCCCTATGACACACTGCATAGAATTTTAGTCGAAAGAAAATTTGACTTGGCCAAACTTCAGTTCCATCTAGAAATTGTTCCTTTTTATGACATCAAAATGTATCTACTTTAAAGGATCTTAACATTTAGGGTTTGCGATTTCAAGAATACGGTTTCAAGTCGCAAAACCAGTTTGAAGCGTTTATCTAAGTCCTTTGATACGGCACAAGTATTTATGTATTTACAGTTATATCTCTAGGTCACGCATAAAATCTAAAGGTTGTTAGTTTTGCCTCAATGACATCTCATACTTGTCCTCAAAAGTGAAGCTCAGGTGTAGAGCAGAACCAGCGTTATCTCTAATCGCTGGTGTGCTTCAGGGGATATTTAATTATTGTAATAAATTAGATGAAAGTTCAATCGCCACTTCTACACGTTGCGACCAGGATGTTGTACTCTTAATATTGCTGTTAAATAATGACCTAAGAATGACACGACGCCCATGTGGAGTATAAATGTGTCGCAGCCCATCAACCAATCCGCGCCATCTTGTGAGTGGGCAGAGCAAACTACCGATATGTCACACAGTATTTCTTGGCAAACATTATGACAAAACTTTGCTGATTGAACTCAGAGAAATCACAGTTTTTATGTGTGCTTCATTGTTTGGTCGCCGTATTTAAAATAATTAATACATCACTCAAAAGCATTTGAATTTTCAAAAAGGAAATCACCTTTAGGTATATTTAGGAAGAGCATGCAATCTGAAAACAGTGCAGATCGGACGAGTCTGCAATTTAGGAACAATATTTGGAGTTGAAAAGATACAAAAGTGATGTAAAATGAGCTTTACTCTCGCTTTAAATAAGGCACATTAGGGGTTTCATCGGTTCTTTACTGGTATCTTTGGCATTGCTCAGGTGCAGCATACAATTTCTTTTCTTCTTTGAATTTCCTCTTTATTGTTAACGATTGCATATTTGATGGGTAATTCTACACTAACAGAAACTAGAGGCAGAGACTACTTAAATCAACATTTAAAGATTCGCCAAAAAGATTCACCAAGTGAACTCCAAAAATATTCAAATTTTATACATATTTTAAAGACTTGGTCGTTTTTGCTGCAAACTGTGTGTTTTTGCCATACAGAAGTATCGTGCGAATTATTTCAAGTGCTTTCATTAAATGACTTCTCGATTGTATGGGAAGCTGTGGCCAGGCTGTGAACAAGAAAGACAGATGAGACGTCTCTTCATGTGGAATTCTATAGAAATTTATGCACTATGGTACTCCTAGATCATTAATTATAAAAAGGGCTGAAAAAAACGCACCAGTCACATAAACAACATTCATTTTTCCGTATTTTATACACCAAGTCTATGGGAAACGACATAAATAGAAATTTTCCCCAAGAAATATGTTTTTGAGCGAGGGTGGGGGGGGGGGGGAGGGGTAGGGTAAAAGTAAAATTTATGTGATTCGCTATTTTATCATATCTATATTTAGAAAAAGAACATTTGAATTTTACTCCGTAAATTGTTTTTTTTTTAATGTTTTTATGACTTTTGGGGTAATTATTTTATGAAAACCATTTCACTAGATTTTCTGGTCAGTCCCATAGCAGGTAATTTGAGTGGTCACTTTTACGTTTAGAGGCTTTAGCAATACAAATTCTGACAAATTAATTGTGACCCAAGTGGTCGTGTTAGCGTGCAAAACCCACATTGTTTTGCATATTCCATTTATGTAAATTATTTTAATTTTGAAATTTAAGGAAAGGAAAATGGCCAAGTAAGTGACCATTCGCTAGCAAGAAAAGCAGATCAGGGAACGAGGCAATTCGCCACCAGTATAGCGTCGTGAACGACGCATGCGCGTGAAGGAATGCAACTTTGCCAGTCCACGTACCAAAGCAAATTGTGTTAATCGGTTCATTTATGAATGAAAATGGACACCGGCAAGAAAAAGCACGTAAATACAAACAGTTATAGTAGGTACGTAAGTAAATCGCTCGTTATATAGACAAGACACACGTAGTCTTCCTGATTATGGCCAAAAATATTGATGTTACCTAAAGGATCAAACTGATCACACTGATCCTTTTCTGAGGCTCGTTTACAATTAAACCCCCATACAAGAATCCCGCAGAATAACGTAATCTAAATGTGCTATATAAAAACGTTTACGATTGCAGAACATTTGGTGAACGACACGTTTTGTTTCGTAAATAACAACCAAAAGGTTTTCCAATTTCAGAGGGTGGCTATGTGCTGAGAAGATCCCATCTTTGTATGTGTCATTCATTGATGTTTTATATAATCATGCAGTCACAAACTACAGAAGTCGGAACGGAGGAGTACCAGTTAACACAAGAAATAACTGGGTGACATGAAATAAATCAGTGAATCTTGAAGCTAGTTTGTTTCAGGGAGCAACCAAGCAGTAAAGATATCAGAACCGCCGTCTGATGTCAAAGACAGGCTTTCTCTGTAATGTTTTTATTAAGGCTGTCTGTGCGACACGATTGATTTAGCGTTATACGAAGCAGCGTTGTAAATATCTGTACAGTTAGCGACCAGGCACGCACAGACTAAAGACGCCCGTCTCTATCCGATATTACCCGCACGCCAGACATCACGCACAGGGTCTATAGTTTTAATCAACCAGCTCGACTTTTTCTATTCGCCACAGTGCATTCCACATTTATGCCAACGCAGTTCCATTTATTTCCAATGCTTTCAAAGCGAGACGAGCAGTCAATATTTAAAACTATATCGGGTTCTGTCCAAGGAAAAATTAGTTTATTTAAACAAAGGAGAAATTGTGCGCCGGTCAAAAAAAAAAAAAAAAAAAAAAAAAAAAAACCAAGGAAAATGGGTTTGCTTGATTTCTTTTCGCATCATCCAGTTCTGCATCGCAAACCAAAGGATAACAAATCTTATTTTCAGCTCTGTTAATTCATGAAATGTGCAACTGAATACATTACACTTTGAAACATTTACGAAGACACTTCCATAAAGTTTTCAACAAAAGCCCTGTTCTGCGTCAAAGGTCGAAATTTGAAACGCCGCTAAGGTCTAAAAACATGCAGTCACAATCCCAAAACAGGATATCAGGTCTGGTGTCCACAGGGTTGTGTCTACACAGACATATGCAAATAAATGTTTATTTTAATACGCAAAAGGTGGCATTATAGTAAAAAAAGCAAATTTTTTTTTGTTACAAAAGCGTAGGATGTTCTGAAGTTGGGTGACCTCGGCAAAGTGCCATAGTTAGACAGTGAATCACTTTGTTTTAGAATTTATAAATCTCAAGTAGTGAAAAAAAACTGAACTTTGGACTTGAAAAGAACGAACCCTTGCCTTATTCTTGAAATAAAAGTACTCCAAATCCTGTGAACTATGGCCTAATTTAAATAATTTTGAGCAAGAAGCACACAAATTTCCGCTTTCAGAAATAAGAGAGTTCAAGATCGGATATTCACCGATGCACCCTTAGGCCCTCCTCTTTGGGAGGGATGTCAGGGATCAGTTTCACATTGTGCCGCTTTATGGGTTCTTTACAACAGGCGAGACTAACAGCGCTATTTATTTATTTTTTTTTTTGGAAATGTGTTCAACCTGTAGTCTGAACCCTGAGCAATAACCTACTTGATAAATAAACACGATTTGTGTCCTAAAAAGGATTTCGTTGAAAGGCTGCAATCTCTGCAACAAAATTGAAAGAATTCGCGAACAATATCACCAGAATTATTTGCTTTCGCGAAACGAAAAGAGCACTGAAATAAAGGAGGCGCGGTGCTAGAAGCAGGAAGAAAAATATCAACATTCGTCTGGCGAGCTATGTTGTTGAGTACTCCGTCTGTACTTATTTTGTTACGTCACTGACCTATGGTTTGTGGTTCTAAAACAGCCATGTCTAATTTGTGGTGTTATTCACACGGTAATACATAAAGTCGTCAGTATTGTTGGTTAATCCAGTTATGTCTAGTTTTTTTTTAAATTAAAACAGCCTTGGCTACTCTCTGTATCTGTAATAGGCAAATTAATAAATATCAAGCAGCTTGAAGATATGAATATGATTAAATGCTTGAGATAAATAAAAAAATAAAGAGTAAACACCAATTAAAATTGACAATTATATTAATGACTGTGCATAAATAAGCCCGTATGTGCGTAGCTGCACCGGTTGTCGAGTTCAAGGTTAGAGCTTTGCGTATCTGCTACACCACACATATAACACACGGGCAAACGTATCGTAATTATTGCTAATCCTATGTATAACCTATTTTCTTGTTGTCTACACGACTCGGTGACCCTGTGGTATTTTCTATACCTTTTTAGCAAACATGTTTAAGAATATAGTTTCAGTATGGTTAGCCGGATACGCAAGTAATTCTATTGCACTTGTATAATAGCGCATAAACTGCATGTGTTCAACAATCGACGTGTCTAAAGTGGGTTGGGTTGGTATAGAGTAATCTAGTTATTTGCAGGTGTTACACACACTGAATATAAAAAGCTGGTGGCATATTTTTACCATCTTGAAAGATAAATATTTTTTTTCAAGTAGCAGTAAAATTTTTCATGTGTTCTGCAGACTCAGACACGAGTAATGAAAAGCAAATACAGTGGAACCCCTACCATCTAAAGGAACGCGATGATTCGTAAAAGGTCGATTACCCACAAGCCAACAGTACGTACAGGTGCACCTTTCAAGATGGCTGCCGGCTGACTCGGGTGTAGTACTTTATTATTTAAAATAGAAATATATAAAGAAAATAAGAATCCATTGATTTCTTAAGGCCGAAATAAGGCACTGTCGCCAAAGTGAGTCTCCTGAGATTTAGTCGAAATAAAATATTTATCATAGAGAACAAAATCGTTGAATTTTTTTTCAATCGACATTAAACTTTTCAGGAATAAACTAATTCTGACTGACGATAGTGCCTTGTTTCGCTAACAACAAATCTGTGATTTCGTATTTGTTTGATGTATTCTTATTTTAGATAACAGCGCGCAAAAATGAATTCCACAACGCATTTTTAAATGCTTAGACAAATCACGTTTGGATACGACCAAGGCCGAGTCAGACTCACGTGACGCTCGACACTAAAATAGCTCACTCGGTGAAACAAATACATTAACCTTTACGCACGTACCGTCGCCATTTTTCAAGCAATCACTTTTCAAAAAGCCGGTATATAATATTTCAAAGTTGGCTGCATCGCAGTCGGCTAGTCAACGTAATGGCATGTTATGGTGTTGTTCAGACCGCTCCCACCCACACACAAAGGTGCTACACCTCCATCCATCAATCCACTTTTTTCAACCAAATTTCATCGTTACGAAAAAAAATATGCATAAAATCTTGGAACATAAAACACATTTGAAAATACTGTATGTTTCAGAGCTGGTTGAAACATATTACGCTATAAATTCTCCAAGTTAAGAAGTGTTATATAGTCCATAAACATCATTTTGAAATCATATAATTCAAGCATGTCTCGTCTCTTTTGAAGTTGATAATTCTTTTTAGTTTTTCGGGTATATTCCACGAGCTCTGCGCAAATGAAGTGGTTGGGGGGGGGGAGGAGGGGGGGAGGAGGGTATTTTTTTTACTCAAATGACTTGACAGTTTTCGCTTTAATCTTCATGAGGTGCACAGGTAATTTATTTCTGCAGGCAAAAGAACATCAATGTTTTTAATTTGCCACTCATATTATTAAAATCTGAAATCGCCAACCGAAAAAAAAAATCGCGCGTGGTGTGAAATCAGCATTTCAATGGAAATACCTATAATTTACATGTCTGCCTCACAATAAAAATACAAGGCAACATTTTCAACTCCCCTCTCCTCCCCCTTCCTCGTCACCCCTCCACAAAAAAAAAAAAATCAGAAGCTGCTTAATCCGATAAAAGTAACGGGATAGGTCCGTGCAGTTCTTTCACAAAAGGCGCGACCACTCCGTAATTATGCAAGTATGCTAATCCGAGCCGGTAGTTGTCCATCATGATAAGCACAAACTTGGACATTGTACATGCTTTAGAATAAATTCCTGCCTAACTATGCGATAACACACAGCATAAACTGTTGTAAGCAACGCCAAGGGGGTTTGAAGGGACAACTTTCTCACTGACGGGGACCACTTGTAATTTCAGTGTCAATTAATGACTTTTAAGTAGAGATAAAACAACCAAAAAATGACTACGAATTAATACCGGAATTAATACCTGAAAGCAAAAGCATCATTTTCGCCCATTCAGTTTTTTTACTAGCACTGCAGAGTTATTTTTAAACACCATAATAACCTAACAACAGACTAGTTTTTTCTTCAACCGCAGTCTGAACTGTGGTTTGTGTATTTGTCTGAACTTGATATCTTCTTTTTGCGAATTTAACATTCCCGCACCAGCATGTATGAAATAATATATTTCCAAAGAACTAGCATATTAAATATTTGTGTGGATCGATCGCTTGGTGGCCCCACCCCCACCCCCGCTCCAGCCCTATGCAAACACTTAACGTGACAGTCATGCATATATTAACTTGAAATAAACCAGTGACTGATCAGCCACGTCAGGTAGTAAGTGGAACCCCCCTACCCTCCTAACGCCCCCCTCCACCCCCCCCTCCCCCCGCCCAGAACTGCAATCGCTATGCTACTCCAGATAGGCGACGAGGCTATAAACACCACACATTATATCTGAAGTAGTCTGTTATCTAGAAAACCTTCAAATTTGATAATTAACCTCGATATCAAGTAGCACGTGGGTGTGTGTGCATTTAAACCGCTGTTCAGAAAAAAAATGAATTAATAGGTTAAATTATTTTTGTTTAATGAACAGCATGCTTTGAGGTCACTATCGAAATATTTTATTTTCAAGTCTATTTTTATGACATTTTATTCATTTTTATGAGACTGAACAGAAACAATCGCATATTGGTATAAAATATTGAAGTCTTATTGAGTAAATTCAAATTAAGATATATTACATATCGATTTTTTATAAGTAAAAAGCAATAATACATTAGTGAGTGTGAAGTTAGCAACGAATGGTACTGCTATGTCAAAAATTCAGACAATCTATATACTGCTGCCAAAAAGGTGCCAAAATGCCGGGAAAAAATTCTAAGCGGTAACAAAAGTATGACATTGGTGAACTTACTTTTCTCTGAGCTCGTTAAGTTGCTCTTCCAGAGTGTCGCAGCGAATTTGGTACCTAGCCTTTTCCTTTTCCGCCTCGTCTAGGAGTCTCCTTGCCTCGTCCAGTTCTGCTTGGTACATAGCCTTAATGGCAGTGGTTTCCTTTCCCCATTTTTGCTTCAGCTTATCCAGTTCATCGGCTAATTTACGGTTTTGCGCTTCGAGGAAGCGCACCTTTTCGATGTAAGAGGCAAACCTCTCATTCAAATCCTGCATGTCTTTCTTCTCCTTATGCCTCGTATCGACGACATCTTTTACGCCCGTGTTGGCGACGACGCCGTAACTTCCGGCGGGGACCGACCCAAGGCCGTAGCTTGATGATCTCGTGATTTGCTGGCTCTTCGAGATCGGGCCGCCGTACGACGTGCGATGGATGATGGTGGAGCGGGGCGCCATCTGCGCACGGTAGCTGGGACCCTCCGACTCATAGCTTGTCTTCGTCTCGTACGTCGTCGTTCTCACTGAGCTGCTCGGCCCCTCAGACACACGCTCTTTCGTAACCCGAACTTGTGTAGACATCTTGAACTAGTGTTCGCTTTCACTCGAACAGAACAATCTCAGAAAATCCAGGAAAAAAGCAAAGGCTTTTCAAACTGATCTAGGACCGTCCGACCTGCTTAACTCGCAAATGCAAGGAGACAGTTTCAGACAGCCTCAAGCCTCTCTTTATAGTTACGACAGCATGTAAGAAGGCTTCTGATTGGCCAGAGACCACGTGTACCTTAATGTTTACTTTATGGTAAGTGATTAGGATATCCACGTGTGTTACTTATTGATTTGCAGTGTGGCCACACTACGAGGTGAATAAATGTGCAACACATTTTTTTCAAGTCAACTCCGTTCGGCTTGCTATCAGACCTTCCTTAGTCATTCATGCCCAGACCATTGTATGTAAAAAAAAGTCGGCGGGGGTGGACATGCATTGGTTTCATTATAAAACAGATTATGAATAAGAATAAGGATTACTTGAGCTCCTGGTTTTGATAATTTATCTGGCGGGAGGAAAACAACAACAATTTTGTGTACAACAAAATGTCGGGGTGAAGCCATATCTGACAAGCGGAACCACCTCACAGAAAGGATCATATGTCGACAGAATCGAAAGTTGGGGGGGGGGGGTCAGTTCGTTTTGCCTGATGACATCATGCACTGTCCAGTCAGAATGTCCAAGACACAATTTTACGAAATCTGATTGGTTAACAATAATTCCACCCCCACAAAAAACAAGCAAGCTTCTATAGTTTCACACTAAATTCTCCCGATAAAAAGACCATCTGGGTGTAGTTCTATGTATTGTTCTATTCTCGTGGCTACACTGCATCTGGCACCGTGAACATGTGACGTCACTTAGAGTACTTGGTGGTGTCTGTACGGTTGGGATCTCTGAAAATATGCCGAAGACCGGACCGTGTGGGGGGGGGGGGGAGGGTGGGGCGGGATGGGGTTGTTGACAAACAAAAGATATTTCAACAAAGAATAGTACCACAAACTGAAAAGAATTTTCTCCGAAATCAATACCACGTGTGCTGAAGTTTTTTACAGCGCCGAAACAATAAAAGTGCAAAATGGGCAACCTGAGCATTTTACTCTTGAAATACTGAAGCTTTTGTTTGAAACACACACACACACACATACACACACACACACACACACGCACACACACACATATTATATATATATCTTAATCAACAGAAACATCTCAGAGAGACCACAATAAATGTCTTTTTTCGTGGGGTGGGGTTGGCGGGTGGGGGTGGGGGTGGGGGGTGGTGGTGGGGGTAGGGGTTGGGGCCTGCGTTCATTTGTTAGCGGGGATTACGATGGGCAATCACAAGTTTTACACTCCTATGCCCTATAGGGTAATTGATAAAAAAGATGTATTTCAGCAGGGAAAATAGCAATCAATGGTAATATTTCGCATTCGCGAGGATTGATCAATGCGTCTGGTCTGATTATCAGCTATTGGCGCAGTCAACCAGCCAGTAAAAAGTGAGGAGAAATCCCAATGGACTTAGCCAGACTAAAAGTACCACTGTTATGTCATTGTCCGTGTTGATATTGGTTACCTAGCAACCACTGCCTTGTTTTTTGGTTGCCAGGAAGTCGCCATGGTGATTAAAAACAGTGGAGCAGTTAATTGTTTAATACATTCTACTACCTCGTAAACAGTTTTTCAGTTGTTTAGATCACATTATCAACAATGCCCTGACATAGCTTGGGAGTCAGAAGGGGGAAAGTTAATGCCGTATTGCTATTCTAACACCATGCTAGAGTGTAACCACATTGCATACAAGATGCCCTCTGTGTGGGCTTCACACTTCCTCAATCAAAAGAAGCTCACGCAAAGAAATGTATCTGAAAAAGTAAGATGCAATTTTCTCTGTGATTGGAAATCATTATTACTTCTTTTGTTGTTTTATTGTTAGTGTTATTTTATGCAGCAGAGGGGGCCAAGTTGTTAAAAATAAAACACAAATCTAGTCTGGGACCACAGCTGCCGAGAAAAGCCTTTGGGGGCTAGCTTCAAGATAGAACGCGGCCAGAAAGTGGCTTTGTATTCTGAAGAAAATCTTTGTTGAGTTGTCAGAAATCTAGCCAAGGTTATGTATGGGATTTACAGATGAATATTCTGGAACAAACGCTCTTAATTAATGATTACACAATAAGATCTCATTCTTTTGACCTTTAGTGTTTGTGACTTGCCTGGTAACCCAAACCCTTTGCATTTATTCCCAACTATCGTGTCTTGACAAAATTTTTATCGTTATTATTCTTAAAATACTATAAATATGGCATTATTTTACCAAAAAGGCGAGAAAATTCTATTCATTTCAGCTCTGACGTGGTTATTCACATAAGAACAGAATCAAGGCAAATTGGCCCATTGCTTCAGGCCAAAAATTCTCCAAACGCCAGGTTTTCACGGCACGGCCCCTCACTGGATCTGTTGTGTATTCGTATCATTATATTAAAAATATGAAGCCCCTAAATCAATATTTTACCTGTTTACAGGTTTTACTTATACTTACTGACCCACAAACATTAATGATCCAACGTCGATTTGAGGTAGCGACGTGGATCCGACCAAACTCGAATATTCACTGCGGCTGTACTTCGGTTGTGATTGGTCGCCACTGTGGCTGTACTTCGGTTGTGATTGGTCGCCACCACAGACATATCTTGGGTAAGCAACGTTGTTTAGGCGTTTCTTTTGGTCGCGACCAAAATGCAACTTTGCCGATGTCTAAATCAGTGTTTGTGATACAACGTTGAATAGACATCGGAAAATACGAGAATTTCAAAAAGTTTTTTTTCCCGCCTACTTTTGCAAAATATTCCATGGAAATGAGGGCACTATTTATGCTATTCTGTTGTTGTTTTGAACAATAAATTGCTGGGCGTAGTAATTTCTGTTAACTAAATTCGTGTGTTGAGACGCTTGGAAAATAAATGACATCACTGCTCGCTGTTTTTTCTCCACCAAGATCCATTTCAGGCAGAGTATTTTCCAGAATTTCACAATTTTAACATAATTAAAAACTTAAAAGGCAGGTGATGGAGGTAGATGAAAAGTAGGAAAAGGAGTAAAAGGGCTGCCCAAATATTGACGTGAAGTGCACATTTGTTACCGCAGAGCATATTTGTACGTTAAGTGCGCAATTTGTGCGTGAGGTGCACATTTGTAGGTGAAGTGCATATTTGTGCATGAAGTGCACATTTGTAGGTGAAGTGCACATTTGTGCAAGAAGTGCACATTTGTAGGTGAAGTGCATATTTGTGCATGAAGTGCATATTTGTGCGTGAACAAATTCAAATGTTACGCAGGACAGTTTTCACTTCTTCACGCTTATAATTCTGACATCTTCACCCCAAAATAGTCCAGAATTCCTACACTGCGCTGTCAACTGAATCGAGAAATCTTTTGTGAACACGGGAGAAAAAAGCGCCCGTTGTTTGTATTAGTAAGGCGAGTGGTAACAGTTGACGCTTGCAAGGGTGACTGAAGAAAGGGGCTTGGAATAAGATGAAGCGCATGACAATTACAGCGTCGGCTTCTTAAGTGCATTGCGCATGCGTTTTGGGAGGCTGCATACTATTCTACTTATATATCAATCCTGTTGGTTTTCACTCGACGCAAACATCATTTATATTTTATGCACTACATTTGTTGCTAAATATTTATAAATAAAGGAGAGAGTAGGGTCGGGGATGGGGTGGGGGGATGAGTTTGGGTGGTCTAATTTTTCACATTTATATCTTGTGAATAGGTCGATAGTTTTTAGGATGCGTTAATGATATAAAACGTTTCATTTGACTGGGTAAAAAAAACAGAATATGATCATACCTGTTAAAACCAAGAAGCTGATTCTAGTGTTATCTTTCACTTTTCATGCTACTTCATGCTATTATAACAGTTATACATGTGATTTGTCTTTTTGTTTCGTTATCTCTCCCTATCAATCCTACGACTCAGAGAGATGTTATCTACGCTGGTCGTAATCCAGTCCTGAACAGTTAAAAACTTCCATGTTTATTTTATGTTTCAGGTTTTTGTCCCGGCTTTAATTTGGACGACCCCCAAAGACACTGTATCATATATATCATATATTATACATATGTACAAGTAGAACTTGCTTGGCACCTTATTATTCTTAGGCTTCAGGTGTAGGTTGGGGTGGGGGGGGGCGGTGTTAAACGACACAATGACATCCCTGTAACATCTTACTGCGAGAACTGTGCTAATGAATGATCTTCGCCGATATGCAAAAAAGTGCCACAATAAACAAATAACATTTGCCAACTCCCGCTCTCAGAAAACAATAATAATAATAATAATAATAATAATAATAATAATAATAATAATAATAATAATAATAATAATAATAATAAAAATGTTTTGTATTTATATCTGGTGATTTAAACTGCAATATCCTACAACAGTTCGTAGTATCAATTCGTTGTATCAATTTGTGGTATCAGTTTGTGGTATCAGTTTGTAGTGTATGCCTGTTAAGGATTTAAGGATGAATAACAATTGTGCTCAACATAAACAGAACAGATACATGTGAAGGCATACCCCCCTCCCCCTCCCTCCTCCTTCTCTCCCCTCCCCCACCCCCTCCCTCCCACCCCACCCCCTCCCCCGAGAAAGCTCTGGAAGATGGCAGTTAAATGCACCCAGAGTTACAGGGAAACTCTCACCTTTCTTTCAGATCGTTGACCTGTTCCTCGAGACTGTCGCAGCGAATTTGATACCTAGCCTTCTCCTTCTCTGCCTCGTCCAACAGTTTCCTGGCTTCATCCAGTTCTGCTTGGTACATAGCCTTAATGGCCGCCGTTTCCTTTCCCCATTTTTGCTTCAGTTTTTCAAGCTCATCGGCCAGCCGGCGGTTCTGCGCTTCGAGGAAGCGTACTTTCTCGATGTAAGAGGCAAAGCGCTCGTTTAGGTCCTGCATGTCCTTTCTTTCGCGTTGCCTCGTCCCAACCACTTCCTTCACACCTGTGTTCGCTACCGGTCCATAACTGCCTGCTGGGAATGGATTAGAACCCAAGCCGGCGCCGAAACTTTGGCGTGCCGCCACGGTCGACGTTTGTGGGCTGTATGACGTTCGGTGGATGATCGTCGAACGCTGCGCAATCTGCGGACGATAGCTCGGCCCGTCGTCACCGATCGATTCCGTCACGCGTTCCTTGCTTACTTTCACATGCGTAGACATTTTGAAAGTGTTTATTTCTTCCTTAATCACCCAACTAAAAATTTAAACGTAATAAATCCAGAGAGATAGCGCTTTGCAAACGTTTTTAGACCCTTCCTAACCCCTTAGCCTTCAGAAGCCGTGAGACCGAGTATAACAAAAGCGACCGTTTCTTATAGTCAGCAGAGCAACGGATGAGATCCCTGATTGGTTAAACAAACCACGTGCACACCCGCTTCACTGGATTCTCTCAAAAAATGACAGCACACAGGCCTGAAAGAACTTTATAGTCCAAAGAGTAGTACCCACTTTAATGACAAATATAAATATAAATTCTCAAATAACAAGGGCCTTCTTCCTTGACCTCGTTTGAGCACACGGTTCGAGACAACTGCAAAAACATAGCTGTGGACTCGGTAGGAAGTAATTTGAACCCGCTGTCACCCAAGAAGGATTTTATTGTACAGAGACAAGTGGGAAAAGTAAAATCCGGCATTGTTGAAGAATCAAGAGGTATATAGCTTAGATATACATATATATAAAGGGCACCAAAGACACACATCTATAATATCTAGTTTCAATTATAAATGGGAGGTCACGCACATTCAAAAACTTCACAAGACCGCATTGTACTCGCCTTGGAATATAGTACAGTGGGCAATACATTGTACTGCCCACAATAATGCCTATGGTCGCTTACGGTCGATTACGGTTAGTTACTGTCATTTATGGCTTATGGCTGCTTTTGGTTTTTAGAATTTATGGTCGATTTTGCCCGCTTGTGGTCGGTTATGGTTTATAGTTATTTATGATCGATTATGTTCGCTTCTCACTCTTTGTGAATTTTATTAAAATTTATACAAGCGAATCATTGTAAAAACCGCAAATTCAATCGGTGACAGCAGCCAAAGTGCACATGTGAAAAAAACTGCAAGAGGAGCCAATGCGCACATCTATAAAACAGCAACAAGAGCCGATGGGCACATGTGAGGAAAACAGCAACAAGATCCAATGCGCACATGTGTGGAAAACAGCAACAAGAGCCGATGCGCACATGTGTGGAAAACAGCAACAAGAGCCAATGCGCACATGTGTGGAAAACAGCAACAAGAGCCAATGCGCACATGTCAGGAAAACAGCAACAAGAGCCAATGTGCACATGTGAGAAAAACAGCAACAAGAGCCAATGGGCACATGTGTGGAAAACAGCAACAAGAGCCAATGCGCACATGTGTGGAAAACAGCAACAGGAGCCAATGCGCAACATGTGTGGAAAACAGCAACAAGAGCCAATGCGCAACATGTGTGGAAAACAGCAACAAGAGCCAATGCGCACATGTGTGGAAAACAGCAACAAGAGCCAATACGCAACATGTGTGGAAAACAGCAATAAGAGCCAATGCGCAACATGTGTGGAAAACAGCAAGAAGAGCCAATGCGCACATGTGTGGAAAACAGCAACAAGAGCCAATGCGCACATGTCAGGAAAACAGCAACAAGAGCCAATGTGCACATGTGAGAAAAACAGCAACAAGAGCCAATGGGCACATGTGTGGAAAACAGCAACAAGAGCCAATGCGCACATGTGTGGAAAACAGCAACAGGAGCCAATGCGCACATGTGTGGGAATCACAGCAACAAGAGCCAATGCGCACATGTGTGGAAAACAGCAACAAGAGCCGAAGGGCACATGTGAGGAAAACACCAATAGCAGCCAATGCGCACATGCGAGAAAAACAGCAACAAGAGCCAATGCGCAAATACGAGGAAAACAGCAACAAGAGCCAATGCGCAGATGTGTGGAAAACAGCAACAGGAGCCAATGCGCACATGTGTGGAAAACAACAACAAGAGCCAATGCGCACATGTGTGGAAAACAGCAACAAGAGCCAATGCGCAACATGTGTGGAAAACAGCAACAAGAGCCAATGCGCACATGCGAGGAAATCAGCAATAAGAGTCAATGCGCAACATGTGTGGAAAACAGCAACAAGTTGCAATGCGCACATGCGAGGAAAGCAGCAACAAGAGCCAATGCGCACATGTGAGGAAAACAACAAGAGCCAATGGGCACACGTGAGGAAAACAGCAACAAGACCCGATGCGCACATGTGAGGAAAGCAGCAATAAGAGCCAATGCGCACATGTGTGGAAATCAGCAACAAGAGCCAATGCGCACATGCGAGGAAAGCAGCAATAAGAGCCAATGCGCACATGTAAGGAAAGCAGCAACAACAGCCAATGCGTACATGTGAGGAAAACATCACATCTAAAGTCGCTAATCTAATTACTTATATCGATGAGTCATTTTGTCATATCATTAAACCATCAATTAATGCCAACTGTTTAATTTTACACTGAAATCTTGTAAAACAAAAATTAAAAAGTTTAGACCACAAGTTTTTCAGACTTTGCGGAAAAACTTTGTTCACTGGTCTTTTTATAATTGTTTCTTGAATTATTTGCTTTACTATTATATTTTTTCACATATTACCTAAATCATATAATTCCTGTAAATAAGCGATGCAGAAAAGCTGACTTATTCCTAGCTTCTTTCATTCTGCGAATAGTGGCGATAAAACCGTTTGGGCATTACGGTGGAACAGTTCTGTAGATACAGAAAACCGTTGATACAAGCCCCGCTCCCTCTTTCTTATTTAATATTCTGAAAGGTGACAATGCTATAAAACAAGTTGTTTGTGATAAAACTGTTTTAGAATGACCTTTACTTTCGATTAAAATCAATCAAGTATTTTGACTGTTCGCTTTTTTTAATTATTGTCAGGATGAGTGATAACAGAATTATTCTTAAACTTACACAAATCACTGCAGACCAAATTGTGTGTGCGTCTGAAGCCCCCTTTGTACACTACAGCTCGCACAATAAAACAACCAAAATGGCTCTTAAATATATATAAAATATCATATTTGACTAAAATTAATTGTTAATATACTATAAGGCATTCGCATCACGTCTGCGGTATTCACCCACTTGACACGGATAGTGAACAATACCACGGTGTTATTGTTACATGATTGACGTATGCAAGTTGATGCAGGGGCAATATCAAGACGGGAGATGTTCAACCTATTCACTGGAAAGGTTCAGTGAAAAAGGGGGGCATTCGTTAATGCTTGGGGTGAAGACTCGTAAATAATGCTCTATCATTTCCCAGCATCAGATGTGTTTAAAATAAATTCTTACGGACCTGAATCAAATTTATTTCAACAATAAACATGTCCTTTGGATCGCTAGTTGACAAAATTTAAATATAAATATAAATCCACAACATATTAGAATGGCGTCATCTGCCCTTCAGACAGTTTGTGTGTGTTTCTTTGTTTGGGATTTAACTTCCAGTTCAACAATTGAGATGCTTGTACTAAAACGCACTTGCTAAAGGAACAAGTGGGAAAAAGAAGGAAGAACGAAGAAATAGTAAATAGTAGAAAGAAAGAAATTCAGTCGCCTCTTACGACCTGCACAGAACAGAAAGCAGCTGGCTTATTCTTTAGAGTCCCCCAACCCACAGGCGGACTTCCAGAAGTCCAACATTGGTTTTCTCTATTTTCAAGTCATCAAACAATCAATAACAAGTCACTCGCTCTCTTAACTTATTCCTTGAAATATAAAGACATAAAACAGTTCGGTAGCATCATGTGTTGTTTTTTTTTTTATTTAAATCCAATCAAGAGCTCAGTATAACAAACCGTCCAATAAAGTAAAGCTAAACAACAGCTCATAGCAACAAATCATCCTATAAGGTAAAGTTCAACAAGAGCTTGGGTGTAATAAACCACCCTATGATGTGAAACTGTATAAAAGCGAGTTAGACAAGCGGCAATGGCATCTGATAACACTACGTCATCAGCAGATCAGTTTTGTTGCACAGCATAGGGACATCGTCATGCTCAATCGGCTCATTTTTGTAACATTATGAATTCGTATCTCGTTCCCAAAGACAGCCAACGTCCAACAACAGCTTCACACCAAGGTAACATGTTCTCTAGGAGTTCCACGAACAACAGCCTCACACCAAAGTAACATGTTCTCTAGGAGTTCCACGAACAACAGCCTCACACCAAAGAAACATGTTCTCTAGGAGTTCCACGAACAACAGCTTCACACCAAGGTAACATGTTCTCTAGGAGTTCCACGAACAACAGCCTCACACCAAAGTAACATGTTCTCTAGGCGTTCCACGAACAACAGCCTCACACCAAAGTAGCATGTTCTCTAGGAGTTCCACGAACAACAGCCTCACACCTAGGTAACATGTTCTCTAGTAGTTCTACGAAAAACAGCTTCACACCAAGGTAACATGTTCCCCATGAGTTCCACGAACAACAGCTTCACACCAAGGTAACATGTTCTCGAGGAGTTCCACGAACAACAGCCTCACACCAAAGTAACATGTTCTCTAGGAGTTCCACGAACAACAGCCTCACACCAAGGTAACATGTTCTCTAGGAGTTCTATGAACAACAGCTTCACACCAAGGTAACATGTTCTCTAGGAGTTCCACGAACCGTCGATGATTTTTTTATTGATTGTGCGTGGAAATATTGTCGCTACAGCTGTACAACTACACGAGACCCACGAGCTACAGCTGATTTGTGGAAACACTGTCACTATGATTTACAGATGATGTTTGTATTGGTTGTCTCTGGAAATACTGTCACTATGACTGTTGAACCTACAAGAAATCCAAAAACTATGGAAAACTTCTTCATTGGTTGTTCCTGGGAATACTGCGTCTCTGACTGTAAAACCTACACGAGAATGATGCGTAAACCGTATAGTAATAAAATAAAGTGTAATCTGGTCACATGTGGTGTCACATAAACATGGTATGCCATCAAGAGATCAAAAATATTTTCTTTTGCTGAATGCAATACAATAATCTGCCTCATGTGTTAGGTAGAGAAGTTGTAATCTGTCACATGTGGTGTCACAGAAAAATGGTATGTCATCAAGAGATCGAAAATATTTTCTTTTGCTGAATACAATCCGATAATCTGCCTCATGGCTCTGGTAGGGGGTCCAGCAGCCTATGAACTTACAAGCTTATCTTCAATGGACTTGAGGCAGGAGACTTGCAACAGAATTTGCTAAGCAATTCTTTTATAGAACAAATCAATTTAGCATAAGGGTCACAGCAGATATTAAAGAATTTAGCTGCATAAGTAATTAGACAATATAAATTTCCCATTGTCCAACTGAGTGCTGCCTGCTGTAACTCCAAAACGCTTTTCAGATGCCAATTTGTCAGTCAAACAAGTTTCAAAATTCCCATATCATAACAGACGCCAATTTCTCACCCAAACCAGTTTCTAATTTTCCAATGCAAAATTCCATTTTTTACCTGAAACACATTACATTGAAATGTTGTCTGATTCAAGATTGAAGCAAACCATAGATAAAATAATTAATCTCTGATAAAATGTGTTGCTAATTTCTCAAAAAGTCTACCAAACTTTTATCAGAGATGGAGAACATTTTGATGTCTTCTGGTCAGGCAATTGAATAACAACTGCAGTGTAATATAGTAGACTGGGAGGGCTCTGGCGGGATTTCAATTAGGTTTTGAGAAATTAAGCAGCTAGCTATAGATATTTTGACAATTCTACATTTAAAAATGTCATTAAAGCACGCAGACGCCAGGACACGAGCCTGTTGTTTATGTGTTCCTTTCTTGATATTAAAGAAACCGCATTGACTTTTCTTACCTTATACAAAGCGCCACACAACGGACACTGACTTCTTATGTAACCGTTCACTGTTCAGCTGACTATAAGGTTAGTGATATTTTCCTTTCGTTCATGTGTATACATTATTACCAATAAAACACATCATCTAAGGCATCTTTCGCATCAAAATTTAACACATCACCAGAACTGATACCCCGACAATCACGTAAAATTTAGATTTATTTTTCTATTTGCGTTTTTGACAAGTTGGGCGTAAACGATTTGCATGGTGAAAAACAGAGACACGCCGATTTACAGTACAAACTTACTTACTTACTTACAAAGTTACTAGCGAAGTGAAGCTTTTCAAGTGTAAATAGTGCTGAATGTGTTTGAAAGAATGTGCCTGACGTTTTGCAATCACGTCTACCGTAATGACTTAAACACCGACGAGATCCTATATTTCTCACTTTTTTGCACGTGTGAAGGGTCAATAAATACAGATACATGTTGATTTTCACTTTTTTCAAATGTGAGATAGGTACCAGATTGGAACATCAACTAAGGAAAAATACAAGGAAGTTGTTGTCCCCGGTCATATCTACTTCCATTAATATAACAGAAAATGCGGAACTTCGCAATTTGTTTGTTCCAGTAGATTCTTCTGTAGCATATTTGTTTGTTTATTTGCAATCTGCAACAGGCAAAAAATCCTCTCATTCTTAAACTCGATGCTTGTGTATAATGTTGAAAGCGTTTAGCATTTCGTTATGATTGGTTTTACCCATCCTGGGTGGGGAAATGGCAAACCTTGCTTGTTCGAGACTACATATGCTTGTTAACAAATAGCCACTTTAGTTTCGGAGACGCTATAAATTTTGGAACGATTTCATGTCTTCGTTTACTACACAGGAGAAATTGGCTTCAGTTTGGCATAAATATATTGTGTTGTGCTTGAGGGTGACTGAGAAGGCTCTTTCGTCATGGACGGCTGTAAGCTCCTGTTATTGCTCTCTTGTATCATGTGGCAAAAGGAAAGCTATGGGCACCATGCAAACGAGGCTTCTCTCTTAACTCCAGCTGGAGACATTAGACGCAGACACAGACCCCATTAGCATACTGATACCATTAACAGAATACTTGTTATTCCCCTCTCCGACAACTTTTCTGGCCCCTTGATCGATCTTTAGAGAAAATCAAAAAAGTGCAGTTTAAGTAGAAATTCTTAGAAAAAAAACGAGTTGCTTGAATTATTGTGTTCTTGCCTGAAACAGTGACAGTAAAATCATGATCTCAAATAATACATACCTGAGCCATAAGCGAACTCAACTAACAAGGATAAGATATAATATTACTTTCTAGCTACGGCCTGATGTTGATTAGGGGTGACAATATATATCGACATATATCGATATATATCAATATCATATTCTGAGTTACCATACCGAATGCTGTATTTTGTCAATCGGGGAACTGAACAACCATCGAGGTATTCGTAGAGGGATCGAGCGCATCTAGCGCCATGCTACCACATATAGCGTCATGCTGCCACATCTAGCGTCATGCTACCACATCTAGCGTCATGCTGCCACATCTAGCGCCATACTGTCACATCTAGCGTCATGCTGCCACATCTAGCGTCATGCTGCCACATCTAGCGCCATACTGTCACATCTAGCGTCATGCTGCCACATTTAGCGTCATGCTGTCACATCTAGCCCCATGCTGCCGCATCTAGCGTCATGCTGTTAGATCTAGCGTCATGCTGCCACATCTAGCGTCATGCTGCCACATCTAGCCTTATGCTGCCACATCTAGCGTCATGCTACCACATCTAGCGCCATACTGTCACATCTAGCGTCATGCTGCCACATCTAGCGTCATGCTGCCACATCTAGCGCCATACTATCACATCTAGCGTCATGCTGCCACATTTAGCGTCATGCTGTCACATCTAGCGCCATGCTGCCGCATCTAGCGTCATGCTGTTACATCTAGCGTCATGCTGCTACACCTAGCGTCATGCTGTCACATCAAGTGCTGTATGCAGAGACTGTCAACACACTAGTCAAGCACATAATATCGAGATACTGCTTTCAATATTGACAGATAT
This sequence comes from Protula sp. h YS-2021, assembly GCA_949752745.1. Classification (NCBI taxonomy): domain Eukaryota; kingdom Metazoa; phylum Annelida; class Polychaeta; order Sabellida; family Serpulidae; genus Protula; species Protula sp. h YS-2021. The sequence continues at coordinate 9,337,660 of OX457033.1, read as the reverse complement.
CCCTAGAGATTTTTGGCGCAATACACAACCCTAAAGTTGATAAACAGTTTACGTCCCAAGTTGAACAACTTGTAGTTTTGCCTCAACGGACATGCGCTAAAGGGGTGCAAGTGTTAAAATTTTGTGCAAAACTTATACACACTTAAAGGGATAGTTTTAAAGCTTCATTACACTGTAGAAAGTAACTCGTAGCATGCCTTGTAAAGTGACAAGGTTTACCTTTTCAACTGAAATTCACATACAATTTCTCTTTCTTCTCTATGTAGCCTATAGAATTTACCTAAAAGTGATTTACATCACTAGACTACATTATCACCCATTCTGAAATTGCCCCCTTTTTAAAGGGAGACAACCCCCATTATGCAAGCGCTATTATGACTTTGCTAACTTTTGATACTACATATTGCTCTTTATGTCTAGCTTTCCAATGTTCACAGTCATTAGTTCAGGGTAAAAATGAAAGCAACTGCAATGACAGCTTTTTCTTGTGCTTCTTTTGCAGAAGGAGTCGGTTTATTCGGCAACACCCACACTGAGTCACAACACGCGAATGCATAATAAAATCTGCTGTGGATAATTGCTTGTTGCTAGTTCAGTCGTTTGTAGTTAAGTTCGACAAAGTTCCCTACTTTGTCATTGAATGTGATGCAAGATACTTTTACAAGACCCTTGCAGTATATCGCTGAATGCAAACATTTATTGACGTGCAAAGTAATTTAAAAATAGGTTAGTCCCGGTCTAAAAATCAAAATGCATCCATATAGATTTTCAGTTTAATGGATAAACACGTGAATGACTGACGCTTGATTTTACCCGGGCACCCTTTCTCATCACGAAGGTTGATTTTACCAGGGCACCCTTTCTCATCACGAAGGTTGATTTTTACCAGGGCACCCTTTCTCATCACGAAGGCTGATTTACATGGGTACCCTTTCACGTCACGAAGGTTGATTTTACCCGGGAATCCCCATTCCCATCACGAAGGTTGATTTTGCCCGGGCACCCTTTCTCATCACGAAGGTTGATTTGACCCGGGCAACCTTTCTCATCACGTAGGTTGATTTACATGGGCACCCTTTCACGTCACGAAGGTTGACTTTACCCGGGAATCCCCTTTCTCATCATGAAGGTTGATTTGACCCGGGCAACCTTTCTCATCACGTAGGTTGATTTACATGGGCACCCTTTCTCATCACGGAGGTTGATTTTACCCGGGCACCCTTTCTCACCACGAAGGTTCATTTTATCCGGGCACCCTTTCTCATTACGAAAGTTGATTTTGCCCGGGCACCCTTTCTAATCACGAAGGTTGATTTTACCCGGCCAACCTTTCTCACCACGGAGGCTCTTGCTCCAGTGCTAGAGGTTGCAGGAGGATTTTTACACCCACTTGTCGGGATTTATCATTGTACGCATTTATAATTACAGCAACTATTGCAAGACAATCGACACGAACCAGAGGACCACAAAGAATGGCCACCCTCAACCAAAACATACACATAAATTCTCACTATATCGCACTGAAATAATAACCTACGGTTTATATCTAACATCTTAATGCTAAACTGTCTTCGGTAATTTCTAAGCAAAAAAGCATCAAAACACCCAAGTGATACTGATATATAAGGGCATCAATAATCCTCTAAAAAGTTAAAAGTGCATAATTCAGACAAGTTCAATAGAGAGCGGCAATGAACTGCTTTCGTGATTTCTAAGGCCACTTTTCACAGAGGCTGCTCTTACGGTTCATCAGGCTAGGCCATTATTTGGCAGAGATGTTGCTTCCCTTTTCACCTCTGATCTGAGACAGCTTCTGCCTGATCGCCGCTAATGTAACAGCTTTCTTTCGCCCGGTGACAGTGGAACCATTTATCTCAAATTGTCTTTTTTTGGCTTTGTGGCTCTGTGTTTAGAAAAAGCGACTATCCACTTTTCACAGATTATAGCCGATTATTTGATCACGTCACCATTGTAGCAGAATTGAAGAAAACAGAAACATGCAATTTTCGTAGAATCTACAATACGTTAAATTGACGGTAATAATTATCCTATTTGAATACTTTAGCTGATCACGAAATTACTTGCAATTATTTGAAATTCTTTTTTATAAGGAAATAACTTTGTCTTGCCATGTTAGGTTCGGATTTGAAATGAACAATCATGCTGTTATTTTATGTAAATGCTTACGATACTTTGATAGCACAATAATCCCAATAATTATTCATAATAATCCAACTATATATATTTACTGCAATTTATGCAAAAAGATAAAGACTGCTTAATTACATTGGAAATCGAAATAAGCTTAATACTTTTTTCGGGGAAAATTTTCTAAGTAACTGGCAGATAGCACATCGGAATTATGAATTATGGGTAAACTACCCATATTATTTTGACTCATATTATCCAGCTTACTTGTTACTTACAAGAAAAATGTACACTGCAGTCTGAAGTACCCTCAAGAGCCATGCATGTGGGTATTTCTTAAATATGCAAAATCTCATGCAAAAGGATTTTGTGATGTCATGCATCACAAAAGACACCATACCAATCACTTGCATACATGATGCACACACATTACATACATGCAGCATATATACAGACATGTACACACATCATATACACATCATGCACACACATCATATACAGACCACACACACACATCATCTCCATGCAGCATTTACACATGCACACATTATAAATGACAAGACACACTGAGAACGTATCCGACAGCGGACAGTCCATACGGCGTGAATCAGGCACGACCATCAGGTCAACACTCAGCCAGGCGTTGCTCCCTGCATCACTCGAGCCTATTCGACCATATACCTGAATTGCGGAGACGTCGGCATGGTACTACCTTTGCTGATGTGTAGCGTCTTGACAATAAAACAAACATTTATTTGTTCAATGCCACAAAAGGTAAAAAAATGCATTTCAAATACAAACGCTTAAATTATGCAAAGTAGGATTTCTTTCTGTGAATTATTGGTACATCTTTTATTGCTTCTTCAGTTTAAGTCTTTAGCCTTTAATATATATTCCTTTCATTCAAGCCGCAACATAAAAAGCTCCCGTTTAACACTTGTATTCTCTTTTAATTACGATGAGTCAGATTTATTATAGTAATTGCTTACATTTTCATAATTTACCGGGATACTTGGACTTACGCTTGTCTGATAAAACCCTTGGAATGAATTTTTCGGGTAATTGCTTATTGTAAAATACACAATTATACGTAAAATACACAATTATAGATTATACCTGTCAAACATACGCGCGTAAATACAACAGTGCTTCAGAAACTTGGTAAGTTTCAAATATTTAACAATGCTGAATCATGAACTAGCGGAACACAAGTCGTGAATGTGAAAAAGTGAGCTGATAACGGCGTGCTCAGCGCCAACAGCTGTAGGCACAGATACTCACACAACATTAAAGCCTGGCTAAGCGCCAAGAGCTGAAGGCACAGATCTTCTCACAACATTAACGGCTTGCTTAGTGGCAACAGCTGAAGGTACAGATCTTGTCACAACATTAACGGCTTGGTCACAGCCAACAGCTGAAAGCATAGACCTTCTCACAACATTAACGACTTGCTTAGAGCCATCAGCTGAAAGCACGGATCTTCTCACAACATCAAAGGCTTGCTTAGAGGCAACAGCTGAAGGCACAGATCTTCTGACAACATTAACGGCTTGCTTAGCGCCAACAGATAAAGGCACAGATCTTCTCATAACATTTTGCTAATAACATTGGCAATTTCGTAACCTCAGGCTTGTCAGGTTTGCGAAGTAAAACTTCCATTACGAAATACGTACTGATTGAGTTATTCGTGTAATGTAAGACATTTCGCTCATAAACTCAAGAAAGTTATTTTAGATGAGAAAAATATTTACCCCTTTGAACCAATTCTATTGTTTATTGGTTTTCAAAAATAATTTTCAATCAATTCTACTGTATATTGTTTAGAATTGCCTAATGCCCTCCGCATAACTTGCATTTTAAGGAACAGAGTCTCTGGAAATCATAGCGAAGACACAATCAGGCATATTCAGCAAGAAACAGCCTGTCGGCGGATGGGAGGCTGCCTCGGATTCTCGGAAGCAATTTTACTGGCCATAGAGAAAGATAAGGAGCGAGGGAGAAAAATTCAGAATTCTGCAAAAATCTTTAAAGTCATGCCAAGTTGCCAATTACACCACATCTGAACGCAACACGGCTTTTGGCATGTTATGTCATACGCGGAAAAGTGGATTTGAAGATGCGCCAGTTTTCAAGCCAAATCGCAACTTTGAATCTGGTTGTGAATGGTTGTGAGCATAAATCAACGCCTCTGACACAACATTAAGCAGACTTTGGATGTAAATTGGTTTTGATGTGTGAAGGAACGCCTACTAAACATCTTTACCATCATGCAGGAACGCCTAGTCAACGTCTTTAACATCATGTTTGAATGCCTAGTCAACGTCTTTAACATCATGGCGGAACGCCTAGTCAACGCCTTTAACATCATGGAGGAACGCCTAGTCAACGTCTTTAACATCATGGAGGAACGCCTAGTCAACGTCTTTAACATCATGGAGGAACGCCTAGTCAACGTCTTTAACATCATTGAGGAACGCCTAGTCAACGTCTTTAACATCATTGAGGAACGCCTAGTTAACGTCTTAAACATCATGGAGGAACGCCTAGCCAACACCTTTAACATCATTGAGGAATGCCTAGTCAACGTCTTTAACATCATTGAGGAACGCCTAGTCAACGTCTTTAGCATCATGGAAGAACGCCTACTCAATATCCTTAACATCCATTGAACATATCCGTGAGAAAAGCGCTCTTGAGACATGACGTTTACTTTTGTTACCGAAAAAGCTAATTTTTTTAACGTCTATGGCACAACGTTGAATATATTAAGGAAAATCAACGATTTATGTAGACATCGAAAAACTGACGTCAAGAAAGGATCGGTTCACGACCAAAACAAACATGATCGGTTAAAGCTCACAGGAAATTTAAGCCTGGTAACAGTAATCACTGGTTGCTTTGAAAATATACGAAAATCAGCAAAATGTATTGGCTATTCAGAGACGCGCCAGTTTTTACAGCCTGCTTTTGAAACATATTCGTGAAATTTGACTTCTTGCATATCCTAGTGATACCCGATGACACAAAGGGAAGTTCGACGGAGCAATGACCACTATTCTTTGTGACTGTCACTGTCGAGACGGTGATGTGTTAAATATTTTCACTACCTCTAAAGTCACTCTCGCGCCGTCTAAATAAGTCTTTAGGTAGACTTGTGAAGTTGATGGGTGGAATCCGCCCCCACCCCGCCCCCGCCCCGTTATTCACTCAAGTGCAGAAAAAGAGCACCTTTCAATGTATATATAAAACGTTAATGAATTTCTAAAAAGATTGAGCTGGAGCAACTGGGGATACTACAGCATATCTCTGCCAAATTTGGTCGTTCTAGCCCTCACTGTCTCAGAGGAAAAAGCTCGAATTAAAAAAAAAACTATGGGGAGTGAAACTCCCCGAGTGTAATAAGAAAGCCTAAAGTTATCACGGCCCACAGTATGATTAATTGGGCTGTTCACAGACAGGTTCCATTCCTTGTTTTTTGGGGTTTTTTTTTTGATAATTTTTATTTATTTATTAACACTTGACAAATCTTTGACTTGGTCAAGGCTTATGTGAATTTGTGCGGGCAACCGTTGGGCTATTTTTTTCTTGACAGTGAAAATTCATTTTCTTGTCTCAGCTTCTTCTCTGACACTACAGGCCCTAGGACCACAAAACGTTGTACTTATGTAGAACTTGATCTGAGGGTGTGCATCCCGCCATTTTTCGTCTACGATTTCGTTTTCATGCTAAAAACGCCATGCGGACACAGCTGTTTTAGAATAAATAAATACAGCGCATTTAAAAGCAAAGTAACGGTTGAGCAAAACAGGCAGCTTATGGGCGTTACGCGAGCTCTGCCTGCTAAGAGAAAAAGTGCTAGTCCGTTCAATCAATAAAGCCGTTGAGCCAACATAACCAAGCAGATGAACCTTATACGCCGCATACGTGCTCCGCCGTAAGCTCTCTACTTAGTTGTATTACAGACTATGCGGCTTGTAAAAAAAACTTCATGTTTTTCAAGAAATAATAAGCCGTTCAAAGAAATATTTTAAACTTTTAATGTTTGTCAAGTGTTGAAGATTTCGCTTGCGAAATACGGTTCTAGTTTGTTGCTTAATTTGGTATTAATTAAAAATCATTTAAATATTTTTTGAGCTAATAAAGTGCCAATGCGACCCGGACCTCTAGCAGTGTGAACACGGATGCAGCGTGGGCAAACTTTATAGCAGGTGAATGTCTCATCAAATCAAATGATACATATCATTGAAATGACACCTTAGTAGTAGATTTACTGTATAATTTTTCCTCAGTGGGTAGCCCTCTATTGAAAGTTGAAAGAGTGCATTGAAAACATGTGCCATTTTGTGGCGTATATTTTCTCACCATTTAATTTGGATTTGACTGAAATCTTTAAGAGCGGAATAACAATAACAGGAAAAGGAAAAAAAACACGTTTAAAACTTTTTAGTCAGGTACGCTACACTGACTAAACCTAACTACTGTATAGTGCGTCACTGGGCGCTAGGGTGGAGGGAGGGTAATGCTGTAGGTTTGCAATATACAAGGCTTGCGCAGGACCAGGCGATTCTGTGAAAATATCAATCTTTATCATTAGAAAATGCAAGAAGGCATGTTCAACAGTCACAACTCCACACAACCGCAAGTTCTCACAAACATAACTGTCTCCAACCACAACTATTGCTTGAAGAAATGTACTGAACTACGCTTTTTCACTCTTGGGGGCGGGGGATAGGGATGGGGGCGACGGGGAGCACTAGTATGCGGTACCCGCTTGGATAACATGAGTACCGTCGCGTAGATTTGAAATCGCGATCTTGTTGCAACCAGCTCATTCCGCCGTCATAACTGCCAATTGCCATAACTGCCTACAACATAGCCGGGATTGCCTAAAACTCCAACTGTTTACAACCGGAAGCGCCCATAATCAGAACTGCCCACAGCCAGGACTGCTAAGAACCATAACTGTCCACAACGTCAACTGGTTATAACCATAACTGCTCACAGCCATAACCGCTCACAGCAATAACCGCTCACAGCCATAACCGCTCACAGCCATAACTGCTCACAGCCATAACTGCTCACAGCCAGAACCGTACACAGCCATAACTGCCTACAACAACAACTGCTCACATCTATAACTGCCCCTAGCAACAGCTGCTCACAGCCATAACTACCCATAGCTATAACTACCTACAACCTGCTCACAACTATAACTTCTCGGAACCGCAATTGCTCACAGCCATAACTGCCCACAACAAAGCTGCTCACATCCATAATCCTGTGACTTCTTATTGAAGTCAACGGAGAAACAAAAGGCCAGTGAATAAAAGCCGCAACCTGAAAGCCACATTCACTTCTCAAACACCCAGCTGATGACAAGAAAACCTGGTAAATCAATCCAGCCCAAAGCTAAAGCATGTGGATGTGGGTTTTCCAGGAATCTTTTCCTTGTTACTTTCTTTGTTTATCCTTCATGGAAATGCTTTGGTAAAATTTCATTAAAAATCAATCACTATTTTGTTGAAAAAAAAAACCTGACACGGGATAAACCACAACAGGAAATATTTGAGTGGAAGTTGCTGCTAACCGCTATCGAGTATTGACCACGTTTTTGCTGCGTCCTTATCATAATTCTTATAATTCTAGCTCCTACGAAATATTTATATAAGGCGCGCCCAAGAGGAGAAAAAAGTGATAAGGGGCCATCCATAAAGTATGTACGCAAAACTTTGTCAATTTTTGACCCCCCCCCTCCTCCCTTGTACGCACGCATTGGCCTAGACAACCACCCCTGTACACACGCATTGGCCTAGACAACCACCCCTGTACACACGCATTGGCCTAGACAACCACCCCTGTACGCACGCATTGGCCTAGACAACCACCCCTGTACGCACGCATTGGCCTAGACAACCACCCCTGTACACACGCATTGGCCTAGACAACCACCCCTGTACACACGCATTGGCCTAGACAACCACCCCTGTACGCACGCATTGGCCTAGACAACCACCCCTGTACACACGCATTGGCCTAGACAACCACCCCTGTACACACGCATTGGCCTAGACAACCACCCCTGTACACACGCATTGGCCTAGACAACCACCCCTATACACACGCATTGGCCTAGACAACCACCCCTGTACGCACGCATTGGCCTAGACAACCACCCCTGTACGCACGCATTGGCCTAGACAACCACCCCTGTACGCACGCATTGGCCTAGACAACCACCCCTGTACGCACGCATTAGCCTAGACAACCACCCCTGTACGCACGCATTGGCCTAGACAACCACCCCTGTACGCACGCATTGGCCTAGACAACCACCCCTGTACACACGCATTGGCCTAGACAACCATCCCTGTACACACGCATTGGCCTAGACAACCACCCCTGTACGCACGCATTGGCCTAGACAACCACCCCTGTACGCACGCATTGGCCTAGACAACCACCCCTGTACGCACGCATTGGCCTAGACAACCATCCCTGTACACACGCATTGGCCTAGACAACCACCCCTGTACGCACGCATTGGCCTAGACAACCACCCCTGTACGCACGCATTGGCCTAGACAACCACCCCTGTACACACGCATTGGCCTAGACAACCACCCCTGTACACACGCATTGGCCTAGACAACCACCCCTGTACGCACGCATTGGCCTAGACAACCACCCCTGTACGCACGCATTGGCCTAGACAACCACCCCTGTACGCACGCATTGGCCTAGACAACCACCCCTGTACGCACGCATTGGCCTAGACAACCATCCCTGTACGCACGCATTGGCCTAGACAACCATCCCTGTACGCACGCATTAGCCTAGACAACCACCCCTGTACGCACGCATTGGCCTAGACAACCACCCCTGTACGCACGCATTGGCCTAGACAACCACCCCTGTACGCACGCATTAGCCTAGACAACCACCCCTGTACGCACGCATTGGCCTAGACAACCACCCCTGTACGCACGCATTAGCCTAGACAACCACCCCTGTACGCACGCATTGGCCTAGACAACCACCCCTGTACGCACGCATTGGCCTAGACAACCATCCCTGTACACACGCATTGGCCTAGACAACCATCCCTGTACGCACGCATTGGCCTAGACAACCACCCCTGTACGCACGTGCGCAATATGTTGTGTTACATTGACAAATTATCAATTTGTTTTAAGAGCTATAATGCCAATTAATCAGTGACAAAATTGAAAGTATACATGCCAACATACATTAAAAATGTGAATAAAATAGCCACCGCACCAAAAAGAGCATAATATTTAGTTTTTGTAAATCGATGTATTAGGTTATCTAATTAGATAAAAAGTATGCTTGAGATAGGTTTAAAAAAAAATGCGTGCGTACGCAGCAGCCCTGACCTCCCTCCCCCTGTACGCAGTGCGTACGCACAGACCGTGACCCCCCCCCCTCCCTCCTGTGCGTACCTACTTTATGGATGACCCCTAAGCCATCCTTGGCACAATGTTTACCTTCTTCTTCTTCTTCTTCTTCTTCTTCTTCTTCTTCTTCTTCTTCTTCTTCTTCTTCTTCTTCGCCTTTTTCTTTCAAACTAAGTTATTAAAACAGCGATTCTGTAGAAGGTTGGAATAACAAGCCATCGTCGAAGGCGCAGACCCCAACCGGACACAATAATCAGTGTCAAGCGCAAAAAATTTCTAAGTTTCTGCATCTTTTTAACTTTTTGAGAAATCCAAAAAAAATGGCGCTTCGTCACACAGCTCCACTACTCGGTCTTTCAACATGCAAAACGAAATGGAAATCGACTGAATGGTGCCGGAGATATGGCGCGTACAAACTACATATAATGAGGTCAAGCGCTAAAAAATTTCAGTTTCCGCATTTTTTTTAACTTTTCGAGAAATCCAAAAATAACGCTTCGTTGCACAGCTTCACTACTTGGTCTTTCTGTGGGCAAAAGGAAATTAAAATCGGTTGAACGGTGCCACAGCTATAGCGCGTACAAAATTCGGACGGACAGACGGACGGAGGACTGACAGAGGTCAATCCTATAGACCCCTCTGGGTTCACTCGGTTGGGGTCTAAAAAAATAAGAATTGTGGGGTGTTGTCTTTGTGTGAACATTTACTATACACCGTGCAGAGATGGTGAATACGGCAGCAGCGTAAATAACGTATAGCTTCAATGACAACATCACACAATTATATAAAACACCAACGATACAATCTTTGTATTAAAAATAAAGTAAAATAAGAACAGTGATATGCATCTGTGAATTGTAAATCAGCAGCAGCTTGGCAGCAATAGTGGTTTATTTCAAACTGTCGAGAGCGAAAAAACCGAAGCTCGCAGACCACAGACCCCATCTTTTATGTGCGAATGGCAGCGCTCCACAGCTAAAACCCAGTAATGAGCTAAGTAAAAAAAAAAAAAAACAAAAAAATACAAACAAACAATAACAACAAAAAAAAAAACCAAAAAAACAGCAAAACAGCCGAAGTTATATGTCAGCACTTAGATATGCTAGGTGGTCACGTGACAAACCTCATGTATTTTTGGCATTTCCTCCCCCCCCCCGATCACACCTACCCACCCGTTGAAAAGAAAATTGTGGATGACAATGAAGCAACTTATGATAAGCCAGTAAGACATGGAAATAATGGCGGATTTGTTGACTGGAGATTACGAGGAAAAGGGATCACGCAGTCATCCTGACGAGAATAGAAGAGTAGCTCTGAATAACTCGACAGCCCCCCTCCCAAGCTATAAATTAGCGTTCTTAGATGCTCAATAGATATCATATATTTGTAAAAAAAACATGATATCTTTAAATAAGTTAAGACTGACATTTAATTAAACAGCTAAAACAGTATCTACAGCACTTCAACTTCACATCAAAGCAAATTTAAAAGCGGTGTGGGCGAATTAAGACTTGCAGATATCATGTAAGAAAATAATACTGCATATCATTTGCATCAATAAACTTACTATTTAAGAAAGCTTTTGATAGAAAAACAATACAAGCATCTCTCTTTTTATGAGAGAAATAAAATGGCTGTATATATTGGCAACATGACAAATCATTTAATCCATTCAACTTTGTGGAGAGCTGATGAGACTGGACTGAACAGATCTCTCTCTCTCTCTCTCTCTCTCTCTCTCTCTCTCTCTCTCTCTCTCTCCCTCTCTCTCCCTCTCCCTCTCTCTCTCTCTCAATTTTTGTTATTAGACATAGAGTTTTAAATTCTGTCATCACTGAAAAATAAAGGTTGTTTAATTTATTTCAAGCTTGTGTGTCGGCCGTATCGGCATTGACTGTACTCCGAGAAAGCGAGTGACCAGTTTGTTTGCCGGCCACTTAAGTCTATGTCTGCCTGTCTTCTGAAGAGGCGGTGTTCATCCCTGTCTCATGCTCAGGTTCCCGGTCAGACGCGAGTCTCACTCCCGTCTCTTACTCAGCTACCCAGTTATTGGCGGGTCTTTGTCCCGTCACATACTCAGGCACCCGGTCATTGGCCGGTCTCACTCCCGTCTCATACTCAGCCACCCGCTCACTGGCGGGTCTTACTCCCGTCTCATACTCAGCCATCCGGTCTCTGGCGGGTTTTACTCCCGTCTCATATTCAGCCATCCGGTCACTGGCGGGTCTTACTCCCGTCTCATACTCAGCCGCCCGGTCACTGGCGGTTCTTACTCCCGTCTCATACTCAGCCATCCGGTCACTGGCGGGTCTTACTCCCGTCTTATCTTCAGCCATCCGGTCACTGGCGGATCTTACTCCCGTCTCATACTGAGGCACCCGGTCACTGGCGGGTCTTACTCCCGTCTCATACTGAGGCACCCGGTCACTGGCGGGTCTTACTCTCGTCTCATACTCAGCCACTCGGTCACTGGTGGGTCTTACTCCCGTCTCATACTCAGCCGCCCGGTCACTGGCGTGTCTTACTCCTGTCTCATACTGAGGCACCCGGTGACTAGCGGGTCTTACTCCCGTCTCATACTGAGGCACCCGGTCACTGGCGTGTCTTACTCCCGTCTCATACTGAGGCACCCGGTCACTAGCGGGTCTTACTCCCGTCTCATACTGAGGCACCCGGTCACTGGCGTGTCTTACTCCCGTCTCATACTGAGGCACCCGGTCACTAGCGGGTCTTACTCCCGTCTCATACTCAGCCGCCCGGTCACTGGCGTGTCTTACTAACGTCCAATACTGAGGCACCCGGTCACTGGCGTGTCTTACTCCCGTCTCATATTGAGGCACCCGGTCACTGGCTGGTCTTACTCCCGTCTCATACTGAGGCACCCGGTCACTGGCGTGTCTTACTCCCGTCTCATACTGAGGCACCCGGTCACTTGCGGGTCTTACTCCCGTCTCATACTCAGCCACCCGGTCACTGGTGGGTCTTACTCCCGTCTCATACTCAGCCACCCGGTTACTGGCTGGTCTTACTCCCGTCTCATACTGAGGCACCCGGTCACTGGCGTGTCTAACTCCCGTCTCATACTGAGGCACCCGGTCACTAGCGGGTCTTACTCCCGTCTCATACTGAGGCACCCGGTCACTGGCTGGTCTTACTCCCGTCTCATACTCAGGCACCCGGTCACTAGAGGGTCTTACTCCCGTCTCATACTGAGGCACCCGGTCACTGGCTGGTCTTACTCCGTCTCATACTGAGGCACCCGGTCACTGGCGGGTCTTACTCCCGTCTCATACTCAGCCACCCGGTCACTGGTGGGTCTTACTCCCGTCTCATACTGAGGCACCCGGTCACTGGCGTGTCTTACTCCCGTCTCATACTCAGGCACCCGGTCACTAGCGGGTCTTACTCCCGTCTCATACTCAGGCACCCGGTCACTTGCGGGTCTTACTCCCGTCTCATACTGAGGCACCCGGTCACTGGCTGGTCTTGCTCCCGTCTCATACTCAGGCACCCGGTCACTAGCGGGTCTTACTCCCGTCTCATACTGAGGCACCCGGTCACTGGCTGGCCTTACTCCGTCTCATACTCAGGCACCCGGTCACTGGCGGACAAGGCAGAATACGACTTTTTATAACGTTTTTCCAGTTTCCACATTTGCAATTTAGGTTTATACTTGAAATTTTTGAAAAATTCAGTCCCATGAAAATTCACGAAGCGACGTGAATTTGTAGCTGAGATCCGCAACTATCAACCAATATGACCAGCACTATCAACCAATATGACCAGCAGTATCAACCAATATGACCAGCACTATCAAACAATATGACCCGCACTATCAAACAATATGACAAACACTATCAAACAATATGACCAGCACTATCAAACAATATGACAAACACTATCAAACAATATGACCAGCACTATCAAACAATATGACAAACACTATCAAACAATATGACCCGCACTATCAAACAATATGACAAACACTATCAAACAATATGACCAGCACTATCAAACAATATGACAAACACTATCAAACAATATGACCAGCACTATCAACCAATATGACCAGCACTATCAAACAATATAACCAGCACTATCAAACAATATGACAAACACTATCAAGCAATATGACCAGCACTATCAACCAATATGACCAGCACTATCAAACAATATAACCAGCACTATCAAACAATATGACAAACACTATCAACCAATATGACCAGCATTATCAAGCAATATGACCAGCTCTATCAAACAATATAACCAGCACTATCAAACAATATGACAAACACTATCAAGCAATATGACCAGCACTATCAAACAATATGACCAGCACTATCAAACAATACGACCAGCACTATCAAACAACATGACGAGTACTATCAACAGCATGACCAGCAATATCAAACAATATGACAAACACTATCAAACAATATGACAAACACTATCAAACAATATGACCAGCACTATCAACCAATATGACCAGCATTATCAAGCAATATGACCAGCTCTATCAAACAATATGACCAGCACTATCAAACAATATGACAAACACTATCAAGCAATATGACCAGCACTATCAAACAATATGACAAACACTATCAAACAATATGACAAGCACTATCCAACAATATGACGAGCACTATCAACAAATGTGACCAGCACTATCAAATAATACGACCAGCACTATCAAACAATATGACAAACACTATCAAACAATATGACCCGCACTATCAAACAATATGACCAGCACTATCAAACAATATGACAAACACTATCAAACAATATGACCAGCACTATCAACCAATATGACCAGCACTATCAAACAATATGACAAACACTATCAAACAATATGACCAGCACTATCAAACAATATGACAAACACTATCAAACAATATGACAAGCACTATCAAACAATATGACGAGCACTATCAACAAATGTGACCAGCACTATCAAATAATACGACCAGCACTATCAAACAATATGACAAACACTATCAAACAATATGACGAGCACTATCAAACAATAGGACCAGCACTATCAAACAATATGACGAGCACTAACAAACAAGACGACCAGCACTATCAAACAATATGACGAGCCCTATCAACCAATATGACCAGCACTATCAAACAATATGACCAGCACTATCAAACAATATGTCCAGCAGTATCAACCAATATGACCAGCACTATCAAACAATACGACCAGCACTATCAAACAATATGACCAGCACTATCAAACAATACGACCAGCACTATCAAACAATATGATAAACACTATCAAACAATAGGACCAGCACTATCAAACAATACGACCAGCACTATCAAACAATGTGACCAGCACTATCAAACAATATGTCCAGCAGTATCAAACAATATGAACAGCAGTATCAACCAATATGACAAGCACTATCAAACAATATGACCCGCACTATCAAACAATATGATCAGCACTATCAACCAATATGACCAGCACTGTCAAACAATATGACCAGCACTATCAAACAATATGACCAGCACTATCAAACAATATGACCAGCACTATCAACCAATATGACCAGCACTATCAAACTATATGACGAGCACTATCAAACAATAATGACCAGCATAATCAAACAATATGACCAGCACTATCAACCAATATGACCAGCACTATCAAACTATATGACGAGCACTATCAAACAATAATGACCAGCACTATCAAACAATATGACCAGCACTATCAAACAGTATGACCAGCAGTATCAACCAATATGACAAGCACTATCAAACAATATGACCCGCACTATCAAGCAATATGATCAGCACTATCAACCAATATGACCAGCACTGTCAAACAATATGACCAGCACTATCAAACAATATGACCAGCACTATCAACCAATATGACCAGCACTATCAAACTATATGACGAGCACTATCAAACAATAATGACCAGCATAATCAAACAATATGACCAGCACTATCAACCAATATGACCAGCACTATCAAACTATATGACGAGCACTATCAAACAATAATGACCAGCACTATCAAACAATATGACCAGCATAATCAAACAATATGACCAGCACTATCAAACAATATGACGAGCACTATCAAACAATAACGACCAGCACTTTCAAACAATACGAAAAGCACTATCAAACAATATGACCAGCACTATCAAAGAATATGACCAGCAGTATTAACCAATATGACCAGCACTATCAAACAATATGACCAGCACTATCAAACAATATGACCAGCACTATCGAACAATATGACGAGCACTATCAAACAATAATGACCAGCACTATCAAACAATATGACCAGCACTATCAAACAATATGACCAGCACTATCAAACAATATGACCAACACTATCAAACAACATGACCAGCACTATCAAACAATACGACCAGCACTATCAAACAAAATGACGAGCACTGTCAACAGTATGACCAGCACTATCAAACAATATGACCAGCACTATCAAACAATACGACCAGCACTATCAAACAACATGACGAGCACTATCAACAGTATGACCAGCAATATTAAATAATATGACCAGCACTATCAACCAATATGACCAGCACTATCAAACTATATGACGAGCACTATCAAACAATAATGACCAGCACTATCAAACAATATGACCAGAATAATCAAACAATATGACCAGCACTATCAAACAATATGACGAGCACTATCAAACAATATGACGAGCACTATCAAACAATATGAGGAGCACTATCAAACAATAATGACCAGCACTATCAAACAATATGACAAGCATAATCAAACAATATGACGAGCACTATCAAACAATATGACGAGCACTATCAAACAATAATGACCAGCACCATCAAACAATATGACCAGCATAATCAAACAATATGACGAGCGCTATCAAACAATATGACGAGCACTATCAAACAATATGACGAGCACTATCAAACAATATGACGAGCACTATCAAACAATAATGACCAGCACTATCAAACAATATGATCAGCATAATCAAACAATATGATGAGCACTATCAAACAATATGACGAGCACTATCAAACAATAATGACCAGCACTATCAAACAATATGACCAGCATAATCAAACAATATCACGAGCACTTTCAAACAATATGACGAGCACTATCAAACAATATGACGAGCACTATCGAACAATATGAGGAGCACTATCAAACAATATGACGAGCACTATCAAACAATATGACGAGCACTATCAAACAATATGACGAGCACTATCAAACAATATGACGAGCACTATCGAACAATATGACGGGCACTATCAAACAATATGACCAGCACTATCAAACAATATGACCAGCATAATCAAACAATATGACGAGCACTACCTATTCATCCTTCCCAGCACGAAGAATGAAAGCAGCACACCTTCTGCCCTAAACTCCGAAAGAAACGAGCCAGACAGTGACCTCCACGGAGCCACTGCCGACCCGAGCAACGCCTTACCTGCACCCTACATGCACCCGGTGTGCACCCGGACCTGGCGCAGCGGCGAAACTAGCAGTATGTTTGTCAAGAATGCCAACACACAGACACGGATGCTTCGACTTTTTTGCTTGAGGCCTTTATAATAACGAGTTCAACAAGGTATGTCTGTCTCCCACGCAGCATACGACTTCTATTTGACTTTACATACGCCTTTACTATTTTAAGCAAAACCTACACGCCCATTTTTGCACGATACCGAATACATTGTCACAGAGTTTGGTGGTAAACAAATAATTGGTTTGCACTTTGCAGACTTTTTCACAAGCGTAATTGCTATTTAATCAACTACACTACCAGATGAAAAAAGTTTAAAACATATAATTAAATTGCGGGGTAAAACGTGAATACCCTCTCGTATTTTTGAACTTTGTGATATTTTTTCTTTTTTTAAAATATAATTTATTTATTTTGAAGAGAAGTAATAAAAGCTGTTAGATGCAGCAAACGCTGAGGCGATCACATAATAATAGGGTACTTGAGGATACAGGTGTGATTTTATGCGTCCGTAGAAATCGTTGTAAACGCTTGGGAATATCCGAGGCAATCGTAACCATAAATGCTTCCTAGAAATGCTACCCAGGAGCCCTTTGTCTCCACACGGCTTTCGTTCACACTACGGGAGAGCGTCAGGGTGGGTGATGGGCAGGGAGGGGGAAGGGGTGCGGGTGGGGGGGGGGGGTGGTGTTGGCAGCTGTACTAAAATTTTTCTTCTCTGCTTCTTACCTGACAAGTAATTATTCGGTGGTCACACGTTTCGTGAGTTATTGCTCGGCAGTTACCTTACTTGGTGGTTACCTGTCTGGTGGGTAACTGCTTGGTGGTCACCTGTCTGATGGGTAACTGCTTGGTGGTCACCTGTCTGATGGCTAGTTGCTTTGCGGTCACCTGTCTGGTGGGTAGCTGTTTGGTGGTCACTTGGCTGGTGGGTAGTTGTTTCGTGATCACCTCTCTGATGGGCCACCGCTTGGTAGTCACCTATCTGATGGGTTGTTGCTTTGTGGTCACCTATCTGATGGGTAGATGCTTTGTGGTCACCTATCTGATGGGTAGCTGCTTTGTCGTCACCTATCTGATGGGTAGCTGCTTTGTTCTCACCTATCTGATGGTTAGCTGCTTCGTGGTCACCTGTCTGATGGGTAGCTGCACGGCAGTCACCTGTCTGATGGGTAGTTGCTTGGTGGTCACCTATCTGATGGGTAGCTGCTTTGTGGTCACCTATGTGATGGGTAGCTGCTTTGTGGTCACCTATCTGATGGGTAGCTGTTTGGTGGTCACCTATCTGATGGGCAGTTGCTTGGTGGTCACCTATCTGATGGGTAGCTGCTTGGTGGTCATCTATCTGATGGGTAGCTGCTTGGTGATCACCTATCTGATAGGTAGCTGCTTGGTGGTCATCTATCTGATGGGTAGGTGCTTGGTGGTCACCTATCTGATGGGTAGGTGCTTGGTGGTCGCCTATCTGATGGGTAGCTACTTTGTGGTCACCTATCTGATGGGTAGTTGCACGGCAGTCACCTGTCTGATGGGTAGCTGCTTTGTGGTCACCTATCTGATGGGTAGCTGCTTGGTGGTCACCTATCTGATCGGTAGCTGCTTTGTGATCAACTGTCTGATGGATAGTTGCTGAGTTGTCACCCGTCTGATGTTTAGCTGCCTGGTGCTCAGTTGTCTGATGGGTAATTGTTCGATGGTCATCTGTCTGATGGGTAATTGTTCGGTGTTCGCCAGTATAATGGGAAATAGTTCGGTGCATGGTTGCGGGTCAGACGGGTAGCCGTTCAACAGGCAGTTACCCGGTTAAATGGAGGGGGGTCAGACGGGTAACTGTCCCAGAGGCAGTTCTGTTAAATGGTTGGCGATCAGACGGTTAACTGTTCCACAGACAGTTATTCTGTTAAATGGATGGGGGGTCAGTTGGATAACTGTTCCAGAGGCAGTTCTGTTAAATGGTTGGCGATCAGACGGTTAACTGTTCCACAGGGAGTTTTTCTGTTAAATGGATTGTGGTCAGTCGGGTAACTGTTCCACAGGCAGCTCATCTGTTAAATGGATGGTGGTCAGTCGGGTAACTGTTCCACAGGCAGTTCTGTTAAATGGTTGGCGATCAGACGGTTAACTGTTCCACAGACAGTTATTCTGTTAAATGGAGGGGGGGCAGACGGGTAACTGTTCCAGAGGCAGTTCTGTTAAATGGTTGGCGATCAGACGGTTAACTGTTCCACAGGGAGTTTTTCTGTTAAATGGATGGGGGTCAAAAGGGTAACTGTTCCACAGGCAGTTATTCAGTTAAAGGGATGGGGTCAGACGGGTAACTGTTCGAGGGCCGACCCAGTTACAAGCAAGTCTATCCCAGTTAAGCGACTTTGTGAACTGTTCGTTGGCACAGCTCTAATTGATATTAATTCCCCTCCTTTTTCTCTGTTTCAGAATCTTACAAGAATATATCTTAAAGAAGAGCCATCAAAAGGACAAAATGGACCTTCACTTCCACAGAAGAACAGAATGGCTCTTCACTTCCACAGAAGGACAGAACGGCCCTTCACTTCCACAGGACAGAATGGCCCTTCACTTCCACAGGACAGAACGGCCCTTCACTTCCACAGGACAGAATGGCCCTTCACTTCCACAGGACAGAATGGCCCTTCACTTCCACAGAACCCAGCAAACATTAAGACGTCAGAATGACGTCGGGTCGACGTCGTGACCCGACGTTTCCGACGTCGGACTGACGTGCCGCTTTTGGTTGTATATGAAATGGAACCGACGTCGGGTTTTCAATGTCAGAATGACGTCGGGTTCCGACCTAAATCCGACGTCGGGATTAAGTCGGTTTTAGGTTGTATATGAAATTGGAACCAACGTCGGATTCCGACCTGAAACTGACTAGAGTTATATAATTAATAGATAATTAATCATTCAACTGCTGTTGTGAAATACATACGAAAGCATTTTCCATGTACATTTTTACAATCCAGGAAGAAAAATACCGACGCGCCATCAAAATTCTAAAATTTTCATGTAAAAATTACGTTTTTTCTTCCTCTTTTTCAAAATGACTTCCATTTCCGGTGAGCGATAATAAATGTTCATCGCTTTTTGGTCGTTTTGCAACGTCGGAATGACCTCAGAAAACCGACGTCGCCTCGACGTCGGAATAAAGTCGGGTTTTGGGGTTATAGTTCAGAATATGGTTGTGAAGTCGTCGCGACCAAAATCCAACCTTTTTTTCAACCAAAAAAGACGTCGGTTGTTTGCTGGGAAGGACAGAACGACCCTTCACTTCCACAGGACAGAACGGCCCTTCACTTCCACAGGACAGAATGGCCCTTCACTTCCACAGGACAGAATGGCCCTTCACTTCCACAGAAGGACAGAACGACCCTTCACTTCCACAGGACAGAACGGCCCTTCACTTCCACAGGACAGAATGGCCCTTCACTTCCACAGAGGTATAAATTTACCTGTGACACAGAGCACCAGGTAACCTGCCCTGTATTATCGCCACATTGCGCCATGCTTGACCTGATAAATTTAGTTTTTATTGACCATAAAACCGATAATTTCATTAAAGTGAAATATGTTTTATGTCAAGCACTATGCGTATCTATTACATTGTACCTTTTAGTTGGATGTTTCAATGCATCTTACGAGATTTGTTTGACCTTGGCAGATGTCTCTAGTTTGAAATCAAATGTGCTACCTGCCATACTAAAATTTTATGCGATGGACTCAGCTGGGTATTCCGCCCGACGCTCTAGTTTTTATTGCTTTTCCACGCCCTAAATTAGAAATATGGTTCCTTTCAGCACGAAATAGCTCTAACTTTTCAATTATTTTAAGCGTTTTTATTTATTTATGTATTTGTTTGTATTTTTTTATTTAAACTGGGGCCTTTTCACAACAGTTAAATCGATTCGTTTTAAAGACACTGCTCTGAAACTGGATTCCGCAGATATTGAACTGAATTATAAAATCTCATTTCTATGAGCAGTGAAAAGTGCATGCTCTGTTCTTTTTAGTTTATTTTTAAATCACTTCAAACAAAATAAAGAATTTATTGAATATGTATGATATATATAGACAATTATGTGAGTGATATACGGAAGGGCTGCTGTTTTCATTTCATTGAGAGCAGCCTGAAATCTTTAAAATTGTTTATTTTTATTTTTCAAGTGTCTACTTAAGACCACAGGCAATGGCGTGATTCGGTGCTGGAAATCGTTATGACAAAACAATAACACATAGTGACGTAATAATCTAGGAATGACATCTTATCGTCATTTTTACTACAGAACGTAAACGAACTAAATCTACGCAGTGAGAAAAGAATAAGGAAAATCTAGTCTAGCTTCTATTCGAAACCTTCATTTGAACGTAAACCATTTAACACTCGATCAAAATGATGATGATCTGCATTCTATAAACACTTTATGTAAGTCGAAGGGTAATGTTAGGAGCTAAAAGAAACGGAAAAAAATCTGTTACTTTTTTATCCTTCATCCAAGTGAATCTTTTATGTTGGTAAAACCAAGAGCTGGGCAGACCATACGTGAGTAGAAGATCCCAGAGAAGTGTTGTATAATAGAGCCTTGTGTTATAAATAATGATATAAATGCAGTTTGAAAGGACTAAAAAATAAAACATCTGCAGCAGAAACACGTGTGAATTTATTTGCTTTTTTTCTATGTTACGCAATACTCACTTACTTTATTGGTCCTTGGTGTTTTTTTATGATAAAGCTCTGCTACAATGTTATGTCATGCATGAATGGACAATAGCATATGTCCGCATTCTCTCTCACAAGGCAGAATTCGGATCAAGCAGCTGGGGCAGTGACGACACTTTTCTGCCTGGTCATGTCACTTTTCTGTCTGGTCATGTCACTTTTCTGTTTGGTCATGTCACTTTTCTCTCTGGTCATGTCACTTTTCTGTCTGGTCATGTCATTTTCTGCCTGGTCATGTCACTTTTTCTGCCTGGTCATATCACTTTTCTGTCTGGTCATGTCACTTTTCTGCCTGGTCATGTCACTTTTCTGTCTGGTCATGTCATTTTTCTGTCTGGTTATGTCACTTTTCTGTCTGGTCATGTCACTTTTCTGCCCGGTCATGTCACTTTTCTGCCTGGTCATGTCACTTTTCTGTCTGGTCATGTCACTTTTCTGTCTGGTCATGTCACTTTTCTGTCTGGTCATTTCACTTTTCTGCCTGGTCATGTCACTTTTCTGTCTGGTAATGTCACTTTTCTGTCCGGTCACGTCACTTTTCGCCTGTTCTCTGCATTGCCCATGTGTTTGCCAGTGACGTCACTTTTCTGTGCAATGACGTCACTTTTCTTTCTAGTCACGTCATTATTCACCCGTTTTTTACATTTTCTAGGTGTTTATCTGTCTATTTTTAGCCTTTAATTTTATATAAAGTCTTGGTCAAACATTGTTTGGCAAATACTTTTTGCAATATTGCCATGTCTTTCCATTGTATACTGTTATTTTACTGTATAATTGTTACAGAACTGCACTATTGTTATAGAACTGCATTATTGCTACAGAACTGCATTACTGTTACAGAACTGCAGTGCTGGTTGACAGTGGTATGTTCCATTGCAGCCAAATACTGTTGGTTGGAAGTTTAATGAAATTCGGGCCAAATCAAGCTACGTGACTGGAGTTCGTCACGGTGATAAGGTGTCACATGACCTAACTGCTTGGTTCGTGGAAATGGCGGTCAATGTTGCCCTAAATACAAGTTGTAAAAGTTATAAACAGCTAGATTTGCCCTGAATCGTGAAAACAAGACTGTGATTTTTTCTTGTTTATCTGGTCCTTCGTTCCTTTGGTCACATAAAATCCAAAACCGAGCACCCGCCGTCGACCCACTTCTTCCCAAAACTAACCAAATACGAACTTGAAGCACAGTAAACATTGATAAATAATCGTCAATACCCCATTTATCAATGTATTAAAAAAGTGTGTTTTGTAAAAAAAAGTGAGAAGGTACGAAGTGATATGAAGGCCTGTTTACTGCAAGGCGGGGGTCTGTCAACTGGTAGAAGTGAACAAAAGCCCTTTGGTTTTTAAAAAGTTCAGCTTGCGTGATAGTTATAGAGAACATGTCGCAATGTAAAAGTAGCTAAAAAGAAAACAAATCTCGTTTTCAAGAAAGCAAAGGACAAGAGGGGGCTTTATTTGAGATAGCGTGAGGCTATGTCAGATTCATCGCTGTGGTTTTGGAGAAATGAGAGAAGGGGCGAGCGCGTAGGACACACTAATAGTTGGAATAACATACCTGTTTTCGACTTAGATTACTACGTAGGCCACGTTTCGGATTTTTTTTCACATTTGAACATGTTTTTTGCCCTATTTAAAGTTTGAAGTGTTCTAAAAACAGATTGTAGTAACCTTAAAGGGAGATGCGATGAGAATGACTAATAAAACCCGACGCACAACAATCGTGCCTCTGTGTAGATACGATAAAATTGTAACTATCTCACTGGCTCTATACAGAACATATACGGGAACTACAGCCATCCGACAATCCCCTCCCCTCCCCCTCCATCTCCCCCGTGCCTTCTGCAAGACGCCGTGCAAACAAAACGTACCCAGCAGTGTGGTACTCCCCATCCCCTCCCACGTCCACCACAATTTCTGCCAGCAGCCGTTCAAATAAAACGTACATAGCAGTGTGGTACTCCCCATCCCCTGACACGTCCACCATTACCTCTGCAAACAACGGTGCAAACAAAACTTAGCAACAGTGTGGGACTTCCCACCTCCTGTCAACCCCCCCCCCCCCAACCTCTGCAAGCAGCCGTACAAATAAAACGTACCCAGAAGTGTGGAACTTTCCACCCTCTTCAACCCCACCCCGTATGTCATCCGTTGACTATAATAGCACGCGGAGACTAGTAATCAGCGTACATTCTCGTTCTTCGCCCGTGACAACTGTTCCACGCTCCGGAACTCGTGATAACTGTTAAGCCCGATCTGCTGATCAGTCCCATCTGCTGATCAGTCCCATCTGCTGATCAGTCCCATCTGCTGATCAGTCCCATCTGCTGATCAGTCCCATCTGCTGATCAGTCCCATCTGCATCTCCCATTTCAAGCACTATGTTAAGAGCAAGCAATTCCAGATAATGGATGATGTTTCTTTGGGGGTAACGGATGCGCTTGTTGTCCCTTCTATATTAGTGAATTCTAGTGGCGATGGACCAAAATTTTTGCGAGTCATTACAATTGGAAGTATGTGCGATGTTGTTAAAACTGTCCACGAAACAGAAATGGATCATGCTGGAGGAAAAAAAATGCTTTCATTTTGTAAGTGTAATTTCACAGAATATTAACAGTAAAAATAACAGTAATTTTTTTTTAGTTTGTATTTTGCAAGTTAGAATAGCCAAAGTATAGCCATAGAATAAAAGTTGGTGACAAAAATACGGTTCTTTTTATTCAAGTTTCATTTAACAATATATCCGCAGATGGGCCTGTCCGATCTGCAAATGGAAAACAACAAGAAATCCGCAAACGGGACTGTCCCATCTGTGGATCGCCAAACTGGAGGCCGATCTGCAGATGGGCCTCCCGTTTGGCGATCCGTAAACAGGACAGGTCCATCTGCAGATGGGACGGATCGGCAGATCGGGCTTAACAACTGTTCCGCGTTTTGAGAGCTTTGGAACTGAAACTTGCTATGCTAAGCAACAATGAGGCAAATTCATTTCAATACTGAAAATTAACGGACTTAGCGATATAAAAAACTTAAATTTACCTTAAACAAAGATGACAGCATACTCTACTTGACTTCAATAAAATATACCTGACTATAATTGATTATGTTGTTTTGGTAGAAGTGTCTTAAAAGTATATTGTTCATAGCATGGCAGAATGATATTAATTACCTGCTAGTTTTAAACCTTGAAACGCAGACATCAACTCTCGTTTATTGTCAAATCTTAGCCCCCAGTCGCAAAGACAAAAAAAGTGAAATTAAATGCCCCAGGCAATTGTGGTGTTCCATCAAAAACATATCAAAAAAAAGGTGTAACACCTCACCTTTTTTATATATAAATGTTTTATTTAAAAAATGCACAAATAAGCATAAGAGTCATTTATCTCCTGCCGACCGCATATAGATATGAATAATGATTCCCTAAACGGAAAATTCATATCTTTGCCACCTTCTACAGTCTTATTTTTATGAATGAAATTTGAGATAAAAAGGGAGGTCGTAATAAAAATGATAGAAGTTAACACTTTTAGCGCTCATTAATTACTGGGGCTGTGACTAAATAACTGTGAATTCTTTTGAAAACCATTGACCAAAGCGGGCATTTAACTCCTAAAATTTATAACCAAAGCATGGCTACTGGGAAGGGAAGGGAGAGGGGAGGGGGAGGGGGAGTGGGAGGGGGAGGGGGAGGGGGGAGTGGGAGGGGGGAGTGGGAGGGGGAGGGATAGGGGGTGTCCCATGATCAAGTAACTTTGCTTGTTGTCTATTGCTTGTTGCTTCTCAGTGACACAAAACTGTTCCAAAATAATTCTAGAGATGGATCTTGGTTATGTAAGGTTATTGAATTGCCACATCAAGGGTCAGTCAGCTGAGAGAAGGCCGGAGAGAGGGGGTGAGGGAAGGAGGGAGAGAGGGAGTGAGGTAGAGAAGGAAGGAGGAAGAGAGGGAGTGAGGGGGAGATAGAGAGGGAGTGAGAGAGACAGGGAAGGAGGGGGACAGGGAGTGAGGGAAGGAGGGAGTGAGGGAAGGAGGGAGGGAGTGAGGGAGTGAGGGAGAGAGGGAAGGAGGGGGACCGGGAGTGAGGGAAGCAGTTAGTGAGGGAAGGAGGGAGGGAGGGAGAGAGGGAGTGAGGGAGAGAGGGGGACAGGGAGTGAGGGAAGGAGGGAAGGAGGGAAGGAGGGAGAGAGGGAGTGAGGGGAGGGAGAGAGGGAGTGAGGGAGACAGGGAAGGAGGGGAACAGGGCGTGAGGGAAGGAGGGAGTGAGGGAACAAAAACAAAAAAAAAAACAGCAAAAAAAATAGAACGGCCAGTGCACACAGAACATAGGAAAGCAGGATCATATCACGTATTTTCAATCCCCACCTATTTAGATTCTTGTCGCGTAAACACTATAAACCAATAATTCCCTTGTAGTCCATTTCCTTTTTTCACTGAAATAAAAAATAATTTCTTCAAACATAATCATAATCCACTATCAAAAATTAAAAAATATTAAAAACTAGAGCGACCACTGCTCACCAACAGCAGTGTACTCGAACATGTCAAACACTTTTATTAGCCAGCTGTTGTCTTGACGGCCTTTCACAAAGTTTTATTTAAAGAAGTTTGTACTATTTTCAGAATACTAAGACCTTTGCTTCATATCAATGTAAATGTATCTGAATAAATATATCTCATGTGTAGGGGAGTACGTAACTTGACTTGAAAGTGTTTCAATCCTCTTTCTAAACAGGTCTAGCGCACAGGTGTTTTATCTGGGTCTGGAAGATGGTCACTACAGACAGGTTAACGGTACGCCTTTGTATCCGGGTCTGGAAGGTGGTCACTTAGAGATGTTTTACTGCACGTCTTTTTATCCGGATCCGGATGGTGGTCACTACGCACAGGTTTCACTGTACGTCTTTGTATCCGGATCCGGATGGTGGTCACAGGTTTTAGGGTACGTCTTTTTATCCGGATGTAGATGGTGGTCACTACGCAGAGGTTTTAACTTACGTCTTTTTTATCCGGATCCGGATGGTCGTCACTACGCACAGGTTTTATTGTACGACTTTTTTATCCGATTCTGGATGGTAGTCACTACGCACAGGTGTTAATGTACGTTTTTTATCCGGATCCAGAAGTGGTCACTACGCACAGGTTTTACTGTCCATCCCTTTTGGTTCTGGGAAGGTGATCACTAAAACAGACTTTACTGTGCATATCTTTTTATCCAAGCCTGGAAGAAGGTCGCCAAAAACAGGTTTTACTGAGAGCCATGTTTATCCGGGTCTGATAGTTTGTCACTACGTACTTTTTTTTATCCCCCCCCCCCCTCTCTGGGTCCAGGATTCTCTCCGCTAACAGAGTCTCCCTGCCTGATTTCCAGCTTCGTGTTGAGTGCTTCAGTTTCACCGTTAATTTGGACCGTGATTATGGTAACTTCTGACCTCAGGATCAGTTATAGTCAACGAAGTTTTGAGTACACCTTTGCATGAATTAGCTCTGCGTTTTACGCAGTACCAAGTAATGAAACCTTTGATTTAATACTTGACAAGCCTTTGGCTTGCAAGGGTTGTATGAATTTGTGCGAGCAGCCGTTCGTCCTTTTTTTTCTTCTTGACACTTTTTCCGATTTTTGTGCCTTCTTCTTCTCTGACACTATGGGCCCTAGGACCGTGAAACTTGGGACTTCTGAAGAGCTTGATCTGAACGTGTGCATGTCATTTTTTTATTTTCGTCTTCGACTTCGTTTTCTTTGCTAAAAACCATGTGAAAAGAGCGTATTTTTGCAAGTAAATGCAGTGCAATAACGTACATCACAGAACACAGTTGCTGAGCTCTGTGCGAGCTTTCACTGCGTAAATAGGTAACACGGCGTATGCCTGCTCAGTCAGTAAAATCTTAAGCCAACAAAAACCAAACACTACTCGGTTTATAAGACGTATTCAAGCTGTGTTGTTTGCAATATATTATTCAAGAAATAACCCACTGAAGGAAGTATTTTTGCATTTAATTTTTGTCAAGTGTTTAACATTTCGCTAGCGAAATAAGTTTCTAGTTTCATTCGCTTCTGTATACATAAATCCATCAAGAGCAATTTATGGTTTTTCTCTTTCGCTTTATATTATCTAAATATTGCAAGATCGGGCATTCTGACTCCAGCACCGTTTGGCATTGATAGAATTTCCGTTGATCCTGAGTAGGCTAGATGAATTTTCTTTTGTTGATTAGTCAGATGATATAAGATGATACCAGAAAGGTGGATTCAAATCTTGACCTGCAACAACCCCAAACCACCAAACACTTCATAAAATAGTTGTCGTGCCCATCTCATTTAGATGAATTGTCGCAAAATGAATTGTCGCTAGATGAAATGTCGGTAGATGAATTGTCGGGCTACCCTGTATAGAAACGTATATAAACTTTTAAAACAATCCGCTATATAGTTTCGGAGATGTAGCCCGGACACGGCTGCGGACAGACAGACGGACAAGCTCATATACACATCCCTCCATTTCACGTGGTATAATAACGACCCCAGCAACCTGGCGACATAGTAACGACACAGTAATGAAATAATAACGACATATTAGCGATATAGTAACGACATGGTAACCACATAGTAACGACATTGTAACGACATAGTAACGACATAGCATCGACATAGTAGCGACATAGTAACGACATACTAGCGATATAGTAGCGACATAGTGCCGACATAGTAGCGATATAGTAGCGACATAGTAGCTACATAGTAGCGACATAGTAACGACATAGCAGCTACATAGTAACGACATAATAGCGACATAGTAACGACATAGTAGCGACACCGAAACGACATTCAACCATAATAATGTCCGCTGACAAATGCTTGGTATTGCTTGAGCAGGTCGCAGACGGAATTGACAATGAAAGATCTCACTTCAGTAAGATCGCAACTGGTTCAATGGTGCAATAAAGTGATAAGTTACTACTCCCAAAATGTGTGTTTAAACCTGCAATTCTACCCACGCAGTCTGTTCAGTGTGTTCTGAATATCTTAAGACACTGTTAAAAATAAGTTTTTGTGCCACTCAAGTACCCCCCCCCCCACCCCCACCCCCTACCTCGCTGCTGGCACTCAAATCATTCATCTCCGTCAAATAAATGACACTTGTACGTCACACACCCCCCTCCTCCTCCTACCCCCTCCCCATATACACTAGACCCAACCTATCACTCCTCTCCACTTCACGACACTCACAACCATCTTGCCATACACCCCCTCCCCCTCCTCCTCCCACCCCCTCCCCATATACACATAACTTGTCACACTCCTCTCCACTTCACGACACTCACAGTCCTCTTGCGCTGTCCCCTTCGCAATCAATATGACTCTCAATGTAAGAGAAAATTGATCCCAGTCTACCGCAGGATGTGCGTGAATCCAGAGGGAGGGGTGTGTGGGCGGATGTGTGTGAATCCAGAGGGAAGGGTGTGTGGGCGATGTGAGCCTCGAGGGTTGGGCATTTTCGCTCACGTAAATGAAAGTCCGAAAGAGATATTTAAATAATACATGTACATGAAATGTAGAAGGCCTATCAGAAAGTGGGGCACGTTTTTAAACATTTTTTTAGTTTACTTTCTATACACTCTCACTGAGCAGAGCTTGGAAATTATGACAACTGCCTAGAATTATAGATGTATAATATTGGCCATAGCAAAAAAACAAAAACAAAAAAACTTGACTACGTCTCGAGGAGTACGTCTATCCCCCGTGGGGGATATGGTGTGTGTAAGGCTGTTGCGTGTTGACAACGCAAAATCTAAAAGTGGAAGGATAGGTAGACGTAGTGTCTACAATTTAAACGAATCAATCCATTAACCAGTAGACGCGTGAGACTGTCGTAGGTACGCTAAGTACAGCGCCAATTTTCCAAAGTCCGCCATTTTGTCAATTTTTGCCTAATCCGGAAAATTCTTGGTCACTGCACTGCGGAAGGGTCCAGAGAAGCCGTGTACGAAATATGAAACGAATACATCCATTAATGTGGCCTGTAGGCGGGTGAGACTGCCGTATATACGCTATGTCCAGTGCCGATTTTCAAAAGTGCGCCATTTTGTCAATTTTTGCCCAATTCAGAAAATTCTTAATCACTGCACTGCGGAAGGTTCCAGATAAGCCGTGTACAAAATTTGAAACGAATCTGTCTATTAATGTCGCCTGTAGACGCGTGAGACTGCCGTATATACGCTAAGTCAAGTGCCAATTTTCAAAAGTCCGCCATTTTGTCAATTTTTTTACGATCCGAAAAATTCTTGATCACTGCATTGCGGAAGGGTCTAGAGAAGCCGTGTACAAAATTTGAAACGAATCCATGTACTAATGTGGCCTGTAGGCGCGTGAGACTGCCGTATATACGCTAAGTCCAATGCCGATTTTCAAAAGTCCGCCATTTTGTCAATTTTTTTCCGATCCGGAAAATTCTTGGTCACTACACCGCGGAAGGGTCCGGAGAAGCCGTGTACAAAATTTGAAACGAATTTCTCCATTACTGTGGCCTGTAGGCGCGTGAGACTGCCGTATATACGCTAAGTCCAGTGCCGATTTTCAAAAGTCCGCCATTTTGTTAATTTTTTTCCGATCCGGAAAATTCTTGGTCACTGCACTGTGGAAGGGTCCAGAGAAGCCGTGTACAAAATTTAAAACGAATCTCTCCATTACTGTGACCTGTAGGCGCGTGAGACTGCCGTATATACGCTAAGTCCAGTGCCGATTTTCAAAAGTCCGCCATTTTGTTAATTTTTTTCCGATCCGGAAAATTCTTGGTCACTGCACTGTGGAAGGGTCCAGAGAAGCCGTGTACAAAATTTGAAACGAATCTATATATTAATGTGGCCTGTAGGCGCGTTAGACTGAAGCGTGACAGACGGACAGACAGACGGACAGACCGAAAAGTTCAAGACTATATCCCTCCGTTTCACGGGTAGTAACGTTGAAAAAAGTACCCAGCTTTTACTGTACTTCTAGAGGCGTGAAAATGGTTTATTTTGAACAAGGGGCCGGGTAACGACTGACCACGACGCTGATTCCGCACGGAAGTCGTTCGTACGTTTCATGTGTTACGTCTGTATTAGGATACAGACTTGTCTCTACCACTCTCCGCTAACCAAAACAAAGTCGATGGGTGCGTTACGTATGTGAATCAAACATGATCAATTTAGAAATATGCAGGGAAAATATGACACTTTATTTGAAGAAAGAACATCGACGGCATAAATCACAAGTACAGTCTTAGTACCAAGGATACAACTCACATTTATCGTCGTTTCATGTTATTTCACATAAAAGCTTCTCTGCACTTCTCTTGTACAGTTATATCTGCTCCAAGCAACCCTACTGAACTCCTTCATATAGTCAACACTGGCAGCCGTGAAGGGCGAGCGTGGAGTGGCATACTAAGTGGCGACTTCAATGCCCGACATTAGGAATTAATAGCTAGTTATGTTTATGTTAATGGCGGCTTGTTGCTACATCTTTTAGCTATGTTTTTACAAGAACGATGCCGTGCTTGGAATAACAATGTCAGTCGTTAGCACTGGTGATAAATATGATGTTCCGGAATGTCCGCTGTACCAAAATGTCCAAGACATATTATGTGACTGTAATGTCCGAGATGTTCCGAAGTGTCCAGAAAGTTCCGAAGTGTCCGAAATGTTCCAAATTGTACGAGGGCGATCTTTGCAAAGTGTGGCGTATACCAGTTTGTACTATAGTGAATGGGCCAAGTAAAATTATAACAATATTTTCGCTTACGAAAGCTTTCGTTCAAAATATTTGCAATCCAACCGACCATCTGCCAAGCTGGTTGGCCTTTAACTGCTTCTGTTAATCAATAACGGTTTTCCTTAAGCCACCGATGACCAATCGCAACAGCCAATGAACAGCCAGTTAACATACTTAGAAATATGTTTTTATGGTTGAATTGTGTTCGTACGAACACAGAGAACCACGAATAGTGCACCGAACTCGTTTCCAAAGCATTGCACGCATCATTATGAATCGTCGCCAAACAGTGACCTGACATATTGTTAAAATGTGACATTTTATTGCAATAAATAAAGGAAAACACATCAATTTTGGCATCAAGTTACTTTGACTTCACAGGCAATTACAGATTTCTATTATAATTTCAAATAGTGCACGGTGTAAATATTACAAAAAGTTGTATCCGTTGATAAAAATTTTGACAAGCTGAAAAATTTACTTACCCCAAAATTCACGAGTTTTATTATTATTGTGTTAGTGCAAGAATGTGCAACGGGGCAAAGATGCCTCTATAAGACTGAACGTATCTGGGATTGTTTAGGAGTGTTGGCCTTGGGAAAGTTTTCATTTCTTTATCTCCATCAAAATGTCTTCCGGGAAGTTCCGAATTGACAGAATTCGAGATATCGCATTGAATAGGGACATCACTTTTATTATATATACGGGCTTCTCCCGGTTTAATATTCGCCCCATAAATAATAATAATAATAATAATAATAATAAAAAGAAGAAGAAGAAGAAGAAGAAAGAGAAGAAGAAGAAGAAGAAGAAGAAGAAGAAGAAGAAGAAGAAGAAGAAGAAGAAGGAGGAGGAGGAGGAGGAGGAGCAGGAGGAGGATGAGGAGAAGGAGAAGGAGGTAATGAAGTATGAAGTCGCGATCTTAAACACTGTCAAACGCATAAGTTTTTAAAGTCTGTGATCAGGTAAAAAACCCTTGTATTCTATGGCAAGAGAAGCACATTCCCACATCAGTCAAAAATATTATTGTGTTCATCTTAAAATTATTCCAGCTTTTTCATCTCTTTAAGACTGGAAGTTTTATGACACGTGACCTTGACGTCACTCAGGATTGAAAAGATGGCACTGGTTGTCTAATTTATTCCTGTATTTCGCGCAAATTGAATAAATATAGAAAGTCGTTGAATTCATTTCTCAGAAACGAACAAAAGTCACGGGATGCTCGCCTTGAAATGTGAATCAGATTGTCTGACGAAGCCAAGGCTATTCCTGTAACAGACCGATAAAATATCACACTCCACCCCCACCCCACCCCACGTTCTCGCCCCAAAAGAAGGCGCAAACATCACACGTGACAGATATGAAAAAACTAAACAATTTTTACTGGATAAGTTTTAATTAAACACGAACGCTAGATTTATGAGGCAGTGGAGAAGACAGTGAGTTTTCTTTCAATATAGCCTGTATTTATTTTAGAGACCTGTCTCCTACGCTTATGCTTGCGGAGTCTAATAGGATATATATCTTACGAGATATATAATCATAATGTTTTATAAGTTTCAAGTAGGTTTTGTTCCTTCACATCATTGTCACAGAAAGGGCCTGTATTCTGAAATGTCACGCTAGTGTGTCCTTCATTTGTTTTGCTGTTTCACGAACTCCCTGGCAGTTACTAGCTGGAGTAACTCCCCTCCCTCTCACTGATTTCTGAAGCCATCCTGAGACAGTTACACCCATTAAGGATAACATCACCCACTCCATCCAATACGTTTAAAAAAGATTCTAACCCTTATATGCCAGACACTGAGTGATCTATGTGCGTTTATTTCACCAAAAACAACTGTACATTCGAGTTGTCAGACGTAATATTTACCAGCTATATATTATTAGGGAGGCAAACTGAGGAACAGATGTCCAAAACGGGGCAATATATCCTCATAACTTATACGAGTAATACACCCTTATAACAAGAGTGTATCCTCGTATATTCCTCCTGGAAGGCTTGTGATATTCTGGCGGCTTGTGATGTTCTGGCGGCTTGTGATATTCTGGTGGCTTGTGATATTCTGGCGGACAGTGATAATCTGGTGGTTTGTGATATTCTGGTGGCTTGTGATATTCTGGCGGACTGTGATATTCTGGTGACTTGTGATAGTCTGGTGGCTTGTGATATTCAGGTGGCTTGTGATACTCTGGTGGCCTGTGATATTCTGGTGATTTGTGATATTCTCGTGGCTTGTGATATTCTGGTGGTTTGTGATATTCTTGTGGTTTGGGATATTCTGGTGGCTTGTGATATTTTGGTGGCTTGTGACATTCTGGCGGCTCGTGATATTCTGTTGGCCTGTGATATTCTGGTGGCTTGTGATATTCTGGTGGTTTGTGATATTCTGGTGGTTTGTGATAGTTGGTGGCTTGTGATATTCTGGTGGTTTGTGATATTCTATTGGTTTGTGATATTCTGGTGGCTTGTGATATTCTGGTGGTTTGTGATATTCTGGTGGTTTGTGATAGTTGGTGGCTTGTGATATTCTGGTGGTTTGTGATATTCTATTGGTTTGTGATATTCTGGTGGCTTGTGATATTCTGGTGGTTTGTGATATTCTGGTGGTTTGTGATAGTTGGTGGCTTGTGATATTCTGGTGGTTTGTGATATTCTATTGGTTTGTGATATTCTGGTGGCTTGTGATATTCTGGTGGTTTGTGATATTCTGGTGGCTTATGGGATGAAGGAATGACTGAATGGAGTCTGTAAATTTATGAATATTTTAAATGTAGAAAAAGAAAAAAAAAGGCTTGACTCATTTTCTACAAAAAAGCGATGTCTCTGGTTTATTCTTTTATATTTATGACAATTTTAAAATAATCACTTAAAATTGCCCTTTCAAGTGTTTGAACTGAATGGAAGGGTGTAATTTAAGGACCATGCCTGATAACAATATGCGGGTCAAATTTGAGTGAAATTCCCAGCTTCATATATACATATATTATACTTGACTTAACCGCGAAAGCCTTCTTGTTGGCCCCTTGCTCTCTCTAGGCCAAACCAAACCACCCTGTGTTGGCTCTTTCTGCTCTTCTTATCGGTCGTACCGCATCATCCTTGCTCTGGCCTGTCCATTATTTGGATGGTCTTCTTTTGGTCTACGCTTGCAGAAGTCGTGGCGGTAGCACTGTGATATTTATACTGGTGATTTTCTTGCGAGTTAGTCAAACCATTTTAGTCTTTTCTAACGGACCCTTTCACCGACCGCTCTCTGTATGTCAACCAGTTGCCGAATTTTAGTGAGTCTTCTGTACATTGACTTCTGTCACCAGATAGACTTTTCCAGCATCCAAATGCAGTTGAAGATAGAGCAATTCTTCATTTTACGCCCAATGCGCAGTCTGAAACTACGCTGCTCGGAAATATGAACTCGTCTACGTGCTCTGCCGTTTGCCCATCTATGTTTATGTGGTTGTCGGAGTCTATTCTGATTTTGCTCCATTTATTTTCATACCCCATTTTTTCATGCATCTTGCAGTTCATCGGTCGACAATTTTAGTTTTCAAATATGGCACAAAGTAGTCTGGTGTCATCTGCGTATCTGATGTCTAAGGAGAGGTTTTGGGCGTTTTTTATTTTGTTCAGGATTCTGCTAGATACTTTGCCCGAAATACTGCCCTGTAGCTGGCGGCGTCGGTTGGTCTAAGTCTTTCGGTGTTTGCTCTGACGTCAAGACTTTGTCGATGATTTTGTGCAGAATCAAGATCATTGAGTCACCGCCCGTTCTTATGAATTCTGCGGTGATTTAGTTATGCCTTGGTGCTTTTCGGAATTTTATTTGACTGGCAGCTTTCTCACTTCCTCAATGTTATCGGTTGCTGATTATTGGAGTCTGGTGGTGGGTCTGGAATATCTTCAGTAGATTCACTATCGTGCGGGATTTCGGTGCTAAGTTATTGCTTAAAGAGTTCTTGTCAGCACTTAACGACCTCGTCTGTACTCGTGTGGATGTTGCCCTTTTTGTCTTGGGCAGCACTCGTTCGCTTCTTCTGTTTATTGCTCAAGTCACTCACTGCTTTGAATAAGTTATAACTATTGTTCTTCTGAATGTCACTTTAAAGATCTTCAATATTTTGCTGAAGTGGCTTGTTCTTTTTGCCTTGTACCTCTTTCTTCACATTTCGGTTGAGTTCTTCGTATTTTGCCTGTAATCCTTCCACTTCCGTGCGACTACCTCTTCTGTCTGTAGGTCGTGTCTTTAGATCTGATGTACAGCTTTTCTATGCTCAGATTTTCGGCAGCTAGCACAGGCTCGAAAGCTCCACCTGCTTTTACTGAAAATTCCGTTGCTAACTCCTGTTTTAGGTTTTAGGTCAACATTGTCCAGTGCTAAGAAGTCGTCCGAACCTATTTCTGCAGATGGCAAGACCGACTATTCTTGGTCGGAGTCCAAGACCGAAAGCTGACCATTATCTCGAAAACGAGAAGAGCGATTTTAGCTCATTTTGGCCAGAGCCTTCTGAGCATATAAGACGTTACATACGAGTTACTCCGGTCAAAGTGGAAACCGGATGTTGACCGTTATCTTGAAAACGGTTATCGGCTGGGGCTAAAAGATGTTACCCTAGAAGTACATCGGTGACCTTGACTTTCTTGGCAAAGGTCAGTCGAAAACCGGAAGTTTATTTATCTGGAAAAAAGTTTTGAGCTGATTTTCTACAATCTGGGCCTGAAAGACGTTACACCAGTGGTACCTCGGTGACTTTGACCTCCGCATAATATTACACTTAAAATAAAAAATTTTCTGTATTATGCTATTGGTCATTCTGCTATCTAATTGGATTCGGTCTAGTTTTTATTTGTTTTTGCGCGAAAAAAACCGTGCCAAAATACAGTATTTATTTGCAACGTTTTGGACCAGGAAAGTCGAAACTGCCACGGTTTGAAATTACACCTTTTGGTAAGGTTCATGATTGGGTTAGGATAGGGTGCCTTTTCTGCGCATGAATTAGAAGCGCTTTTCGAGTGTGATCTAAATAGTTCCACTTGTAAATTCGTGATGTTTTTGTCCAAATTCTTGTTCTATTAGGAAGCAATGCTGCGAAAGCGTAATATCTCAGAACGATATCAAGACATAGCATTACACATGTTTCACCTGCCACGTTAGATTTCATTTACCAAGATAATGCAGGCATGGGAGAATAGAGGTTCCAGATATGAATCAACAGACGTCAATAGTGACAGCGGAATCGGTTTTTATGTGGTATGCAGTGAAGTATGCTCTGTGCAGAATACTGAATGGAACGAATCGAGCTTGTTTTTCTTCATTTATTTATTTCAATGTTGATGCGATAGTTCTTGCCAGGAAGCCACGTGACGCATAGATTGTGTTTTATCATCAGACGAGATTATCTTATCGACGCGTTTATTTTTGGAATTTTCTTATATGTAGGGGGGAGGAGTTGTGGGAGTTCGGATTTTTAGACCATAGGAAAAAAATACAAAACTCGCAAAACAGCAATAAAAAAGAGGTGACTGGATTTTTAAATTTTGTGCAAAGAAAAGAATCTAAATAAGGAAATACCAAAGGACGCATTAAAAATGGACGATCGATTGATAATTTAACCTTAAAGGTTCAGCATATTGCAACAATGTGATGTTCCGATTTTCTTCTCCCGTTCCCTTGCCAACCAAACATCAAGTAACACTGGTGACGAACTTCATTCCTATTTACTCTATTGTAAAACGTGGATATTAGAAGTGTTCCATCTTTGAAATCGTTTGAGACAGATAGAATTTCAAATTCTTTAATTCCATTTTGTTATTCTAAAAGGCTGTGTGACTCGAGTGCTAAAAGAACCGTTGTTTTTTTTCTTTGCTAACTTGAAATAAGTTCTGTTTCACTGATGACATGTTAATGTCTAATTTGCATAAGGCATTCTATTCGGCCATAGACACCATTGTTCACTTGAAATGTTCACTGTCAGAACGCCACGATTTTTTTCCTGTCTCAAAAACCTTGAAAACGTTCAAAGATCATCGACCCTATACCAAATAATTATGTTCCTTTCGTCTACACAAACACAAATATATATATATATATATATATATATATATATATATATATATATATATATATATATATATATATATATATATATATTGTGTGTGTGTGTGTGTGTACATGGTAGGAGTTCATTGTCATATACGTATGATACACAGGAGTTGGTCACTATACACAGGAGTTGGTCATCATGCACAGATGTTGGTCAACATATACACAAAAGCTGGCCATCATACATAGGATTTGGTCCTCACACATAGGAGTTAGTCATCATACAGAGGAGTTGGTCATCAAACACAGGAGTTGGTCATAATACTCAATAGTCGGTTGTTGGTTCCTGGAGTTGGTTATCATACAAAGGAGCTGGTCTTCATACTTAGGAGTTGGTCACCAAACACGGGGTTGGTAATCATACTCAAGAATTGATCATCATATGTAGCAGTTGGTTATCATACTTAGAAGTTGGTCATCATACTTAGGAGTTGGTTATCATACACAGGAGTTGGTCACCACACACAGGAGATGGTCATCATACAAAGACGTTGGTCAACATTCACAGCAAGTGATCATGATACACAGGAATTACCCTTACAGGACTTAGATAATTTTACTGCCGCTGGTCATCCTACAAGTGACAGGTGTTGGTCATTTTATGTACAGGAATGGGTCAACAGCTGCAGGAGTTGGTCAACACACGCAGGAGTTGGTCATTTTTTAATAAACTGTTCTCAAGAATGTCTCAGATGGCAGCTTTACCAAAGAGACTATTTCTGAAGCATAATTCTCATCTTATTCATCTGTAACATTTGTGTTTCTCATCTATGCTGGCCACTAGATTTCTGTCTATATATACACTACTGGCCACCAAATTTCCCATCTATAATTGCACCACTGGCTACTAGATTTCTCATGTATAATTGCACTACTGGCTACTAGATTTCTTATCTGTAATTGCACCGCTGGCTACTAGATTTCTCATCTATAACTGCACCGCTGGCTACTAGATTTCTCATCTATAATTGCACCGCAAGCTACTAGATTTCTCATCTATAATTGCACTACTGGCTACTAGATTTCTTATCTGTAATTGCACCGCTGACTACTACAATTCTCATCTGTAATTGCACCGCTAGCTACTAGATTTCTCATCTATAATTGCACCGCTGGCTACTAGATTTCTTATCTGTAATTGCACCGCTGGCTACTAGATTTCTCATCTATAATTGCACTACTGGCCACTAGATTTCTTATCTGTAATTGCACCTCAAGCTACTAGATTTCTCATCTATAATTGCACTACTGGCTACTAGATTTCTTATCTGTAATTGCACCGCTGGCTACTAGATTTCTCATCTATAATAACACTACTGGCTACTAGATTTCTTATCTGTAATTGCACCGCTGGCTACTAGATTTCTTATCTGTAATTGCACCGCTATCTACTACATTTCTTACCTATAATTGCATCGCTGGCTACTAGATTTCTCATATATATATATATATATATATATAAACTACTAGCAATTCGATTTAATAGCGTGGAAATATATCGGTTCATTTGACTTCAAACAATCTTTATGTGACAGAACGATTGCAACTGAAACAAGACTGCCCATTGTGACTAGCCGAGGTCTATCTAGTGAATCAAGTATCAACAGGCTTGAGTGGTCGCTAAACAGTGGTAGTTCCATTTTAAAACCGGTTATTCAAAATTCAACATTCGCACAAAGTTTTAAAGGAATCCGGTCAAAATTGTGGGAAAAGAAGCATTTTGAAAATTGGCTACTATTTTTTTCATTCATCCCACCTCCTCCACCCACCCCCCATTTAGCCAATTTTTGGTGGATCGCCAAAAAAATAGAGACATCAGCTTAGTAAACATTAATGCAAAATTTGAAGGCAACCTGATCCAAATTTTTGAAAAAATGTATTGTGTATTAGAAAGTTAGCTACCAAAAAATTAAACAATGTCCATTGTTTTGTCAATGTTTGGTGGATTGCCAAACAATTTAAATGGAGGCCTACCCAGTAAACATTCGTGCAAAATTTACAGGTAACTTGATCAAAACTGAGGGAGTAGAAGCATTTTGAAAACTGCTTACCAAAAAACTATAAATGTCCCGCCATTTCGCAAATTTTCGGCGCATTGGCCAAAAAAATTAAACTTTCAACACAGAACTATCTGGGGACAAATCCTACAAACTTAGAAAGAAATCCGATCTAAATTGTGAAAGTAGAAGCATTTTGAAAATTGGATACAGAAAAATTTCCCCTCCCATTTGGCCAATTTTTGGTGGATCGCCAAAAAAGTAAGTTTATAAAAGAGGACAGGCTATT
Source organism: Protula sp. h YS-2021 (assembly GCA_949752745.1). Classification (NCBI taxonomy): domain Eukaryota; kingdom Metazoa; phylum Annelida; class Polychaeta; order Sabellida; family Serpulidae; genus Protula; species Protula sp. h YS-2021. Next base: position 9,297,712 of record OX457033.1, on the reverse strand, counting down.
GAATATTTATGCAAAATTTGAAGGCAATTCGATCAAAATTGCTGTGAGAAAAACCTGTTAAAAAATTGTTAAAACTTTAAAAAATATCCAATGTTTCGCCAATTTTTGCTGGATCGCCAAAAAAGTATTCTTTTCAAAACAGAACCGTCTAGAGAACATTCACATAAAATTGAAAAGGAATCCGATTCCGATTCAAGTTGTGTTAGTAAAACCATTTTGAAAATTGGTCGAAAAATTAAAAATGACCATATTTGGTCAAGTTTGGGTGGATCGTCAAAAAAGTAACGTTTCAAAAGAGGACCGCCTAGTTTACATTTATGCAAAATTTGAAGGCTATCCTATCGAAATTGTGGAAGAAAAAGCATTTGGAAAATTGGTTACCAAAGAAATGCTTCCTATTTGGCCAATTTTTGGTGGATCGCCTCCCACGTAAATATTCGTACAAAATTTGAAAGGAATCTGATTCAAATTGCGGAAGCAGAAGCATATTGAAAATCAAGACAGGACGGCCTAGTAAATATTTGTGCAAAATTTGTGAATAATCCGATCAAAACTGTAGAAAAAGAAGAAAATTAGCCACCAAAACTTTATAAATGCCCTCCATTTGGCCAATTTTTGGCGGATCACCAAAAAATACCTTTACAAGAGAGAGCAATCTAGGGAACAATCGTGCACAATTGGGAAGAAATCCACTGAAAATAAGGGAGAAGAACCATATTGAAAATTAGCTACCAATAAATTAAAAAATGCCCCCGATTTGGTAAATTTTTGCTGGATCGCCAAAAACAATGATTTTTTAAAGAAAAGCCTTCTAAGTAAACATTTATGCAAAATTTGAAAAAAATCTGATCAAAATTGTAGGGGAAGAAGTATTTTGAAAATTAGCATCTAAAACATTTAAAATGTCCCCTTAACTTGGCCAATTTTTGGTGGATGGCCAAAAAATGATTCCTCAAGAGAGAATCATCCAGTGAACAATGGTACAAAATTGGAAAGGAATCCAATTTTCAAATGCCTTTTCTCCTACAACTTTGATTAGCACCCAATAAATTAAAAATGCCCCCATTTGGTCAATTTTTGGCGGATCAACATCCGATCCGATCAAAACTGAAGGAGAAGAAGCATTTTAAATAAAAGTTTATATGCGTACACATATTACGTACATACAAATGACTGATGCCCCCCTACTGATGTGACAAGATCAACCCGACGAAGTCGGCTGGTCTAAAAAGGGGTGCCGACGAAAAAGCGGGCGTTGCTCATGAAGGGGAGGTGGGCAGGAAGGGAGTGTTGGCGAGGGAGGGGGTGTAGCCGAGATAGGGGAGGTGATGAGGAGGGGGTCTTGTCGAGGAAGGGAGTGTTGCCGAGGACGGGGAGGTGTGAGGAAGGGGAGCAGATGAGGAAGGGGAGGTGGTGAGGAAGAAGTGTTACCGAGGAAGGAGTGGTGGTGAGGAAGAAGTGTTGCCGAGGAAGGGGAGGTGGTGAGGAAGAAGTGTTGCCGGGGAAGGGGAGGTAGTGAGGAAGAAGTGTTGCCGGGGAAGGGGAGGTGGTGAGGAAGAAGTGTTGCCGGGGAAGGGGAGGTGGTGAGGAAGAAGTGTTGCCGGGGAAGGGGAGGTAGTGAGGAAGGGACTGTTGCCCAGGAAGGGGAGACGGCAAGGAAGAGAGTGTTGCCGAAACATAGGAGTTGGTATGGAAGTAGGGTGTTGTCGAGGAAGGGGGGGGTGAAGAAAGCGTTGTTGTCGAGGAAGGGGGGTGTGAGGAAGGGGAGGTGTGAGGAAGGGAATGTGGTGAACAAGGGGGTGTTGCCGAGGGAGGGGAAACTCTTTGATACGTTCTTACAAGAGACCAACATAAAATACACAACACTCTAACATCGCAGAAACAAAGGAAATGCCTTCATAGCAAGCATCGCCATAGCGACAGACAAAATAAAAAAATGTATAAAAACAAGAAGGAAATTCTTAGAAATACGAGAAACCATAAACCTCATATCGAAATGAAATTTATCTTCAGAAAGGATCTTAAAACCTGCAATATAAACTTACGTTTTTTCTGACAATTTTAAAAGTTCGAAAAAGGTTCTAAGCACATTATGAAAAGTATCACAATAGTGAATTCGAGCCTGCCATAATGTTATAATTGTGTTGTTATTAACCGGACGTTTAATCCCAGACTTTGACGTCTTTCATTAAAGTGTCGCGATGTTAATGCCTCGGATTATCCTGTGTGCGCACGGATTACCTTCTGCACGAACGCTTCCCTGTCGCTGATGGAGCACATAGATGCGCCATTATTGCGTGACTGAAATTAGCCAGCTGAGATGTCCCATAACGCCCTGCTGCCCACACCCCATGTGGGATTATGAGAAGCACTGGCTAATCCCTCAAAGCAGCGTTGAGTTAGTTCTAGTCTACTCCTTACCCCTGTTTCACTGTACTGTGTAACTGCCTCTATGCCAGCTTTACACTACCCTTAACCGACGCTTAACCTGACTCTGCGCTAACAGTCTGGTTCCCTTACTCCAACTTATCAGCGCCACCGCCACCTTAACTTAGAACTACTCTAGCACTACCGCCACCCTAGATTTGAGCTACTCTTGCCCTACCGTCATTCCTGTTTTGTGATACTCTGGCACTACCGCCACCCTAACTTTCAACTACTCTGGCACTCCCGCCATCCCAGCTTTGAACCACTCTAGAACTACCGCCACCCTAGCTTTGAGCTTCTCTAGCACTACTGTCACCCTAGCTTTGAGCCACTTATGTAGTCCTCTTACCCTAGCTCTGAACTACTCTTGTTCTGCCACACCCTGTGCAGTCTTCAGGTTCTTGCTTTTGTTTGTGCCATATCTGCACTACGTTAACCTTCAGCCTTTTCACGCTTCTCGTACCTTTTGAGTCATCTCAAGTGTGCATTAAATGAACAAAACAGGCCAAAATTTTACACCCCTGCCCTATTTTCAATTCAATTTTTCGGCTGGATTTCGCATTTTACGTCATGACTGTTCTACCTCCCACTCAGTTTGTGTAAACCCTTCGGCGCAGAACTAGTGCATTGTTTTTTGTGAACTTAGAGATGTCATTCGCTTTAATACATAATTGCAGCTTTTGAAACGGCCTATATAATTCAAACTCACTTCTGAATTTTGAATAACTAACCAAAGTACAGCAATTATTTTCAACCGGATTTAACGATGAATAGCAAGCGTCAGTTTATGAGATAAAATGACAGACCGGACACATAATAACGACAGAATACCACACAGCAGAGGAATCGACACGACATGGGACATGACACGACACAGGAAGCGACACGACATGGGACATGGCACGACATAGGAAGCGACACGACATGGGACATAACACGACATAGGACATGACTCGGCATAGAAGTTGCGACCCGGTGCCAGACACTACATGGCCCGAGAGACACGTCACAGCATTGTACATGACACGGCACAGCATGGGGCATGGCACGGCAGGGGACAGAATTCGTTATGGTACACACAACGGTGCAGGACACGACATGACATTGGACATGGCAAAGAAGGGGACTCGACACGACAAAGGGTACGACATGGAATGGGACAACGTATGGCAGGGGATAGGACACAGTACAGGACACGACACAGCATTGGACACTACATGGAATGGGACCCGACACGCTATCGGACACGACATGGCATAGGGTACAAAATGGAAAGGGGCACGGTACGGCTGGGGATAGGAAGCGGTCCATCACACGACACGATTCAGGACACAGAGAAGATAGCGAGACGATGCGGAATGGGATATCACATGGTATCGGACATGACACGGAATGGGACATCACATGGTATGGGACATGACGCGGAATTGGACATCACATGGTATGGGGCATGACACGGAATGCGACGTCACATGGTATGGGACATGACACGGAATGGGACACGGTACGGCAAGGATAGGATATGGTACAAGAAACGACAAGGTGTACGACGCAGAGCGACTACAGATACACTACTCGATGGAAAAGCACGACAGCTTCAAGCAAATGAGATTAGGGCATTTCCATCAACGTGTAACGTATAGAAATGCGACATAAGCGACTTTATGGGCAACCGCAATGATTACACGATCGCGTGGACAACCTCAATGGTCACACACGTACATGCACAACCGCAATGGCTACGCTCTCGCATGGACAATCGCAATGGTTACGCAGTCACGTGGACAACCCCAATGATTACAAGCTCGTTTGGACAACTGCAATGGTTACGCGCTCACACGGACAACCGCAATGGTTACGCAGTCGCGTGGACAACCTCATTGGTTACGCGCTCGCATGGGCAACCGCAATGGTTAAGTTTTCGCGTTGACAGTCGTAATGGTCACCCGCTCGTGATGGTAACCCTAATGGTTGCGCGCTGACATGTACAACCGCAATGGTAACGCGTTCATATGCTACATGGAGTCTAAGGCCAGGCATGTTATGCCGATTAAAACAGGAATTTAAGTTAGAGATTGTGTGTTTAAAAAGTAAATAACAGGTTTTCTCAGTGAAATGTGCCCTCCTTTCTGGTCTCTACCCCCTCAAGCCCTTCAAACCCTGCCGCCACGCCGCCCACCCCCTCACTGGCACCAGCTGTAAGACGTGAGTGACTCTCAATCCCAGGATGCCTCTTGCCAATTACATGCTGTACATCGTGTGCAATTAGACAACTGTGAACCTTATACAGTCTACGTGCTGTCTCATACATATTATAGACCAGGAAAAGTTAAGAGATATCGCCGAGGAGCAGTAATATAATCGTGAAGAAACTACGTGATCTCTGTGAGCCTATCTAACGCCACAATGGGATGCTTCACAAACCAAGGCACATATTATATTGGCAGATAAAATGCTTGCTTAGAAAAAATCGGTTGAATTGTGTCTTATGGGCAAAATGATACCTTTAAGATGACGGATGGCCATTTTTTTTATTTCTACTTTAATTTTATAAATGATATAAACCGGCGCCATTGACGTTGTTGGTGTAGTTTTGTGGTACCTAATATTAAGGTGAAGGGAAATGAAGCGATTCTTACCGGTCTCATCACTCCCACAAAATATGTTGTTGATTGTGATATTGGCTACGTGATATGTGTGATGTGATAAATGTGGTGTGATATTTGTAATGCGATATTTGTGGCGTGATGTTGTGATGTGATAACTGTGGCGTGATATTTGTGATGTGATATACGGATGTGATAAATGTGATGTGATATTTGTGATGTGATATTTGTGGTGTGATTTTGTGATGTGATAAATGTGGTGTGATATATGTGATGTGATAAATGTGATGTGATATTTGTGGCATATTTTTGATGCATTTTTTGCTGTGATAATTGTGGTATGATATTTGTTATGTGATATTTGTGATGTGATAAATGTGGGGTGGCATTTGTGGCATGATATTTGTGATGTGATAATTGTGTTGGGATATTGTTATATGATATCTGGGATGTGATAAATGTAGTGTGATATTTGTGGCATGGTATTTGCGATGTGATATTTATGTGATAAATGTGGTGTGATATTTGTGGCATGATATTTGTAATGAGATATTTGGCGCATGATATTTGAGATGTAATAAATGTGATGTGATATTTGTGACATGACATTTGTTCAACTTTTTAAGAAACTGTATAACATATCCGTGGGGAGTGCCGTTTAACATTTATTCAATATTTACGCAAATTTCAAGAAATCAGAGATCTCTTTCATTAGTTTACGGACGTTTGATTGCTGTGAAATGCCGTTTTAACATTTAATGCTTATTTCTGATATCAAAATATAATTAAAGATACCAATAAATCACTGTAGATCGCATTATTTTCTATCGTGCTATCAATAGTTGAATTTTAGATGGCAGAAATTGATTTCTGAGATCAATTTACAAACCTAAAAATCTTAACGGGACACACATTTATATAAAATTTACCGAATCGTAAATTAAATTTAGATGAAAACTTGAATTACTGATATCAACAATAACACAATTTCTTATCTAGATTTTGTGTACAAGAACCAGTCATTATTTTATTTACATATGTGTGCTTCTGAATTTTGCATGAAAATAGACATTTTGACATCAAAAGTCAATTTTTGAGATCAAAAAAGCATTTCCAGATTTCCAAAGCAAAAAAAAACAAGCCATCGTCGGGGGCGCAGACCCCAACCGAACACTGCGATTGACTAAACGATAAACAATCACTGGAATATAGGAATCAGCAACCGATAGCAATGACTGGAAGAAAAAAACATTACTTGAACTGATAGAGAAGACAGAACAGTGAAATACTACCGTGCTCGTTGCGCCTTTGTGGCAGAAGCTCAACAGATTATCAGATTAGCTACTGAAGCATTTGCCTCTCTCTTTCGACGAATTCCCGTGGAAAGTTTTTGACCGATTTGAAACATAAAATGACGTTGCACAACTTCTAAAAATATTTTTGTCACTGCACAAGGTTGCATATAGCTGGAATAAATAGTTTTGGAGAACTTGTGGGGAAAGCACCCAAGTCTTGCACTGCAGGTATCTCACGAGACCACAATTTTTGACAAGTCGCCATTTTGGCAACTTTTGGCCGATTTGAAAAATAATACAACGTTGCACAACTTCAATATATATATATATATATATATATATATATATATATATATATATATATATATATATATATATTCACTTTTCAAGGTAGCATATGCTTAGGATAACTAGTTTCGGAGAACTGGCGTGGAAAGCACCCAAGTCTTACATTGCAGTTATATCAAAAAATCATTTTTTGACAAGTCACCATTTTGGCAATTTTTGGCCGATTTGAAAGATAACACGACATTGCACAACTTCAATATATACATCTAACTCTGAATGAAAGTCATCACAGCATGCGTGTGCAAGTTTAAGTTGGCTGCAGCGTTTGGGTTTTTTAACACTTGACAAGTCTTTGACTTGGTGCAGGCTTATGTGAATTTGTGCGGACAGCCGTTGGTGCTTTTTTACTTGACAGTAAAAATTCATTTTCTTGTCTCAGCTTCTTTTCTGACACTACAGACCCTAGGACCACATAACTTGATACTTATGTAGAACTTGATCTGTGGGTTTGCGTCTGCGATTTTGTTTTAATGCTTATTAAATGGAAATGCGGCTACCTACAATTGACATTTCCTTCATCCTTCCACAGCTTAACGCTTTGAGGGTATACATTCAAAAATTGAAAAGAAAAAGGGGGATCACCGATGTTATTAGAGAAATAAAGACACTGAAAGGTGTCTTTTGCCACAGAAACCATTGGGAAAACCAAGAAATTTCAATCAAAATGCAAAATTCACACATAATCACAATTGACAATTGCCTGATTTTTCCCTGTTTGAAGAACACGTCATACGAAATGTTTTAGGCAAATAAAAAATATATGTCACCGTATCAATAGGAGAATTATACATTCTTTTTGACAAAATCCCATTGACTCAATGGATAAATGGTGAAAACAGTGTAATATGATTTTAATGGACAATATATCAACACAGGACCTTCTGGAAACAAAATATCAATTTCGGGACACGACCCTATTTGTCTTTGAAAAGAATTTTTCGATCTGGACGAATTTAGTAGTTATTTATACTGCGTAAACATGGATTCAAACAACGGTATTCACTGTAATGCGCATTTCGGTCGCTAGATGGCGCAGAGGTACCCGCATTTCCGTTTAAAACGTCATGCGAACACACCTGATTTTAGAATAAATAACGTGTTAAAAACAGCGCATTCAAAAGCAAAGTAACGGTTGCGCAAAACAGCACAGCTTATGGGCGTTACGCGAGCTCTGCCTGCATAGAGAAAAAGTGCTAGTCCGTTCAATCAATAAAGCCGTTGAGCCCACATAACCAAGCAGATTTTTTATTAGAAAAAATTGGTCCAAATAAAACATTGACATACAAGTCCAAAATATTAATAATATTTGAAAACGGTGAGGGGGGACGTCCAGGTGGTTTCCGCGGGAGGAGAGGTGAAGCTTTAGATTCACTGAGGAGCGCATGCCAAAATGAGTTTTGCTTTTAATTAGTATTGAAGATTTCGCTTGCGAAATGCGTTTCTAGTCCCAATTGCTAAAGAGTGATGAAATTTGGCTCACTGATAGAGGTTGATAAGACGCCGTAAAAACCGCAACTTAGAGAACAATTGACATCCTCGGCCTTGGTCAAAGTCAAAAACCGGAACTGGCCATTATCTCGAAAACGGTTAGAGATAGAGATAGGTTACGAGTTCAAAATCGTATTTTTGGTGGCGAAAACGGTCTAGTTTAGCTTTTTCTTTCAATGACACCCAGGACCCGTCACTGTCTAAGTTGGATTGGAGGGTGAGTGACTTGGTCACTTCGTATTATTCATTTTCCATTCGTGAAGCAAATAGCAAAGAGAACACATTCTTGTCAGTTAATTATGTCACAAATTGTTTCGCGTTATTTAAATCACAAAAAAAATTTACTGAAAAAATAAATAAAACTCCAATTGCGAAAATCTGAAATAATTGTGACGGATCCGATTTGTAAACCCAGCACAGCCTTATCAGATAACAATGCTGGCTCGTATACATTATCATATAACAATGCCGGCCCGTATACATGTCCTTAGATGTTGTTTCTGCAACTGTCATACATTTGTTACACAAAGTCGCATTTTTCATTGTGGTCTATTATATGTCAGATTTTATCTATTATTATGTAAAATCGTTGTAATCGGGAAGCATCTTCGTGTTCATATCAGACTTTTAACAGGTGTTAATTTACAGTCGTTTATATGAATATCATCTCTGGTGGAATGAGACCCTTTTAGAATTCTTATCAGGCCAGAAATTTCCTATTTAAGTATCACTACTACTACTGCTACTACTACTACTGCTACTATTACTGCTACTACTACTGCTACTACTGCTGTTATTACTTCTACTACTACTAACAATAGCAGCAACACAAACGACAACAACAACAGCATGTGTATTCGCTCAAGCGTTTCAGCGATTTTTTCTCATGATGCAGTTATAAAAAAACATACATTCAGATATCGATAAAGAGGAATCAAGACATGAACGATTTTTTACCTATTTTTAAAGATTTTGACATTTCGTGTAATTTGTTAGAAAAATAAACAGATCAACTTTGGAATTGTGAGGTGGGGAAAATCTTTAAGGTACCCTCTTCTAAAGGCGTTGGAAAACTTTTTTCGATGGATTTATTTTCTTTTTGATGGATTTATTTCCTATTACCCAAGCAAGCGGCAAGTCATTTCCTACCATGTCCTTTTCACCACAGGATGCATCTCGTCAATGTACCGCAACAAATCTTAAGCGTGTTACTTGATGTCACAACACCCGAACTAAATAAACTAAGAATTACAGAAAATAATAAAAAAAATTCAGTGTTACATTATGTGTGTGTGTGTTGTTTAAATATAACATGCTGTTTTTGGTGTATGACGGTGTATGACGACGCTGTTTTTTTTTAATCGAGTGCTAACCCTTAATAGAGGGTAACCTTCTAGCAATTTACTACTAAGTTTAGATTTTCATTTACATAATGGTTATAAATCTCAAGTACATCTGCATAAGTTTGTTTTATCTGTTCTGAAATGCAAATGCGCTATAAATAGTAACTTAAAACCTTTTAATTAGTAACAATATCGTTCAGAATAATAATGGCTGTTAAAACCTGAACTCTTTTGCGGATCGTCGTTTCACACTAGAAAAAGCGGTTTTGTGATTTTAGCCCCCGCCCCTCCCTCCCCTCCCTCAAATAATTCTAAAGTTTTCTTTTAGCATTATTTTGCATTGTGAAGGAAGTAACTTCATGAGGTGGAAATATTTTATCCTTTCCAGATAAACAAAATTACAACTGCAAAGCATTTTCATTTATCAAATGAAATACGCCGTTCCTAAATAAAAATTTCACTACGGGAGAGGAACTAACACTAAAGAAATTAGTCAATCGTTGTCTTGATAGTCTGACGATGTTTTCATCATTTCAATAAAAAGCACTACTCAAGAAAGATTTATTAAACCAGCTTTCATATTTTAATAAATGTTTCATTATACTCGATTATTAAATTAATTTTAGTCAGTTTTACACCAACTAAATAGGTTATAAAAACGCCAGCCAAAATCTTCGCCATACAATGATCAAAAGCAGAGGAGGCGAAGATGGAGGTGAGAAAAGAGGATGCGAGGTTACAGGAGGAGAGAATGAAGGAGTCGGGGATGGGGGCGGCGGGATGGAGAAGACGAACACGGAGGGGGCGAGGATAGAGCAGGCGGGGTTGGAGCAGGCGAGGATACAGGAGGCGGGGATGGAGGAGGCGAGGATACAGGAGGCGGGGATGGAGGAGGCGAGGATACAGGAGGCGGGGATGGAGGAGGCAAGGATAGAGGAGGCGGGGATGGAGCAGGCGAGGATAGAGGAGGCGGGGATGGAGCAGGCGAGGATACAGGAGGCGGGGATGGAGGAGGCGAGGATAGAGGAGGCGGGGATGGAGGAGGCGAGGATACAGGAGGCGGGGATGGAGGCGGCAAGGATAGAGGAGGCGGGGATGGAGCAGGCAAGGATAGAGGCGGCCGGGATGGAGCAGGCGAGGATAGAGGAGGCGGGGATGGAGGAGGCAAGGATAGAGGAGGCGGGGATGAAGCAGGCAAGGATAGAGGAGGCGGGGATAGGTGATACGAGACTGGAGCAGGCGGAGATAGAGCAGGCGGGGATGGCGCAGGCGAGGATAGAGGTGGCGGAGATAGAGGAGGCGAGGACAGAGGAGGCGGAGATGAGGGCGACGGGATGGAGAAGACGGATATGGAGGGGGCGAGGGTAGAGCAGGCGGGGATGGAGCAGGCAAGGATAGAGGAGGCGGGGATGGAGCAGGCGAGGATAGAGGAGGCGGGGATGGAGCAGGCAAGGATAGAGGAGGCGGGGACAGGTGGTTCGAGACTGGAGCAGGCGGAGATAGAGCAGGCGGGGATGGAGCAGGCGAGGATAGAGGTGGCGGGGATAGAGGAGGCGAGGATGGAGCAGGCGAGGATAGAGGAGGCGGAGATAGAGGAGGCGAGGTTAGAGGAGACGGAGATAGAGCGGGAGGGGATAGAGGAGGCGGGGATAGAGGAGGTGAGGAGAGAGGAGGCGGGGATGGAGCAGGCAAGGATAGAGGAGGCGGAGATAGAGGAGGCGAGGATAGAGGAGACGGAGAGAGAGCAGGAGGGGATAGAGGAGGCGGGGATAGAGGAGGTGAGGAGAGAGGAGGCGGGGATGGAGCAGGCAAGGATAGAGGAGGCGGGGATAGGTGGTTCGAGACTGGAGCAGGCGGAGATAGAGGAAGCGGGGATTGAGGAGGCGGGGATGGAGCAGGCGAGGATAGAGGTGGCGGGGATAGAGGAGGCGGGGATAGAGGGGGCGACGATAGAGGAGGCGGAGATAGAACAGGCGGGGATAGAGGAGACGGGGATGGAGCAGGCGAGGACAGAGGAGGCGGGGTGGAGAAGACGAACATTGAGGGATGAGGGTGGAAGAGGGGAGGATAGAGGAGATTATATAGTAGGAGGGGATGGATTATGCGAACATGGAGGACGCGAGGTTATAGAAACAGGGAATGGAGAAGATTGGGATGGAGGAGGCGGAGATATGGGAAGCGAGGATAAATCAGGAGAGGAGCAGGATGGATCGAAGAGGCAACGATACAGGAGTGTGGAAGATGGAGGACGTCAGGGTTGAAAAGACGAGAGCGGAGGCGGCTAGGATAGAAGGGCGAAGGATGGAGGAGGGAGGATAGAGGAAGCGAGAATGAGGAGAGACAGGAGGAAGAGGAAGAGGATAAAGAGGAAAGTGATAAGTCATTAGAATGCCAATTGTAGGGGATCTTAGTGATGAAAGGACAGACAGCGACGTGTAAACAAGCGACGCTTTGTTCAAATTCGCCGGCATGTTGATTTTGGAATGTTGACAGTCTGGCTTATACTGCTTTAAGTCAAAATGTGGTTTAGTAGAAATTCAATCTACAACAACATTTAGGTGAAAGTTGAGCTGCTGATCTAAAGAGACTAAGAACGCCTGCTATCAATATATATATATAACGGCTTTAAAATAGCCACTTTTTGAAATGACTGAGGTGAACTTGTTTTCGTCAACCCAAATCTCCCCTCTCCCCCCTCACTCCTATCCCCCTACCCGTTCCCACGACCTTGACAAAAAGCAGGATCCACCCCCATCCCTGTATGGGGATGAGAATTTCTAAATATATACCAAAAAACCTTTTTTCAGATCGAGGCAAAGATAAATGCCCTACGTTACCAACATTCTGGTTGTTGTAAATGCACATTTTTAGGGCGGGGGTAGGAGGGGGAAGGGCATTCTCAGGCTTAGTCATGACAAGATGAAAAGTGGAAGATGCTTTTTGTCTGGGTTAAAAAAAAACCCTTGATTGCTTAATTCTCCCGTTTGCTCATGAGAGGCAGACAATTCAGGCACTTCCCGTAATTAACATGCGAGCAGCCACTCGTAGTGTGTGTCAGTTCCGTCAAAGATTACAAACCAATTGCATCCAAAAGGCAATAAAAAGCAACTTGTAAATAGAAACTAGACCGAAATTCGCCCAGAGAATTAAATCCCACTTGGAATGATAAGTTATCTGAGAACTGTCTAAAAAGATGACTGTTTTTTCCGCAATTTTAATTGCTAATGTGTTCTCGTGCTCCCTTTTCACATACACGTAGACGTCCTTACCGGGGATTGAACCCGGGACCTTCTGATTTGGCGCCAAAAAAATTAACACTTTATCCAAATACGCCACATCAGCTACACTGCTTAACAATGATTCGCAAATAAACATATATAAATCTGTTTAAGTGTCTTCTTGTCTGTCACGACATACGCTATTATTGAATGACCGAAAACTCAGGTTTTATGTTTAGCAACCCCCCAAACCGGACAACCATAGACCTCGAACGACTTTAGCTGAATCGAAACTTAAGTCCGATTTCCACGGTTCTGGGCTTGAAAGTGATCTTGAGGTGAAGTCACCGAAAGGTATACCTTACGTAACGTCATATAGGGGTGGAGGTGGAAAATGAGATCAAAACTAGACGGGCCAGTGTTTTTGTTAAAACAAAAACGGATATGTCTCCCCCCAGCCCCCACTCAGTCACTTGGAACAGAACGAATACAGAAGTGAAGGCATTTTACAAATTCAAAATGCCAACAAGATAACCTTGGTTAACAGTGACTATTCAGGTTTACTTGTTTTCGAGTTATTGAGCTTTAAAACATAAATGATGTCCTAACTCGCAAATGATGACGTCATAGGTTCAACTCTGGCGTGCCGAAAAATTCCTTGGTTAAATGTAGTCTCATAATTTATTTTGTGCCGAAGCGCTAGGCTCAATACTTTTCGAGTTATTGAGCTTTAAAACATAAATGATGCCATAACTCGCAAATGATGACGTCATAGGTACAACTTTGACGTGCCAAAAAAATTCCTTGCTCAAAAATAGTCTCATAATGTATTTTGTGCCGAAGCTCTAGGTTTATTAGTTTTCGAGTTATTGAGCTTTAAAACATAAATGACGTCATAACTTGCAAATGACTCGAAGTGACCTTGAGGTCACCGGAAGATATACCTTACGTAGCGTCGTATAGGAAGTGGAGGTTGAAAATGAGGTCAAAATTGCTCTTGCCGTAAGGTCAAGGTAAAAAAATTTTTATCAGGTGCACCACTTCAGATAACCCTCCATACAAGTTTGGTTCGTCAAGCTTCAGCGGTCTTGGAGGAGATGTCTGGAAACCGGGAGAAAAAAGGAGAAAAAAGGGTGAAGAATTCGAGGCAATCAATTCCCATTTTCAATACCAAGTGGGAATTATACCGTTTTTATAGCTCTCGGCAAAACCTGCTGATTATCACAGAAGCAGTAGCTGAAATAGGGCTTTGTTTGATAAAATTCGTTTATTTTAGCAATTTAAAGCATCCTAATTTTTTCAGGTTCAATAAATTTCTTGTTAACATTTAAAAAAAAGCATGTTTATACTGTGTTAAAATTGGGATGCAAATATCTTATTCATCGTGCATAAAAAAGGTTTACTGATGCCATAAAAATGTATGAAATTGTACTTCATTCAAGACCAAAACGGAGTTTTCGGTTTGATTTACGAATTTTGCTATAAACTTGACAAGTATTCACACACACTACTACTGTCATATGCTCTCGTTCCTATAAACACACTCAGCCTGTGAGACGGCGGTGGTTCACGCAGACTGGCAGCCTCGGGATTTCTACAGAAACGCATTGTAATGCCGGGCTTGTTCTAGAACTGGTGGGGCTATTCCAGAAATACATTGTAATGCTGGACTTGTTCTAGAACTGATGGGCTATTCCAGAAATGCAGTGTAATGCTGGACTTGTTCTAGAACTGGTGGGGCTATTCCAGAAATACAATGTAATGCTGGACTTGTTCTAGAACTGGTGGGGCTATTCCAGAAATACAATGTAATGCTGGACTTGTTCTAGAACTGGTGGGGCTATTCCAGAAATGCATTGTAATAATGGGCTTGTTCTAGAACTGGTGGGGCTATTCCAGAAATACAATGTAACGCTGGACTTGTTCTAGAACTGGTGGGGCTATTCCAGAAATGCATTGTAATAATGGGCTTGTTCTAGAACTGATGGGCTATTCCAGAAATACAATGTAATGCTGGACTTGTTCTAGAACTGGTTGGGCTATTCCAGAAATACAGTGTAATGCTGGGCTTGTTCTAGAAGTGACGGGACTCTGCCAGAAGTGCATTGTAATGCCGGGCTTGTTCTAGAACTGGTGAGGCTGTTCCAGACATGCATTGTAATAATGGGCTTGTTCTAGAACTGATGGGCTATTCCAGAAATACATTGTAATGCTGGGCTTGTTCTAGAACTGGTTGGCTATTCCAGAAATACAATGTAATGCTGGACTTGTTCTAGAACTGGTGGGGCTATTCCAGAAATACAATGTAATGCTGGACTTGTTCTAGAACTGGTGGGGCTATTCCAGAAATACAATGTAATGCTGGACTTGTTCTAGAACTGGTGGGGCTATTCCAGAAATGCATTGTAATAATGGGCTTGTTCTAGAACTGATGGGCTATTCCAGAAATACAATGTAATGCTGGACTTGTTCTAGAACTGGTGGGGCTATTCCAGAAATACAATGTAATGCTGGGCTTGTTCTAGAACTGGTGGGGCTATTCAAGAAATACAATGTAAAGCTGGACTAGTTCGTTCTAGAAGTGACGGGACTCTTCCAGAAGTGCATTGTAATGCCGGGCTTGTTCTAGAACTGGTGAGGCTGTTCCAGAAATACAATGTAATGCTTGACTTGTTCTAGAACTGATGGGCTATTCCAGAAATACATTGTAATGCTGGACTTGTTCTAGAACTGGTGGGGCTATTCCAAAAAATACATTGTAATAATGGGCTTGTTCTAGAACTGATGGGAGTATTCCAGAAATGCATTGTAATGATGGGCTTGTTCTAAAACTTATAGGGCTATTCCAGATATGCACTGTAATGCTAGGCTGGTTCTAGAACTTATGGGGCTATTCCAGAAATGCACTGTAATGCTGGGCTTGTTCTAGAACTTATAGTGCCATGGAGATATTTCAGATATGCAAATTATTCCTTTTTTTTTTTTTTGGTTAAAGCCTGTACATTTTTTGACATACGCAGATGATATGTGTGTTGGGTAAGGTGAGGTAACGGTTCGATATATATATAGGTAAAATGTGTGTGTGTGGGCGGGAGGCGGGGGAGTACCGTTTAGGCATATACCGATAATATATCGGGTGGGGGGGGGGGGTAACGGTTTGACATAATGTGTGAGGGGGGGGGGTAACGGTACGACATAATGTGTGGAGGCGGGGAGTAATGGTTTGACATAATGTTTGTGTGTGTGTGGGGGGGGGGGGGGGGGAGCTAACGGTCCAACATAATGTGTGGAGGCGGCCGGAGTAACGGTTTGACATAATGTGTGTGTGTGTGGGGATGGGGGGCTAACGGTCCGACATAATATGTTGGGGCGTGGGGGGGAGTAATGGTTTGACATTATGTGTTGGCGGGTGAGTAATTTGTACATATACAGATAATATGTGTGAGGTGGGGTGGGGCAGGGCGGGGCGAGCAACGTGAACAGGGGCTTGTTTGGGAGAGGGAGGTGTCCAGGAAGAAAACCGTCCTAGTTTCCGTCCTCTTTCCTTCTTGTCCAAGCTTCTTCTAGGCAAGTGAGCGAAGCTCTCGCTCAAACAGAGCGTGAACCAAAAAAAATACAACTCACGAAATAAAAAATGCATAAATTAAAAAATATATATACATATAACGAGTAGTGCCGACAGTTTGGTTATCTAGTAGAGGCATAAGTATGACAACAAGCGTGTGGGAGCTGCACACAATGATTGTTATACAAAATACAAGCGCTCTTGTGCACAAGTGCTGTAAAGAGCCCTCCTTGAGTTATTCAATAACCCTAAGGGCTGGTATCACGCTTCGCTTGTGCCTGTTCAACGCAGTCATAACTTAAGCGTACTTAATATTATTGTGTAGGACCTGCAATGCAAACGATATCGTATAATTTTTAATTGTTGTAACCCAATTCCGATGTATAACTTGGAGCGTTCGTATGTCGCCGACCCCTTCTTGACTGATTTAAGGCGACCATAAACGTGCGACTTTCAAAATAACCTTTTTTGTTGACCTAAAAATGGTAACAAATACTTACTGGTTATTATTTAGCTAAAAATAAGGCTATAACAAAAACATGGTTTAATTGAGGGATAAAATACGGCGGCAAATAGCCACACTGACCCAACGGCATTTGTATGGTAACTTCTTGACAGACAGACAGACAGACAGACAGACAGGGGACAGACAGACAGACAGAGAGATAGACAGGGACGTGTAAAAAAACGACGCCAATATAGTGGCGACGAAAATCCTTTGACATGCCTGTTTCAAAATAATAAAAAAATAATAAAAAATACAGTGCGCTGTGAGGTGGGCAGTGTGGGATAATCTATGAGTCGTCACATGACAGTGAGGATTAATACGTGATCACATGATCACATGACGAACCAACACAGTCCCTTACATTGTTCTATGCCACTTAAAAAGAGACACAGAGAGAGTTTATCGGGCATTCGCTCACCCCAGGTATTTGCGTTCGCGCTGACGCTAGCGATAGCGCAACAGGCAGGTATCTTCTGTTGGCTTTGTTTTATCGAGATAAATGTTAAGGTAAGTTAAAGACTTGGCGACTCCACATTATCAGCGCTTGATAACGATAACAACACTTCAAATAACACACACGCACTTTCAAGGCAAAAATTATTGTATTTGTGTGTAGACGAATGCATCAATTAGTAAAGGTTAAAATTTCGATGGTCTTGGTAAGCCCCTTTTCGTATTTATTGGGAGACTTGGCCAGATAAACTACTTGTGATACAATAACCAGAAGAAATAGGATTACAACGGAAAACAACAGCAAACCCTCACGACCGCGTCCCCGCACTGGCCACGCACGCACCCGCCTGGCACCTCTCCCCCACCCCCCCCCCCGCCCCCTCCCCGCAAGGTGCATCACGGAGGTGGCTGCCGTGATGACCTGATAAACCATTTAATCACAACAAAAAAAAAAAAAAAACAACAGCAAACCCTCACGACCGCGTCCCCACACTGGCCACGCACGCACCCGCCTGGCACCTCTCCCCCACCCCCCCACCCCCACTCCCCCCTCACGCACGGTAGATCCCGGGGGTGACTGCCGTTATGACCTGATAAACCATTTAATCACAACAACAACAACAAAAAAAAACAACAGCAAACCCTCACGACCGCGTCCCCGCACTGGCCACGCACGCACCCGCCTGGCACCTCTCCCCCACCCCCCCCCCGTCCCCTCCCCGCACGGTGCATCACGGAGGTGGCTGCCGTGATGACCTGATAAACCATTTCATCACAACAAAAAAAACAACACCAAACCCTTACGACCGCGTAATTTCCCGAGTGTGATATTTATTTATTGCATTTTAACTTTCAATGGTCATAAATTATGAAAGTAACATGGAGTTAATAGCTGTGTGTGATTTATTATGTACAGTATGAAACAGGAGAGAGAAAGAGAGGAGAGAGAGAGAGAGAGAGAGAGAGAGAGAGAGAGAGAGAGAGAGAGAGAGAGAGAGAGAGAGAGAGAGAGAGAGAAAGAGAGAGAGAGGATAGAGCGAGCGAGAGAGAAGAGAGAGAGAGACAGAGAGAGAGAGATAGAGAGAGAGAGAGAGAGAGAGAGAGAGAGAGAGAGAGAGAGAGAGAGAGAGAGAGAGAGAATATTAAATAGTTTTTAAAATAGCTGTTCATGTGCATAACTCGAAGGGCAGCTTCGCTGTTCACACACAACAAATGCTCACAGCATAAGTCTCAGCTTAGAACGCCCTGGCTGGTACCTTGGTCTGATTAAACGCCCAAACGCCGAGTCACACGCTCACCTTCAGCTGACCCCCAACCTACCTACCACAACACACACCCACACCCACACATACACCCACACAGGCACCAACACACACACAAACAAACAGAGTCCCACCCGCTTTATTCCAAACCAAATTTAATGCCTTGGGCGTTGCATTTTTTTGTCGGCTGCAGAGTCGGTGAATTGACTGCGAACCAAAATATGCACCGGTAGTCACATCGATCATCCATCATCTTACTTACAGCCTCTCGTCGTCAAACTTTACCTTATATGGAAATAGTGAACATGTCACGTGACGTTTTGTGGTGTAACTATTTTACTACGTACGCTAGCCTCGGGTAATGTGATACATGAATTATTAGTCTACAAATTTCGAGTGTGATTCACTTTTAAATGTCTGTGATTTTTTTATGTACTTTATCGGTTACATACTTTATTGGTTCGCTTTTCATGCACAAGAAAATAAACATGGTTGCATTAGAAACAAAAAATTAACTTAAACCAAGACGATGTGTGGACAGACGTTAAACAGAATAATAAATGGGCGAAGAAAAACTTTGTATACACTTGTGGTCTCACACACTGCCGCTATCTTTTACGGTAAAAACGAGAAGTGAATTTAGAGGAGTCACACCATTAAGCAAAATCTGTGTTGACGCGGGCAGGAACGAACTGTTTCTTGTCGTTCATCACTTTTAGTTTCACAGCACAAATAGATGATGGTCTCTGGTGTGCTTTACAAAGATTGATTTGTAGTTTCTAACAGAATGAATGACTTTTGCCAGAATTAGTAAGAAAAAAACCTAATAAATAAATATATACTGTGCACACATGGTTATAAACTGTCCCCTTCCCAAAATCTAACTGCTGTCCTTTATACTTCTCTGGTGCCCCCTCCCCCAGCTATAACGGCTGTCCCTTACACTTGTCTGGTGCCCCCTCCCCTTCCCCTAGCTATAACTGCTGTCCCTTATGCTTGTCTGGTGCCCCCCTCCCCCTCCCCTAGCTCTAACTGCTGCCCCTTATACTTGTATGGTGCCCCCTCCCCCTCCCCTAGCTCTAACTGCTGTCTTTTATACTTGTCCGGTGATTTTCTACCACAGAACACCTACACAACCAACTCATTCTCTCGGTCAGGTTTTCGGTTGGCCCCAAAACCGATAGATATCAATATACTTGACTGTTTATACTAAAAACATGCATTGTGTACACCCCATAAACGTTTTATAGCTAACTATATCTTCAAACGATAACATACATTAAATAAAGAGTTGAATAAATGGACATGGACCCATAACGTACCTGCGCTGTTACGTGGAATGCATTGTAAACACGGCTTTATGGTTCTGACCTGATGTCCGCCGACCCATTCATCACATTTTATTGTCGTCTATTTGATTGTTAAAAGGCTATGAATGGAGCTCTTTTTCATGACAGATTAAGCTTCAAAAGAATGCAACACAATAGAACAAAACGACAACGAAAGTAGAGTGCGACAACCAAGACAACATATCTGCCAAATTTTTTTTTCAGTTCAACACTTTTATTTAAGCATTTTAACATCTCATGGTTATTTGCATTTTGAGAAGGAACTTTTCAAATATTCTTTTCGTCTAGCAGTAATTTTTTTGTCTTCTCTTATAATGTGAACTGAGCGGCAAACGCCCAAACCACAACATAACTGCTTCTAATTCACTGACTACATGCAATCTTTGCATGTTCCACCTTAGGCCACAAGATGCTATAAAACCAAACTGCTCAGGTTCAATTTTCAAGCCCTTTTCAGAAATATTACAGGCGAACAGTTCACACTGCCCTTAAAATTGTTCACAGATCGCCCACCGGTTGGATATAAAGAAGAAACTACGGTCAATTTATTCGTATTTTCAGTTTCAATACGACCCTTAAAATTGTTAATCGAATATACAAATAGTTTCTATTCCTTTCAAATAAATATTCATTTAACTTAATGTGGTGCGACTGAAATTATCGTGCTGTCGGTTCGAAGAGCCACTAATTCAGCCCTTGTTCATGTACATTAAAAATTAATGAATTAAAACAATTCGCGTTTACATTCATTTTATTCATTGGTCAACAATTAAGTAAGACAAAACAATAAATAATAATACCAATAAACAAGTTAGATACATGTAAATGCTTATATTCACACATGCCTTAAACCATGATTTTTCCCTAAGAATACATTAGCTGCAGGACCTCCGTGCCCTAACACAAACCCCAGGAGGTTATATGACCCAAAAACCGCTCGCTACAAAGGGTAGTAAGCGATTTTTTTTTCAAAATTAAGCAATATACTGTAATAAACATTTATTAGTTGTCTTTCACGAGAATATGGACATTGAATATATCTTTACAGAGAATGTGTATGGAACACAACAATCTCCCCTCCCCCTACCCCCGAGTCTGCAAATAATTTTTTTCTACACTTCTTTGTAATATGAGTTTTGGTGCCCCATTTGATTTTTATTCTGCTGTTGACCCTGTTACACACACATATTTCCCAGGTCTTTGTAAGATTAAGATGTACGATGCCGTTCAACTGCCATTACTCAGAATTTTGGGGGTCTGTTTTTAGACAGACTGTTCGGGAATGTAGGAATACGTGTTCATGGCGTCCTCATACAGAACGTCAGTGCGCTCGTACAGTGCAGACCACATATATGAGCGCAAAACGAACCTATAGACACAAAACTCAAGAGGTTATGTGCTTTGCGAAACAGGAATTGTTATTTTACAAACACGAAACTGTCTTATTTATTTTGTTCATTCCTGTCATTTCGGAAGTGTGCCTATGACCAATTCGTACAGTGGCAAAGTAAACCATCGAACCTGCTTTTATTTTAGAAATGCTGTTCAAGTGTTTCAGAAAACGCCGACCACTTTAATATGGAGAGTAAGGTATATTTATTGATATACAGTGGCCGGTCCAGGGGTGGGGGGTTATTAGAACGTCAAACGTATTTCACAAAAAGTTTGACCGGTACACTCGCTACTTCGAGTGCTTTTCTGAAGTTGACCCCCACCCCCACCTAAAAACTTATATATCAATAAACTAAGTGATCACTCCTGCCGGTATAACTCCCCTCCCCTTCCCAGCCCACTTCTTAATCTCTTCTCCCCCCGCCCCCACCCCCAGCCCCGCCGTAGAACTTTCCGTGCACACTTGGCGATCCCTAACGGGGGAATTGGGTGCTAGCTGCACTGCATACGCTAATGTTAATGTGAAATTGTGATGTTCCCACGTTATGCGTACGGAGGATGGGAGTTATCAGTGGATGGGGGTTGAGTTTCAGGAGGGTAGGTGGGGATGTCGGTGGGAGGGTGGGGTTGATTGTGGGTGGTGTTGGGTTGTCGGTGGGACGGGTGGGGTTGTTGGTGGGACGGGTGGGGGTGTCGGTGGGAGGGTGGGGTTGGCGGTGGGGCGGGTTGGGTTGTCGGTAGGACGGGTGGGGTTGTTGGTGGGACGGTGGGGGTGTCGGTGGGACGGGTTGGGTTGTCGGTGGGACGGGTGGGGGTGTCGGTGGGAGGGGTTGGGTTGACTGTCGGTGGGATGGGGCTCTCGGTGAGTGGGGTTGTCGGTGGATGAGGGTTGAACTGTCGGTGGGTGGGGTGGGGTTTTCGGTAGGTGGCGGTTGAGTTGTCGGTGGATGGGGGTTTGGTTGTTGGTGGGTGCGGTGGAGTTGTCAGTGGTGGGAGCTGGGTTGATTGTGGGTGGTGTTGGGTTGTCGGTGGGACGGGCGGGGTTGTCGATGGGAGGGCTTGAGAGGCCCTTGGGTAGGAGTTGAGTTGCCAGTGGGTGGGGTGGGGCTCTCCGTGAGTGGCGTTGTCGGCAGATGACGGTTGAGTTGGTGGATGGGGGTTGAACTGTCGGTGGGTGGGGTGGGGTTGTCGGTAAGTGGCAGCTGAGTTGTCTGTGGGTAGGGGTTGGGTTGTCGGTGAGTGGGATGGTTGTCGGCGACTGAGGGTGGGGTTGGCGGTGAGTGGGATGGTTGTCGGCGACTGAGGGTTGGGTTGTCGGTGAGTGGGATGGTTGTCGGCGACTGAGGGTGGGGTTGTCGGTGAGTGGGATGGTTGTCGGCGACTGAGGGTGGGGTTGTCGGTGAGTGGGATGGTTGTCGGCGACTTAGGGTGGGTTTGGCGGTGAGTGGGATGGGGTTGCCTCTTGCGTACGTGCTTCATAGATGGCTCCTTTATAGATCCACTTGACAAGGACCATTCAGGCGAAAGATCGATAGCTTGTCTTAAAAGGTATTTACACATACAACACTTTGTCAACAGAAATAATCTCTTGCGGTTTCTTTTTTTTAAGCTGGACTTTTTGTTGCCTGAGCTCGCACACAAGTCGCTCGTCCATGTGCCAAAGAGCTCTTCTACGACATGTCATCGTACAGACGTACAGACTCGCGCCGTGTATAAAAATATAAACTGGTAAAGCAGAAAAAAAGCTTCCAAACGGCTTTCTGGAATCTAAGAAGTCCTTTTTTTAAATCTTAAACCAAAATGCATTGCAAAAATAAATAAATAAATAAATAAATAAAGAAAAATTTCTTCGCTTGATTCTTTTCTGTAAATGACGATATTTATCAAAGAGATCATACGAGATCATGCGAGTGTAACATGATAAAATAGAGCTTTTGTGACCAACTGAGGTGTTTCAGGACTGCGAACCTTTTTATCTAAAAGTAATATATATACATAAACTAAAAGTAGAATTTCATGACTGATATTTTATCAAGTGGCAACCTTTTTCCAGGGCAGATTCTGTTCCGACCAGCACTCGCTGACACTCATCTCCCTCTCGTGCCACAGCTTGTAGCGGTTGCGCAGATAACGAGCTTTGAGAGCCTCGTCTAGACTTTCCTGGAAATTCGGCAGCGTGTGAATCGTCCGGAGACTGCCGTCAGGGTTGTATTTCTCCCTGTCAAATCCATTCTCTTTCTTGTCTTCCTTTTTCTCACTGTTTTCCGACTTCTTCTTAGGTTTTTTAGCCACGTTTAATGAGGATCGACGCAGTGTTAAATCCGATGGTTTCCTATCCGAAGCGTTCGTTGATTGCCTCTCTATGGCTGGGTTCTCCCTGATTGGTGTTAAAGTTCGCGATGTTTCGGCTGCAGGTTTTTGATTGGCTGCTTGATTAGGTTTTTGATTGGCTGCTTGACTGACCTGCTTTTGTTGCAAGGAACGTTTTTGATCCTCGGACTGCGTTGTGTCTGATTTCGATTTGGCATTTGGCTGCTGTTTCCCCTGTGGCGCATTGGGCGCCTTTTGAGTTGTTGGCGCTTGTTGGGCATTTGGCGCCTTTTGCGCAGCTAGTGCCTGCTGGACATTTTGCGTTCCCATTGGGGCTTTCGGTGTATGGGTATTAAGCGTTTCACTTGAATCCGAAACCGTTATTTCTAACGAAGGTTTTGAAGACAGAAATTTGACACTTTTGCCCGTGTTTGCCCAGGCTACTTTACTAGGCTTCTTTTCTTTAACTCTGTTCAAAGGCGGCAAACTTTGAACTCGAAAGACATTACCCCTTGGACTTGTGTCCAAGCGCCATGTACTTTGAGGGGTACTGTCTACAGCGAGAGTATTATCCTTGTTCCTCGGCCCTCGATCCGTCATACTTTTTGACCGCGCGTGGGGGCTATTCACCGGTGTGTTATGCGAACTATGCGGTTTGGCTAGCCTGGCCACTACCTTGTTTTGGGCCTTCTTCAAGTCAAGAGCGAAGCCCGTGCGTACAGGTTTCGTTGGCGACCTCTGAGGAGTTCTACTCGCGTGTTTTGACGGGGACTTTTGCGGACTCCTGCTGCTGTCTTTAGCAGGCGACTTCTCGGAGCTCCTACTGCTACGTTTTGAAGGGGACTTTTGTGGACTTCTACTCGTGTGAATCGTCGTATTTTCAGGAGACATATCGTCATCATCACTAAAACTGGCATTAAATTCATCCTCTTCCTTAAAAGAGACAGGGTTTTTAGCCCCTCGCCGTGACGCCGACTCGGGTGACGTGCTTCTGCCCTCTTTCTTCTTCGGCTTTATATCATACAGTTGTTTTGCGAACTGCTCCATTTGGAACTGGTCCAGTCCCTCAGGGGGTTGGGCCTGCTTGAGGCCCTTACGGGGAGGGAGGAACCCCCATGTGGTCGTGGTGCTATTACGAACCTGGACCAGTTCTCGCTTTATACGACGCTGTTCGTCACTCACCTGTCAATCAAAGTTACACTATATTTTCCGAGGGTATATTTTACATCTTTTGAAGCTATAGATACCAATAGTTACTGCAGATTTCAGAAACAGGTACTAGAAATATTAGTTCGAATTATATCAGGGTGTTCCATGCATGGACGAGGAGGCGGGCAGAGTCCACGGACGAGAGGGCACGGACGAGGAGGCGGGCAGAGGGCACGAACGAGAGGGCACGGACGAGGAGGCGGGGAGAGGGCACGAACGAGAGGGCACGGACGAGGAGGCGGGCAGAGGACATGGACGAGGAGGCACGGACGAGGAGGCCGGCAGAGGGCATGGACGAGCAGGAGGCAGGAGTACTGTTTTCGTTTGTCATCGACTCCTGGTCTTCATGTAATGCGTGATTTACCTGATCCAATTGCCATCTACACTTAGCCTGGATCCCCTCCGTGTTGCGATCCAGACGCTTCTGCTCTCTGGCATTCAGCTGACGTATCAACTCCACCATCCGGTAATTTCGCTCTTTCAAAGCGCCTACATCCATTTTCGATTTCTTGCTTTCCACTTCCGCCATGGTATTTCTTTATGATGAGGCTGGGTCTATTTTATGCACAGAATATTCTCACATATCTCCAATTAAAATGCCATGTATATTATTTCAATCCTTGTTTGCTCTTTTTTAAGAGCGTATCCATATTACTTGTCAATCCGCACATACACGATTTCTGTCTGTGTCTCTACTCCTGAAATTAAACCACAAGTAACGCCAACTTCAGCCTGTAAGTACACTGAATATCTTAATCTGGGAGGGGATGGGAAGGAAGGTGGGGGAAGGGGGTGCGTTCCTTCACAAATATAAATTTCCAGTTTTGCCATTTAAAGCTTACTTTTTCTAAGAATGGCTAGTACGAAGTTATACTACATATTATTGACTTGACGTGATTAGAGAATGCAATAAATTTAAGACAATCAGGTGCGTAGATGAAACAGATGCACATGTTCGTGAGTGATTTTCGTTTGTGTCGCATCAAAGACACTCGAGCTTGAAGTGACACTGTTCGCCTTTAGAAACACGCCATTAAATGGCTAATAAATGGCAAATAGTGTATCATTAGTCTGTCGTCTAAGTGATCCGGCGTTACCTCCTTGTGCCGTTATTTGGCACCGTATTCGTAAAAAATCACTGTGCAATCTGTTGATGGGTTACACTGTACATGAAAATATGGCACTGCATGCGATCAGCTCACAAATAGGACCGGCTCGCAAACGGGACCACTTCACAAATGGGACCAGCTCGCAAACGGGTCCACCTCACAAATGGGACCAGCTCGCAAACGCGACCACCTCACAAATGGGACCAGCTCGCAAACGGGACCACCTCACAAATGTGACCAGCTCACAAACGGGTCCACGTCACAAATACAACCAACTCGCAGACGGGACCACCTCAAAAATGGGAGCACCTCACAAAATGGAACCATCTCACAAATAGAACCAATTTCTATATTTCTGAATTCTTCTAAATAAGAAGAAAATGTCCATAAGATATTTTTTATTTACTTACTCGACCCATCCTGCATTAGCCTACATACAATCACACTATTTTCTTAGAATTAGAATTTCACGAATACGACCCGCAATATCTTACGGCAGTTTGAAACAATGAGAAGCGGTTATCTACAAGAAAACACATTCATCTCTGATTGATCGTTCTCTGGCGGTGCATTCAATGAAGCCACTCAAATTCGAGCTGGATCTGTCAAAATGTCTGATAAGGAATGACTAGAATAGTGTATGACGTAAAAATAGAGCGAAGGCTACTTCAGTTTTTACTCGGTGTGCAGTGCAAAAAAAAAAAAAACCCAACTGATTGTAATGTAAAAAATTATTTAAAAGATTTTAAAAAGACACAGTCTTGACAGCAGCTGGGCCGCTGTGGCGATTTTTTTGTCCGAATAGCATTGTTTTACACCATTTCTGTCTCATTTTTCAAGACCCGTGAAAATAAGTATGTTTCTTTTTTCCCCCTTTTTACGTTTTTCGACATATCTAATTCAGTTGAAGAGAACTGTTGAATTACATTCCGAAGGAAAAGGGGGTTCTTTGCATAGACAACCGACAAATATATGGTTAAGGTAAAGTAGTCCCCTTTCCTGAAAGGAGGGAAAACAACCAAACGGGGTATACCACACTGGTCTTATTTGTGACTGAAAACAACCAAAACGATGTATACCACAGTGGTGTTATTTGTGAGGGAAAACAACCAAAACGGGGCATACCACAGTGGCCTTATTTGTCAGGGAAAACAACAAAATCGGGGTATACCATAGTGGTCTTATTCGTGAAGTGATCCCAGTTTACAGGGTGGTCATATCTTACTCGAACGTTCTACAAAAACCTACTCACTGTCTAAGCATATCGCAAACCCACCGACAGCACTACTGAAAGTTCACACTTGCCCCGTCACAAATGCAAATAGTAAAATGACACCTTCAAAAACGACCTAAAAGCTATGCTGCCTTTTCTCTAAAAAACCCTGATCATCAAAAAACAGCCCCCCCCCTCCCTATCTTCTTCCACACACTCGAAAAAAAGTTTACCTTTCTGGGTGCAGTGATGACCCCTCTGATGTAAGACCATCCTTCTCACAATATAACAGACTAAAAGACCGTTAATGATAAAATGGTTTAAAATATTCCTAAGGGAACATTTGTTTCAAAAAGATGACTTGTTGCATCACAAATCGCCCAGTCTAGAAATATGCAACATCTTCAAGACAATTTCAGTTTCAAATAATTAATGATCAGTTTTACTTAATTAAATCATTAATTAGCATTAATCCCTAAAATAGGCGTGACTCGGGTGCCAGCAGTGAAACGAGAAACGTGAATTGCCTGAAGCGATAAATATAATATTTTACACCGAAAATTAACAGCAGACTCAAGAAACAGTAATTGCCAATTTTTAGAGAATTTGTTTTATTAGTCTATATATTATCCGTTTATTCCAGATGGTACTCTATTTTCAGCGTATTTTTTTTACAGACAATCTGTTACAGAATTCGACGATTTAGTGTAATAATTCCATGTCCCCTGGCGCGCTTTTGCAATCCAAAATCTATGCACTAAATGGTTTATAGACTGGTTTTGTAAACCGCATATCTGTGAATGGAAGAAATCCGTCTTATCTCATTACGGGTTTCAGATATCTATTATTATGGAGCATAAAGCTGATACAAAGTGCAGGGCATACAATAGATTAAGGAGTTTACGGCACAAATATAATATCAAAACCGAAGTATAAATCGGGCGTTCAAACATCTTTAAATATGAAGCTATTACAACTTTGTTGTCGCCCACTTTAAAACTTTCAAATTTTCGCCCATCCATGCACAAGGCATGGGCTTTGTTTTGGCTGTAGTAATAAACCCTCTCACCTACTCCACACCCCCCCCCCCCCCGCACCCGCAAGAATTATTTTTTCTCTGCATTTCTGGTGCCTTGTTTAACGTTTGTGAACTGCGCAATAGTGCTGTCTCTGCTCCTGAAGGATAAAAATTAGCCCCCCCTCCCCCGGCCAAACAAAAAAAAAAATCTGCATTTCTGGTGCCTTGTTTAACGTTTGTGAACTGCGCAATAGTGCTGTCTCTGCTCCTGAAGGATAAAAATTAGCTCCCCCCCCGGCCAAACAAAAAAAAATCAACATTCAACCCCAATACCCCCCCCCCCAATAATAATAATGCTGTCGGTGAAAAAAGTTCTGAAACCAGCCTATCTTCCTGTACACAGTCAAATTCTAGGAATTTGTAGGGTTTTTTTTTATTGTGCCTTACACCAATACGCGCAGAATGATTATTTTAATTAAAAAGTACAGTATTTAAATAAGTCGATTTTGGCCAACGAAGGAAAGGATTATTTATTAATTGCATAAATTGTAGTTGCATGAATGGATAAATGATTGAAGGGAAATAATGAAGAAGAAGTGTCCAGGGACATTGTGCACAGTCACGAAAGCCACTAATTATAAATTTGGTAGCTTATCTTCTATAACAGTAGCATTTGTTATCGCTTTAACTAGTATTTCGAGAAAAATTTTAAAAAAAACAGGGCAATCTTCCCTGTCAAATTTGAAAACATCGGACCACAGCTGGAATTTTTCGCCAATAAGCTGGCTAATTTTGGCCTAACTGTCTTGACCGAATTACTAAAAAAATATCAGCTTGGTGGAACAAGATCAAGTGAACATGCCTGCCAAATTTTCGCTACAACTAACCAGCACTTGTAGAAGTAGCATTTTGGCATTTTGTACATGTCAGCTGGGCTAAAAATTAAAAAGAAATACCACAAGAGACACATACACTTTTCTTACAACAAAATGCAGTGCATCGACTTCAACCAGTGACATGGAAGGAGATTTTCTTCTAAGGTACCGGGAGCTTCCGAAAAGAAGCTCCCCCCATATAAAAGCCCCGGGCCTCTTATTAGGAAACTGTTTCCCAATAGAAGCAGCGGGGCTTCTATTTGGAGTTAACATGAGGACCTGAAAAAATCGTTTCCTAATAAAAGTCCCCTGCTTCCATGCAAAGTCTTTTTCGAACTCGTTTTTACCCCCCCCCCCTCCCCGCAGACACGGTGCATTTAATCCTTAGATATGAGGCAGCCTCTAGAATGTTCTGCTTCGTTGCTTAATCCTGTGCTTTGCACAAGGCGAACAGACACCCCCTCCCCACTGCCACCTTTACTCCGGAGTATTACTGGAAACATAACGGGCCGAGCACTGAAACGGGCGGCGTGATGTTGCTCCTTCTTCCCTGCAGTCTTTTTAGAACTCGTGTTTACTCGCAAAGCAGACACGGTGCACTTAATCCTTTGATGTGAGGCAAACCCCTAGACACGTTCTGCGTCGTTGCTTAATTCTCTGCTTCGCACAAGCAACTCCTTCCCCCCTCCGCTTTACCAGACTTTTTTAGTTACTGTTGTTTTTGTGTGTTTTGTTAGTTTTTGCCTATATCCGCAGCATGTAGTGCTTTAATAAGACATTGATTTTCTTTTTTTCCAATAAAAACTTATCGGTAAACGGTAATATGCCCCCCCGGTAATCTGCCCCCCGACAACCTGCCCCCCCCCGGTAATCTGCCCCCCTCAAATTTTCAATACTAGGTAATCTGCCCCCCCCTCTCATGCATTGATTATGTGTATGTGTGCGTTTCTTTTTTATTAACATCTTAGGATTAACATCTTAAGACTTGAAAGCGATTCATGTGTAATCGGGATCAACTTAGTACTTAATATATACAGGTGGCATTCGTTATTAATTGCAATTACAGCATGTTCAATCATCTATTATTGGTGGATTACAGATAGGCCTATATGACTTATTCATTTAATATATCATTATTTAATATAATGATATATAATATACAAATATTCATTCATTCATTCATACAGTCTTTTGCCCAAACAATAAGAAAAAAACACCTTTTTTTATTTTGACCATATTTATTTGTTTTCTGTTCAAGGCACAACATAGTTCAATGTCGCTAAATGCATATACTAAATCGTTAGCAGTTTTAATCATTACCAAAATCATGCACTTCAATGGAGGTTGCAAAGAAACATGCTCCATTGAAGATGTGGTTGGTTAATTGCAATTAATACGAACTGCAATTCAGAAGTTGAGTATTTTGACATACATGTATAATTAGGATAAAATCCATTACAGGCAGTTGTTTGTGAAGATGTTATCTAGCTAATACTTGTTAGAAAATCAAAAGTGTTTGATTACCATAGTTCTAGGAAAGATGCAAGAACATCAAAAGTGCTTTTAAGTTCCCTTTTAATATAAAGAACAGTAAAACACACATACACACATCAACACACACACACACCCACACATATATATAATATATATAATATATATATAATAATAATATATATATAATATGAGGAAGGGGGTAGATTACCTAGTATGGAAAATTTGAGGGGGCAGATTACCGGGGGGGGGGCAGATTGTTGGGGGCAGATTACCGGGGGGCCAGATCACCGGGGGGGGGGACAGATTGCCTACATTCAAACTTATCGACAACCCCCCCCCCCCATCTAAAAAATAGAAGCCCCGGGGCTCTAATTAGGAAACTGTTTCCTGATAGAAGCTCCGGGGCTTCTATTTGGTTTCTAAATGAGCGCCTGAAATTGGGCAGTTTCCAAATAGAAGCACTGGGCTTTTTTCGGAAACCCCCGGTAAGTGCTAAATACACTCAATGTTAATAATCCACAACCTTGTTTTGTACGACATTTATTCAGAACAGCGACAAACCTAAAAATAGGCTGCTTGATCACACTATTGTGAATTACTGAAACATATCTAACCCCACGACCTCGCTGCTTTGTTTGAAGATAAAGGAATAAAGATATCAAATTGCTCATTATTCAGTTCCCCTGAAAGCAATATGTTTGTCAGTGGTCTAAAAACACGATCATTTTGACCAGTACAAGCCATAGAATATAATATTTATGGGGTCAGCTGTCGACAGCGAGTCTACAATTGAATATGAGCAGATCTCTTGGACCTACAGGAGTTGTTGATCCAGTATCTAATCAAGGATTCCGTGACGTTTATATCCAGCCTGGCACTGGTTCGCCCCTGTAGATCTTACATATACTTAGTGTTATGTTAGTTTTTTAATTTGTTCTTTATTTTGATTATTTTCAAAAACAACTAACACATATAAATATTTCCTGACATTTTGCGAAAATGAGCTGAGCACACATACACTTTTCTGCAAAGTTAAACAGATGATTTTCACGTGTTAAACACATGAACGACTTGCGTTAAGTGGTATCCGCCCAAAATGACTCCGCCCAAAATGACTCCGCCCAAAATGCCTCCAAAAACTGCAAGGGGGGACAAAATGACTCCGCCCAAAATACCTCGAAATCTTATTTTTTCAAAGTGAAGGGAAGAATGGTTTATTTTAATAAATGAAAAAGACAACTCTTGTTAATTCACATTTTATCAAAACTGATAATCAGAGTTCTTGTTTCTCCAAGTTCACTGGCGCATTTAGCTAATCAACTCAGTTAGCAATCACAGTGTCTCTAACTCACTCACTCAGTGGCTCACTTTACTCATCAACTCAGTTAAAAATCACAGTGTCTCTTAACTCGCTGGCAAATCAACCCTGGAGTTCTTGGTTTTCCAAGTTCACTGGCGCATTTAGCTAATCAACTCAGTTAGCAATCACAGTGTCTCTAACTCACTCACTCAGTGGCTCACTTTACTCATCAACTCAGTTAAAAATCACAGTGTCTCTTAACTCGCTGGCAAATCAACCCTGGAGTTCTTGGTTTTCCAAGTTCACTGGCATCCAACGCACGTTGTAACCGATACCGTCGATGAAGTCTGCCATAGTTCTCCGTCCTTCGGCGCGATCTGTGCACAGGGTCTTGAGTCGTCTTTGAAGTGCCACATACTCCTTGCGAATTCGTTTTTTCGGTGGTTCTCCGCGCAAATCTTGCTCAATAGCTGCACGGACGGCACAGTCTTCCTGCCGAATAGCCGTGATGAACGTCCAGATGGTTGGATGATGGTGGCCAACCAGGTGGAAGAATCTATTGTTAAATCCCTCACATTGGTTGTTGGTCCTCGGCTCATCCTTGATGGTCGCGTCGTGAACATTCCAAACCTCTGGTGGGAATCGTGGGGGAGTTCTGCGCATGCGCACTCGTATGGCGCCATCCCCGGCAGTTCGGGCCCTGCGGTAGCTGCCAATAACGTAAGTCTTGGCGAAGTAGTCCAGAAGTAGCTCACAACCTTCTGGTGCAGTGGCACGTAAATGTTCGAAGCCAAGCACCACTTCATCGATAGGTAAGAATGCCAATCCATCCAGTTTTGCGCAAAAGAGTTTGAAGCCGTCATCCACTTTGTATCGCGCAACCAATCCGAGTTCTTGAATCTTGCGATAGGTGGCTTGCGTCAAATGATAAAAACATGCCTGGATGTTAATGTCGGCACCAAGAACATCATGCACGGATCTGATCACGGCCAGTTCGAAGTCGCACAAAACGGTCATTGGATCGGGAAACAACTCGAGAGTTTCACAATAATCTAAGATCGCCCGAAACATTTCATCGTACGTGTCCTGCGACTTGTTTTGGAGGAGGGCGTACACCGATGTTATGGCCGTGTTCCCAAGCGGAACACGGATGACGTACATTTGTAGGAATCCTCGTGGTGCCATGGCAAAATTCCCATCCATGAACCACATCGTAGCAGTAGATAACTTGCGCAGGGAGGCGGGGGAACCGAAAAGCAGTATGCGAGCGGCAGCGTCATTGCCGTTATCGTAAAACAAGAATCTGTCTGGAACGTTACTCAAGGTTTCGGCCCATTCATCGGGTATAACCAATTCATCCAAAGTGTCTGGAAGTGGAGGGTTGTGTTTTGCGCGGTTGCGGCGAATCATTTTTTTCATTGCTTCGTCCGAAGGAAGGCGCGTGCGGGCCTGGTCATTTACAGTCGTGCGCATGGCGTTAATCATGGCTGCTGGGTTATGGCCCCGATCCACTGCTCTGGACTTCAACTCGGATCTTGCCTTCACGGCATCTACCTCTTCTTGACACGAATCATGATTATGACCATTTCCAAGACGAGGATCGTTCATTTCGGATGACGTTGACAATGTGCCTTTGCAATGATTTGTACGCCGGCAACATCGCCATGAAATCCTACCAGTCTTCAACTCTCTGTTTTTGACATAAAGGAAGCCATTGTGTGAAACTTTCAGTCCACCTTTATTGCTTTCGAACACTTCCATTGCAATATTACCAATGGACATTTGATAACTGCTATGTATCCCACCCCCCATATATATGCATCCTGACCAGAGTCGGGGTAACGTGCGTCTACTCAAGGCACAGATTCTGGCAGATTTATGAAAACAAAAAAAAAGCGCCTCTATGTCGCCAGCGTTTTTTTTTTTTATTTCAAGCCGGCATTACACTGCTGCGGGATTAAGTGTGTCTACTCAAAACAGTTTCTGGCAGCTTTGTGGAAACAAAACCACGCTTATCAAAGTCCTCCGGAGTGGGATTAACATGCGTTTCAGGCCGGCAGTGCACTGCAGGGGGATTAAGTGCGTCTACTCAAAACACCGTTACTGGCAGCTTTGCGGAAACGAAGCCACACCTCTCACACTCCCCGTGATCAGGATTAAGCCCGTCTACTCAAAACACATTTTCTGGCACTTTGCCAGAAATAGTTTAAAAAAATTCGAAATAATATTTCGGGGCATTTTGGGCGGAGTCATTTTGTCCCCCCTTGCAGTTTTTGGAGGCATTTTGGACGGAGTCATTTTGGGCGGAGTCATTTTGTCCCGGATTCGCGTTAAGTACATACCTGACTTGTTTTAAGAGGTTGATTCACATATGTTAAGCATATGACTGACATGTGTTAAGCATATACTGATACATGTTAAACACATGACTGACAAGTGCTAAGCGCATGATTGACATATGTTAAGCACATGACTGAAAAGTGTTCTTCTGTTTTCTCTTTACTAAAATATCAAAGACTATTCTAGATACTGAAACCATTTCCGATTTTCAAACCCTGTTTGCATAGCAAAATATTGCAAAGTTTATACAGTCATCGACTTTAAATTTAGCGGACAAAGGTGACAAAACATTTTCACCAAGTTAATCAACTTCAAAACTTGAAATACAAAATTCCTAGATTTTGTTACAATACACTCTGTATTTAAAAAATTGCACCGTCAATGAGTTCATTTTAAGCAAATTTAATACTCTTAATTTAATTAAACATAAAAAGATTATTCCAAGCTCAAAGAAACTTGCTTTAATTCTATAGTTTAGTGCAACTTTAAAATTTTAACTAAATGTTATTATGGCAGAATGGTAACATCGGGAAATTACTAAGTCCCCCGCAATCACAGGGTTTTAATAAACAATTGAGTAGCTGGAACAGTTACGGCTACATGGCGCCGACAAGCAGCCATTCTACAAATCAATACAGTGAAATTTTGACGGTCTTTCCATTTTCCCATTTTTTACGAACATCTCAAAATAACCCCTCATTGCACAGCTCCACTATATAATCCTTCTATGTGCAAGAGAACAACTGAATCAATGGTTAAGGAAATACGGCGCCGACAAACACCCAGTGAATAGGTCAATTGTGTTGAATTTTCAAAGTTTTCCCATTTTCCCAATTTTTGCGAAAATCTCAAAATAACCACTTGTTGCACAGCTCCACTATATAGTCTTTGTATGTGAAAGAGAACAATTGATTCGCTTCAATGGTTACGGAGATATACGCCGACAAGTGTCGACGGACGGACGAACCCGAATCCTATAGTCCCCCCCGCTTCGCGCTACGCGGCGGCGGGTGACTAATTACATTTCTCTCTCATTGTGAGGCAATTAAACTAATTTAAAATCTAGTTAGCACCTTTGCAAGAGACGAGTCATATTTAAGAAAAAAATACACGTAGAAATGTGCAATATATATTAATTAATCAGACATATTTTACGAACTCAATAAATCATGGGACTGCAAAAATTCCCCTATAGTTTGGAACACCTTCAGCAGCAAAAAAAAAAAAAAACACTCAACTCAGCAGTTCGGAATGAAGTCAGCTCAACAAATTGATGGAACTGCAAACTGTGTGGATCAAAACTCCGGAATACAATAACCTCTAGGGACCCTGACACTCTCAGCTCAGATGTCAGAAATATACACGGCTCAACTGTACAGAATATACTTCATTGAACAATTTGGAACACTCCCCAATAGTCTGGGTCAAATCATATATACTCACCGTCAAGAGTCAAGACTATGGAATACAATTCAACAGTCAAGAGTACGGAATACAGTCCACTGAACAGTCCGGAACAATCCCCAATAGTGCCGATCAAATGCTTGATATATCCTCAAAAGAGTCAAGGGTGAGACTACAATCCATTGAACAATTCAGAACACTTCCCAATAACCAGGATCAAATGCTTGATATATCCTCACAAGAGTCAAGAGTACGGAATACATTCCAGTGAACAGTTCGGAACACTCCTCCAACAGTCCGGATCAAGTGCTTGATATATACTCACAAGAGTCAACCGTACGGAATACAGTCCATTGAATAGTCCAAAAACACTCCCCAGTGGTCAGAGTCAAATCACACATACCGTCAAAAGTCAAGGATGCGGAATACAGTCCACTGAACAGTCCGGAACACTCCTCCAATAGTTCCGATCAAAGGCTTGATATACATTCACAAGAGTGAAGAGTGCGGAATACACTCCACTTAAATGGCTCTAGTATGCTCGGTTCAATAGTTCAGAATAAGCCCGGGAGAAGGCCTAAATTATATTGAATAGTTATAAACACAGCCCGTTCCTAGTTTGGATCAAACTTCACCCAAGTGCCGAAATTGTTCACGGTCCTGAACACACTCTACAAGCGAAATCGTATTTTGAGGGTAGATGGGTATCCAATAATTTTTAGTGTGAAATATTAACTGCAGCAATTAAACAAAGGACAATTTTTACTCTTTCTAACATTTTCGATGCCTATTTTAGCCGTTTGCCCAAGACTGCTTATCTTACTTCTTTTATATCTTTGCAAAGTTCTCCCTTAGGAAGTTTAAATTTCATTTTATCAAAGTAGAAGCACACCAAATGTAAACTACATTAAATATTTAATGCATCCTTCGCGATGGACGTTTTTTGAAAATAAGGTGCTTTTGCAGCTATCCAACTGTGGGATTTTATTGTTTACTAAGACACACCCAATAAAATCGATAGTTATTTCACAAAAGTATTCGATACAGCCTTATTAACTAATCTTTACTTCCTCTTCTTGCATTTATTTTTCCAAATCAACTGATATGGTTGGAGCTCTAAATGTTTGGGGTCACAGCGATACAAAACCAGTCCTCCTGCCAAGTGACTACAAGGCTTTAGTCTAAGTACCACGGATCTACAAGATTGAGATCTATAGATGAGTCAACGTGCATCAGGACTACAGAACTCCATTCACAAACAAAAAGAATTACGAAACAACAAGCATTATTCATAGCTATGCAACACATGACTCACCTCGGTAGGAGAGTTGGGGAGGGGGTGGTGTTTGGTGTCAAAATACTGAGCTGCTTGTCATAACACAAGATATTACATAGCCCACTATAAAAGTGAAAAAATACTTCAAGCTTCAAACATTGCGAAACCCTACATAATCATCCCATACAAGGAACAGCTTGGCAACTAAATGGAAACAGTAATAGCTGTAAGCAACGCAAAAAGGGTCAATTATCTCTCCGGCCTTATAAGTGACAACCGGAATAATTCCAAGGCTCTGTTCAGAACCATGAACAAGATTATGAACAGAAAAAAATTCAACCCTCTCCCCGAACACGTCTCGGCGAAGGAGATGCCCGATGAGTTCTGCACATTCTTTAAAAGAAAGATCGACATGATCCGTGAGTCTTTCGATACAGAGATCAAGAGCGCCTTTAAGTATGATTCGGCAGATGTGCATACTCAATTATGTGGTTTCAACATGATTCCCGATAGTGTCATCAAGTCGATAATTGACAAATCAACTGATAAAAGCTGTGATCTCGACCCCATACCAACCGGATTGCTGAAAGAGTGTTCTGATTTGCTTTCTCCAGTCATTGCGAGAGTTGTGAATCTTTCCTTGCAAACGTCCACCATGCCAGATATGTATAAGCGTGCGCTAGTTACACCTCTATTGAAGAAACCTTCATTGGATAGAGTGCCTAGCAACTATAGGCCAGTGTCTAACCTACCATTTGTGAGTAAGGTCAACGAGGAGTGTGTGATACGACAGCTGTCCAGTCACATGGTTAGCAACGACCTCGGGGAGGTCCTGCAATCTGCGTACAAATCTGGTCATAGTACCGAAACGGCCCTGATTAAAGTATTCGACGATATTTGCAAAGCTTTGGATAGTAATCGGGCAGTTTTTATGGCGGTGCTGGACCTCTCCGCAGCCTTTGACACGGTGGATCTACGCATCTTACTACGACGGCTCAGTTCACTATTTGGAATAAGAGATGCGGCCTTAGACTGGTTTGCTTCGTATCTCTCAGACAGGTCAATGCAAGTTTTAGTCGAAGGTGTCACATCTGAATCTGTGATTCTTGAGTGCTCTGTCCCTCAAGGATCTAAACTTGGCCCCCGTCTTTACTCAGATTACACCTTTCCTCTCGGATTACTTTTTCGGATATTATTACTTCTATATCATTTCTATGCGGATGATTCACAACTCCTTCGAATATCGTCTCTGTCTGCGCAAGATCAGTCTAGCGCAGCAAACCATCTGGAACACAGTATTCATATCATCTCGGACTGGATGCACAAAAATAAGCTCAAACTAAATCCTACCAAAACTGAATTTATAGTCATCAGTAGCAAACGCAATCAAAGCAAGATAGTCGCCAACTGTTTAGATTTGGATGGCAACACAATCACTCGTTCCAGCACTGTGCGTAATTTGGGTGTTACCATGGATTCTACCTTGGATATGCTATTTGTAAAATTTGTTATTCCTACATCGCATGGATCAGAGATACGTCCTTTTTTAAGCGAGCAGGACGCGAAGGCCCTCATCCACGCCTTGGTTATTTCAAGGCTCGACTATTGTAACAGTTTGTATCAGGGCCTACCGCGATACCTGTTACATGACCTTCAGATGATTATGAACGATGCGGCAAGGGTCGTGAAGGGAGTGCGCCGTCATCCGGATATAAGTATTTCTAGTATTCTTATGGATTTGCATTGGTTACCAGTGTCTGAGAGGTCGAACTTTAAGATTCTCACGCTTGCGTATAAAGGTTTAAATAGAGCAGCCCCAAAGTACATTTCTGATATGCTTATACGGCAACCCGAACCTTCTGTATCTTTGCGCAGTTATGACAATCTTAAGCTCATTGAGCCTAGGTTCAAAAATAAGTATGGTGAACGCGGTTTTAGTGCTAGGTGTCCTAGGCTTTGGAATTCTTTGCCTTTTTATATAAGAAATCAATCTTGTTTGAGCACCTTTAAACGCTCACTCAAAACATATCTTATTAAAAGTGCCTATAAATGTTAGTATTTCTATCAGTATTAGCGTTTCAATCTAGTCTATATTCATTTTATTGCAGTTCTCAGTATCAGATAAAATAACTTGGA
Source organism: Protula sp. h YS-2021 (assembly GCA_949752745.1). Taxonomy (NCBI): domain Eukaryota; kingdom Metazoa; phylum Annelida; class Polychaeta; order Sabellida; family Serpulidae; genus Protula; species Protula sp. h YS-2021. The sequence continues at coordinate 9,258,774 of OX457033.1, read as the reverse complement.
TTATAATTTATTTAAATGTTATTGTTATGTGCTTAGTTCTGTTACGCGGGGTATAAATGGTGCTAAATAAATAAATAAATTACACGAAAGGAAGCAAATGATTGATAATTGTGCCGCCAGTGTTTCCAAATATGTTTAAAGAATGTAGAATTTTCTTGAAAACGTTGAAATCCCAAGCATAGTTAATAACCATGTCTAGTTAGCAACAAAGGAGACAAAACGGGGAAGTTGGGGAAGGGAGGAGGGCAGGAGAGAGTATTAAATTCTGCCACGGCAAAATATATCACGTACTGCTTTACATAGTGTTGGTGCCTCTCTTAATTTTCCATGGGTTTATTGATTAACAAAACCCTACGACTTATCTAAGGAATAACAAAAGCAACTTTGAAACCGATTTTAGTTCCTTATAGTCGAACACAATTTAGATTTTTTTGGGCCTATCAAGTAACATTCCAGCCAAGTTTCAACCTTCTCCGATGGTCAACGGCTTGCAATCTTGCACATAAGATTTTAACGTAATGACGTCATACATCTTTCTTAATTTCGCTATACATGTCAAAAGTTAAAAAGATCGTCAGAATGATAAAAGGAATATCCATATAAAATTTGAAGTCGATGCGATTTTTCTTTTTCGAGATATTTTGCACAAAAGATCTTGTTCACAACATACACATATTTTACGGGACGACGTCATGCGCCGCACTCGTTCGTTCTGCTTGTCACAAAATTTGAGAGAATCTTTCGGACCAATCAACAATCCCACCAAATTTGAACTTTCTCCAATTTTCAGCGTCTGAGAAATGTTATATACAAGATTTTAACTAATGACGTCATGCCCCTTTCCTAACTTCGCCACAGCCGTAGAAAGTTGGTAGAAACGTTCGAATGACCCGAAGAATACACATATAAAATTTGAAGTCGATATAACATTCCGCTATCGAGCTTTTTTTGCACACAAGATCTTGTTCTACCTATATAAATATATATATATATATATATATATATATATATATATATATATATATATATATATATATATATATATATATATATATACACAATTTCTTCGATGTTCAGCGGCTGAGAAATTTCGCAAGAAAGGCGCATTTTTCGAATGGCGTCACAGCCCTTCACTTATAACGCAACATGCGTCAAAATTTGATAGAACCTAGCCAGAAAATTAAGTCTGAAGTCGATCCGACTTTTCGTTCCCACTCACAGGCACACACACGCGTACACACACATACACACAGAACGTACAAACACTGTATGCCCCCCCCCCTTGGTCAGGTAGACGTAAATAAACCGATTTAAGAAGTAAAAAATTACATATACTTCAACTGGTATTACAATTTGCATGTGCTGGCTTGACATGGATATTAATTTGTTTTAAAAACTTTAAAATATAATATAAACCATGTTTTTTCTATATTTTTATCCAATGTAAGAGACTGCAAAGGAAACAGAAATTAGACCGTTAGCGCTACCCAGTAGTGAAAATTACACTTGGGGGTCACAAAAATAGATTCTGAACTCTTAAAATTCTGAACTGATCATAAACAAGATCAAGGTCGCCGAGGTGTCTCTTATATATCGTCTTTTAGGCCCAGAGGGCCTGGAATTAGCTCAAAATCGTTGTCTCTAACCGTTTTTGAGATAATGGTCAACTTCCGGTTTTTGGCATTGAACATGCCGGATGAGGTCAAGGTCACCAAGGTTGATCTTACGTACGTTTAGACCAAAAGGGTCGAAAATCAGCTCAAAATCGCTCTAACTATTTTCGAGTTAATAGCCAATCGTTCTCTGAGATCAAAGTAAAAAAACTGCGGATTTAAGTCTCATTATCCTCTGTCTGTGAGGGACATCTGTTCTTCTTTCATCTAACAGGAAAAAAAAAACAAAAACAAAAAACAAATAAATATATACATTCATAAATTTAAATGTCAATTTTTGCACATAAAATGTTAAGGAATTTCTAAAAAAAAACTTCAGATGAGCCAATTAGACATGCAACTTTATATCTATGCCAAATTTGGTCGTCCTAGCTCAGGTGTGTCAGATGAGTTGTCGTGATAAGGTTTTGGCCGGAAAAAGGATTAATAAGGAAACAATTTCCGGAATCGAACGAATTTAATAATTAGGGGATTGAAAGCCGCATGAGTAGTGCTTTGATGTGGATTATTTTGTTCTATGACCGCGAGGATCAACGCAAATGGCATCGACAGTTTCCATTCAACACAGTCGTAAGTAATCAATTTTTAATCTGAACTTCTTAAACTGAGTTTAAGAATCAGCAACTGAGTTACATCATATTTGCAGTCTAATATATAAGCAAATAAGTGGAAATGGCGTGGTCTTTTGCCATGCTTCTAAATTTAAAGTGGGTCCACGGGATTGAAACTATTGTAAGAAGAGTTAAAAATACAAAAATAACTTCTTCAAAATTTGGCTTTCTAAGCAAAGCAATGGTTACTGAGGTTTGTTTATTTGTTTGGTGAAAGCACAACCTTTTGATCTAATAATTACATTTATATCTTCTTTCAGAAAGAATAAAACATTTTGCGTTGCAATTTTCTGCAATTTTTTGAATGTCTGTTTTATTATACAAAATCGTTTTAGTAAAACTGCTGTTATGTGTTATTTCGTTGCCATACAACATCGAAATTCATTAAGGCTGAAATAGGACTGTCCACGCATTGAAATTTGAATTTCACATATGCTATTTTGTTCTCTGTCAACTAATAAAGTGAAATTGCATATGCTCAGAGAAACTGTCAAATCAGACAGTTTTCATAAAAGAAATAAAACACAAAAACGTATCCAATAATATGTTTTACAATATCTCATTTATTACCCTTATTACCTTCTCCACAGGTTAAATATATATTACAATAGTAAAAAGACATCAGTTCTAAAATACGATATACAATATCTGGTGAATTTTTATGGGCATACTACTTTTGACCGATCAAAAAGCAGCTTCTCTTCACATTCAAATTTTGGCTTTGTTTGTTTGTTTGTTTATTGCTGATTTAAGTCACTTATACCATTCCAGTTTGAATCATTAGGGAGATCATGATTGAGTGAACTGCTAATAGGCACGAGCAGGATTCGAAACCGCACCAGCTACACACCCCCGATCTTGAGACGGGCGCTATACCAACTGAGCTAAACTAATTTCTACCATTGCTGTTTTGAATGCCTGTGCTGTATGTGCCGCGGTTTACAGATAAAACTTTCCACTTTTGTGTTACTGTCGGTTATATTTCCCGTGCTGCCAATTGTATTTGAATCTTGAATCAATTATGATACGAAAATACAAACTTTTCAAGCAATTAAACCCTGCATTCGGAATTTACACATTCGGTCTTTTATATACCATAAGAAATGTAGAACCTCGGGACAGTTACTGTGACGTTAAATGATTAGTATATATTATCTGTAATCGGCGAACAGTAGGTACTACGTTTTTACAGTGAGATACGGCATTTTACTTTCTTACCTATTCGAACTAATGGCATTAAAGCATTACGCTGTTAGCACAATATGTAAAACTGCAGACTAACAACCGTACATTGTGTACTCAAAGATATCACTAAAAGTTCTATATTAGTGCATCATGAATTCTTCTTTTGTGCGGTATTAATTCGAAATTCTTCTCACGATACAGCTTGCTATTTTAACATATTTATACACGGGTTTCGAAACTAGCCATCATTTGTTCGGATAAAAACCAAGAGGTTGAAATGATTCTACCTAAAACGATGAGATTTCTAGTGTTGACATTCAATGCTTCGTCATCCTATGTTTGCATATAAATCGATACCTGTAAAGTTTACAGCTTCCCAGTATATCTCTGAGGTGTATTAGATATGTAATAATAAAAAAACATTTTTTTCCTTTTAAACATTTTCTTGAAATTCTTGAAAACAAAATATTAAGAGATTTTAATAAATTACATACCATTTTGGAAAGTAAATAAAACAAGCTAGTAAAATTTAGTAAAAATAAAGTGTATCATTCCGTTAAGTAAAATAAAGAAATTAAGTTCAGTTTGCAAAGTTTACTCTCTTTAACCTTGCTAATCCTTAAAGATTCAGAAAAACAAAGTCAAAAGACTGGGCGGTGACATGACGTCAGAGCCTTTGTTTCTCTTCTATAAGTCTGTTAAGAGCTGAAGAGCATGTTTGTATAAAGAATCGGGGAAAGATATGAAAACAGGGGTTTTGTGGATGCAGCTGTTTGAGTTCCCACTGCCGCCACCGCCACTAGTGATCGGTTATTTAGCCAGCTCTGTCACTGCATTATCATATAACAAATAACGCGTCGCTTATCGTTTCACGGCATATAATCAATGACAGATAAACATCAAACCAAGACAAATGTAACAACAGAATCAAGTAAACAGAGATCTCAAAATGCATTTCTATTTTATATTCTGGATACGACCTTGCATTTGATGCATATTCATTAAGAACTCCTTTTCTTCACATACAAATACTAATTACAAAAAGCCCTTTTCTTTAAACATTTGTATTTGGACAAAAACCAAGACATTTCTGTGTTGGATCGAATAAAGTAAAAATATTAAGGTTGCAATGTCTGTTTGTCTGTAATAGGCAACTAAAATAGCAAAAAAAATAATTAATACACACTGATCAAGTCCCCACGTGGGTTGACTTTTAGGCAAGTTTATAAATAAACATCGGGTCTACAAACGTCAGTCTTGCGTGGCTCCTACGCCCCTTTCCTCACAGGATCTGCTGCTCAGGTGAAGAGGGACTCTATCAATTATGAATCAGTTATTTAACTAATGGCACCACGACAAAGGCAGCCTGCCTGCTGCGAAGGTCTCTTGGAGTCACATGTTCTCGCAGGCTTGTAACAGTAACAGTTTCATTCTGCGCTTTGATGTGCTCTTTTGAGCTTGTTATGATGAGCTCATCTGTATTCTGTGAAGATTTTCATTTCAGAAATTGAAAGCTGTAGATACAAGAATGGATTCACATTTTCTGTCTGGAATATACATTTACTTTGCAGTTCTTTTAGCAATTTACAAAGGTAAATGTTTTCACTTTCTCGCATCTATTTCAGTCATGCTTTCACAGATGTATCTACTGACATTCTCTACTAATTCTTTACAGGACACTGAAACCGCCCATTTCATTGGTCAAATGTCATTCGGAAATGCAGACTAAAGACAGCGGTAATCTAAGAAACTTGCGCACTGAACACTTTCTTGTTTACCCTTCTAGTTAATACAAATAAATTTTGCATAAACTGCACGTCTGCATTTCCGTCGGTACAAGTTACAGTGTTCAAAATGAAACAGAACGAGAATAAGGGACTGGGAAATCAAACGCGTTCTCTTCAGCTCGAATGTGTAAGCAATTCTGCAATCAGAACGAGAATAAGGGACTGGGAAATCAAACGCGTTCTCTTTAGCTCGAATGTGTACGCAATTCTGCAATCAGAACGAGAATAAGGGACTGGGAAATCAAACGCGTTCTCTTTAGCTCGAATGTGTAAGCAATTCTGCAATCAGAACCAGAATAAGGGTCTGGGAAATCAAACGCGTTCTCTTTAGCTCGAACGTGTAAGCAATTCTGCAATTATATACCACACCCTTTATTGGTGGAAGATAAAACCACAAAAAATTATGCATGCTCCTATTCTAAAGATGGAGTCATGAAGAATTTATTAACATGTCGCTTTATAATCTTGGAGAGTTTTTCTCCCTCTGTAAGACAAAAACAAAACTTGACCTTTTCAACAGTAATTCAATCGAAGTATTCTTTGCTTGATTTAGCCAGAAGAGTTGATTTCTAACATGAGATGTAGAGTTAACTGTGCAATTAACTTCTGTGAATACAGCGACAGTGTTTTCCACTTCTGTTGTTACTGCAATTCAGTAAACATTATGTTTGCCCTAAGCGTAATCACATCCTATTCAAATGTTTCGGTACATTTCAGGTATATAAATGTAGAATTTAGAAAGGCTCAATCTAAGTGTGAATATCTGCAATTAATCCCCTTGGTATTAAGTTTCTACAAAATTGTCGGGTTGGATAAGCTAGCTTGCAACGACTGCTATAAGTTGTAATTGCTTTTAAACTTTTATTCTATTATTACCCGACTTCCTGCTCTATGAATGAAATAGTGGCATAGTCACGTGTTGACGATAACTTTGATGACAACCAGTTATATTAAAGTCAGGTACAAAATAAATAAGACAGCACGGCAAGGTAAGCTTGGCAGCCACCAAACCCAGTTTGAAGGTCCCGACTTAAATACAGTTATTTTTACTATCCATTCCATACTATCACTTAACAGCTGGATTGCAAAACAGCACATAATATGAAACAATATTACCAACATTACATCAGATATAACTGTTCAGCTTTTTCTATTACATAGGACTGGCCGAAGCGGCATCGGTTGAGTTTGATCTTATTCACACTTTAACTCGGGAATCGAATTACAACACTAATGCTCGCCCTGTGGCCTCAGCAGATGACCGAGTCAACCTCATCATTGACCTTGGATTTAAACAAATTATAGACTTGGTAAGTTCACAATCATTAGATAACACAATCGAAGTGTAGAAATAAACTTATTTCCTTCTTAGTTCACACTTTATAACACAATCGAAGTATAGAAACAATTTATTTCCTCCTTAGTTCACACTTTATAACACAGCCGAAGTGTAGAAAAAACTTATTTCCTTATTAGTTTACACTTTATAACACAGTCGAAGTGTAGAAATAACGTTATTGTCATGGTGTCATAGGAAGTTTACATTCACTCCACAATATAGACTAAGTACAGGCATAAAGATAAGTGATTTTGTCATTGAATATAAGAGAAAAGTTAGACAGTCAACACTCATTTTACCTTTATTTAATTGTTGCATAAACAGCGAATTAGAATTCCATGACTTTGCACGCGCGTGAAGCTGGAATGTGTTAACCTTTAAAACCGCACCAAACCTGGTGGCATTATTTTAATTACTCTACGTCACACTTTATTCAGGAATTGGCAGATTTAGTTAAACTGCTGAAATGAAATTGTGTAATGCAATATTTTCCAACTTTATTCAGATTAATTCGCACTGACAAATAAATGCTTTTATGATAAGTCAAGGAACTGTCACAGAGATATAAATGTCAGTGCCTATGAAACTTCTTTTTTCTATAATAAATTGGTGATGGAATAGCTACAAGGAAAGCCAGTTTTGAGAAATAACGCTTGGTTATTACTTTTGCAGGATGAACCCACGCAAATATTAACCACAGATATATTTTTAAGATTGGTGAGATTTTCCAATACTATTTTCACTTCAAATCAAAATATCAAATCTGGTTTTTAAAACATCAAACTTTTATCTTATAATGGCCAGACTGCACACTCACACACATACATCCACATATACACACCAATATTATTATTATTATTATTATATATATATATATATATATATATATATATATATATATATATATATATATATATATATATATATATATATATATATATATAATAGTACTGGAAAGACGTGTCGCTGGTGTGGGAACCGGCGGAGTACGGCAACGTGACGAATGTTCGTATATATGCCAAGCGGATATGGCGACCCGACCTCACACTCTACAATGAGTAAGTCTATGTCGACATTCTGTGTGGTTTGTAGCTTTGTGCAATAAAATCGCAAAAACTGTAACAAAGAAGGGTAAATAGTTGGCATCGTTGAACTTCTAAATATATCAATTACATCATACGGCTCTGTGGACCTAATAAAGGATAAGTGTACGGATATACACAAAGAGCCAAGCTTTTTCTATCACGTTGCCTGCATGGTGTAAGCAAACAGTAATGAGTCTGCTGTCATCTTCGGAACCATTACAGAAATGAAAAGTGTCCAAAGCAAAAGTACGTGTTTATTAACCCTGCGGCTGTAATACGAATGATCACAATAAGTGCTAAACTGTTCCACGCGTGTTTTTGAAGTAAACAAACCTTCACTTTCTCTGCCTTGAAGCTGCTTACTTAAATAATAACCTAGTAGCACAAAGAAAGCCTTCCACTCTGCATCTTATATGGCGAGAACAGTTATTATGAAATGGAGAGAATTGCTTTTGATGTATGTAATACTCAAAAAAGCAAAAGTTTTGCCATAACGACTGAATGAATAAATGTAAATTCTGATATAAGGCTGCCCTCCACCCCCCTCCCCATCCCAAAGAAAAATATTGCTGGAACAACCAATTATATAAACCAAATATTTTTATATCACTGCTACAAAAATATTTCTCGAATTAAAATTCTATTACACAAATCGGTTTTAGTGCTATAACTGTTACGTTATGTAGACAATGTCATCGATTTTTTGTTAGCACAGTCATTGGGTTGTTTACAGTGTCAGCACAGAGAGACGAGCCGTAGAAAAACTGTACCCCGTCAGTGTGACGTATGACGGTAATGTGTCGTGGTTCTCGCCCGTAAAGTTCACCAGTTCCTGTCAACTTGATATGACGTAAGCGACGGCGTCAGGGATAAGCGGGAAGTTTTTCAAATTATCTAAAAGATTTTTGGGGTGACGGTTAGCCCAGTTTATTAGAGCGTTGGTCTGGTAATCCCAAGCTCCCAAGTTCGATTCCAGCTCGGGTGGTAAGCAGAGTGTTGAGTTCGCTCCAATTGCCTAGCTATTGCGGCGGCATAGATCACCTATCACGGAATTCAAAATTAATGCATACTGAGGCTTTCGGCCATCCCTTAAAACTCTAAAAAAAGCCAACTTGTGGAGTGGTCCAGTTTGAATCCCCAGGGGGATCATAATTGAGTGCACAGCTAATAAGCACGAGCAGGATTCGAACCCGCACCGGCTATACACCCCAGATCTTAAGGCGAGCACTCTACCATGGAAATGTTTTTATGTCCATTCACTTTGTGGTTACATATAGCAGAACGAACGCTCAAGAGGTCAGTTGTTTTATAACAATTTTTTCGAGAAGTCATCTTGAACGCTTCTATTGCGTTTAGGTAATACGGTTATGCGTACCTGATTCGCAAATAATTCTGTGCGATTCCAATCGGATATCTAAAGAGCAGGACGTAACACAGTCATAGGACACTTGAGCCTATAATTACAAGGGTACCCGCACAGTACCGTATGTAATCGCAATGGTTGATCGCTTCCTATCCAGAGTTAAAAATCGCTAATTATAATTATACACTATAAATAGTTCATACGTGTTTATATGACTTCAAAAAGATTTCGAAAATTATTTGACATAGGTATTTCCCCTGGGATCAACAGAATTGTCCGTTGCAATTAGGGAGTTGGTCATACGACAGCTCGAAGATAAAGACTTACAATAAATCATCTTCTGCAGATACAAGGTAAACTTAAATAAAGAGATACATGAGTGATGCGGGTGTTTATCTAACCTCTATATATCTTCCATACGGTAAACCAACTACTGAACTTTTAATTGGGGAGAAGCACAATTTCACCATATATATATATATATATATATATATATATATATATATATATATATATATATATATATATATATATATATATATATATGTCTGTGTGTGTGTCTGTGTTTGATTGTGTGTGTTGAATGTTGATATTTTCAATATTGTTAAGAAAATAAATAAAATATAATAAAGCATACGGAACAAAGAAGGATCTTAACCCTGACTGTTTGATGTTTTTCTTAAGCATACCAGACAAAGACCAAAACGTAAATGTATATCTTAATGTTATTTGAGATATGTTTATGCCTTTTATGCCCATTTATAAAATATCAATACAGTATAGCAATACTGTCTCTGTACTCTTGATACCTATCGCAACATGATTTTCAAAGCCCCAGTTTCTAGGCATTTGAACACAGAATCAAAGAAAAAACATTCAAACTTCAGTAAAAAAGAGGCAGACAATTTAAAAGCAAAATCAGAAGGCACAAATCGTCCGAATATATTCGTCACGGAATCCTTTTATTAAAATATTGCACACAAAAAAACTGACACTAAATTTGCTAAATTTGGCCAAGCACTGAGTACGTTGTTGAAAAAGTTGAGCTGCCTGTTGCGGTTTATATATTCTAAAACGCGAACTAATTCTACTTCGTAACAGAAAAACGTTTTTCTACAATACATAAACTGTACATAATGCTTCCAGCGTTTTTGTTGCTCATGGAGAGTATGATCTAAGCGGAGTCCCTGCAGAACTCTCAACAGAGAAGTTTCCATGCTGCGTGGACCCATTTGAAAGTGTTGTGTACACTGTAAAGGTACTTGTTAAGCTAGTCATAAAAGTACCGTCCATTTTGTGTCCCTGGTAAAAATGAACTGAGAAAACTGTTACAATATAAACAGTGATAGTTAGAAATTACTTATGATCCCATAACCTTGTCAATTACTAATATAATTCCTTGATAACACTATATAGACAGTTTAATATGCCTTCATGATATTTTTGGTGGTGGCTGTTTTGAAAGATTTTATTTTTATTTAACCAGCTCACCCGAAAGCCCATGTTTTACATTTTTAACCTGATACTGCCGTGTGTCTTCATTTCCTTTGTCGGTCTGTTTGCCTTTGTGCTTCCGCCAAATTGTGGTGAAAAGGTAAAATCTGTTTTGTCTTATATTTTCAGCACGGAAAAGTTTATTTTAACTACAATTACTTTTGATTTATAAACAATATTGAGTAAAATTCCACATTAATCAACTTAAAGAGACAGACCTATGCCCTTGGTTTCCTCTTTAGATACCGTCATTCCTACTTACAAATGATGTTATTTTATTTCTCTAACTCTGTTGTGTATGCAGGTGTCACTGTCAGTGACAGTTCTTTTGGCAAGTACCGTATTTCTGATGATTGTAGCGGAGTCGGTGCCACCACAATCTTCGACTGTACCCCTCGTGTGTAAGTATTGCTCTTTGGTGTTACTGGAATCCTCCATCACAAACCTCGTGCGTATTGCTCTTCGGTGTCAGTGTAATCTTTCACCATATCATTCGGGTGTAAGTATTGATCTTCGGTATCAGTGCACTCCTCCAACACACCAGATACGTGTAAGTATTACTCCTCGCTCTCACTGCAATCCTCCACCATACCCCCGGGTGTAAGTATTGTTCTTTGGTATCAGTGCAATCCTCCAACGCACCAGATATGTAAAATTATTGCTCTTTGGTGTCACTGCAATCCTCCACCATACACCCTGGCTGTAAGTTTTGCTCTTCGGTGTCACTGCAATCCTCCCCACACCCCTCGCGTGTAAGTATTGTTCTTCGGTATCACTGCAGTCTTCCACCGTGCCTCTAATGTGTAAGTATTGCTCTTCGGTATCAGTGCAATCCTTCGCTATGCGCCCCCGTGTGTAAGTATTGTTCTTCGGTATCAGTGCAGACCTCCACTGTACCCTTCCTGTGTAAGTATTGCTCTTCGGTGTCAGTGCAGTCCTCCACCATAACCCTGTGTGTAAGTATTGCTCTCCGGTGTCATTGCAATCCTCCATCATATCCTTGTGTGTTAGTATTGCTCTTCGGTGTCATTGCAATCCTCCATCATACCCTTGTGTGTTAGTATTGCTCATCGGTGTCACTGCAATCCTAAATAATACCCTTGTGTGTGAGTATTGCTCTTTGGTATCACTGCAATCCTCCCCCATACTCCTGTGTGTAAGTATTGTTCTTCGGTGTCACTGTAGTGCTCCACCGTGCTCCTCGGCTGTAAGTATTGCTCTTCAGTATCAGTGCGATCCTCCAACGCATCAGATATGTGAAAGTATTGCTCTTCAGTGTCACTGCAATGCTCCACCATATCTCTCGTGTTTTGTTCTTTGGTATCAGTGCAGCCCTCCACTGTGCCCCCACCCCCTTCCCCGTGTATATAAATATTGTTCTTCGGTATCAGTGCAATACTCAATCGCATTGCCTGAGTCATTATTGCTCTTTGGTGCCACCGCAGTCCTCCACCGTACCCCTTGTATGCAATTATTGCTCTTCGGGGCCACCGAAATTCTCCGTGGCCCTCCGGTGTACACAGCATTGACAAGTCCAAGGAAACAATCTTACATGAGTTCTACGTTTCAGCTCGCTACATTGATGTAGTTGTCGCCTTTATACTTGCACAGAAGCCTGTCCTAACAGTTTTATGCTTCATCTCGTCACACTGATGCTGATGTCGCTTTTACGCTTACACTTACATCTATCATAACATTTTTATGTTTCAGCTCGCTACTTCGAGGCTGTCATCTTCATGCTTGCCCTCACGTCTATTACGACTGTTTTTGTGATAAACATACACCATCGGGGAGAGTTCTACAACAGGCCACCTAAGTTCCTTAGAGTTGTGATATTAGATTGTCTGGCACTCCTTGTATTAATGCGAAGTCAAGTAAGGCGTAATATAAAAGAACACGAACGCAAGGTAATGACAGTGTCGTGTTTTAAGGCCACATTTCTATGCACTGTTATTTATAATCCTTAGCAACTGATTGTTTTTTAAATATGTCTGAAACATCGTAAAATACTTAAAAGCAAATATTTTGCAAAAGTGGTTTTGTTATAGACGAAACTAAGTACTAATATTCCAAGTGAGTCCTCAGAATACTCATTCTAACCGAAATACGTAGAGCGCACTAGACTAAAATTATCGTAAGCTCGTGTGTCTATTCCGGAGTTTCAAGCTTAGACCAAGGTGTCTTACTTCTTAACAATATCTGAATACTACTCTGATCGATATATACCTAGAATAAACACTAGTGTCTGCTGTTCACTGTCAAACAGAGAGAACATAAACCAATCCTTTTAGCAAAAGCTTCAACGATCCGTTACAGCTGCTGTCATTCATTATTTGCATGCATCCATTTATACATTATTTAGTAACTATTTTCAACACAAAACAAAAATTACAAAATAAAATGTCTACGTGAAAGTCTTTCACACCTTTCGAAATGTAGTTTGAAAATTATTCATATTATTAAACAATTTTAAGGATGGAATCCCTGGTGTTGAAAAAGAAAATACCCACGGTTTAAATATCAGAAATGCACACATTCGGGATTTAAGCCGCCAGAACAGCATGAATAATCCGAACCGCCGCAAACACAAACTAGAAATTCAACACAGCATGGATTCACAAAAAAATTACAACTGGGAGACCTCCGAAAGACACCGCAGCGTTGACAGCTACCCGGATCACAACGCTGACCTTTCAGGTAAACTCCTGCTCGACATACTGAACGAGCTGAAGCAGCAAAATGGCAAAATGAAAGAGACACCGTCTAAGACATCTAGCTTATCATGTGTCGAGTGGGAGCTTGTTGCCATGGTATTGGACAGGCTGTTTTTTATTTGTTTTCTCATCGCTTGCGTCGTGACAACAATGGCTATTTTAATACGATAGTAAGCTCTTCGGCATTTTTAGTGAGTTATTTGAACACTACTTAGTTTTCAATGCGTATTGGAGGACAAACTTCCCTAACATCAACGGTAAGCAACGACTAATCTCAGGCACATTCACCTTAAGCGACACGAAAAAATTAAGTGTTATCCTGTTGATGTAACCGTTGATGTAGCCGTCTTGGAGTGTCAGTCTTGTATTCGCTATTTTATAGCAGACGCTCTTTCTAACTAACCGCTTTGTTGATTTCTTTGAGAATTCATAAATAAATATGTACATTTCAAGCATTCAAGGTATTGTGGTAAATTTCATGTATTGACCTCACTTTATGAATTGTAATCGGCGTGTTTGTGGTATAAAAACTGGGCTTTGTTATTTTCTTCGAACAGTCATTTTGAGACAAAAATCTGTACATTTACGAATGAATAGACTTCATTTCATGAGTCAGGAATGTTTTTCTAATCACTGTTAAGTATTTGTAGTATATAAAGTTGTGCTGCCGCATTTCGATTAAATTACAGGTGAAATTAAAATGGAACCAGCTGAATGTTCTTATGATAATTTGCAATTTTTTAACCCTTAAGTGAAAAATAGTGTTTCACGGTTTGTAGCCCGTTTGACTTTGCGTGTAACATATTCAAATAACCCATATTCTGTGTAGTTTTCCTTCTTCTTATGAATTGTGGACTTCACATATATATAGCACTGTATTTACAATTAAATCAGCATAAACACTATATATACAATTAAATGATCACGAACACAGTATTTATAATTAAAGAGTACAAAAACGCATTTCGCAATAAATGAACACAAACTCTTTATCTAAAGATTAACGTAATGTTCTTAAAGTAACTCGCGTGTTAATGCTTTTTTATTATAGCATCATTAAAAGTGGGTTGTTAATGTTTGCAACGCTAAGGAAATTTTATTGCTGTATTGAGCCCTCATACTCATTTAAACTTTTCTGCAATAAAGTAGAATCAAAACATAGCTTGAGGACTTATTACGATGACTGTTATACCTGAGACAATAGGCACTGAAATGACAACATCCTATAAAAACATCCCAATGTATCACACCGGCAAATATATCTTGCAACGTTTCCTAAGATATATGCCAGTGCGTGAGCATTTGCTGATGATTGTCACGTCTTATCACATATACTTATGATATACTAGTTTTGTCAAGTAGCTACTGAAAAACATTGTTAGAAGTAACTCAATCAAAGCTTTGTTGCGATGAGATATGTGTGAATGATTTCATGTCACATCAGGCCAACATAAGGTGAAGCAGACCGAAGCTCAATGATTATGACACACACGAGCATAATTTTATGCAACATCCGGCTCATAACAGGTGAAGCAGACCGAATCACAATAATTATGAGATATATGAGCATAATTTTATGTCACATCCGGCATATAACATGTGAAGCAGACCGAAGCACAATAATTATGAGACATATACGCATGATTTTATGTTACATCCGGCATATAACAGGTGAAGCAGACCGAAACGCAATGATAATGACATATGTGCGCATGATTTTATGTCACATCCGGCATATATCTTAATACATAACACTGGCTTATTAGCTTTTATAATCAGTTTACGTTTTTGAAAACATTGAGAGTAATATCGGCTACTGTTAGATGCGTCAAGTATAACCAGGTACTTAACAACTTCATTTTCTCGTTCATGGTTTTACATTAGCCATACCCTGTCATATTATATCAAGCATTCTATTGCATTATGTAAAATGTTTATTTAAAAAGTAACATGAAACACAAGAGAAACATTGTTATTTTGCAAATCGATATATATTAGTATATATTTGCTCAGATGATAAAAACATTTAGGTTATTTCGATTTGAATGAACTGTAAGGCCAAACCTAAAAAACACGTCCTTGTCTACTCTGTTTCTTATTTTATGAGTGCACTTTCCAAAGAAAACTGGAGGGACCTGGGGGACCAGGTGTTGTCATAAACAAGATGAATTTCTCGATAGCCCTAAACAGAACATTTCATTATTCCTGTATATTATCTAAAGAAATACAATGAACTAATTCATTTCAGAATCGAGTCACATATTCACAGAAAAGTAAATATAAATCAACATTATGTGGGGAAAACAATAACGCTGTAATATAGAAAGCTCGAAATGTACTTCTCACTACGCCCACGTTTAATATCAGCGTTCCACATCCTTTTCACGTCAGAAGTGTAGCAGCGCTGCGCCCGGCTATTCCTGGGGCAGCTGACAGTGGGCTATGACTGCTGCTGTGGTTGTTGGTATATACTTTGATTGCACTGTGTTATTACTGGGACATCTGACAGTTGGCTATGGCTGCTGCTGCGGATGTTGGTATATGCTTTGATCGCACTGTATTATCACTTAAGAAGTGTAGCGGCGCTGCGCCCGGCTATCACTGCGACAGCTGACAGTGGGCTATGACTGTTGAGGCGGATGTTGGTATATGCTTTGATCGCACTGTGTTATTGCTGGGACATCTGACAGTGGGCTATGACAGCTGCTGCGGATGTTGGTATATGCTTTGATCGCACTGTATTATCACTTAAGAAGTGTAGCGGAGCTGCGCCCGGCTATCACTGCGACAGCTGACAGTGGGCTATGACTACTGCTGCGGATGTTGGTATTTGCTTTGATCGCACTGTTATTACCCAAGTGCAGCATTTAATTTGTAATTGTGCATTTTAAAATCACCGATCCTTCTAAAATATTGTCATGCTATAAGTGACACCTCCAGGAACATTCGTCCACAATACTGGAATGATTGGAACCTGTGAAGAATACAGACGGTCAACACATGGGTCAAGCCAGGTCAAGCCCACTAAGTCAAGCATACTATAGCTGGTTGAACTAGGAACGACTAGGGTAGCATTTCTTTATTTCACAGCATTCAGAATTCATGGAAAACAAATTTTAAGATCTAAAAATACACCAACATCACGCAAGACAAAATGCGGGGATGGGCTGAAAGGGAGCAGGAAACCCGGGCTAAAAGAGGAGCAGGATACCCGGCGGGGGATGTTTTACCGGGTCATGGATCGTAGAAACTTCAACTTTTTTTGAAAGCTGTTCTCAATTTTCGTATGTTTTTTAAATTTAAAAAAATACATAAAACAGTTCAACTAAAAGTTTTCTATGGACAAAACAAGATTTCCATCCAGCACATAGTTACTGATATAGAGGGCGTAAAATTAAAAATTGTTTTTCCTCTTGATAGATGTCCGTAAGTTTATTTCGATTTTTTCACAAGTTAGCGGTTTGTTTGTTCGGTGTTTAACTTCCCGTTCACCTACTAGGATGTTTATATTAGGACGCATTTGCTAAAGGAACAAGTGAAAAAAAACTAAGAATGAAGAAATAGTAAAAGAACAGTCAGAAAGAAATTCCGATTGGTCGCGTCCTGCGCCACGCACGGAACAGAAAGTAGTAGGCATATTCTTAAAATTCCCCAACCCACAGGGGAGTTTCTAAGAAGTGAAAAAATAACTAAAACCTCCATAGTGACGTTACAAGTGCAAGAATATCAAATTCTATCAGTAATCACTGGGTTATAAGCATAATAACAATAATGTCCAAGGACTTATGACCAGAAGAGATTCAGTGAATCAAGTAACAAAAGATTCTTGGGGAGCCAAAAAGTGGTAGTGGCATTTTTAGAAGACCGTCAAGTGATGGTGCACAGGTGCTGTCAGAGAAACAAGACACGAACTGGGACTGTATACGGTAGTGACTTCAGCTGGCAACCAATAGACTCAACAAGACCATCAAGTGACGGCCCGTCAGAGAAACAAGACACGAACTGACCCGGCATTTTTTCCAAAATATGGCGGACATTTGGTGGAAATTTCACTACTGTTATTAGCTATTTTATGTGTCCTCAACTTGTTAAAGATTCAATTGGGGAAAGGAAGAATGACGAAATAGTAAAGAAGGAGCTGGAACATAGCAATTTTCAACGGTAAAATTACTATCGCATACTAAACACACTCTCCCACTGCATCTGAATTGTTTAGAGGGGAGAAACTAAAGCGGCTGGAGCACAAACATATCAGTGTACCTGAACATATCAAAATATTTTTAGTCAGCTTTTTGTAAACAAAAACACATGTTTTCCCTGAGACCCCTCCCCTTCTTTTCCACCACTTGTTCATTTACCGTTCAGAATTATAAAATTATAAAACTATCACCTTATGTATACAAATATAATACATATCTGATGTGCCTAGAAGTCGGTCTACATAATGCCGTTATCATATTTCTGAAAGATAAGATACGTAACTGTAGTTTGTATCTAAACTCTCAGTTTCTATGTATGTCCTCGTACAGGTGTGGCAATGTGAAATGTAGTTACCATAAACGGGGCTTATACTCTACGTCCTGTTAAATCTGGGTCTAGAATGCAGTCGCAGCAAACAGTTTTAACTTTATTTTTTGTATCCGGGTCTTCGATGCGGTCATGTAAGGCTTACCGTCACACTAGCCCTCCCCCACTCAGCCCCCTCCCGGACCTCTGTACGCAAACCTAACCCTTTTACCCCCTTTGAAGGTACGGTTCTGTGTCCACAGTGTATTTCAGTGCATTGTGAAACCATATGGTGCCAAGCGTTGCCGAATATGCATCAGCTACAACGGCAGCCGGCAGTCCCGCCCAAGGCATAATCCCATCATTTTTGAAGCTGATCCGATTTATCGTTCTCGAGTCATAGCATTAAAACGAAGTCTACTGTCCAACGCATGTTTTGACGTCCTGTGTTGCACTGCATACACCAAATACAACACGAACCACTGAACACATCGAAGACAACATTCCACCAAGATTATCCGACGTTTCGTTCTGTAGTTACAGTGACCACACTTTTTTCACGTTTTGCCTGCATATAACGTCACCGTTGCCCAATACGCTAAAACAGCAATCCTCGGACCCATCTAAGAAATAATCCCACCAGATTTGAAGCTGATACCGATTTGTCGATCAAAAGCTATCGTGTTAGCAAAGTCTATTGTCCGCAACACATACTGACACCATATGACGTCGCACGTTGTGTTATTTATGCCAACGGTACCACCCAAGTGTTATTCCACCAAATTTAAAGCTAATCCGACATTTCATCCTTGAGGTACAGTAATGATTCAAGTGCCACGCTTTGACGTCCGATAGGGTAATGCGATGTCTAATTTACGTCAAATAAATCACAGTTTGTTCAACCTACATAGACGGTGCATCGTGATTGTTTACACTATCTGCACTGTTATCTTACATACATGCAAGTGACTGACCAAGAGAATGCAAAACCATTATTTGTTATTATGTGTTTCAATCTCATTTGCACAAAACTGACAATATCTCTCAACTCCATTGTTAAAATTTCAGATAATATCAAAACTACAATTCAAAACGTGCCCAATTTCGACAATTTTACTGCGATAAGATGAAAGAAGAGTCGTTAAAAATTAACGCTCACAGGTGGGCGTCCAGACGGACGGACGGACGGACAGAAGCCATACAAGACGGATATAGCACATGTGATAAATGGCCTCCTCTGATAAAAAATTACTGATAATTCGTTATCGAGATATTTTCCACACAAGATTTTACTCAAAATTTATATATATTTTAGATATAAAACATAGATATATTACGATGTCATACGCCCCACCAGTTCGTTCTATTTGTGATAAAACTGAGCGGATCTTTCGGACCTACGGCCCAACAATTCCACCAAGTTTGAACTTTCTTCGATGTTCAGAGACTGAGAAATCTTACATATAAGATTTTAACGTAATGGTGTCATACGACTTTCTTGATTTCGCTACATTCGCCAAAAGTTTATAGAACCTCAGACTGACCAAAGGAATGCCCATATAAAACATGGAGCCGATTCAACTTTTCATTATCGATATATGTTGCACACAATATCTTGTTTAAAATATACAATTTTTTATCGTAATGACGTCAAACGTCACACTCATGCCATATGCTCTGCTTGCACCAGAATTTGACAGGACCTTTCAGACCCATCAAGCTACATTTCCACCAAGTTTGAATTTTCTCCGATTTTCAGCGGCTGAGAAAGTTTGTCTCCATATACCCTGGGCTGCCTGCAGAATGCCTGTAAATATATAAGGATGCCTGTAGATATCATGAAAGATATCTTGAAATGCCTGCAGACATACCGAGATGCCTGCAGATATCATGGGATGCCTGCATATATCCTGTAATAAATGTAGATATTCTGGAATACTTGCCTGGTAGGCGAACCCCTGGGGAACATCCCTACGTAGCATCTAAACGGCAGAAGCAGTTTAAAAATGGGTCAAAACGGACACAAAAAGTGCCGCCATTTTGTCAGCTTTTCGTCAATCGTCAAAAGAAATAGCCAGGTGGGAAACCACCCAGGAAACATTCCTGCGTAATATCAAAACGTTTGAAGCAAAACTGTATGAGGAGTACATTCAAGCCCCCTACAGTGATGCGACTAACCCAGTCCAACAAAGTCGGCTGGATAAAAAAAGTATCAACATTGATTAATTTAAGTCTTAAAGATGAAAACCACCTATCACAATTTTACATCTTATCTAGACCACCTTAAATGAACAACCAGACCACAAAAATTGGTTTAACAACACAGGTTTTATCCAGATTTGTAACTCTTACAGTCGTTTTAGTCGTTGCTGTACAGTTAATGCGTAACGATATTTGGATAACAAGTGTTAACTTCTAGAGCTTCTTAATACCGACACTTACAATCAAATGGTACGCCCTTCATTATTTATGTATGCAGTCATTTCGTAATAGCCCTCAGTGGGTGATGCCTTGTCAGGCAAAGAGTTCCTGAAGCTCAAACAACGAGCACATGTCCAATGTCACTTGTGTAATAACAAGTAAGGTACTTAACACATTGCTCAAGAAAAAATGGATTAAAATATTAGAAAAATACATATGGAATTTTCACTTGGATTTAGCCTGTGTTTTGTTTTGTGTACAGTCACGACAGCGGGTAAGGTCAACACTTACAGCTTGTTACGCTGATATATAGTTTTGTTTTGTATTTGTTAATTTGAATAGCTTCTTACATCAAAGGTGGATAGGGGCTCAATAGTTGCTGGAATATCAACTTGACACCATTAACATCTTCAGTAGCTGTTAGAGCTCGGCTTAAACTGCTCTAAAAGTACTGCCGGCGGCAACATTCCTTTAATTTTTTCTTTGTACTAATTCTTTCTCTTTGCATCCTTTATATCTTTATGTTTTCTTTTTATGTATTTTAACATAATGCGTAGTGGAATTTTGAAAGTAATTAGGACCGCAGTTGGGGGGGGGGGCAGATTGTTTCTCCAGCCAAACTGGTTTGAGTCCCGGCCAAAAATAAACTAGGAACGGGAAGGAGAGGGCTCTTACTTTTCAAACCGATATGTATGTTCGACTGATCCCAAGAAACTACTTAATCCAGGAGCATCGCACGAATTTTTACATAGTGCGACGCGCCACACAAAACAAACGTTGGCTGTTTATGAAAGCGCACACTGTTTAATGTTCAGATAGCTAAGGCTATTCTTCCTTTGTTATCGCTCATATGCGATGTAAAATTGTTACTGATAAAACACAATATCTAAGGCATCTTTGCTTCAAAATTCACCCAACGCCAGAATGAATATCTCCCGATATCATGTAAAATTTCGAACTTGCAGTTTTCGACGAGATCCGCGAAAAGCATTTGCAGAGAAAAAAGAGAAAAGTTCCTTTCTTGGGAGGAGAGAAGGGGTGTCCAGACATAATACCGCCGGAAATAATACAACCGAACACAATACCACCAAAGAAAGGGAGACTGGGAAAAAATACAACCGAACACAATACCATCAAAGAAAGGGAGACTAAGGCAAAATACACCTTTCTCTAATATATCGTCTCTAAATCACCACACGAACTGAACTACTGTAATGCTAACATGAAAAACAAAATTCGCAAATACACCACAAATATATAGTCGTCAACTACAAGTCGCCAGTCAATACCCACATCACAAACACAGTCACCTTTACTGTCAAAAGCGCACATTGCGCTTTATCTCTCAAACATAATCCGGCTTTTATTATAATCTCTAAACCATCTCCGTAAAAACTAAATTCCGGCCTAATTATCGTTACATGCATGCAATAAAGCGTGCTGGAATTTGAATTTTAATTCCCGTACCCTTTCCATCATGCTATGTTATGCAGTTATGCGTGTCCGTATTCGTTTTTTTCCTTTTGCACAGAAAGAAAAAGAAAACAAAAGTAAAAATTAAAATTAAATGACTGGTTGTATTATGTCCTAGTTTCATTGCCCTGGTGGTATGGTGTTTGGTGATGTTAAGTCCGGTGACATTTTGTCCCTTACTAGGGGAAGGGGAGGGGAGTCACACTTCTGATATCATGCATGTTAATAACAACGCTTGGGGGTATTCAACCAACATAATTTACTGGATTCGTATAAATCAATAAGAGTGTTTCCGTGTGACTCGTTTATATTTTTCCGTCATAGCCTTATCACATGAACTCCTCTGAGATGGTTAGGCTAGGACGACCAAATTTGGCAAAGGCATAATGAAGCACATACAAATGATACACTTTAATAATAATAATAATAATAATAACAATAATAATAGTAATAATAATAATAATAATAATTATTATTATTATTATTATTTTACAAGCCGCAAAGTCTGTAATACAACGACGTAGAGAGCTTATGGCGCAGCACGTGTGCAGCTTATAAGGTTCATCTGCTTGGTTATGTTGGCTTAACGGCTTTATTGATTGAACGAACTAGCACTTTCTCTATGCAGGCAGAGCTCGCGTGACGCCCATATGCTGTGCTGTTTTGCTCAACCGTTACTTTCTTTTAAATGCGCTGTATTTATTTATTCTAAAACCAGCTGTATTCGCATGGCGTTTTAAGCATGAACACGAAATAGTAGACGAAAAAAGGTGGGCTGCACACCCTCAGATCAAGTTCTACAAGTGCAAAGTTGTGCGCTCCTAGGGCCTGTAGTGTCAGAGAAGAAGCTGAGACAAGAAAATGAAAATTTACTGTCAAGAAAAAAAGCACCAACGGCTTCTCGCACAAATTCATATAAGCCTTGACCAAGTCAAAGACTTGTCAAGTGTTAAAAAATGAACATTGAAATACCGCCATTGAAGCTCACATGTAAGGCTATGTTAGCTATCATTGATCTAGTGATTCAACACAATAAGTTAGCAAATAGTGCGTGTGTGTTCTCAGTGTTGCATCTTCCCGTTAGGCTGAACAACAAATATCACAGCTTACCTCCAACACTTGTGGGATGCTCACGCCGGCCCAGCCCCACGCTTACTATTAGGTTGTATTCACATTATAAATCAGTTATGTATATTTGGTTTGATGGCTTTCTCCCTTTCGCTGTTTATGTATTTCTTTATCTATTTATTTATTATTATTATTATTATTTTCAAAAGAGGTTAAAATATATTTCTATATGAGAAGTCTGTACTATTCCGCCATTTCGTGTTTCCTAAACTGCCAAAAAAATAAACGTTTCTATACGCGAAGATTGATCCATTACAATATGACAACAACTGCGGGTTCTTGTAGAATGTGGAAGTCTAAATGGCAAAAATCCGGGTATGGCAAAAATTGGGGGAGGGGAGAGGGGGAGCGAGCCCTTTTCTGCAGATACCTAAATTTTTCTGCGATACCAATTTTCAGACGTGTGGATAAATCGTCCATTTTCTGAAACTGGATCAACGTTGCATCAAATACGTTAATTATGCGTCGGAAAAAGTTGGTTTTCGACACTAAAAAGTAACGCCATATCTAAAGAGCGTTTTTATCCAACGCAGGTTAAAGAGGTTACGAAAACGTTGATCTACGGTCGGGATAAGTCACATCCAAAAAAGAATCGGATTTCATCTTGCAAAAATGTTTTTGCAGTTAAAAAGGGGGGCAGGATTCTTCGTGTAACACATAATGTCATAAGATGTTAGTAAATTCAAAGAAATTAAAAAGACTACATTGCCTAACTTGTGAAACGTAAATGAAATTAATGGAACTACAGCTCTTCACTATGCATTGTGATAACAAACTTCCTGAAAAACAGATATTTTTGACAAGTCGCATTTTTTAGATTTCTGGCCGATTTCAAAAATAATACGACGTTGCACATTTATAATACATACATTTTTCACTACATACAATTTCAGAACGCTGGACTGAATAGCATTGCAACTGGTCTGGACAAAATCTATCCCCGTATCTTTGAAAGTTTTGGCCGATTTCAATAATAATTCTACATGTACAATATATATATTTTCACTCAATGAAATTTCAGAACGCTGGGTCGATTAGTTTTGGAGAACTCGTCTGGACAAAACCTCCGTTCTAACAAATTTTCTGAACAATTTTTGACAATTTGAAAAAAAATAAGACGACATTGCACATTTGCAACATATATATTCACACAGCAAAAAGTTTCAGAACGCTGGATCAAATAGCTACGGAGAACGCGTCCGGACACAATATATCTCTGTGCAAACAAGTTACCAGAAAATTACACATTTTTGACAAGTCATATTTTGACATTTTTCGCCGATTCAAAAAATAATACGACATTGCAAATCTAAAATATATATTTTCACTGCAGAAAATTTCAGAACGATCGATCCAATAGTTTAGGAGAACTCGTCTGGACAAAATTTCCGTGCAAGTTTCCATAAAAATGTTCATTTTTGACAAGTCGTATTTTTGATAATTTTGGCCGATTTTAAAAATAATGCGACAATGCACATGTACAATATATATATTTTTTCACTACATAAAATTTCAGAGTGATCGAATAGTTTTGGAGAACTCGTCTGGACAAATCTTCGTGCTAACAAATTTCCTTAAAAACAGCCGTTTTTAAGAAGTCGTATTTTTGAGAATTTTTGGCCGATTTCTAAAATAATACGAAGTTGTACACTTTCAATATACGTTTCAACCGTATGCCAAAGGAAAAAGCTATACGACAACTTCTTTCGGAGATTAAGCCCGGACACGAGGGCAAACGAAAGCGGACATACAGACGGCTCGAGGGTTACAAGGACAAGCTGAAACCTATATCCCCTCGTTATACGGGCGATAATCAGTGATGAAACATCGCGGCTTATCCAACGCTCTATTCAACGGTGTGCCAAATACGTTGGTCTGTTGTTTAGTGGCTTAGTCTGGCAATGATAAAGGGAAATGCGAATATCTCTGCGCCATCTAGCGACCGAAATGCGCATTAGATTGAATATCGCTGAGTTTGAATAAATGTTTACACAGTATAAACTACTAAATCCGTCTAGATCGAAAAATTTCAAAGACAAATAGGGTCGTTTCCAGAAATGGTCTGTATTGATATTTTGTTCCTAGAAAGGCCTGTGTTGATATTTTGTCCATTAAAATCATATCACTCTATTTTCACCATTTATGTATTCAGTCAAACTGATTTTGTCAAAAAGATTTATAATTCTCTTATTGATACGGTGACATATGTTTTCTATTTGCTTAAAACGTTCGCATGACGTGTTCTTCAAACAGGGAAAAAACGAGTCAATTGTCAATTGTGATTATGTGTGAATTTTGCATTTTGATTGAATTTTCTTGGTTTTCTCAATGGTTTCTATAGGTAAAGTACGCTTCCTTTCAGTGTCTTTATTTCTCTAATAACATCGGTGACCCTCCCCCCTTTTTCTTTTCAATTTTTGAATGTATACCCTCAAAGCATTAAACTGTGAAAGTATGAAGGAAACGTCAATTGTAGTTGAGATACCCGATTTGCAGTTGAGATACCCGCATTTCCCTTTAAATATATATAACAGTTAAAAAAACAGTGTATCCTGTTGTCAGAAAATCGCGAGTTGTACAGTTACGACGGTTTTCTAATAATAAAATACACTGTTTTGAATCTGAATTTAACTGACTTAAAACAGGGTCCTATGGGGAAATAAGCGTGTTTTTAACCAAGAATCCAATAGAAGGCTCATAATTATGTCATTAAACTGACTTCTATACAGCCTACTCAATATATGTTATAACACACCGCTCATGCCAACTTATTTGTTAATAAGTATTCTGCTTCAGTGATCACCTGTAACACTTCTCAATATGTCACATTTCTCAGGACAAGTTCACAGTCAGTTCTACAGGCGTGATAGTTAACGGGAAAGTACAAACTCATTTTGGCAATAAATTAGCAGGGTAGTATACGGTCAGTCCTATGGGTGTGATAGTTAACACGAAAGTACGAACTCATTTTTGCACTAAATTAGCAGGGTAGCATACGGTCAGTCCTATTGGTGTGATAGTTAACGGGAAAATATGAACTCATTTGTTGCGCCACATTAGCAGGATAGTACAGTCAGTCTATCGGTGTGACGGACCATTTTCTGCGATTCCGCATCGTAATAACCTCCTTCATGATAATTACTTGACATGGGAAGTATGTCAATGACATGAAACTGATTGTCTAACCACTATTTACTGGGAATCGATGCCAGCAGTTTTTCCCCGCTAGCGATACTTGACGGGACAAAATGAACCAACTTCATGCATTTCTTTTAGCGCAGTGCCAACAAATGTAAATACAAGAGTTCAGTGAATGGAACGAGCACTGTGAGCAGTTGCAGCATCATCTTGTTAAATGGTTTACAGTTCATCTCATATATTGTATCGTCCGTGGGATATCGCAACGGTCGTCCACATGACAACGAATCAGTCACGTGATGTCGCACCGTCTGTATCATATCGCATCGTTCCTATGACAACGCATCGTCACATGACATCGTTCGTGTCCTATCGTATCGGTCATGCCGCATCGCCCATGTCATATCGCATCGTTACTATGACAACGCATTATCATGTAACATCGTCCGTGTCCTATCGTATCGTTCATGCCGCATTGTCCATGTCATACCACATCGTTACTATGACAACGCACCATTATCTCACATCGTCCGTGTGATATCACATTGTTATGTCCCATCGTCCATGTCATATCACATCGTTCCTATAACAACGCATCGCTATGTCACATCGTCCGTGTGATATTACATCGTCCATATGGCACTTATATGGGAATGCTACCATGACAACACACCGCCCCAAAGATTTCATACCAATGCCGGGAAATTGGAAATTTAATACGCCAAATATTAATGAAAAATACAAATGTTAAAATGGCTTAATGACTTTTTTCCCACTTAAAATCACCTTTTATCGGAAGAGCGACCATAATTATGGAGTGGTACTTTTTAGTACCAGCCTCGGTCCCCTAGTGGTTAGAGTGTCCGCCTCGAGACTGGAAGATCGTGGGTTCAAACCCCGGTCGGGTCATGTCTAAGACTTTAAAATTGACACTCCTCCTTGCTACCCTGTGAGGCACTCCACATGTAAGGGTTAGAAGGAGGGCTGGAATGCCCCATTTCAATATAATGTGGCAGGGGGATCCTGACATGACCATGGCAGTTGAAAGGGATCTAAAGAACAATGCAATACAATGCAATACTTTTTAGTCCTCTAAGCAACGTCTTCACGAGTCCCAAGGCGTGTACAATGCCTCTACAACGAGAAATGTGTCGCCTCCACTTTCTCCTGGCTACATTAGACAAGGGGTCGTGACACGTCCACCATTAAACAAGGCATCGTGACACGTCCACAATTAGACAAGCATCGTGATATGTAAACCATTAGGCAAGGCATCGTGACACGTCCACAATTAGACAAGGCATCGTAATATATAAACCATTTGACAAGGCATCGTGACACGTCCACAATTAGACAAGGCATCGTGACATGTACACCATTAGACAAGGCATCGTGACACGTCGACCATTACACAAGGCATCGTGACATGTCCACCATTAGACAAGGCATCGTGACGCGTTATGAAGTATGCTGATGTAGTTGTTTGCATATGAAAAGAAGCCAGACTGATCTAAGGGAGAAGCGAGTAAATCCGAAAAAGGCTAAAACAAAAACAAACCAAAACCAAAACAAGTTTGTCCAAGGACAAAGTCCCAGCTTACGACACGCAATAAGGCCACTTCCAGCGTGCATGAGCAAGGGAATTTCCCTGAAAAATTGGGCTTCAAAAGATGAGATGGCGAAGAGCTAGCTGAATAATTAAATTTAGCACCGGACCAGAACATAGACCGATAAATGCATACAAAGATTTGTTTCCCAGAAAAATGGTCTGATAGACTGCATAGTCTGCCATAGATATCTTCGAACATCGCTCGCATATCGGACCAGTGCGCATATTTATGTCGCTTGCCTCGATTCTTATTCTGACAAGTGCGCATGTTTATTTAATTTGCGTTGATGCGCGGCTCTCATTTTGGAACAGTGCACATGGCTTGCAAGGGCTATATGAATTTGTGCAAGCAGCCGTTCGTCCTTTTTTCTTCTTGACAGTTTTCCGATTTTTGTGTCTTCTTCTCTGACACTATGGGCCCTAGGACCATGAAACTTTGGAATTATGAAGAGCTTGATCTGAACGTGTGCATGTCACTTTTTATTTTCGTCTTCGATTTCGTTTTCTTTGTTAAAACGCCATGTGAATGTGGAGCATTTAACGTATAGCACAGAATACCACACAGTAGCTTAGCTTTGTGCGAGCTCTCACTGTGTAAACAGATAACACAGTGTATGCGTGATCAGTCAATCAAACCTTAAGTCAACAGAAACCAAACACTACTCGGCTTATAAGACGTATTCAAGCTGTGTTGTTTGCTAATATATTTAGCTGGTACTAAGTTATCAACCTATGGAGTTTTTTCCTTGAAAGTGGTCCGATTTTTTAGAATATTATAAGCCGCATACATGCTGTGCCATAAGCTCTGTACATAGTTGTATAACACACTGTATGCATGTTGCAAAATACTTTATATTATTCACGAAATAACCTACTGAAGGAAGTATTTTCGCGTTTTAATTTTTGTCAAGTGTATAACATTTTGCTAGCGTAATACGGTTCTAGTTTAACTTGCGTTGATGCGCATTTCGCATTTTGGACCAGTGCGCATGTTTATCTGCATTGTGTTGATCAGCGGTTCTTATTTCGGATAAGGGTGCATGTTTATTTACCTAGTGTTGATGTGCGGTTATTATTTCGGATAAGTGCGTATGTTTATTTAACTTGCGTCGATGCGCGGTTCTTATTTCAGACCACTGCGCATGTTTATTTAACTTGCGTTGATAGTGGTACTTATTCTGGACAGGTGCACAAGTTTCCTTAGGTTGCGTTGATGCGCGGTTCGCATTTCGGACAACAGTGCGCATGTTTATTCAACTTGCGTTGTTGAGCAGTTCGAATTTCAGACCATTGCGCATGATTATTTAACTTGCGTTGGTGCGCGGTTCGCATTTCGGACCAGTGCGCATGTTTATTTAACTTGCGTTGATGCGCGGTGCTTATTTTGGACCAGTGCAAATGTTTATTTAACTTGCGTTGGCGCGTGGTTCGCATTTCGAACCACTGCGCATGTTTATTTAACGTGCGTCGATGCGCGGTTTTTATTTCAGGCCAATGTGCATAATTCTTAAACTTGAGTTGATGCGCGGTTCTTATTCTGGACCAGTGCGCATGTTTATTTAAGTTGTGCTGATGCGCAGTTCTTATTTTGAATAGTGCGCATGTCATTCAAGTTCCGTTAATGCGCAGTTCGCATTTCGAACCGGTGCGCATGTTTATTTAACTCGTTAATGCACGGTGCTAATTTTGGTCCCGTGTGCTTGCTTATTTAGCTTGTGTCGATGTGCGGTTCGTATTTAAGACCACTGCGCATGTTTCTTTTTAACTTGCGTTAATGCTCGGTTCCCATTTCTGACCAGTGTGTTTATTTATTTAGCTTGCGTCGATGAGCGGCTCGCATTTTCCACCAGTGCTCATGATTCTTTAGGTTGCGTTGATGTCCGGTTCGCATTTCGGACCAGTGCACAGGTTCACATAACTTGCGTTGAATTTCGGACCGGTACGCATATTATTTAAGTCCCGCCGAAGTCCGACTTTTATATCTATTCAACTTGCGTCGATGCGCGGTTCTCGTTTCGGACCACTGCGCATGTCTATTCAACTTGCGTCGATGCCTGGTTCTTTTTCGGACTAGTGCGCATGTTTGTTTAACTTCCGTCGATGCGCGGTTCGCATTTCGGACCATTGCGCATGCTTATTTAACTTGTGTTGATGCGTGGTTCTCATTTCAGACCAGTGCGCATGTTTCTTTGGTTTCAGTTGATGCGCGGTTCTTTTTTTCAGTGCGCATATTTAACTTGCGTTCATGCGTGGTGCTTAATTTGGACCAGTGCAAATGTTTATTTAACTTGCGTTGGCGTGTGGTTCGCACTTCCAACCACTGTGCATGTTTATTTAATAACGTGCGTCGATGCGCGGTTCTTATTTCAGGCCAATGCGCATATTTCTTTAACTTGAGTTGATGCACGGTTCTTATTCTGGACCAGTGGGCATGTATATTCAATTTGCGTCGATGCGTGGTTCTTTTTTCGAACCAGTGCGCATGTTTATTTAACTTGCGTTGATGTGCGGTGCTTATTTTGGACCAGTTTGCATGTTTATTTATCCTTCTTCGATGCGTGGTTCACATTTCGGACCAATGCGCATGTTTATTTAACTTGCGTCGATGCGCGGTGCTAATTTTGGACCATTACGCATGTTTATTTAACTTGCGTCGATGCGCGGTTGTTAAATCTGACTACTGGGCAAGTTCATTTAACTTACGTTTATTCTTTTTTCTTTTTCTTCAGAAATTCCGAAAAAAATTCAAAAGTTTTCCAATTCACTCAAAAATGGTCCGATCGACTGAAAACGCACAAACGTTTGCACGACCCTTTAGTGGTGCCTCATACTAAAAATAAATGATATCGAGATCGAAAATGTAGGAGGAGATACATTTTAGAACTTTTTCTTACAGAATTCCCAAAAAATTCAAAAATCAACCGATCGACTAAAAAAGCACAAGCCGTATGCATGACCGCTTAGGGATGACTCACACCAAAAATAAATGGCATCGAATCAAAATTGTTGGAGTAGATGCATTTTGAATTATGTTCAAAATTTTTGCTTCCAAAAATTCCCCCAAAATACAAAAATTGTCCGATCGACTAAAAAAGCACAAGTCGTATGCACGACCTTTTAGTGGTGCCTCATACCAAAAATAAATGACATCGGATAAAAAATGTAGGAGGAGATACAGTTTAAAATTTTTTCTTCAAAAATTCGAAAAAAATTCAAAAATAACCCGATCGATTAAAAAAGAACAAGCCGTATGCAAGACCGCTTAGGGATGCGTCACACCAAAAATAAATGACTTCGAATCAAAATTGTAGGAGTAGATGCATTTTGAATTATTTCGAAATTTTTGCTTAAAAAAATTCCCCAAAAATACAAAAATTATTCGATCAACTAAAAAAGCACAAGCCGTATGCGCGACCCTTTAGGGGTGCCTATTACCAAAAATAAATGAAATCGGATAAAAAATGTAGGAGGAGATACGTTTTAAATTTTTTTCTTCAAAAATTCGCCAAAAATTCAAAAATAACCCAATCGACTAAAAAAGCACAAGCCGTATGCATGACTCCTTAGGAATGCCTCATACCAAAAATAAATGACATCGAATCAAAATTGTAGGAGGAGATGCATTTTGAACCAAAGTTTACTAAATAAACAACTAACTAACTTACTAACTAACTAACTAACTAACTAACGGACGCCACCCGAAAACCGATAGGAATACCCCAGCTTACGTGTAACGTAAGCTGGGCTAAAAAAAGAAAAAAAGGGCTTTAATATTGTCCTTTTCCTCAAAAAACACTAACGGGGGTAATTAGCCTTTCCTTTGAGCCACAAAATATATACAAACTGGATCTATGCAGGTGATCCCTGGGATGGGATGGACAGACCCCGGTGTATTGTCAAGACCAAGCCGGTTAATGGCATTCTCCTGCTCAGAAGCCTTTTGCACATTATTATTATTACTAAGAGAAGATGCAGCGAACAACAGATGGTAAATGCCAGCGGGTCGATTCGGTCACACAGTAAATTAAACCGCATCACTTTGCAAGCACATACTACAAATGTACATACAGCCGGGTATCGTAGCCTGCAGCTTTTTGCTTCTATAAAAGCAGCACATTCAGTGTCTGAAAGTGTGAAGAAATTGAGCAAACAAAATCTACTACTCAGCCCTTTCTGTCGTTACAAGTTAATGAATGCCGCATTTAGTGCCCGTTTTGCGAGCTGAACCCCTACAAAATGACTCATTTTTTATTTATTTAACGCTTTGTTGTATTTGTGAGTCCGGAGCATCATTGAGCAATAAAGAACTCAATAGCCACTTGCTATCTGGCTGTTTTCATACAACCTTGTCATATGGTGTTACCGCGCTACCGTATGTGGTGTTACGGAGTGCACCGTCATATGGCATAACGGGGTGTACCATCAGATGGCATAACGGCGTGCATCGTCATATGGTGTTCCGGAGCGCACCGACATTTGGTGTTACAGGCGCGCACCATCATGTGGCATAACGGCATGTACCGTCATATGTTGTTACGGTGTGCACCGTCATATGGCGTAATGGCATGCATCGTCATATTACGTAACGCCGTGCGCCGCCATATGGTGTTACGGGAGCGCACCGTCATATGGCGTAATGGCATGCATCGTCACATGACGTAACGGTGTCCACCTTCATATGGCCTTAAGGCGTACATCGTTATATGGCTTAAAGGCGTACACCATCATATGGCATTACGGCATGCACCGTCATGTGGTGTTACGTTCGCGCACCGTCATATTACGTTATAGTATTCATCGTCATACGGTGTTACGGCGTGCATCGTCATATGGCGCTATGGTATGCATCGTAACATGATGTAACGAGGTGCATTGTCATATGACGTAACGGCGTGCACCGTCATATGGTGCTAAAGCGTGCACCGTCATATGGCGTTACGGCGTGCACTGTCACATGGCGTAAGGGCGCGCACTGTCATATGGCCTTACGACGTGCACTATCATATGCCATAACGTCATATAGTTTTCGTACGGAGCCTGCAGCATGTTTTCCAAAATGGTTTTGCCATATGGTTTTCAAAAGTACCGCGCCGGTATCGTTTTAGTTTGTTTTTTTCTGCGCATGTGAACTGCAGCACAGTCAAACTGCTTTCACATGACCACGCCCTACACTGTTTACACCATCTTCTTGTTTTCTGTTGGTGCAGATACCAGACCTCAGTCCGTGGAGCGGGAACTTATCACCAGTCTCACTGACTGGCTCGGCTATGACGCCAACGCGCGGCCCGTTGCGTCAGCGGCCCAGACAGTCAATGTCACCATAGACCTGGCTCTCCATCAAATCATTGATCTGGTAAAGTACTCTTTTAGCCTAATTAGATATGTTCATTTGAGTTAACAAAAGAAGAAAAACAACCTTGTTTCTTACCCAACATTTTTATATCGATAACTTTTCATTCTTCCCTAATACGTTTTAGGGCAATAAGAATATTAAGAACGAAGATTGATGTCAAGTGGTAGAGGTCATTCTTTCTAAGTGCCGAGGTTCAGGGTTCGATTCGCGGCCAAGGCAGTGTCACTGTCGGCCCACTCAGCCCAGTAAACCAATGGGTAACCTGTGGCGGGGTGCCGGGCAATCACGCCAAGAGCTGTCTCACTGTATCACATCATGTCACCGTCCTAGCTCGAAAAAATGTTGGGACAGAAGTTCCAATAAACCCCCTTCTCCCAAAGCAATAGCTTGGCGAATATCAGCATACTAATCTTTCTTGTGTCAATACTTCCAGGACGAACCAACTCAAGTTTTGACCACCGAAGTCTTTCTCAGACTGGTAAGTTACACCTGAGTTACACTTCTGATGAGTTACGCTTCTGGTCACTTATATTTCTGGTAAGTTACAATCAGGTAAGTAAACTTCTGCTGAGTTACACTTCTAGTGAGTTACACTCCTGGTGAGTTACACTCTAATAAGTTACACTTCTTGTTACGCTTCTAGTGGGTTACACTTCTAGTGAGTTACACTACTGGTGAGTTACACTCCTGACAAGTTACACTCTTGGCAAGTTACACTTCTTATGCATCACATTTCTGGTTAGTTACACCTCCCTCGACTAAACTGAAGAAAAAACATACAAAATTGAAAGCCGAGTTATAGCTGTTAAATATTTTAACATAAAAGGCATTTCATCCACCCCACCCGCACCCCAGTGAATGCCAAAAATGGGAGACCATTCTGTTAAAATAAATTATTTTCACAAGCTTGGTGACGTCACGGAATGTTTATCTGCTTGCAGTTCTGGAATGACGTGTCTCTGACGTGGGATCCAGAAGAAAATGGTGACGTCATGAACGTGCGAATCTATGCCAAGCGGATCTGGCGTCCTGACATAACACTTTACAATGAGTGAGACACCAAATGATTTGTTTATTTGTTTGTTTGTTTGTTGGAGTTAACCTCCCGATAATAAAGGCAATATTGGAGCGAACTTGCTAAAATAACACGTGAACAAAAGAGAAGGCAGAAGTAACAGGAAGTAAGCAATTCCAATTGGTTGCTTCCTGACATGCACATAACAGACAGCAGTGTGTTTGCTTCCCTCAACCCACAGTGGGCAGACGTCAAGTGGACAGCAGCACTTTGAAGAAGTGGGCGGGAAGAGGGAAAGGCTGACTAATTCGGCTGGGGGTATGGGTCGTGAGCAGTAATGGTATGGGATTTAGGTCAGGGCGGGGAACTGGTTAAGTTTAGCGCTTATTCGTTAGAAAATTAAGCGCAGACGATACTATGTACACAAAATTTAAAAAAACATCAGGCACGGTTTCTAACTGGTGTCACAACTATAGACATAAACATAATCCCTCAAATACAACATCAATTACCATGATTAAACAGCAAAGCGTCAATGTTACCATAGTAAAGCGTCAACGGTTACTATGATAAAGCGTCATCGGTTAACGTGGTAAAGTATCAATGGTTACCATGGTAAAGGTCAATCGATACTATGGTAATCGGTTATCGTGGTAAAGTATCAATGGTTACCATGGTAAAGCTCCAATGAACGCCCCATTTTAAGACATCCAAATACACCTTACTTTTTCTCAGACTTTCCTAAAACATAAATCAGTAAATAAATAATAAATAGAAATCAAAACAAGACTCGATAATATCTGTTTTTTACGTTTTATTTGTGTATTTTGTAAGCGTGAGTACACAGAGGAAGGCTTTGGAGACCCTGTACCCAGCCAGCGTGACGTACGACGGCAATGTGTCGTGGCTGACCCCAGTCATCTTCAGAAGTTCTTGTCAGCTCGACATGACGTAAGTAATTTAAAGGTTTGTAAAAATCTACCATGAATGCAACCTTATAACTAATTTTTTAACCTTATAATCTATTTTTTTTTGGGGGGAGGGTCGGCGGGGGAGGTGGGGGTTCTCGTAATTTCGGCCTAGAAAGGCTGCGAATTTATTATTGCCAAACTTGTGTTGAGGGAAGAGGATCCCAATAAAATGACGTAAAAATCTGATTGTGGAGTATTGAAAAGTATATGACAGCCCCAGCCCACTCCCCTACCCCCGCTCCCGGCGACTGGTCAATAATGTCTACATGTTGACTCAAAATTAGTCAAAACAGATTATAAGACATGACTAAATTGTTTTTTTAATTCAAATACTTACATTATCTATTGACTTTTGCGACCCCGTCAATCAATAAATTGCTGAATTCGGAATTGTCCAGTCAAATCACAGCATTCCGTAACGATACCATATGTTGTCCAGGTATTTCCCGTGGGACACTCAGCAGTGTACTCTGGAGCTGGGCAGCTGGGCTTATGACGGCTCCAAGCTCAAAGTAAACAACCTGCGATCCACTGCCGATGTCAGGTATTTATGGCTAAAAACACTGGTTAAGACCAACTGGAATCTTATCAAGTATGTCCAGGGACATTGTGACCAGATGAGATCTAGTGAATCTATGAATGAGCTTGTCTGGTTGCAAAAATGGTAGTCACATTGTACAACTTTGTCCAAGGACAAAGTCCCAGCTTGCGAAAAGTAATAAGACCAATTCCAGCGTGCATGAACAAGGGAATTTCCCTGAAAAATTGGGCTTCAAAAGATGAGATGGCAAAGAGCTAGCTAAATAATTAATTTAACAACGGACCCGAACATAGACCAATAAATACATACAAAGAATTGTTTCCCAGAAAAATGGGAAACAGATCGTGTGTATCTCTGGCAGACTGGGTAGTCTACTAGAGATACCTTCGAACAACGTATCAAAATTGTATCCACACACGTGTACTGTTGACATGTACTCGTGACATGGTGAATAGTGATATGACCAAACACATGTGATTACGTTCGCGTTTGCTTTTGGAAAAGAAGAAAACTCCGCATCTAAAACATCATTACTTAAGTTTTAACGTTTTGGAATGTATTATTTTGCGGGCTTTGCACTTCGGACCAATGTCCATGTTTATTTAACTTGCCGTTATACTCTGTTCGCATTTCGAACCAGTGCGCATATTTATTTAGCTTGCGTTGATGCGCTCTTCACATTTCAGACCACTGGGCATGTTTATTTAACGTGCGTTGATCATCATTTCTTATTTTAGACCAGTGAACATGTTTATTTAACTTGCGTTGATGCACTGTTCGCATTTCGGGCCAATGCGCATGTTTATTTAACGTGCGTTGATGCGCGGTTCGCATTTCGGACCAGTGTGCATATTTATTTACTTTGAGTAGATGCACGGTTATTATGTCGGACCAGTGCGCATGTTTATTTAACTTGCGTCGATGCGCGGTTCGCATTTTGGACCAATGCGCACGTTTATTTAATCTCCACATTTTGGCGGTTCGCCCCAAAAAAAAATCTCTAGAGAAGAATCATACAAAATTGGAAAGGAATTCATCAAAATTGTGGGAGAAGCATTTTCAAAATGAAACGCCAATAAATTTTTTTAAAAAGAGAGGCCTGCCTGGAGAAAAACTGCTCAAAATTCGAAAGGAATCCGAAGCTTTTTGAAAAGTAGACACCAAAAATTAAAAAACTGCCCCATCCCCCATTTTGCCAATTTTTGGCCGATCGCCAAACTGAGTGATTTTTAAAAAGAGGTCTACCTACATAATATTCGTACAAAATTTGATTTTGAAAAATGGCAACCGAAAAATTTCAAATGCCCCCTCCCCCATTTAGCCAATTTTTGGTGGACCGCCAAAAGAAAAAAATAATTTTGAAAGAGAGACCTACCTAGAGAACATTCATGCAAAATTTGAGAGGAATCTGTTCAAAACTGAAGGAGAAGCAGCATTTTAAGTAAAAGTTTACACACGTACATACAAACAGACGAACAACAGATGCCCCTCTATCGATGTCTAAAAGCCGCTACATTTGGAATGTCATTTTAACATTTAATGGTAATTTTAGAGATCAATTTATAATTACAGATATCAATAAATCAATGTGGATCTCATTAATTTATATTTTGGTATCAAGCCGCTACATTTGGAATGCCATTTTAACATTTAATGCTAACTTTTATATCAATTTATAATTATTGATTTAAATAAATCAATGTGGATCTCTTTAATTTATACTTTGGTATCAATAATTGAACTTAAGATGGCAAGAAGATTATCTTTCAGATTAAAAAAGCGAATCTTACAAGCCTAAAAAATCTTAAGGGAGGCACACATTGATATAAAATTTAACTAATCGTCAATTAAATTTTGGAGATGGAAAACTGATTTATTGATATCAATGATATCAAGATTGGTCTCGATATCAAAAATTAATTGTCTAATAAAGTGAAAATGGCATTCCACAGTTAAATAGGTTTTTTATTCCCAGTTCAAAAATTATTGCCGGATACTTACAGGTTATTTTTCTGCATCGTAAACAAATGAAGCGGCGTTTGTCAATGACAGCGTCATGGCCGGGTGACAACCATTAGATCACATATTACAAAGTGGCGTTTGTCCGTGACAGCGTCATGGCCGGGTGACAACCGTTAGATCACATATTACAAAGTGGCGTTTGTCCGTGACAGCGTCATGGCCGGGTGACAACCATTAGACCACATATTACAAAGTGGCGTTTGTCCGTGACAGCGTCATGGCCGGGTGACAACCATTAGATCACATATTAAAAAGTCGCGTTTGTTGTGACAGCGTCATAGTCGGGTGACAACCATTAGATCACACATCATAAAGTGGCATTTATCAGTGACAGCGTCATGGTCGGGTGACATTATCAGATCACATATTACAAAGTGACGTGTGTCAGTGACAGCGTCATGGCCGGGTGGCATTATTAGATCATTCATGCTAAAGTGGGGTTTGTCAGTGACAGCGTCATGGCCGGGTGACACTATCAGATCACACATCATAAAGTGGCGGTTGTCAGTGACAGCGTCATGGCCGGGTGACACTATCAGATCACACATCATAAAGTGGCCTTTGTCCCTGACAGCGTCATGGCCGGGTGATAACTATTAGATCACACATCATAAAGTGGCGTTTGTGGTGACAGCGTCATGGCCGGGTGACATTATTAAATCATACATACTACAGTGGCGTTTGTCGTGACAGCGTCATGGCCGGGTGACACTATCAGATCACACATCATAAAGTGGCGGTTGTCAGTGACAGCGTCACGGCCGGGTGACACTATCAGATCACACACCATAAAGTGGCCTTTGTCCGTGACAGCGTCATGGCCGGGTGATAACCATTAGATCACACATCATAAAGTGGCGTTTGTGGTGACAGCGTCATGGCCGGGTGACACTATCAGATCACACATCATAAAGTGGCGGTTGTCAGTGACAGCGTCATGGCCGGTGACACTATCAGATCACACATCATAAAGTGGCGGTTGTCAGTGACAGCGTCACGGCCGGGTGACACTATCAGATCACACATCATAAAGTGGCCTTTGTCCCTGACAGCGTCATGGCCGGGTGATAACCATTAGATCACACATCATAAAGTGGCCTTTGTGGTGACAGCGTCATGGCCGGGTGACATTATTAAATCATACATACTACAGTAGCGTTTGTCGTGACAGCGTCAGGGTCGGGTGACAACCATTAGATCATACACTAAGTGGTGTTTGTCCGTGACAGCGTCAGGGTCGGGTGACAACCATTAGATCACACATTTTGCACCTGTAACAACTGGCATCTGATTCAGCAAATCAACGCTTCCACAGTTTTAACCAGCATCTGCTCTGTTTCATTGGATGCCGTTACTAAAAACAATTTGTTGTTGATAAGCCATGAATGTGGAGTGAGATTACAGCGTCCCTCTCGTGAGATTACACCGTCCTCTCGTTAATTCGCAACATTCAGGGTATGGATTACCTCTGTGCACGAAGTGCAAGCCTGAAAACTGGAATACAGTGGTGGGCAAAATTTGAAGGGCGTGGGGGGGGGGGGGGTTGAATTCGGTGAGAAACCGAATGAGGGGATGTATACACGAGACAAGGGGGCCATTCCGTAGCATGTGTGTAACCGTATTGTAACAAGCCATCGTCGAAGGCGCAGCCCCAACCCGGTCACAATAATTAGTGAAGCGCAAAAAATTCTTTAATTTTTGAGAAATCCAAAAATAACGCTTCGCCGCACAGCTTCACTACTCGGCCTTTCTATGTGCAAAAGGAAATTGAAATCGGTTGAGTGGTGCCGGAGATATGGCGCGTACAAACTGCATTTAATGAGATAAAGCGTAAAAAATTTCAAAAAGTTCGCATTTTTTTATTTCACGAAAAATCTAAAAATAATACTTGGCCGCACAGCTCCAGTACTCGGTTTTTCTATCTACAAAAGGAAATTGAAATCGGTTGAATGGTGCCGGAGATATGGCGCGTACAAACCGCATATAATGAGGTCAAGCGCTAAAAAGGTCAAAGTTTCCGCATTTTTTTTTAATTTTTCAAGAAATCCAAAAATAACGCTTCACCGCACAGCTCCACTACTCGGTCTTTTTATGTGCAAAAGAAAATTGAAATCGGTTGAATGCTGCAGGAGATATAGTGCGTACAAAAATGGGACAGGACGGACAGAGGACGGACGGACAGACGGACCAAAAAATAATAAATGCCCAATTTAGCCAACTTTGGTGAATCGTCAAAAAAAGTTAATTTATCAAGAGAGAACCGCCTACTAAACAATTGCACAAAATAGGCAAGAAATCCAATCCAAATTGTGGGAAATGAAGCATTTTGGAAACTGGCCACCAATAAAATTAAAAATGCCTCCATTTAGTAAATTTTTCGTTGATCGCCAAAAAGGTTATTTTTCAAGAGATACCTTTTTAGCAAAAATTGGGTCAATCCGATCAAAATTGTGGCAGAAGAATTGCCATAAAAAGTGAGTTTTTAAGAGAAGCCTACCTAAAGAACATTCGTACAAAATTTAAAAGGACTCCGATCAAAACTGAGGGAGAAGAAGCATTTTAATTAAAAGTTTACATACGTACACACGTATACACACAATATGGATGATCTTTTTCTCATTCGCAATCTGCAAGCGCATAAATAACAGTTTTTAGCAAAGAAAACTGCCATCCAATCTGCAAACGCAGAAAAACAACAGTTTTTAAAAAAGCAAAAACCCGCCATCCACCCCTGTCCCTTTACATTTTAAGGTTTATTGTGTTATTGGTATATCAGTAGTATGTGTAGTGGACAAAGTTATGTTCAACACCTACTCAAGGTTTTGAAAATGTTGCTATGTTTTGTTGCTATTCGCGAACTTTATGCTATTAAAGAAATGACTACCCTATCTCCACTGATATCATAAAACCAGCCCGACGAAGTCGGCTAATATAAAAGAGGGGGGGGGGGGGTTGTTTGGGAACTAAAAAAATGTGCACACACACCCATGCATGTGTTTATGAAATTTGACACTCCAGAGTCTGGAATGATGGTACGACTAATCCGGACATGCGACTTAATCAGGTGTTTGTTTCTTTCTTTGCTTGGCTCTGACGTCCCGTTCAGCGACTGTTGGTGGCTGAATTAGGACGGACCAAAGCCATAAGTGGGAAAACGAAGGTCGAATGAAGAATACAGAGGTAAAAGAAAAGCTGAAAGAAAGAAATTCATATTAGCCAGCTCTTGTGGCATGTGTGGAACGCACAGAAGCGTCAATATTGTGATTATCCGGGTGAAAACTGGCATAAAATGGTGCGTGTGAGACCAACTTTTGGGTTCGGATCAACCGTGGACGACTATACGGCTACCTTAACAGATATGGCTGCAAATGCGGCTGCTTGTGTAATTATTAACAACAATTAGGCAGAGGACAGTATTCGCCACAAGCATTCAATTTTCCTCCCCTTTTTACTTGCGTTTTTTATGACTACTTTTCACCCCTGCTAACAGACAAAGGTGACGCTCGACTGAGCAGCAAATTGCCATGGTATTTGTGCTGTGAGTCATCCATTAACTACACAATGAGTTGTTATTCCATTATTTTTTTTTTTTTATTTTTTTTTTTGGTAATTCCAACATTTTCAGAATAAAAATAACAAATACACAACGGCTCACACAATAATTATTGCTTACATGATTATTTGTTCCTGTAGGGAACATCCAGAGAGACCATCTCAGTGTCTTGACTAGAAATCTCAGTGTTACCTCTTCCAGTTACAACCTCTCCCCAAGATATGATTTTCAAAGAAGTGTCTCCCCAAGATATGTCTCCCCGAGATATGCCTCCCAAAGAAATGTCTCTCCAAGATATGTCCCCCATGATATGCCTCCCCTGGTTGTTTCTTCAAGATATGTTTCCTTAGGATATGTATCTTCAAGATATGCCTTCTCAAGATTTGTCTGCCCAAGATGCGTCTCCCCAGATACATCTCCCCAAGCCCAAGTCCGACTCGCAAACTTGTACTTACTGTTGACGCAGAATGATAACATTACTTGATTTCGTAAAATATGTCCACCCCCAAAAACTTCTACAAATACGAGAATATTTGTATTTATTGATTATTCTAACAACAATAAGAACGGATACATCGTTAATATAAAATTCAATATAAAATAAAAGAATGTTATCAATTTTTGAAGGAGTGCTATTTGGCCAATTTTTGGTTAATTTCAATAACAACACGGCACATCTACTATATATGTACTCTCACTCCATGAAATTTCAGAACAGTGGGACAAATAGCTTTGAAGATAAAACCCGGACAAAACCATGAGTGTCAATAGCCTTTGTGTAAACTGACTGAGCGGGAAAAACGCAGAAAGGGGTATTATTACGCACACTTCTGCGTTACTCTAACAAAAATGGCGCTTGTTCCGGTACTCCACGTTACTCTAACAAAAATGGCGCTTGTTCCGGTACTCCACGTTACTCTAACAAAAATGGCGCTTGTTCCGGTACGCCACATTACTCTAACAAAAATGGCGCTTGTTCCGGTACGCCACATTACTCTAACAAAAATGGAGCTTGTTCCGGTACTCCACATTACTCTAACAAAAATGGCGCTTGTTCCGGTACTCCACATTATTCTAACAAAAAATGGCGCTTGTTCCGGTACTCCACATTACTCTAACAAAAATGGCGCTTGTTCCGGTACTCCACATTATTCTAACAAAAAATGGCGCTTGTTCTGGTACCGCATTCTGCCCCCAAGAAGTATGTGAACGCTCCCTTCCTCCGGAATTATAAACACCCTTTACACCGACAGATCATGTAACCTTGGACACCCATCCCCGGAGCCCAAGTGCTCCCATAAATGAACCGCCCAGGGCAAGGCAGGGCCTTGTGTTGTGGCTTCTTACGCAATTTTAATCACATAAATTGTGAAACATTTTGTTATTGTCTCATACGATGCACACAAATACGATTTGTTTGTTTTGTAAACCCAGGACCGTTGCCTGCATAACTGGAGTGACATTTCAAGTATATCATAACAAAGGTCTGGATGAAAACATCACTGGCATTTCCATTTAAGGAACCCGCTTCCGGAAATAGTTTTTGCCCTTTCATTGCATTTTCCTTACTTTTTTTTCACTCGATTTTTTTATTCATTTCCATTACAATAATACACGTTCTCGGCCAACTCCGTGCTCGGCAATCGAAATCAATAACATTTAACACGAATCCCACCTAAAATGTACCCTTTTTCTGCCATGTCCAGATCAAATGCCACCAAACAAAAGGTCAAAATGGCACCGAAAAGTACAGAGACCGCGGTGAAAACAGCACTTGTTGAACGGTGATAAAAAGGCGCTATTCTGTTATAATGAAATCCATATGCTTCCTTACTTTTAAAATGTTTTCAAACGTTCAACAGTTTTTCAGTAGATTCCAAAAGAACCAGCCTGCAAAAGAAGTCAAATTTCAGAACATGAAATGACTGGTTCATTCCTCACAGCGTTTTCCTGGAGAATGGAGAATACACTCTGGACGGCGCGCCAGCTCACCTGGTATCCGAGATGTACAAGATTGAAGGCATCGAGAAGCCCTATGAGCGCATTGTCTACGCTCTTCAGGTAGGTCAGCTGGGCGCTTTCCATCTCGAGGATGGGGGGGGGGAGTCTCCACGTAAGTCAGCTGGAGCTTTCCATTTCGAGGATGGGGGGGGGGGGGGAGTCTCCACGTAAGTCAGCTGGAGCTTTCCATTTCGAGGATGGGGGGGGGGGAGTCTCCACGTAAGTCAGCTGGAGCTTTCCATTTCGAGGATGGGGGGGGGGGGGAGTCTCCACGTAAGTCAGCTGGAGCTTTCCATTTCGAGGATGGGGGGGGGGGAGTCTCCACGTAAGTCAGCTGGAGCTTTCCATTTCGAGGATGCGGGAAGGGTACGCTCTCAGGGTAGGTCAACCGTGGGCTTTCTATCTCGGGGAGGGGGGTGGGGGAAGGGGTACGCTTTTCACATAAGTCAGCTGGGGGTTTTGCTATCTCGGGGAGAGGAGAGGGACGAGGTTTCTCTCTCGTTGTCAGTTTGAGTCAGTTTGCAACCACTCAGCAAGGACTGTTCTTTTAACTTTCATTAACAAGACAATACAGTAAAACCCCGGATATGGACACCCCTCTATAATGGACACCCCTGAATTATGGACAGCATTTTTCAGTCTGTTTTAAAACGCCATGGAGTTCTGTTATATCTAGACCCCTCTATTGTGGACACCTCTCTATTCAGAATTAGGGACACTCTTTTTACCCCGTAAGTACAGTTACACATTTAAAACAACCCCTCTATTGTGGACAGTCGAATTGCTGTCCATATGTTGTACGTTGTGTAAACAACCCCTATCTTACTCAGTAGTGTTTGTTTTTTCGCTATTGTTATCTGTGGGTTTTGAGTACATTATATTGAACACAGTGTATCTAAAGACAATGGGGCTTATTACAAAAGATGTGTGCTTGAGGGAGAAGCTTTATACTACTAAGCCCTATTGGCATGTGCCCCGTCTTTAAAAATTCGTATACAAGAACAAGTAATTCATTGTCTTTATACTCAGTTAAAATGTTATACAAGGTGTTAAGTATGAATATCGGTGATGTGAAAAGAAAACGGAACGAACTTTCGCTACCTGATAAAGTTAAAATAATCAAAGCGAGTGAGGGAAAATGTGTAAAAAACAACCAAAGATTTTAGTTTTAGTTGTCTGATAGAACATACCCTCTTCAGTTCTTCAGTCACTTTTTGTCCCTAATAGCGGGGTGTCACTGTATATATCCCGGATGTTACTGATCTGTGGTTATCTGTTTCCAGTTTCGATCCACATTGTATCAATATAGATTGTTCATCCTCTGTTAGGTTTTGCACTGTTGATTTTATCATTGCATTTCTTCTTCTTTTTTTTTTCTTCTTCTTCTTCTCTCCTAATCCTGTTTCATCTTCTTCTAATTTTTCTTTTTGATTTTCTTCTTCGTCGTCCATATTCTTCTTCTTCTTCCTCGTCTTCTTCTTCCCCTTCTTTTTGTTCTTCTTCTTCTTCTTCTTCTTCTTCTTCTTCTTCTTCTTCTTCTTCTTTATTATTATTATTATTATTATTATTATTATTATTATTATTATTATTTATAATTATTATTATTATTATTATTATTATTATTATTATTATTATTATTATTATTATTATTATTATTATTACAACTGCTACAACACTTCACATGCTTTGCCCACAGCTGACGCGGAAGCCCATGTTTTACATCTTTAACCTGATACTGCCGTGTATGTTTGTCTCGTTCGTCGGTCTCTTCGCTTTCTGTTTGCCGCCGAACTCCGGAGAGAAGGTACGAGTTAGAAAATGTGTTTATACATATTCATATACTGCTCCGGAGAGAATGTACGAGCTATTAAATGTGGTTATACATATTCATATACAACGCCGT
Organism: Protula sp. h YS-2021; assembly: GCA_949752745.1. Lineage (NCBI taxonomy): Eukaryota > Metazoa > Annelida > Polychaeta > Sabellida > Serpulidae > Protula > Protula sp. h YS-2021. Next base: position 9,213,889 of record OX457033.1, on the reverse strand, counting down.
TTTATTTAAAATAAGAATGAGGCAAATCAGGAAATCAGATATTTGGGTTGTTCCGGAACAGATATCGATAATTCGAATATCCTATAATATGAAAATACTTCATTTTTCTTGTACCAAAGGGTGAAAACAAGTTTAATAGTTTAGACCTATCTTTTTGCGAAATGAAAAAAAAATCTAAATTGAATTCACACATGGCTGTTTACTGAATGTCGGTAGTTCAGCACTGAACAACCTGTCGAAATCTTGAATTATGTAAAATTATTATTATTTTCTTATTTTTTCATGTTTTTCTAATTTAAGAAATCATAAACTCTTTATGTAATAATTGGCATCCCAAAACGATGAAATAATGAACAGGATTAATTTCTGTGACATTCGATTTATTGGCAGTACCGGAATAGTCTACCGCTAAATGTCTGGTTTCTTATTTGCTTCAGAATTCTTATTTAAATAATACGGTGTTATGTATGAATATAAAGTTGTTGCGTTATGTTAACAGTAGGTATAAATGCAGTTCTGAAAGAAAATGGGCACTGTCGAATAGCAAGGTTTTTTTCTCTCACAACAAGGATCACAAAAATGAGAATGGATTTGAAAATGAAAGTGAAAGTGTATAAAATGTCGTTTTAACATTTAATGCTTTTTTATATCAAAATATAAACAAAGGTATCAATAAATCAATGTAGATATATTTAATTTATATTTTCCTATCAATAATGGAATTTCAGATGGAAAAACTTCATTTCTGAGATAAAAAAATACAATTTTACAAACTTTAAAAATCTTGAGGAAGACACACATTTATATAAAATTTAACTAATCGCCAATTAAATTTTGGAGATGAAAACTTGAATTGTGGAGATCAATAATAACAGCACAATTTTTGATCTCTAGAATTGCTTCTTTTTGTACACTAAAAATTAAAAAAAAAAGATTTCGTATACAACGGCCAGTCCCTATTTTGTTCACAGATGTGTGATACTGAATTTTTCATTTAAAAAAGTAGACTGATATTTGGATGTCAAAAATAAATCTTTGAGATAAAAAAAATCATTTGCAGATTTCAAAATAAAAATTAAAAAAGACACGCGAAATAAGTTCTTGATATCAATAAAAGAAAATGAATTATTGAGCTTAAAACTGAGATTTTTATGGAATGCCGTTTTAACATTTAATGCTTATTTTTTATATCAAAACATAATTAGAGATATCAAAAAATCAATGTATATCTCAATAATTTATATTTTGCTATCAATAATTGAATTTTAGATGGCAAAAATTTATTTTTGAGATCAAAAAATCAAATTTACAAGCTTAAAAAATCTTAAGGGAAACACACATTTAAATAAAATTTAACGAATCGTCAATTAAATTTTGGAGATGAAAACTTAATTTATTGATATCAAGGATAACAACAAATTTTTTTATCTCAATAATTGCTTCTTTTTTGTGCAGTAAACAATTTAAAGAAAGACTTGTATACAAGGACCAGTCATTATTTATTTACGGATGCGTGTTTCTGAATTTTTTATTTAAAAAAAAAATAGATTGATATTTGATCTCAAAAATCAATTTTTGAGATCACAAAAATCATTTGCAGCTTTCAAAATAGAAATAAAAAAAGCACCATTCTGAAATAATGATATCTGAAATAAATTCTTGATATCAATAAAACGAAAATGATTTATTGAGCTCAAAATTGATATTTTGCTCTAAACTATTTCATTTTTGCTATCAAAAATGGAATTTTAATTTCAAAAAATCAACTTTAGATATCATTCGATCATTTTAAATATCAATAAATAATTTCTTGATATCTCTAAATATTTATTGATATCTATTTTATTTTGGAGATCAATAATATACTTAGAGATATCAAAAATACAATTACAGATAGCAAATATTAATTCTTGATATCAAAATATGGCTTTTTTGAGATCAAAAATTAATTCTTTATATAAAAAAATGAATTTTTGAGATCAAAAATTAATTGTTGTTATCAATTCTCTAATAAATGTGAAAATGGCATTCCATTAGATTTTGCTATCAAACATATCATTTTTGATATCAAGAATAGAATTTTTGCACTCATAAAAATCAATTTTAGATATAGTTAAATGATTTTTGAGATCAACAAATATTTCTTGATGTCTCTAAATATTTATTGATATCAAGAATTATTTTTTTAGATCAAGAGTACATTTAGTGATACCAAAAATATAATTACAAATAGCAAAAAAAAAAAAATCTTGATATCAAAATATGAATTTTTGAGATCAAAAATTAATTACTGATGTCAAAAAATGAATTTTTGAGATCAAAAATTAATTCTTTATATCAATAATTCCCTAATAAATGTGGCAATTTATAAAAATGTGTTTAAGGTTTCAATACGAAATACATATCAAACCTTCTTATCTAACCTGAAGGTATCACTAACCGTTACCGTGCTTTTGGCCAGTACAGTATTCCTCATGATAGTGGCAGAATCAGTACCTCCTCAATCTGCCACAGTACCGGTAGTATGTAAGTATCTGTATAAGCACATATGTGCGTACCTCTTCGATCGGTCACAGTACTGGTAGTAGATAAGTACCTGTGTAAGTGGTTTACCTTCAGCTACAATACCTGCAGTATGTTAAGTAGCTCTGTTAGTACCTCTTCAATCTATCACAGTATTAGTGGTAGATAAGTATCTGTGTAAGTACCTCCACAGCCTGCTACAATACCTGCAGTACGTTAAGTATCTTTGTACGTACCTCTTCAAACAAATACCGTACCGGTAGTATGTTAGTATCTATATAAGAACCTATGAACGTGCCTCTACAATCAGCCACAGAACGGTTAGTGGGTAAGTATCCGTGTAAGAACCTCTTTTATCAGCCACAGTACCAGGAGTATGAAAGTATCTGTGCAAGTACTTTTTCACTTGTAAACACCATCAGTATTCAAATACGTATGTAATTAGGTAACCCCATATTTAAGTATGCGCCCTTTTCCCGCACCCTTGCTACGTTAAAAAGACCTGTTTAAAGCGCTGAATCTTTTCCTAAACATATGCTACCAGCACAGGGCCAGATTCACATTTTCGGTTATAAATTATTTAAAACGATTGTTGTGTAATTTTGATATTGGTCTTAAAACAATCTAAAATTTGCAAAAGAGAAGTTGGCCATGACCGTGTTTTGTTTACTTGCTGCGCAGCTCAGTATTTCGAGGCAGTCATACTGTTACTAGCGCTGACAAGTATCGTGACAGTACTCGTCATCAACGTACACCACCGCGGGGACTACTATCCGCCACCACCCAGGCTCGTCTCAGTAGTCGTCCTTGATTGGCTGGCGGCTCTGGTGTGCATGCGCAGTCACGTGACTTTGCGTAGGAGAGCATATGACCACCAGGTGACAATGCACCCATTTTCTTTAACAGATGTCCTCTTTAAAACCCAATAAATTTAACAATCACGAGTTGATAATGGGACCTCGTACACAATCAATCATGCACCGTTTTCCCCAGTAAAACCTTCGCGTACTGTTATTATGTTACTAACTAATATTAAAGTCCCTGGATATTGTGCCCAGCCGCAAAAGAAAAGACATGACAAAGGTGAAAGGAGAGGCCAACCAATTTTAGCAATATTTTAGATTTGATAAAAGGTCTCGTGGGCAACACGCTATCAAAAGTAATCAGACAGGATCTGCGGGACGAAGAGCTTTTTTGTGTTTCTCTTAAAGCCATCCGCTTACTTGCCCAGTTTTTCCCGAACCGAAAACGAAAAATACCGCAACTCCTTTGAAGATCTACCTGGGATCAGGGAAGGGAGGTAGGGAAGAAAAGAAAGAATAAACAGAAAGAAATAATGTTGCATGTGTTTTTAAATACTTCTGTGAGGGAAAAAACTATAAATATTTTGGTCAATTTTGTTCAAATCGCAAAAAAAAATACAAGCTTGATGAAGGAACTTTAAGAAACATTCATGTACTATTTCAATGTGTAATGTAATTGGGCCATTTTGTTCTTTTTTAATTTATGCAATATTTTGGCTAATTTCAGTCAAATCCCCAATTTTGAAATTAAAACAAAAAATGAAAAATTGTTTATTCACAGACGCGTAACGGACGTCGGATTACCTATAAGCGATGAGTATAGCCCACTTCAATACGGCTCATAATATACAATGTATATGTCTGTTTTCTAGGTTCTTACCAGTATGACATCAAATCAGGAAAACGGAAGTCACAAGAGAGACCACTTTTTCAACAGTCAACCAATGCACATGAACACTTTTGATGCCTACGTGCCACAGTCACCACGCGATGACTCATTCACGGACAACCACCTGTTGTTTAACATATGGCAGGAGCTAAAACACGATAAATTAGAGAGGAAAGAGGTAGAGATACACGAGGCTGTCGCCGTATCGCATTCGGAATGGGAGTTGGTTGCAATGGTCTTAGACAGGGTATTTCTTGCCTGCTTTCTTGCCGCGTCTACGCTGACAACTCTAACTATTATTCTACGATAACCAATAAGTATCTATGTAGTTTAACTTCAGTGCAAGGGTGAGCATAACACAGACTTCTACAGAATCCAGCACAAGAAGTCGTCGTTATCCCCACTCAGTAATCAAATCACGGAAGTCGCTCTTAGCGGAAAGGTTGAAGTCATGTCAATAGCTCCTGGAAATTGCGCAAAGATCAAGAAAGTGGCAGCTTCAGTCATTATGAGTCTACAAAAGACTTGAAGTCGTTGTATGTGAGACTAAAAAAGAAGTACGGATTCTAAAAGAGATAACATAAAAAATTTAAAACATGCGACTTTTTCTAAAAAAGATGCCAGTTCTGTTTTCTTCCTTGGCTAAACATTTGTTTTGCTCCCTGCAATGTAATCATTCCTACAATTCTGTAATTAAAGGCAAGGAAAGAACGGTGACAATATTCCCAAAATTATATGCCTAAGACTGAACTTTTTCCGTGGGAATTGTGCATCCATTTTTTATGGAAAAATAACATTTTAATTGAGAACATTAAAGACACCAGTGCACATCAACAACAGTGTACTCGAACATGTCAAACACTTTTATTACCCAGCCATGGCATTTTAAATTTTGCTATCAAAAACAAATGTTTCCCCCGACAGTCCCCCGTCCCACCCCTTTCTATTCCTTGCCCATCCATCTTTTCACACACAGATTTATTTTAGCAAGTATATACTATTTTCTGATAAAAATTTTCGCCTTATATAAATGTATCTGAATAACTACAGAACTCAGGTTACGTATCACCTTCATTTCAATTTTGAATCTGGTCTTTTCTCAGTTGTCGCCATGTACTGCCCAATATGCGGAAAATCAAAATTTGAAGCTGATAAGACAAATACATTACGAACCGTCCAACCACCCAAGGTATTACCAGCATCAAGTTTAAAGCTAAAATGGCGTTTCATAATAAACATAAAGATTACATTTTCACCGTCAGACTTTTAGGATAAGTATCTAAGAATCAAAGTCTAATGATTAAGGTTCTCATCTCTCTGACCGACTGGTAAAGTGTAACGTGACTTTCTCCGTGTCATATAACGGCTTATATTATCAACTGGACAACGAAAGAAGTAATGATAAAAATGTCTTGGGTTGAGAGCCACGTAAGCATAATACCTGCAAACATTGCAATGACAAGAATGTCTTGGAATGAGGGCCACGTAGTATAATACCCGCAAAAATCGCAATGATAGGAATGTCTTGGAATGAGAGCCACGTAGCATAATACCCGCAAATATTGTAATTATGGGAATGTCTCAGAATGAAAGCCACGTACTGTAATACCCACAAACATCGTAATGATAGGAGTGTCTTAGAATAAGAGCCACGTAGTATAATACCCCCAAACATCGCAACGATATGAATGTCTATGAATAAGAGCCACATAGTACAATAACCGCAACCATCTTAATGACAGGAATGTCATAGAATGAGAGCCTCGTAATATAATACCAGCAAATATCTTAATAATCGTTAACGGCTGCTTGCATAACAGTGTCTTTCGCCTTTTGCTTAAGCTTCTGTGGGAGAAAATGTGGTCTCAAGTTATTGTTTTAGTGTATGCATGAACTGTGTAAAAAATTAATTATGCATACAATTTACTCTCCAGCACCTATTTTATCTAGTCGTTTTGAAATACTTCGGCTATACTGTAATAAATACTTCAATATCTTTATGTTAATCAGAATTTTCACAGAAAGCCAAAGACTGTCCTTTTATTCTTAAACATTCAAATGACTAAAATCACCATCAAACTTGCTGTATTAAATATATTGGTTAGATGTCTTTAATCTAGCTATGTCAAGTCAAATGTTATCAACTAAACCGCAAAGCACATGTCGAAATTTGCCAACGAAACTGGCCACACAACGCTACGAGTAACCCCACATGCCTAACAACATGCATGTGCACTACTTTAAACTAATTTCTTTTGTAATTTAACAAGTCAAAATTAGATGTATATAGTTTACCCATTTTGGAAAAAATTAAATTCAGTTATTTTGTATTCTAGCACGGCAAAATGAAATATGCTCTGTTTAACCAGTTTAGTTTCTCAATCCAATATCATGTTGATAAATACTGACACCGACTTATTTTTATTGTAAATCATTATAAGACAGATCTATTGATAAGAAACATATATCATAAAAACACCTAGTGGAATCTATTTGAATATAACTGACTGTAATTCTAGGTTCTACTGAGACTAATTAATCTTAATGCAGAATATACGACTGCAAGTTCAGTTAGATGATATTGCCTAAACCTTGGGTATATTTAAACTAATATTAGTACATCACAGCGATCTCAAAATAAGAGACTTTTTGCCATTTTCTAGCATATTTATTACTCATCTCTCATACAGCTTCAAGTAACTCTTATATGCCCTGTGAAACGCAGCTTAACTAAAAACATCAAGCATTAACTTTCAAAAATATGGTTCAATAGTTTTCAAAATAAGTCTAATATATTTATCACTTAATTTTCATACAGCTTTGGTGGAAGCTAATCTGTACAATAAAGCAATTACACAACATTCAACAAAGATATTACACATAATCGTGCACACACATAATTTCAGAAACAATCTTTAAAAAGTTATATTTGAAACAAATAACTGTTTTATAATTGTACAATTTTATCTTCCCTATCAGAACATTTATAATTTTTAATATTAGTTCATGAATAATTGAAGTTAAAAAAACGTTTCACTAATGTCGACAGTGTAATTATAAAAATATGACTATTACTATAAACGATAACTTAGAAATAGAATAAATCATGTGGAATTGGTATATGTAAGTACGGCTCGGCTGTCATTCCTGTTGACATCAAATTTACAGCTTCAGATAAAATGACAAAGAAAAACCTAATGCTTTGTCTACTACATATTATCTTAGCAAAATGGCTAAAGTAGTAACTACAAAAACAATTAAGAAACATATCAGAAAAACTCTGTCCAAAACCATTGCAATCAGCTCCCACTCGGTGTGTGATGGTGTTTTATTATCGCTCACTATGACCTCGCTCTTCATGGTGTTTTGATTGCGCAACTCTTGCAGTATGTTGTGCAGCAGCTGATTTGACATTGACGAGTCACTGTATATATGCCTTATGTTGGTTTCTTCGTTGCATGTGTGTAATAAAGAAACAGTTTCTTTGACTGAGGTTCCTTTTTCCATTCCATTGCCTTCCTGTGTCGCGATCTTTACTACCCTCTAAAATATTAAAAGTACAATAAAATTTTCGAGCGAATGTTTAAGTAATATTAGCTTAGAGATATATTAGAAATGATTTTTATTTAGTTTATAATCCACTGAAAGTAAGTAAAAATAACCTTTAAAACGTAAGCGCTGATTGTCAGCACAATGCAAATTCATTACGATATTGCATAATTTAATTACCTATAATTTTACGCTTAAAGTTTCTATGTTTCGTTATTGCTGTGGCATACATGCCTTAAAATCGCGTGACTTTGTATTCCTGATCACGAGACTGCGCATGAATACAAGGGTGGCCATCCACTCCAGAAGCACACATCTCACAAGTCTGGGCGGTCTACCATACTGGTCCCGGCGGTGGTGGATGTTTATGACAAGCACTGTCATTATAGTCGTCAATGCCAGCATCAATAAGACTGCCTGGAAATAACGAGCTGCAAAACAAAGAGTACCTTGGGGAGTACAACACACAGTATAATAGTAACACTTCATCCTGAAAGTGACGAACGTTATTTTGTGCCTGAAGCAGGTCATAACATTCTGCACACACATAAGGTCATAACATTACATTTATTATATGCCTCGCGTAAGTGATATTATTGTTTGGTTTGCAGTTTATAATGAACTTACTCCCTCAGTATCCTTAGCTGGAGAGACGCGGCACGAGTTACGCTAATGGTGGTGGGTTTCCATTGGTCCTGTTATTGTTACTAAGTTTCAGAATAAACTGTATTCATGAACAAGTTCATAAATGTGAACACTTTTAATTTGCAATTGGCCCGGTTTTCACTTCTTCCAGGCGAAAACGGGTCCGAAAAAGACACAGGAACAACTCAGTTCTGGAAAATATGCTTAAAAGGAGGTGAGTTAGAATTCGTGTTCGAAAATATCATGTGTCATTTCTTTACATACGGTCCGCTAGACATATTGTAAATATTTTTACGATTGACTGAAAGCCCATTGTTAAGTAGCTAACCTGAACTCAATAGAGCGCGATCCAAAAGATATGCCTCTGAAAGGTTCACAAACTAACGGTCACATACCCATACAAAGGATACGGCGGATGCGGTGGTAACGAAGAACAACACTTACAAACTGGGGTACGGTTGAGGACTGTGTTGACAGCGAAGAGCAATTCTTACAAACGATGGGTACTGTTGTAGACTGTGTTAGCAGAGAACAGCAATATTCACAAACGAGAAGTGACGTGGAGGTCACCGCTGGCAGTGAATAGCAACAATGACACACGATGAGGTATGGTGGAGATCCACTTTGGCAGCGAAGGCCCATACTTACACACAAGGGGAACGGTGGAAGACTGCGGTGGCACAGACTCTGCCACAATCATCAGGAATACCGTTGTCGCCAAAAGCACAGTCACAGAAAGAGACACCTATAAGATAACAGCAAATCATATATAACGAGGTCTTTTCACACATGTTTTGTGAGACTTCTGTTTGAGCCAAACGGAGATACAAATATTTTCGAGTGCCGTTAGTTCTAGTCCTAACATTGGAGATATACAAATAAATCAAACATTAATAAATTATGAGAACTTCTGACGAAAACATTCCGGAATTCAAGAATAGGAATCAAGAAGCATACAAAACCACTTCCTTTTGCTATACTAGGTTCAACTGTTTCTTTAAAAGGAGGACCAAGATCAAGCTCTGTTTCACAGAATTACTGTTGTAGACAGCTACGGCAAAACCAATATGTCCATACCTTTTCACCACAACTAGGCGGTAGCACGAAGACAAACAGACCGACGAACGAGATGAACATACACGGCAGGATCAGGTTAAAGATGTAAAACATGGGCTTTCGGGTTAACTGTGAAAACAAATCTTACTGCATTATAATTAAATTTCATAAGTTAAATCTCCTATAATAGAAAGCACCCAATTTAAATTCAAATGTAGTTTTATATAGAAACAATGGTATAGGTAATTTCCAGGTTGTGCCATATGAAGACGCCACTTGATTCTGTAAATGGAATTAGAAGTGCCAACTGGATATGTTGAAGTTAATATGCACATACATCAGCTGAATTGTATCTGCTCTACGTTTTTATAAACATGACACACATGTCTTTTACAGAAGTCTATAAGTTTAAAGGCATAAGTAACTAGGGATTTCTCTAATGACATGGCATTTTTTAGTTTAAATATCAGTTTAATGAGTGTGTGTGTGTGTGTGTGAGAGAGAGAGAGAGAGAGAGAGAGAGAGAGAGAGAGAGAGAGAGAGAGAGAGAGAGAGAGAAAACAGACAGATCTAAGGAGAGAATGAGATGTAGTCAGACAGTAAGACAGGAGAGAGTACAGGGTGTGAGAAAGAACGAGATAGAGTTACTTTGAGGGTGTAGACAACGATGTCGTAGGGCTCAGCGACGACCGTGTAAAGCTCAGGTTCCCGTCTCGCTGACGCGTTATCCAGATCATACTCCCCGTTCTCCAAAAATATACTGCAAATTATCGACAAATATTATTGGGTAAAATGAGGGGGTGCTGACGGTTAAATGTACACATTCTCAATGAAAATGTAACTTGAATTGCAATAATTAGAGCAGGCTAGGGTATAGTTTTCACTTGGCATAGCTTGTTTTTAATCAGTCACACTATCCATCGACAATAGGCTCAGTTTTAAACAATTACAGATTTCCCTATGGTGGCGACAATAAAAGGCTCCCATCTCTATAATTGCACGGGACTATCTTTTAAATTTTTAAACCTTAGAGATTATTGATTTAAATCGTATGCATGCCGCACTTTTTAAAAGTCCACACACATCTGAAAACAAACGCTCACTTTAAAAAAAAACAACCGAAATAGGGACTAAATGCCTACCCGTTCTGGAAAACAAGTTATTGCCATATATTATATAAAGTGGCTTAATGTTTGTTGGTACTGGTCTAGGATTTTAATATTATTTAAGACACGGTTAAGTCTATCCATAGAATACAGGCCTGTCATACTCAAACTAAGCCTGTCAGTGGGACACCAGAAATATCTGGCTCAGATAAACATTTTCCTGTCAAAGAGTACTTTTGTGTATCCCAATTAGTAACCAGGTCACGTGGCCACCTCTGCTAGAGGCTATGTAACCCGTACTGGATGAACTCGCAGCTTCTTGTAACCTAAACAATCAGCAGAACGTTTTCTTCCAGTAAATTACTCATGTAGGGAAATATCAACAGAATCATTTCCTTGCCTCATGCATATATGACGTCGAATCCGCATATTGACGCCACATTTCTCTGAAAATTTTTGCACGATGCATTTATTGCATGGTTCTTAAGTAATTGCTCTCCATATAACCTTCTCCTGGTCTGTTTTATTTTTCTAACTTTTATTGCATTTGCAGTGTGAACTACTGTGCGCCGATGTTTTATATCTATATGGGTGTCAACAAGGCGTATGATACAATATATTCTGTGCTTTGACCCAAGTGCAGTTTCATTCTGCTCCACAAATCCAGTATGACTCCTCACAAAATAGTAGCTTTCAGTGCTAGCATGCTCACAACATCGGTGCAAAGCAACAAGCTACTGATTCATTCACTACATTTGCACTCTAAAGAAACAAAATCAAATGATGTGCAGTTATTTACGCGCGGGTTACATGTGATTTTAAAAGGAGTAACTGCAGTATCAGAGAGACACGATCCTCCGTGTAACTTGGATGACCCATGAGATCGGTGCCAAAGTCGAATTGCAAAATGCCCACTACGGCCACTTTCATCACGTTTGTCATAAGTCTAATAGTTTTGCATTTTTAAGTTTCGACCAAAGTTTTAAATTTTATATTTAAGTCTTTTGTTAAAAGATATTTTGGCAACGCATAGTGTCTTTTTTATCCGTGTGTGAAATTTTAAAAAACATCAACACAGCCCATATCTATTATGTGCTCTTTCGTGGTGTGAGATCTGTCAAAAATAAAAAAATTCAACCATTTTGTGACTATTTCACGAATCCGAACAAAAATACGACACGGCACGCATGCTTTATATGCTCTGTCCCGGTGTGAGATTTGTCACTAATCGAAAAAAATCATACATTCTGTGACTATTTCATGAATCCGAATAAAAACACGCCGCCACACAAATTTCACATGTTTTATCCGTGTAAAAAACTAAACCGACCTACGATTTCGAAAATATAATCCCAATACGACGTTCCATTATGCGGACAAAATTACATAAACCTAATCCGACCTATAGGTTGGGATATATAGCCCGGAAAAGTTCCATTACGTATTTGAAATTTTAAAACAATCCAGTTGACAGTTTTAGATATCTAGCATGTACATGACGTGGAAAATAGGCGGTTAGAACATATAATGGAGCAAATACTGCATTTTTTAAATTGTTCATGATTCTAAACAGAAATACAGCGTTACACACCTTCAATGTGTGCTCCATGCAGATGCAAAATTTCAAAACAATTCGGTATTTTTCATTATGCGGAAAATTTTTAAAATCTTTCATTTTGACACATTTTCGAAATAAAAATACGATTTTCGTTGTATGCTCTATCCCTACGCAAAATTTCAAAATAATCTAAGCAAAACTTTCGGAGATCTAGCCTGGACACGACGTCGCAGTTCCAGTAATCGAAGAAGTATCGTCATTTTGACAATTTGACTTTCCAGTAGATCTTAAAAATTGTCAACCAGCATCAGAGGAGGAAATACGCCAGGCAATCCAGCAGTCATCTTAAGCATCGTGTGACCTTGATCACTAACCCTCAAAACAAGTGAAACAATGCCCTGCGCTCATACCATGGATAAACACCCTTTGCTAGAATCTGGTGTGGTTGTACATGATTTGAAAAACGCAATAATTAGACTTTTACTGAAAACAACTTCCCAGATCCCAATATTTACAAAACTTTCGTTCGGTGATTACGCTTTATCTCTAAATTAATACAGCACATTGCATCCCCAGTAGAATTAACTCCCATATCAGTAGCAATAGCCTTCTTGGAAATTCGCAGTCTGCATAAAAAGATTTTACAGTACAGAAACATTCTTAAGATGAAACTGCAATCATGGCAGCCCTCAATCGGCACAAAATAGCCGCCAGATTTGATTGCCGCCTTTGATACAATCTGTCATGAACTAATTCATTGAAGAACTTGAAGAACGCCTGAATGAGGTAGGACCCTGGATGCTTACGAAGGCATACTGAAGTACGTCTAAATAAAGTAGGGTCTTAGATGCTTACGACGGCATATTGAAGCACGCCCAAATGAAATAGGAAGCTGGATGTTTACGAAGGCGTACTAAAGCACGCCTGAAGGAGGTAGGATCCTGAATGCTTACGAACTGCCTGAAACCAAATGATGCGTAAACTGCATTTCTTCTGACTGGATCAAAACAGATGTCACAAAGGCAATGCAGCAGTGAAAAGGTGCCAAAAATTTAGGTGTCGTGTTCCACCAGACCATGTCTACAGAAAAATTCGTTAGGGCTAAATGCAGATCTGCAATGTTCTGTTTATAATGCATCTCAATAGAAAGTGCTTAGATATGGATACAAAAAGAACACTTATTCAGTCTTTGGTGATCTCCCAATTAGACTACGCAAATAGAGCTCTCTATGTCAAATCTGGATTTGTCAAAAAGGTATAACTAGTTGAAAATGCCGCCCGCACAATTTATCACCAGAGTATCGCCCAACGAACATAAAACGCCAGTTTATATAAGCTTCACTGGCTGCCTGTTTAAGTTCACATAAAGACTCATGTGGTGTTTCATGTGTGTCTCAATGGCTCAGCACCGGCACATTTCGCGAGCTTTAAATGCCGTATTCGCCTCAGCGAACTCTTCGTTCTCCACAGTGCAATCTGCTGACTTACGCAAGTAGTACATCAAACGCGGTGACCAATGTTTGGAACTTTATGCACTGCGTTTGTGGAATGTTTGCCGATGAACTGACGTTTACTCGACAAATTACTGCATTTTTTGATCAAGTATTAAAGAATTTCCTTTTGGAGTTCATTATTTTTGATACTGGACTGTGATAATCGAAGTTATATTTTTTTTTTAATATTTCGTGTTCTAGTTTTATCCTAAACATTAAGTTTACACATTTCTTATTCTATCATCGAAGTTCATAGAGCTTTAGTTTAATATTTGCCCTTTATAATTGTCAATGTAATGTCGTCCGTACTCTATTCACTACGAGCAGTGCCATTTGATTTCAACGAGGCAACATCTGTACAGCATTTATAAGCAATGCACACTTGTTCACTGAAAAATAGCGTACAGAAATAAAAATAATACATAATTTAAAGTGAGTAGCCGTCCTTTAGGTAGGCAAGGATGGATGGGGGTCAGCTTTGATGGATACGCTTGTGCACACGGGGAGGTGGGGGTCAAAGCCAGTGAGTACATTTTTGCTCACCTTGTATCCGCAAACGACGCCTTGCTGCTCAGTGTGAGCTTCGAGCCGTCATAAGTGCAGCTGCCCAACTCCAGACGGCAGTTCTGAGTATCGAATGGGAAATACCTAGGGAAGGAAAGGCAAGGAAAGGTTAAAGAACCCCTAATTCGTCAACAGGAATCGTGTGAGGAACACATGTTTATCCTACGGTTGTCAAACTAGATGTGTGTAACCACATGGTAGTGATACAGGGTGACCACCTGAACACGTGGTAAACGCATGGTCATCCTACGGTTGTCGTATGTTTGCTGTGTTTTGAACTGTAGTAACCATGAAGTTATCATATGGAGAACACACCATGCGTATTCAACCTAGAGTATCCCACACATAGCTCAACGATTAATTGGTCAATATATGCACATCCACATGGTAACCACATGTTCAGTTTCAACACCTATGTAAGATGTGCTGCGATACACGGTAACCACTTGTGATAAACCCTATAAGTAGATGTTTGATCCCACATGGTAACGACACACGCTAACCACACGTCATAAACCCTACAACCAAATGTGAGATACCACATGGTAACGATACACGGTGATTACATGTGCTAAAAACCCTACAACTAGATGCCTGATACCACATGATATACGGTGACCACATCGTTACTACACAGACATTGGTTCTTGAAATATGTGGCAAATGTTGATTAACCATGTGGCTCCTCAGACTGAACCTTTGTATTTACTTTTTGTGAACTACATCATACACATGACCGGAAAAAGAAGTTTATCAAATAAACTCATGTGTGAAAAATGGTAGATGGAAATAGTAATATTTATGAGAGTCCTGAAATAGCGCCAGGTTTTCAAAAGAGCATTTCCGACCCAGTGTTTCTTTCCAGCCTTCAGCCGCATCTCATTTTGTGAATGGTTGGCTGTTGTGATTAGTTGGCTGGTGTGTACAATCTTACATTAAACTTGGAGGTAAGTTTAAGAAAAGAATTCCCACCAGTCTTTCAACTATGTATAGCTCGGGAAACTGAATCCGTAGCAAAGTAATAAATGGCTGTTTTCCTGTTTTTATAACGTGCATTCGCGCCCGGGCTGAGCGGGATGACGCGATCTTTCACTTTGCCAGAATTTTATCGCGCAATATAATTTAACTTAAATCTGTCTTTTAAGAACGTCTGTGAACATGCGCTTAATGACGAGTTTGTTTGTTGGATAGCACATCTTTTCGAAAAGATTTCTTAATTGTGCAACGCAAAAAATTAATCACGGGGCGCGTAAAATGAACGCATATCAATGCAAATTCTGTAATTTATTTTCAGAAAGTAAAACCCATGGGGAGAAAATGGTGACCTGGATAACATAAACAGTGGTTCGACAAAGGATTAAACATTTTCTGGTGTATTAATTGCACGTAAAAGCCATAGCGATGCAAAAACCTTGCTGGAATGTAGCGAAATCTTTGCACACTTATACCGCCACACATCAGTTACGTCATATCCGGTTGGCAGAAGCTAATGAATATGGCAGGCCTAAACCACGACACATTGACGTCTTGCGTCACTTACGTAATAACTAGTTGGCAGGAGCTGATGACTATGACAGACATAAAGAACGACACATTGACGTCATGCGTCACTTACCACAGCTGTTATGACAGGGAAATTTAGACTTGGCTGATCCACTTTGTTTTTGTTTACATTGACATGGCCTTGCAGCTTTATTCCTAGAGCGCACACACCTCTCCCAGCAGATTCTGCATCTTAGCAGCATTAAATCGCGGGAAAATCCCACAAAAATGCACCATTTTTCATAATTTTTGGTTTCATTTTATTCAAAACTAGCCGACTGAAATGAAGTGATAATTTGCACGAGTATTCTTACATTATCTAGGCACAACTTTCAATAATTTATTTTTGGATTCCCGTTAGTAACTTAACACAAAATGACATTTTATAAAGCCCCCCACTCTCACTTTACTACGGATGCACACAGCTAAATATACATGCTATTTTAGTCACACACCTTCAAATTTCAGGGACGTTATCCAGATCCATTGGCACAGAGGCTGAATATCTGGCATTTTGATTCTCGACCTCTGCCAGACAATGAAAGTCTAATCTTGTCTAAAGAATTAACCCTATTTCGCTTAGTCTTCGTTGAAGATTTGTGTGTCTGGACACGGACATTACTGATTTTTTTAAATACCAGTGGCTGACCACGAGTTTGTAATTTTTGTGTTTCTGAATCGGGAGAAAACTGCAATATTCTTTTCGTCAGTTCTGTGTGTTTAATTTTTATTTCTCTATCAATTGGCAAGTTTTCTTTCAATATTTTAGTCATTGTTGGACTTGTTGGAGAAGTCTGGATGGCAGCCCCAATCTTTTTACAAGGCGCGGACTTCTTCGAACTGGAGTGTTTTCGACGTTTTTTGCACGTTCTGGTGTTTCGACAATTTGTTTGGGAGAAGTTAGTGAAATTGTTTCAAATGATAATGCTGTCGCAGTTGACATTGAATCAGTGGCTCGCTTTGGTTTGAATGTGCATGTTTTATGTTTGTAATTACGTATCCTAGACGTTTTTTCGAACTGAACACAAACGTGGCATGTTTGTATTCCTTTTTTGTGAGCACACCACTGAAACATAACTGATTTTTCTTTTTTTCGGTTTTACTTTGCTATCCCACATTACTTTATAACATTTAGAACACATTTTTGATGGGTGAATTTCTTCTTCGTCACAGGTTATATCGATTTTAAAAGCATTTTTTATTTCGGAAACATAATTACTGACCAATTTTGCAGGTCTGCGTTTTGCTTTTTTTCTTTTCCTGTTAATGCTCGGTTTCCACAAATGCGGGACAATTCACTTATTGCACGCTTATGTATTTCAAATCCACTGGTTTGCTTTGAAAGTGACATACTTATGTTTTATATAATACCGCGTTCTCGATTTTAAAATGTCCAACTCTTCCTAGTATTTTTTTAGTATCAATATTATTTAGTATTCCTTGTTTCTCATTGTGCTTTATAGCAATATGAAAGTGTTTCCAGGAAATGAGGTTACGGTAAGCCAGAAAATGCCACGCCACTGAACTGCACACCAACACATATGCTCATTAATCACAGATAACAGCCGCTAAACATGCTGTTGGCATGGCAACACGCATTTAGTTTTGTTGTTTTGAGCGAATTAGCAATTTCAGTGTGTATACAACATTGAACTTTTCACAAAGTAAAACTAGAGGAATCCATTTCATGTTAACCTCAATAAATAGATAAGATATCGAGCTTTCTTGTGGTGTAGTTTTTAAATTGATCTACTCGTGCATTCTAAGTAATTTTATGTGCAAAGATAGGCATCAACGGACAAAATGCCACTCCATTTTTTGCTTAAAAAAATAACACTTTTTCGGGTTTAACTCGCCGTAAAACAGTTAATTTTTATCAAAAGTTATCGAAACTTTCTCCTTAAAAGAAGTAATCATTTACTTATTTAACGATACAATTTTCAAATCTTAAGTGTATGTTTCAGAAGTATTAATAACAAAAAAGTAAAGGTGGTGGTGGAACAGAAAAAGCTTATGCTAGAGCACCGAAGCTCACTGACCTCTAAATAAGACGGTGTTTGTAAACAAAAAATAGCAGAGCTGCAGCTCATATCTAAGTTTCCACTTTTTGTGCTTTTTGTGCAACCGTGTTACGTCATAACTAGTTGGTAGGAGCTGATGAATATGGCAGGCATAAACCACGACACATTGACGTCATGCGTCACTTACGTCATGTCTAGCTGGCAGGAGCTGATGAATATGGCGGGCATAAACCACGATACATTGACGTCATGTGTCACTTACGTCATGTCTAGTTGGCAGGAGCTGATGAATATGGCGGGCATAAACCACGACACATTGCCGTCATGTGTCACCACCGTTGGATACAGTTCCTCCACATCGCGTTCTTCCGTCCGTAAACTTAAACCAAAAAATACTTTAGTTATGGATTTCTCATTGTTTCCAGTGTCTTTAAAACGTTTTATTTGATTGCTAATGTCCGATTTGCTGATATTTATAGTTTCAGTGCATGCAAGTTCCGTCGTATATCAAACTATTTTTTTTTTTTTTTTTTTTTTAGTTCGATTCTCCAATGCACTTAGGGTAATATATAAGGTAATATAGGATAATATATAAGGTACTTTAGGGTAATATATAAGGCAGTTCGCGCGTGACGCTGAGTAATTTGATATTTGGTGAACTGGCAATATTTTAATGTGCATTTAGGGCTTAATTAATTGAAAAATACCATGGAACACTTTTCAGAAAGAAATCGTTTTGTTTTGGTTTTATATTGAACATAATGTGGTGACGCCTCGGGACGAGCATGATGAACAAGTAATACGGGCCCGTGTTAAACAACCTCCAGATATGATCAACAATGCGAGCCTTCTTTACTCCCATCACTCTCCTTGATGAAGGCGAGCAGGTTGTCCTTGGACATCTTGAGACGAACGTTGTGGGAAAGACGGTAAAATAAAAGTACTTCTTTCAAACCGAAATATATATTTAATTTTTATCCACTTCAAGACGCCACTCACTATCAATTCTGTATTCGCCATTCAAGTTTTTATTGTGGTAGGATTTAGCAGAGATTTGTCCACTTGCATGTAAATGTGACGGAAAAGAAGTTACGATCAACTGTGGTTGTGCTTATAGCCACTTCATTTATTTTGTAAATAAACACAAGACGTGAACTACAAACGTCCTTACTCGTTGTACAGTGTGATATCGGGCCTCCAGATGCGCGTGGCGTATATACACAGGCTCGTCACGTTACCATGGTCACGGGGATCCCAGGTCAGAGAGACGTCAGTCCAGTACTATCCAGGGGTCACGTGATGAGAAAGTCATGACCATAATCAAATCAAATAAAACAAGTACAATGAAATCGATGTTATTTTACCAATAGCTATATTAACTAGAAAAGGAACTTCTGCTTTTGTGATGGAGTTCCAGCTCGTAAAAACGACCACTTTTCAACAGACCCACACAATTTGCCACTCATAATAAATGATCTCACAAATAGGTCATTCCCACAAATCGTCTTTTTTCCCCTATATACTTACGAGTCGCAGGAGAATACTGGTAGTCAGCTTCTGCGAAGGCTCGTCCTAAAATCAGCAACCAACCCTTTTTTCTCTCTTTAGTGATTATTTATTTTTAGCCAATCATTTTAATCACTTCAGACAGAATTCTCCGATATGGAGACAAAGAAACGTTCCTGCTCATATAAATACTTCGTTTTAGACAACTGTGACACGAATAAAAAAAAGGTCTATAAATTCTACAAATTGCAGCCATGAATAAACCGCAACATTTAGCTATGCGGGCTTCCTGCAAACTTGATACCAACTGTTTGATTAAACATCGCTGGTAGCGTAACCTCGGAAAACTTAGAAGAACCGAAATAAAAATTTAAATTTTACTTTTTAAATAATAATAATAACATTAATGTTATTATTATTATTATTATTATTACTTTCTTGCTATTAATTATTAATTATTATTTTATTACGGGACAATCCCAATTATAATTATTAATACAGCTTTTAATGACAATACGAAACGTCTAGGCCTGTACATAATAACCGACGCATAGATACCAGAATGTTGACCTATGCGCAGAAACCGGAATGTTGACCTATGCGCTGAAACCGGAATGTTGACCTATGCCCGGCAGCCCCGAAGGAATATCATCAAATATTACCAGGTCAATAATTTGTCGGAGTCCGATGTCAATGGTGACGTGGACGGCATCTTCTGCTGACGCCACCGGTAGGGCGTTGACGTCATAGTTTGAGGGCAGCGTCAGGCGGTAGATAAGATCATGCTCGATTGACCTCGCCCCCGCACATCCTTGGCATAAAAATGCAAATATGAAAAATTATATTACCTGATAAAAAGTTAGGCGTCCTAAAGAAAATCGTTTCCGGATACAAAACAGAGAACAGTGGGCTATGCTCCCAAACGCAGCTATGCTCCCACACACCACACACAACTATGCTCCCACACACAGCTATGCTTCCACACACAGCTATGCTCCCACACACAGCTATGCTCCCACACACACAGCTATGCTCCCACACACAGCTATGCTCCCACACACAGCTATGCTACCACACACAGCTATGCTCCCACACACAGCTATGCTCCCACACACAGCTATGCTCCCACACACAGTTATGCTCCCACACACACACACACAGCTAGGCTCCCACACACAGTTATGCTCCCACACACAGCTATGCTCCCACATACAGCTATGCTCCCACACACAGTTATGCTCCCACACACACAGCTAGGCTCCCACACACAGCTATGCTCCTACACACAGCTATGCTCCCACACACAGCTATGCTCCCACACACAGCTATGCTCCCACACACACCTATGCTCCCACACAACAGCTAGGCTCCCACACACAGCTATGCTCCCACACACACAGCTATGCTCCCACACACAGCTATGGTCCCACACACAGCTATGCTAGCACACACAGCTATGGTCCCATACACAGCGATGCTCCCACACACAGCTAGGCTCCCACACACAGCTAGGCTCCCACACACAGCTAGACTCCCACACACAGCTATGCTCCCACACACAGCTATACTTCCACACACAGCTAGGCTCCGACACACAGCTATACTCCCACATACAGCTAGGCTCCCACACACAGCTATACTACCACACACAGCTATACTCCCACACACAGCTAGGCTCCCACACACAGCTATACTACCACACACAGCTATGCTCCCACACACAGCTATACTCCCACACACACAGCTTTGCTCCCACACACAGCCATGCTCCCACACACAGCTATGCTCCCACACACAGCTAGGCTCCCACACACAGCTATGCGTCTACACACAGCTAGGCTCCTACACACAGCTATGCTCCCACACACAGCTAGGCTCCCACATACAGCTAGGCTCCCACACACAGCTATACTACCACACACAGCTATACTCCCACACACAGCTAGGCTCCCACACACAGCTATACTACCACACACAGCTATGCTCCCACACACAGCTATACACCCACACACACAGCTTTGCTCCCACACACAGCCATGCTCCCACACACAGCTAGGCTCCCACACACAGCTAGGCTTCCACACACAGCTATGCTCAAACACACAGCTATGCTCCCACACACACACAGCTATGCTCCCACACACAGCTATGCTCCCACACACAGCTATGCTCCCACACACAGCTAGGCTCCCACACACAGCTAGGGTCCAACACACAGCTATGCTCCCACATACAGCTATGCTCCCACACACAGCTATGCTCCCACACACAGCTATGCTCCCACACACAGCTATGCTTTCACACACAGCTATGCTTCCACATACAGCTATGCTTCCACACACAGCTATGCTTCCACATACAGCTATGCTCCCACACACAGCTATGCTCCCACACACACACCTATGCTCCCACACTCAGCTATGCCCCCACACACAGCTAGGCTCCCACACACAGCTATGCTCCCACACACAGCTATGCTCCCACACACAGCTATGCTCCCACACACAGCTATACTCAAACACGCAGCTATGCTCCCACACACAGCTATACTCAAACACACAGCTATGCTCCCACACACAGCTAGGCTCCCACACGCAGCTATGCTCCCACACACAGCTATACTCAAACACACAGCTATGCTCCCACACACAGCTAGGCTCCCACACACAGCTATGCTCCCACACACAGCTATACTCAAACACGCAGCTATGCTCCCACACACAGCTATGCTCCCACACACAGCTAGGCTCCCACACGCAGCTATGCTCCCACACACAGCTATACTCAAACACACAGCTATGCTCCCACACACACAGCTATACTCAAACACACAGCTATGCTCCCACACACAGCTAGGCTCCCACACACAGCTATGCTCCCACACACACACCTATGCTCCCACACACAGCTATACTCAAACACACAGCTATGCTCCCACGCACAGCTAGGCTCCCACACGCAGCTATGCTCCCACACACAGCTATACTCAAACACACAGCTATGCTCCCACACACAGCTATACTCAAACACACAGCTATGCTCCCACACACAGCTAGGCTCCCACACACAGCTATGCTCCCACACACACACCTATGCTCCCACACACAGCTATGCTCCCACACACAGCTATGCTCCCACACACACACCTATGCTCCCACACAGAGATTGATACTTCTGGCTATAAAGTGACATCATTGCTTCTCTAATTATTGCCCTGTTCCTCTGTATTTCTCGTGGCTTTGTTGCATGTACCGTGGTCCTTATACCAGATTTAAGGCAATATTTACACAGGTCATTACTCAACCTTTACCACGTACTCTTTAACAACTTTTCTATTAGATACAAGACTCACATAAAATCTGACTCGTTGTCAACAAAACATCGGATAATTAAGGAACGAGACTGAAAAAAATACGCCCGTTTTAATCCAGGAAAATGTTTTTCTTTCGTTAATTGCTTGGATTCCGAGAAATAAAAAGTGGGCCACTGCTGCTAAAAGTCGTTGTGTACTGAATTCCTGAAGAGGTAGTACTTTTTTCGGCGTTCGCGTCCCGACTATGAGACTATGGCTTGTGGTTCTTTGGTCCAAATAAATCAAACTTTGTTCTTGCAAATTTGAAAGACAATTTGTTTTGCAGGGGAAGGCATATATATTTATATATATATTTGTTACAGTCATTCTGTGTAATCAGTCATATATATATATATATATATATATATATATATATATATATATATATATATATATATATATATATATATATATATATATATATATATATATATATATATACCCATCAGAAAATCTATTTGTTTGTTTGCAAATTTGAAGAAATTGTATTGTTTCCCAGCACATAAGCAAAATTATATTAAAGTCGGCCGTCCAATTCCAAGACTCAGCCCTTCTGCTAATGTTGGCCGTCTGATTACAAGAAAAGCCAATTGTTTCATAACATGATTTTCTCTTACTTCCTTACAAGCCCTTTGCTTTCTCTTTCTTACGAGAGGACTGAACTCGATAACTGACTGCTGTGTTTATTGATGCTTTGGAACTTTTAGCTTTTTGTCCAAGATCCAGGTCTGTGATTGCTCAGCTATCGCGATATTACAGTTTGAGTGGCACTGTGTTTATTTTCATTGCACTTAACTTGTTGCTGGTTTGCAAAACTTCTGTGAGATAATATGGCAATTGTTGTACCGCGTTCGCTCATTTCTTGGCAACACAAAAAACTGCGATTCAGTAATGAACGCCAGGTAAAAAACTGACCGACAGAAATTAACTGACACCAGTTGGTGAGAGCAACCACAGCGCTGTGCGCATGCGCTTGAGCGTCTCGATCTCGGTGGTAGAACTCACTGTCAAGCAGTGCGCTCCTGATTTAGACACATGATTTATTTAAGTCGTTGTATTTTTTCTGTTTAATTATCTTTTCATAAATCTGTAACTGATATTGATAAAATTTCACTGCAAATATTTCTAAGGCTATTAAAAATATATTTTAAGTCATAACACATAATTTCTAGACTTATTGAGATACTACCTGAGGACAAAATCACTTTATATTTAAATTTAAAGTATTCCGTAACAAAAAAAACACATCCTTAATTATTTTGCAACTGTTAACTTATTTCGAGTCAACACGGAAATCGTTTTGTTTGTTCCGTTCAACAACTAGGAGGACTATATCAGGATGCACTTGCTAAAGCAACAGATTGGAAAAAAGACGGAAGAAGGAAGAATTAGGAAAAGAAGAGCTAGAAAGAAATTCCCATTAGTCGCCTCTTACGACATGCTCAGAATCGAATTATTTTTGACCAGTATTATCGACTGTATTTTCTTAAGAACTATTAACAATGAAATCATGTCACCCATTTACAATAACGTGTCAAAATGTTTAACTGTTGAACTGCAGTTCAGTCTAATTGCAATTAACTGGTCATCATTTCGACAGAGCAGGTTTCGTTAGAACCTAGAATTTCTATCACCCAAACATCACTACCATCATGTGGGTGCAGGGGGGAGGGGGGCTTCAACCCTTCATGTTGAATCGAAATAAGTCAATATATGCTTTGTTGCATGACTTAACTGGCGTTTATTCACAATTAACTCCAGCATCTGTCAATCTTTTAGCTGACACACTGCTGACCAGGGAATCGAACTATCTCCAGCATCTGTCAATATGTTAGCTGACACATTGCTGACCAGGGAATCGAACTATCTCCAGCATCTGTCAATATGTTAGCTGACACATTGCTGACCAGGGAATCGAACTATCTCCAGCATCTGTCAATATGTTAGCTGACACATTGCTGACCAGGGAATCGAACTATCTCCAGCATCTGTCAATATGTTAGCTGACACATTGCTGACCAGGGAATCGAACTATCTCCAGCATCTGTCAATATGTTAGCTGACACATTGCTGACCAGGGAATCGAACTATCTCCAGCATCTGTCAATATGTTAGCTGACACATTGCTGACCAGGGAATCGAACTATCTCCAGCATCTGTCAATATGTTAGCTGACACACTGCTGACCAGGGAATCGAACTATCTCCAGCATCTGTCAATATGTTAGCTGACACATTGCTGACCAGGGAATCGAACTATCTCCAGCATCTGTCAATATGTTAGCTGACACATTGCTGACCAGGGAATCGAACTATCTCCAGCATCTGTCAATATGTTAGCTGACACATTGCTGACCAGGGAATCGAACTATCTCCAGCATCTGTCAATATGTTAGCTGACACATTGCTGACCAGGGAATCGAACTATCTCCAGCATCTGTCAATATGTTAGCTGACACATTGCTGACCAGGGAATCGAACTATCTCCAGCATCTGTCAATATGTTAGCTGACACATTGCTGACCAGGGAATCGAACTATCTCCAGCATCTGTCAATATGTTAGCTGACACATTGCTGACCAGGGAATCGAACTATCTCCAGCATCTGTCAATATGTTAGCTGACACACTGCTGACCAGGGAATCGAACTATCTCCAGCATCTGTCAATATGTTAGCTGACACATTGCTGACCAGGGAATCGAACTATCTCCAGCATCTGTCAATATGTTAGCTGACACATTGCTGACCAGGGAATCGAACTATCTCCAGCATCTGTCAATATGTTAGCTGACACATTGCTGACCAGGGAATCGAACTATCTCCAGCATCTGTCAATATGTTAGCTGACACATTGCTGACCAGGGAATCGAACTATCTCCAGCATCTGTCAATATGTTAGCTGACACATTGCTGACCAGGGAATCGAACTATCTCCAGCATCTGTCAATATGTTAGCTGACACATTGCTGACCAGGGAATCGAACTATCTCCAGCATCTGTCAATATGTTAGCTGACACATTGCTGACCAGGGAATCGAACTATCTCCAGCATCTGTCAATATGTTAGCTGACACATTGCTGACCAGGGAATCGAACTATCTCCAGCATCTGTCAATATGTTAGCTGACACATTGCTGACCAGGGAATCGAACTATCTCCAGCATCTGTCAATATGTTAGCTGACACATTGCTGACCAGGGAATCGAACTATCTCCAGCATCTGTCAATATGTTAGCTGACACACTGCTGACCTGGGAATCGACCCGATATCACTCATCTGACACGATATCACTCACCTGACACCCGATATCACTCATCTGACACGCGATATCACTCACCTGACACGCGATATCACTCACCTGACACGCGATATCACTCACCTGACACGCGATATCACTCACCTGACACCCGAATCACTCACCTGACACGATATCACTCACCTGACACGCGATATCACTCACCTGACACGCGATATCACTCACCTGACACGCGATATCACTCACCTGACACCCGAATCACTCACCTGACACGATATCACTCACCTGACACGCGATATCACTCACCTGACACGCGATATCACTCACCTGACACGCGATATCACTCACCTGACACGCGATATCACTCACCTGACACACGATATCACTCACCTGACGCACGATATCACTCACCTGACGCACGATATCACTCACCTGACACACGATATCACTCACCTGACAACAGGAATCCAGAATAAAACGTCCCCAGCAATAATTTACCCGGCCATAAGGTCTCGAACTGAATTCAGGGCCAAAACGTCCCCAAGGCCTTTACTGCTTTTAAGAACAGCCATATTCATTTTATCCAATTTCAATGTCAAGCAGCGATTGATAAAGCTGAAAACGGGGAAAAAATCTCCGGCAAATTTATAGCGCGCTATTCCCGCAATCCTTAATCTTAATCCAGGTGTAGATTCACAAGGTTTAAATATAATCCCTCAACTATAAACAGTGACTTATTTGAAATATTTAGCTAGCATCCAGACTGAAAGCATTTAAAAATTGAAAACTTCTTTCTTATTAAATAAAAAATAATATTAGTTAATTCAAAAACTTCTTTCTTATTTATATTTTTACCGGGGACTTTTTGGCCCTGAATTTATTTGGGGACCCAATATAACCAGGGACTTTATTGCGGGGACTTTATGGGCGGGTACTTTATGGGCGGGTACTTTATTGCCGGTGAATTTATGGGCGGGTACTTTATTGCTTGAGACTTTATGGGCGGGTACTTTATTGCCGGGAACCTTATGAGCGGGGACGTTTTGGCGTTACCACTCACCTGACACGAGCAGGCAGACTGCCAGATAATGCGCCATGCTGAGACGAATGGACAAATCCATGACCAAACTCCTTATTAATTCAACAATATTTCACAACTTTGGAGAGCAATCTCACACAAATATCCGAACAATGAGTGCGTGCGGGAGCTCAGCTTCAAACTTCCTGACACCCAGCAAGCCTGCAGCGAATAAATATACCAACACTAGATTGTAAAAACGCCCTACGTCTGCGCTGGCTTCCTGGAATTGCTCGGTTTTTTAACAATGAGAGAAACTCCTCATGTAACACTCTGCCGTCATCATTTTGTAATGGCAATCAACTCTTTGTCATTTCGGTTGCATTTTTATGCATTAAAAATTTATCCAGTGTTTAGGTGTGTAAGTTTTTTCCTCATGTTAAATGGGAGGGCAATGTTTTTCAAGCCTCAGACAAAACATTTGCCGTGCTTAGCCATTAAGGGAACATCCCAAGAGGCAGGCTTTAAAGCATGTCAAGTATATTGCTGATCTCACAAAGTTCCTATTTGAATTCGGAACACCAGCAGCATTCCGTCCCATCGAGTTTGACATTTAACAACATTTTCTCCCGCAGCTCACTACACCAAGTGTAAAACATGCTTTCCAACCCACGTGCCGAAGAAAATGTACTTAGCCTGTGCCATGCGCAAAAAAAAAAAAGAAAAGAAGAACGATAATGGAAAAGGAAAAAAAGACTCTGGGAAAGGCAAATCTTTGAAAATTACCATGTTAAAACACAAGAGGCGTACAAACCCGTTTTCCAAGTAGCCATCTGACGTTCCTTAGCAGTTTGGAATACGTTTGAGAAAGTTTAAAAACACTGGCGTAAATAGACCTTGCCCCCCCCCCCCCCACCTCTACAACAACCTGTTTGACTGCTATTGCTTTCTGTGTCCACTCTCTGTACTAAGCCCGTGTGACAACATGTGGCAAGGACCCTTCACAGGCCTTCCATAGACGTTGCGAAATTGGCCGCGACGAAACATATCAAGATTGCTGAAGACTACGCTGTTTGGAACAGCACAAATTTTAGTAAGTTTAGAAATTAACCACGTCGCGACTTAAACAGGGCTTGGATCGACAGTGTGATGACTTGTTCGTTCGTTTATCACCTGCTCGTTACGAATTGCTCGTTGTGACATGTTCGTTTATCACTTGTTCCCTACGACATGTTCGCCATCACCTGTTCTTTATGGCCCGTTCGCTATGGCATGCTCGTTATGACCTGCTCGTTGTGGCATCTTCGTTTATCACCAGTTCGTTATGACATGTTCGTAGTGACCTGTTCTTTATGGCCTGTTCGCTATGACATGCTCGTTGCGACCTGCTCGTTGTGGCATGTTATGGCATGTTCGTTGTAACATGCTTGTTTACCTGCTCTTTGTGGCATGTTCGTTTATCACAAGTTCGTTATGACATATTCTTTATGACCTGTTCTTTATGGCCCGTTCGCTATGGCATGCTCATTATGACCTGCTCGTTGTGGCATCTTCGTTTATCACCAGTTCGTTATGACATGTTCGTTATGACCTGCTTGTTGTGGCATATTATGACATGTTCGTTGTGACATGCTCGTTTACCTGCTCGTTGTGGCATGTTCTTTATGGCCCGTTCGTTATGACATGCTCATTTACGACCTGTTTGTTATTGCATGTTCGTTATGACCTGTTCGTTCGTCACGTACGAAGAAAGCTTGTCATTTTTCTAAGACATCATACTATGGAATGCCATTTTCACACTGAGTAGGGAATTATTGATATCAAGAATTAAGTTTTGATCTCGATAATTGTTTTGTTGATATCAATAATTCATTTTTGATCTCAAAAATTTCATTTTTTATATCAAGAATTAATTTTTGCTCTCTGTTATTATATTTTTGATATCTCTAAATGTATTCTTCATCTCAAAAAAATAATTCTTGATATCAATAAATATTTAGAGATATCAAGGAATATTTATTGATACCAAAAATGATTTAATCTCTAAAACTGATTTTAGAAATCAAAAATTCTATTTCTGACAGCAAAAATTAAACATTTGATTGCAAATCCTAATTTAGAGCTCATTCATTTATTTTCCTTTTATTGATATTAAGAATTTACTTCAGATATCATTATTTCAGAATGAGGCTTTTCTAATTGATGTTTTGAAATCTGAAAATTATTTTTTATCTCAAAAATTAATTTTTGATATTAAAATATCAGACTATCTTTTACATAAAAAGTTCAGAAGAACACATCTATGGAATGCCGTTTTAACATTTAATGCTTATTTTTTATGTCAAAACATGATTAAAGACATCAAAAAATCAACGTAGTTCTCGTTAATTTATATTTTGCTATCAGTAATTGAATTTTAGATGGCAAAATAGTATTTTTGAGATCAGAAAATTAATTTTACAAAATAAAAAATGTTAAGGGAAACGCACATTCACATCAAATACAACGTATCATCAATTAAATTTTGGGAATGAAAACTTGAATTATTGAGATAAAAAAAACACAATTTTTGATCTCAAGAATTGCTTCTTTTGTTGTACAGTTGTGGAATCAAGTTAAGAAAGAATGCGTTTTATTCGACAAGTTTATGTCATTCTTGGTCTGTTCAGTGATCTTTAATAATTATTGATTTTCGTATATGCCTCTATACTTAAGTTGTCAAGTCAGTGGTCCGCCGTGGTTTAGCGGTCAGGACTGTTGATCGTGGTGCGTGAGGTCGCGTGTTCGAGTCCCGGTGTGGATAGGCACCTTTTTCTTTCATTTCAACGTTACACGTCAAATACGTCAAACAAAAACGTTTCATATTAAATATAAACAGCAAACGGCCTGGAATTTGAAATGCAAGTTTGACACTCAATTTACAACCCAGTTTCTCCCCTATTCAATCGGGTCAAACATTATGTTTCAAGTGAGTGCTTCATTGTTTGAGGGCCACTATGTTTAGGCCTGCTTGAAAGCTGTGTGATTCTTTATTGAATATCTTTTCGGCGGTTAAAATTAATTGTGCTACTGAATATTCCACGTGTTTTTTGCTTTCCCATTGGTTATTAGTGTGATGAAAGTGTTCATGTGACTTAAGTCACATGGTCCTCGGGTATTTTATTTTAATTTTGATTCAGTCCGGACTGAAACTCGTCAGTGAAAAGACGTTAAATTTGGGTCTCAAACATTCGGTTTGTATTCTTTTGCTTTGTTTTTTTCCGAATTTCTTTTACAATTATTAGAATTATTGTGCATTTGTTTCTAGATATTATACATGTACTTTATTATTGTACGATTTCTTTTTGCAGTGAACCACGTAACTGTGCGTTACGATAAAAGAGAAAAGAACATGGATAGAACTGAGTTTTTGTTTTTGTGTTGGTTCGGACTCAGACAACAGTAAAAAATAAAGATTCTGTATGCAAGGACCTGTCATTATTTATTTACAGATGTGCTTCTGATTTTTTTATTTAAACAAACAGACTGATATTTTGATACCAAGTCAATTTTTTAGATAAAAAAATCATTTGCAGATTTCAAAATGCAAATTAAAAAGTATCATTCTGAAATAATGATATGTGAAATAAATTCCTGATATTAATGAAAGAATAAATTATTGAGCTCAAAATTTATATTTTGCTCACAAATATTTCATTACTATTTTATTCTTGATATCAAAATATGGATTTTTTAAGATCAAAAATTAATTCTTAATATCAAAAACTCAATTTTTGAGATCAAGCATTAATTCATGATATCAATAATTCCCTAATAAATGTGAAAATGGCATTCCATAACATCTGCGAATAAAATAATGACTGCTCATTGTATAAAGAATTTTGCTTTTAATTTTTTAATACACAAAAAAATTGTGTTGTTATTATTGGTATCATAATTCAGGGTTTCATCTAAAAAAATTAATTCACGATCCGTTAAATTTTATACAAATATGTGTCTTCTTCAAGATTTTTTAAGGTTGTAAAATAAATTTTTGCCATCTACAATTCAATTTTCGATAGCAAATTATTAATGAGATCTACATTGATGTATTGATATCTTTAATTATATTTACAGATCCAAAATCAGCAAGGACTGTTAAAACGTCATTCCACAGACATCACATGTAGTTCAGTACACTGGCCAAAACCGATAGACCAAAATAGTTCTAAAACATTAAAATTATCAATGCAGACTACATGCCCTGACAATATACCCGATCGACTTTAAACAGCTGTTCTTAATTGAATCAATTATTCAATTTTCAATTAAACTGACATTTGATGCCTTGTGGCTTTCGTTGTTAATTTTTTCGTATTGTAGGCAGACAATTTTTGATTTTGTATCCCAGCGAATGCACTGAAAAACAGACAACATGGAAGGACGTTCCTGGTGTTCCTTAAGTGAAGAATGTTGCTGGTGTTCCTTATGTGAATGACTCCTGGTGTTGCTTATGTGGAGGACGTTCCTGGTGTTCTTTATATCAAGGACGCTCCTGGTGTTGCTTATGTAAAGGACGTTCCTGGTGTTGCTTATGTGAAGGACATTCCTGGTGTTGCTTATGTGAACGACGTTCCTGCTGTTCGTTATGTGAAGGACGTTCCTGCTGTTCCTTATGTGAAGGACGTTCCTGCTGTTCCTTATGTGAACGACGTTCCTGCTGTTCGTTATGTGAAGGACGTTCCTGCTGTTCCTTATGTGAAGGATGTAACTGGTGTTCCTTATGTGAAGGACGTTCCTGCTGTTCCTTATGTGAAGGATGTAACTGGGAAGGGGGCACTCAAGTACCAACTGGTTACCATGCGTGTCCATAACCTGGAGGGGGCACTCAAGTACCAACTGGTTACCATGCGTGTCCATAACCTGGAGGGGGCACTCAAGTACCAACTGGTTACCATGCGTGTCCATAACCTGGAGGGGGCACTCAAGTACCAACTGGTTACCATGCGTGTCCATAACCTGGAGGGGGCACTCAAGTACCAACTGGTTACCATGCGTGTCCATAACCTGGAGGGGGCACTCAAGTACCAACTGGTTACCATGCGTGTCCATAACCTGGAGGGGGCACTAAAGTACCAACTGGTTACCATGCGTGTCCATAACCTGGAGGGGGGCACTCAAGTACCAACTGGTTACCATGCGTGTCCATAACCTGGAGGGGGCACTCAAGTACCAACTGGTTACCATGCGTGTCCATAACCTGGAGGGGGCACTAAAGTACCAACTGGTTACCATGCGTGTCCATAACCTGGAGGGGGCACTCAAGTACCAACTGGTTACCATGCGTGTCCATAACCTGGAGGGGGCACTCAAGTACCAACTGGTTACCATGCGTGTCCATAACCTGGAGGGGGCACTCAAGTACCAACTGGTTACCATGCGTGTCCATAACCTGGAGGGGGCACTCAAGTACCAACTGGTTACCATGCGTGTCCATAACCTGGAGGGGGCACTAAAGTACCAACTGGTTACCATGCGTGTCCATAACCTGGAGGGGGCACTCAAGTACCAACTGGTTACCATGCGTGTCCATAACCTGGAGGGGGCACTAAAGTACCAACTGGTTACCATGCGTGTCCATAACCTGGAGGGGGGCACTCAAGTACCAACTGGTTACCATGCGTGTCCATGACTTTTTAAATTTTAAAACGACCCGTAATCGCGGAGTGCTAGGCTAGAAATAATACCCCCTCTTTTTAACGAAATGCGGAGTACAATTCTGAAAGAGCCATCTTAATGTGGGTAACGCGGAGTACTGAATGAAAATTACCGCTTTTAACACGAAACTAGTACTCCTCGCAGACCGCGTCTAGTTCAAAAATGCCCCCTTTCTCTGCGTTTTTTTTTATTTATTATCTTTTTTTTGGGGGGGGGGCATGCATGGTAACATATATGATACCAAGTGGCCGCACTGGGGTAAATTTGCTGCAGACAAGAATAGAAAGCACTGCCCTGGCATTGTGTGTAAGGTCCAGTTTTTACTAAGACACTTTACGGAGCATCTTTGTTGGACGAGCTTCATGTTTCCATGCCAACGCGGTGTGTCACGCTGCTCATGGGGGTTTCAAGAAAGACATGCTGCGGTAGACCGCTGCTCTATCTCCAGGTAACTCTTTCAAAGCCTATTAGCTAAACCTTAAAGAGATTTCGGGATAACATCCGGATGCCGGTAATCAACTCCACGATGCAATATGCTGAGGTCAAAGTATTAATCTTCTGCAGTACATTAAACTGAAACTCAGACGCATATTTCTTTTGTCCTTACTTCGAAAAAAAAAAGATGGAATGGATATTTAGCTTGAAGAAGAAAGAGGCAAGTTAACAGATCTTCGGTGTCTGTATTTTGTCATCTGAAGCTTTGTTAATGGACATAACTGTGGCCGGTGTCGGGTGATCGCAAACGTGTAGTGATAGCAAACGTCGACGTTTCCGGGAATGCACCGGGGTGTGAGGAAAATACCCCATGATGACAAACGTCCCTTAACAAGTAAGTAGTGACGTTTGTCATCACGGAAAATTGAGCGAAAGCAAATTGTTGTGATGGCAAACGTCCCTTAATCCTTCCATCTTGTGCCAATATTGAAATGAGTTTATTTGCAAGAAAATAAAATCATGTACTGTATACATTTATTCATAAGCCATGAAATAGTCATTACCCATAAAATATTCAGCTTCTGACTTGAAAAAAAACTGCTTCTATATTTACACAGAATAGATGCATTTAAAGAAGAAAAAACTACACTCGTATTTATTTCATTTTGTCATGTCCCATCTTTCCTACAAATGTTACGTATACACTTCAGCCATATAAACGACTACTTTACACCATATAAACTACCACTTTTCACGATATCTAGAGTAAGGTGGGGCAAGACACCCATGCGGGGTTAAAGGCCCACTCAACGTTATTTTGAAATGTGTTACTTTTTTACTCAAAATCAAAACTGATCGAAGCGCCACATTACGAAAGCACATGTAATCTAAATAAAACCACAACAGTGGCACAATGTTGCAAGTAAAGACATTATTTAATTTTAGGGGGTCAATTTCATAAGAATCAGAATTTTTTGGGAAGCCGTAGAAGTTTTTATAGGTTACATATTTTAGGGTAATATCATGAAATTAATAAGTGGCCTTGCTGTTTCTAAAAACATAACAGAGTGTAACCGATGATAGGCGATAGTAATTTTTTGAGATGATATTCACGTTGTACCCTTCGGGTGGCACCCGTGGCCTTTTGCACCAGGTAAGGGGCAAAAGGCCCACTAAGGGCAAAAATTTTGTATTCAGTTTTTCATGAAAAGTAAGAAGTTTTA
The DNA here is from genome assembly GCA_949752745.1 of Protula sp. h YS-2021. Lineage (NCBI taxonomy): Eukaryota > Metazoa > Annelida > Polychaeta > Sabellida > Serpulidae > Protula > Protula sp. h YS-2021. The sequence continues at coordinate 9,179,652 of OX457033.1, read as the reverse complement.
ATAACTGATTCACTATTGTGGAGGTAGCGGGATTTGAAGTTGAACACCAACCAAAAGATAAGGAACATATCTCAACTCAATAAAATTTTATAGCAAATCGCGCTTAAGGGGGGGCTCTTGCCCCACCTTACTCTATCACCACTTTTTTCACCCTGCTCTTCCCATTTTTTTTCAATTCCATTTTAAAGTCTGTTCTAGAGTGGGTGGGGTGCAGAGTTGTGGGGGGGGGGGGGGGTGGCACTGACTCTCGAAGACAAAATTCTTTTTTTCTACAGCATCTGTAGTTTACAGATGTCACATCCATACAGTCCTGATTTTTTTAATTAACGGCATAAACTGCACGGGATTAATGGATTCTCAGCCGTTAATAATCTCCACGAAACAGGCTCTTCATAGGATTAAGTAATGTCTTTGTGCATGGAATAATATTGGAGGTCAATTCATTGAGGTAATGGAGAATTCATAACTTTCCAAAAAACTCCGTGAAGGCAAACGTCTCTTCCCCCTTTTAAAACCAAAACCCCTTTTGCAATAGGAATCTATAGTAAATGCACGTTTGCCATCACAGACGTTTGTCTGCATGCAACCCCGGAAGGGAAAGCACAGCCTTCTTCTTGAGAAGGGGGGCGAGGTGGGGTATTTTAGCGAAACTTTGATTCAGAAATGCTATTATAGGGAGTAGGCAGAGTGGACAAGGGGCAGGTGAGCATTTTTTCTTGAGATTTTTTTGTACAACTTTGAATGATATAAGAGCAGATAATGCATTTTGTTTAGTTCTCCAATTTCTCACACAAAATATTCTATTTTTCTTACGCTCCATTTTTTTTTGGCATAACCCAACACGGAAGTGAAAAAGAAAAGTCCGACCCAGGTCGACCGGCAAAATATGATTGTGTAAACCTGCGAGTAGTCTATCTCGCTAACTGACAGGCACTTTACGGCACTACAGAAGAGAACTATCTAAACCCCGCTTAACTTTTGTCTGATTATGCGACACCGCAATAACTGCCATCACACCTCATCGCATCTAGAGAACAATCCATTAAACAATCACAAATATAGTTGTAACGACCTCATTTTTTTGTTTAGTTGTTTGTTCGGTTGTTTATTCTATCAGCCTAAAATATATTTATTTTTATTATTTTTAGGTTTCTTAAAATCATTGTTCCGTACAAAGGTTAAATTTGACTTCAGCTGCCTCCGATTTTTTTTTTTTTTTTTTTTTTTTTTTTTTGCACTTGGGGGTTTTCAATCTAATGATTTATTAAATTCGTACGATTCGGTAAAGTGTTTCCGTAGGATTCCTTCTTTTCCGCCACGACCTTGTCATGCGAATTCCTTTGAGACGGCTGGGGCTAGGACGGCTAAATTTTGGCAGATACATAGTACAGCAAGTCTACTTCGTCCGAATCCCGGTCAACTGCCCCCCCCCCTTGTCATCTGCCCCCCCCCTTTTTTGCAACCCGGTCGACTGCCCCCCCCCCCTTCAAAGTGGACGGGTGGTCGCTTGCTCCCTCCATATATTATTTTTTCTTGGGTTCTTGGCTTACAAAGACACAATAAATAAAATTATAATTATTTTTTTGAATGTATTGCACCTCGATAAATTGCAATTCACCAATAGGAAACTAATTGCAATTAGAATTGCGATTAGTTTACGGATCAGTCTCTCCTAAGATCAATATTGGTGAATAGATCAATGAAGATCAATTGTTTCAGAGACGAAGTAGACGGTGACATCACAATTGCCTAATTTTTTAAAGAATTTTTTTCCACTAAAAAAAGGAGGGGGGCAGATGACGACCCCGTCAAATTGCAGGGGGGGGGGGCAGTCGACCGGGTTGCAAAAAAGGGGGGCAGTTGACTGGAGGGAGGGGGGGCAGATGACCGTTTACCGGTTCGTCCACCTCAATATTTCTAGAAATTCATTAGTTTTTTTTTTTTTTTTAGAAAAGTCCTCTACAAGTCATGGCGACATTTAACAAACGTAACGAGTCCTCGTGAAATCCATATTTTTTTTATTTTGATCTGCAACGTTAAGGTCAATGTGAGGTCAAAATATTTTTAAAGCTTTATTTATCACTAAATCAAACTGGCTAGAAATAGCGCCTGCTTGATCGACTATACAGTTTCAGTACAGAGTAACCTCGCGATCTGAATCTCGACATTCACTGTCAAGGTCAAAGGTCAACTGACCTTTGCATATCGAAAAGCGTTTGAGGAAGATTGACCATTTTCTTGAAGAGGGTTACAGATTGTTAGCTTATTTTCGATCCTTTTGGGCATAAAAGACATTACATAACAGGTGCCTCGGTAAACTTGACCTCCTCGGTCATGGTCAAGGTCCAAAACCGGAAGTTGACCGTTACCTCTGAAACGGTTTGAGACGATTGTCAGCTTATTTTCGACCCTTTGGGCCTGCAAGGGGATCCCGACATTTCATTACTTGCGTCCAGTCCAAAACTCTTTAATCGTTCTGCAAGCAGCCAAAACACATGTACTTGCGTCCAGACCAAAACGTTTAAACGTTCTGAAACTAAATATTTGACCAGTTTCTAACACAGGACTCAGTCGTCGTTACTCTCCCGATTCACTGGCTTCCACCTGATGTTGAAACCGATAATTCAATCTAAACCGGACTCACAAATTCTGTGACATCGGAGCATCCAGACATTACGTTGGAATTTATCTCTTTGCAGCCAGAGATTCATTTTCCAGACTGCTTCACTTTGTTGTGCCAAAGCACCCCAAATTAGGGATTAAAGTGCACACGACTTCACCCGGATTAAGAAGTCAGAGTGATAGATTAGACAGTGATTGGCATTAAATGAATGCGGCTTTGATGCTTTTTTGTAGTGATTATATGTGCTTTATTCGGAGTACCGTTTCTTTGCAGTTTGCGTTAAAATTTATCTGTAAAAAAATCGGATGAAATGTCGTATTTGTCACTTATTTTCGGATGATATGTCGTCGGATAAATTAAGTGGATTCGCCTGAAAGAGGTTGTGTACGAGGTACCTCGGTGATCTGACCTCCTCGGTCATGGTCATGGTCAAAAACGGGATTTTTAAAGACTGCTGAATTTTTAACAATTCAAAATCGTATTTTTTAGGCCCAAGTGTAATTTTTGCTACTAGGTAGCGAAAACGATCTAGTTTCTTTCTTTTTTTAGCCCAGCTTACGTTACACGTAAGCTGGGGTATTCCTATCGGTTTGCGGGCGGTGTCCGTTAGTTAGTTAGTTAGTTAGTTAGTTAGTTAGTTAGTTAGTTAGTTAGTTAGTTAGTTAGTTAGTTAGTTAGTTAGTTAGTTGTTTATTTAGTAAACTTTGGTTCAAAATGCATCTCCTCCTACAATTTTGAACCGATGTCATTTATTTTTGGTGTGAGGCATCCCTAAGGGGTCGTGCATACGGCTTGTGCTTTTCTAGTCGATCGGGTGATTTTTGAATTTTTGGCGAATTTTTAAAGAAAAATTTTTAAAATGTATCTCCTCCTACATTTTTGACCCGATGTCATTTATTTTTGGTATGAGGCACCCCTAAAGGGTCGTGCATACGGCTTGTGCTTTTTTAGTCGATCGCGTAATTTTTGTATTTTTGGGGAATTTTTAAAGCAAAAATTTCGAAAATAATTCAAAATGCATCTACTCCTACAATTTTGATTCGATGTCATTTATTTTTGGTGTGAGGCATCCCTAAGGAGTCGTGCATACGGCTTGTGCTTTTTTAGTCGATCGGGTGATTTTTGAATTTTAGGGGAATTTTTAAAGAAAAAAATTTAAAATGTGTCTCCTCCTACATTTTTGACCCGATGTGATTTATTTTTGGCATGAGGCACCCCTAAAGTGTCGTGCATACGGCTTGTGCTTTTCTAGTCGATCGGGTGATTTTTAATTTTTGGGGAATTTTTGAAGAAAAAAATTTAAAATGTGTCTTTTTTTTTTAGCCCAGTTGGCTTTTTAGCCAACAGGGCTATACAGATGGGGGCAAGTGTTTTTAACCTTCTACTGCATTAGGGAATTTTTCTATTTTTTGGTTTAAACCATTTTTGGCGATTTTATTGCCAATTTGGGCAAAATACGAAAAAACCTATCTAGTCCCTCATTTTTCATCGGAAGATTCCGAAATTTTTTATGAAGAAACTAGAACTAAGGGTTGAAAAAAGTACTTTTTTCGATTTTTGAATTTCGCCTTATTTTTGAATCTACTGAGCTTCAAAGTTTGCAACTTCTAAAAATTGGCAAATTTCCATTTTTTTTCTTAACAAAGTAGTTAAAGTGGAATATCTTTTTTATTTTTCATCCGATTCGTACCAAATTTTAAACGCGAGTTTTTAACCTTCTACTGCATTAGGGAATTTTTCTATTTTTTGGTTTAAACCATTTTTGGCGATTTTATTGCCAATTTGGGCAAAATACGAAAAAATCTATCTAGTCCCTCATTTTTCATCGGAAGATTCCGAAATTTGTTATGAAGAAACTAGAACTAAGGGTTGAAAAAAGTACATTTTTCGATTTTTGAATTTCGCCTTATTTTTGAATCTACTGAGCTTCGAAGTTTGCAGCTTTTAAAAAATTGGAAATTTCCATTTTTCTTCTTAAAAAAGCAAAGTTTCAATTTGCAGAGGGGCACAATATATTACATGCAAGTACTTCTGGTTGGACTTTTCAGTAATTTTGTTGTCAGTGGGTCATTTCTATGATATTTTCAAGTGGGCGATAATAGGGAACATTGGGCGATAAAGCAAGAAAGTTGTAATTTTCGCTTTAAAAGTGCAGGAATCAATTCTATGTCCCGAAAATATGATAAATATGATATTTTTCGGATGGGCGATAATAGGGAACATTGGTCGATACTGCAAGAAAGTTGTAATTTTCGCTTTAAATGTGCAGAAAACAATTCTAGGACCCGAAAATATGATAAATATAATATTTTTCGGGTGGGCGATAATAGGGAACATTTTGCGATAATGTACGAAAGTTGTAATTTTCGCTTTAAAAGTGCAGGAATCAATTCTATGACCCGAAAATATGATAAATATGATATTTTTCGTGTGGGCGATAATAGGGAGCATTGGGCGATAATGCAAGAAAGTTGTAATTTTCGCTTTAAAAGTGCAGGGATCAATTCTATGTCCCGAAAATATGATAAATATGATATTTTTTGGATGGGCGATAATAGGGAACATTGGGCGATAATGCAAGAAAGTTGTAATTTTCGCTTTAAAAGGTGCAGGAATCAATTCTATGACCCGAAAATATGATAAATGTGATGTTTTTCGGGTGGGCGATAATAGGGAATATTGGGCGATAATGTAAGAAATTTGTAATTTTCGCTTTACAAGTGCAAGGATCAATTCTATGACCCGAAAATATGATAAATGTTATATTTTTCGGGTGGGCGATAATAGGGAATATTGGTCGATACTGCAAGAAAGTTGTAATTTTCGCTTTAAATGTGCAGGAATCAATTCTAGGACCCGAAAATATGATAAATATAATATTTTTCGGGTGGGCGATAATAGGGAACATTGGGCGATAATGCAAGAAAGTTGTAATTTTCGCTTTAAAAGTGCAGGAATCAATTCTATGACCCGAAAATATGATAAATGTGATATTTTTCGGGTGGGCGATAATAGGGAATATTGGGCGATAATGTAAGAAAATTGTAATTTTCGCTTTAAAGTGCAGGAATCAATTCTATGACCCGAAAATATGATAAATATGATATTTTTTCGGATGGTCGATAATAGGGAACATTGGTCGATACTGCAAGAAAGTTGTAATTTTCGCTTTAAATGTGCAGGAAACAATTCTAGGACCCGAAAATATGATAAATATAATATTTTTCGGGTGGGCGATAATAGGGAACATTTTGCGTTAATGTAAGAAAGTTGTAATTTTCGCTTTAAAAGTGCAGGAAACAATTCTAGGACCCGAAAATATGATAAATGTGATATTTTTCGGGTGGGCGATTATAGGGAATATTGGGCGATAATGTAAGAAAGCTGTAATTTTCGCTTTAAAATTGCAGGAATCAATTCTATGACCCGAAAATATGATAAATGTGATATTTTTCGTGTGGGCGATAATAGGGAACATTGGGCGATAATGCAAGAAAGTTGTAATTTTCGCTTTAAAAGTGCAGGAATCAATTCTGTGACCGGAAAATATGATCAATGTGATATTTTTCGGGTGGGCGATAACAGGGAATATTGGGCGATAAAGCAAGAAAGTTGTAATTTTCGCTTTAAAAGTGCAGGAAACAATTCTAGGACCCGAAAATATGATAAATATAATATTTTTCGGGTGGGCGATAATAGGGAACATTGGGCGATAATGTAAGAAAGTTGTAATTTTCGCTTTAAAAGGTGCAGGAATCAATTCTATAACCCGAAAATATGATAAATATGATATTTTTTGGATAGGCGATAATAGGGAACATTGGGCGATAATGCAGGAAAGTTGTAATTTTCGCTTTAAAAGTGCAGGGATCAATTCTATGTCCGGAAAATATGAAAAATATGATATTTTTTCGATGGGCGATAATAGGGAACATTGGGCGATAATGCAAGAAAGTTGTAATTTTCCTTTTAAAAGTGCAGGGATCAATTCTATGACCCGAAAATATGATAAATATGATATTTTTTCGATGGGCGATAATAGGGAACATTGGGCGATAATGCAAGAAAGTTGTAATTTTCCTTTTAAAAGTGCAGGGATCAATTCTATGACCCGAAAATATGATAAATGTGATATTTTTCGGATGGTCGATAATAGGGAACATTGGGCGATAGTGGAAGAAAGTTGTAATTTTCGCTTTAAAAGTGCAGGAATCAATTCTATGACCCGAAAATATGATAAATGTGATATTTTTCGGGTGGGCAATAATAGGGAACATTGGGCGATAATGTAAGAAAGTTGTAATTTTCGCTTTAAAAGTGCAATAATCAATTCTATGACCCGAAAATATGATAAATATGATATTATTCGTGTCGGCGATAATAGGGAACATTGGGCGATAATGCAAAAAAGTTGTAATTTTCGCTTTAAAAGTGCAGGAATCAATTCTATGACCCGAAAATATGATAAATGTGATATTTTTCGGGTGGGCGATAATAGGGAATATTGGGCGATAGTGTAAGAAAGTTGTAATTTTCGCTTTAAAAGTGCAGGGATCAATTCTATATCCCGAAAATATGATGAATATATTTTTTGGATGGGCGATAATAGGGAACATTGGGCGATAATGCAAGAAAGTTGTAATTTTCGCTTTAAAAGTGCAGGAATCAATTCCTTGACCCGAAAATATGATAAATGTAATATTTTTCGGGTGGGCGATAATAGGGAACATTGGGCGATAATGTAAGAAAGTTGTAATTTTCGCTTTAAAAGGTGCAGGAATCAATTATATGACCCGAAAATATGATAAATGTGATATTTTTCGGGTGGTCGATAGCCTCTTTTTCATTTTTCCCACGCAAATTAAAATTAATTAGGGTCCACATGTTTTTGACGAACCCCCCGCTTTGAAGTACGCCTGTCAGGGTAGACTATCCACGGTCTGGATATACCTCACCCGATCATTTATCGATTTTTAATTAAACGCTGGCCTAGTACCACCCTGGATAGGAATCCACGTTTAAGTAATCGTATGCAACAAAAGGCTCGAGATAAGTGCATATAAGAAAGGACGCTATTTAAATTTTGGAGTTCTACTTTTCTTTGATATCAAAAACAAATTGGAGAAAAATTCCTGTTTTTACATATATATTTTTATTTGACAAATATCGTACCGTTTTCAGAATAGGATGTTCCAAAACTGTATGCACATTTTTATACTCAACACAACACAAGTAAATAAACATGCGCATTGATCCGAAATAAGAACCGCACATCAACGCAAGGTAAATAAACATGCGCACTGATCCGAAATGCAAACCGCACATCAACGCAAGTTAAATAAACATGCGCACTGGTCCGAAAAAAGAACCGCACATCAACACAATGTAAATAAACATGCGCACTGATCCGAAATAAGAACCGCACATCAACACAAGTAAATAAACATGCACACTGATCCGAAATGCCAACCGCACATCAACGCAAGTTAAATAAACATGCGCACTGGTCCGAAATTCGAACCGCGCATCAACGCCACTTAAATAAACGTGTGGAGTGGTTCGAAATGTGAACCACGCGCCAACGCAAGTTAAACAAACATTTTTACTGGTCCAGAATAAGAACCGCGCATCAATGCAAGTTAAATAAACGTGCGCTCTGGTCCGATATTCGAACCGCGCGTCAACGCAAGTTAAATAAACATGCGCAATGGTCCGAAATTCGATCTGCTCATCAACGCAAGTTGAATAAACATGCGCACTGGTCCAAAATGCAAACCGCGCACCAACGCAAGTTAAATAAACATATACACACGTCCAAAATAAGCACCGTGCAAGTTAGATAAACATGCAAACTCTTCCGAAATGCGAACCGCGCATCAACACAACCTAAGGAAACTTGTGCACTTGTCCAAAATAAGTACGAAAGTAAAATAAACATGCGCATTGGTCTGGAATAAGAACCGCGCATTAATCTTTATTAAGTTAAATAAACATGTGCACTGTTCCAAAATGAGAGCCGCGCATCAACGCAAATGAAATAAACATGCGCACTTGTCTGAATTAGAACCGCGCATCGAGGCAAGTTACATAAATATGCGCACTGTCCGAAATGCGAGCGTTGTTTGAAGGTATCTATGGCAAACTATCCAGTCTACCAGATATACAAAAAATCTGTTCCCCATTTTTCTGGGAAAGAAATCTTTGTATGCATTTATCGGTCTATGTTCTGGTCCGGTGCTAAATTAATTATTGAGCTAGCTCTTTGCCGTCTCATCTTTTGAAGCTTGATATTTCAGGGAAATTCCTTCGCTCATGCACGCTGGAATGGGTCTTATTGCTTTTCGTAAGCTGGGACTTTGTCCTTGGACAAACTTGTCTTCCTTTATCTTTCTTTTTTTTAACTATTTCTCTTTTAAATATCTATGGTTACACCAGTTACCGGAAACAAAGAAAAGCTATCCGACTCATTAAACACGAAACACCCACCAGCAAAGAACGTCACTTTTACTGCACTTATCTCATTCGAAAACCTCACACAAATCCATCTACCTATTATTAAAACAAAGCTGGGTTAGCCTGCTTTTATGCCGCGGGTTTTTTTTTTTTTTACAAAACAATCGGTTTTTTTGTGTGCCTGTATTGCTACCAAATCAGTTCGCATGTTTTTATACGCATATAATTTATAAATGTGAGGGCGGGGTAAGTAACAACTGAAGACCAGCTGGAGAAGAACAGACAACCATTATGTCCCGCGGAGTCATCTGCGCTGCATAGATTAAATGGCAAGGTATTAAAGGCTGAAATGTTTTGCAGTAATACCTATTTATAGTATATAAATAGTTTGGGCTCGTAACGTGGCTCAGACTCTACATTTGAGCACAGTGTGAGCTTTTATTCATTCAATCAGTAACACTTTAAAGGATTCTACAATAGCTGGTGGTTTTTTTTTTCACTATATCATGTCTAAAGTAATATATGTCAGTCATTTTAAATTATATAAGCAAACATTTCTCCCGCTGCCCACAGAAAGGGTCTGGTGTCCCCTCTTCAACCACAGCAGGAAGTGTATAATATCTCGCATTTAAAGTACCTAAAGATTCAACGAATATATGCATAAACACGCATTTACATCGAGTTAATATACTGATGGATACCTCCAATCCTGTGTAACAGGCTATCCATCCCCGGGGGGAGCTGCACAGGGCTCAAGATCAACGCTACACGGCCCAAAGTTTTTACCATAAGCCCAATTTTCACAGGCTTTCTGAGAACGTTTCCCCGCGGCTCGATGTTTAACTCAACGATCTAGAGAGTCTTCTCCTCATCCCAAATCACTCATCGGTCACATTTTATGAGGAATTCGCTTCACAAAAAGGCAGTTCTGACTCATAACAAGCGGGAAGAATTTCTGTTTACACAGAATTCTGGTAGTTTGGTGCGTTGATGAAGGTTTTATTGAAGCGAATATTTCATTTTCGCAGAAATGGAACCCACTTTTAAACCGATATTTTTTCCAAGAACTTGCTGTAACAAAACCACAGCAATGTTCACAGCCCACGAAGTGGAGTATTCTCCTCTGTTCTGGCCTATTTTGAATCATTTCTCCAAATCCTTGTCACGGGTACAGCAAACAATAATTTATAACAACTATAAAACTATACAATTTATACTCTCAAAACCCTTTCACTATTGCCTATTATTTTACCTTTACCAGCTGGAAAGCGGCTACTGATAGTATCATTTCATCAAGATTTCCACTTACTTGTTGAGAAAGGACTCAGTATAAAGGAGAGCCTTTCATCGCTTTATTTACGGGATCCGGTGTCCCAAGGAAAATGGCTCCCAGGAGAAATGGCCCCCCGGGCCAAATATCCCAAGATATTTGTTTATATTTATATTTAAGATCGCTGTATACTTGCAATTCCTTTAATCTCGCATGTAATTCAGAAATTCACATTTAATCCTTGTGGTGAGTTCTAAAGGCGCTTTGATGGCCGATTTAAAATCCAAAATCTGATCCCTGCCTATATAAGATGCGAAAATATAAAACGAAAAATTAATCGACGAAAATTTACAGAGCAATGAATTACTTGATGAAAATCGAAGCGTAAAAAATAAAAAGCGGAATGTGGTCCTCTAAAGCATCTTGGAAAACTACGAAAATCCGCCTTTAACATGTACATATCAAACATAAGTGATCATTTCACTCCATTTTGCGCCATAAGTGATCATTTCACTCCCGTTTGCGCCATAAGTGATCATTTCACTCCCGTTTGCGCCATAAGTGATCATTTCACTCCCGTTTGCGCCATAAGTTATCATTTCACTCCCATTTGCGCCATAAGTGATCATTTCACTCCCGTTTGCGCCATAAGTGATCATTTCACTCCCGTTTGCGCCATAAGTGATCATTTCACTCCCGTTTGCGCCATAAGTGATCATTTCAGTCCCGTTTGCGCCATAAGTGATCATTTCACTCCCGTTTGCGCCATATAGACATTTCAGAAGTGAATCTGTGTTTTTCGCTTGGCATTTACAATTTGTAATTTGTAGAAATTTGTAGAAACTGTTTCCAGACAGAAAATAAAAGCAAATGAAACTATTGTTTTTAATTTCTCAACAAGAAAAAATAAAGGGGGATCAAATCTCCTAAGAGGGGGGGGGGGAATATCGCAGGACGAATGGCCCCCCGGGGGGGGGGCATTCCTCCGGGAAGGCCATTCGTCCTGTCACACCGGTCATTTGCTCACTGGGCGTTTGCTCACCAACTTAACGAACAAAACAGCTGTTTGCTCACGCCAAAATTTCATTCCGTATTTTACATTATCTTTTTCGATAACAAATTGTTTGAACTCAGCTCAAATTTTGTATCTTAAAAGAACATCCGCTGCTCAGATTTAAGACAAAACATGCAAATAATTGCTATCTTACATAACAAATACACCCCACTGATGCAATTACACAACTGAGATTATTGAAATAGGATCTTTTGTGCAACTATTTCTCTTTCTTATGGTAAGGGGACATCAGTCCGGATTCTCTTGTTGATTTATTAAGCTTTAAAACACCGAAACAATGAATTCGTTCAAAAACGTTTGGATATCATTATTTTTAAGAAATAATTTAAGAGATAATACAGTTTTGAAAAAAAAATTATTGAAAAATTGTTGTGAAAACATATTATGAAATGAATATTTTCAGAAGAGAGATTAGTTTTTGTAAATGACAAAAATCAAGAGTAATTAAATTTAGGTGGTGAGCAAACGACCTTTTTTATTAAGCCGGTGAGCAAATGACCAGTGAGCAAATGACCGGTGAGCAAACGACCGGTCAGCAAATGACCGGTCAGCAAATGACCCAGGAGCAAATGACCGGTGAGAAAACGAGGGGTGAGCAAATGACCGGTGAGCAAATGACCAAGGAGCAAATGACCGGTGAGCAAATGACCGGTGAGCAAACGGCCAGTGAGCAAACGACCGGTCAGCAAACGACCGGTCAGCAAATGACCCAGGAGCAAATGACCGGTGAGAAAACGAGGGTTGAGCAAATGACCGGTGAGCAAACGACCGGTGAGCAAATGACCGGTGAGCAAATGGCCAGTGAGCAAATGACCGGTGAGAAAACCAGGGGTGAGCAAATGACCGGTGAGCAAATGGCCAGTGAGCAAATGACCGGTGAGAAAACGAGGGGTGAGCAAATGACCGACGAGCAAACGACCGGGGAGCAAATGGCCGGTGAGCAAATGGCCGGTGAGCAAATGGCCGGTGAGCAAATGAACGGTGAGCAAATGGCCGGTGAGCAAATGACCGGTGAGCAAATGGCCGGTGAGCAAATGGCCGGTGAGCAAATGACCGGTGAGCAAATGGCCGGTGAGCAAACGACCCAGGAGCAAATGACCGGTGAGCAAATGGCCGGTGAGCAAATGACCGGTGAGCAAATGACCGGTGAGCAAACGACCGGTCAGCAAATGACCCAGGAGCAAATGGCCGGTCAGCAAACGACCAATGAGCAAATGACCAGTGAGCAAACGACCGGTGAGCAAATGACCGGTCAGCAAACGACCCAGGAGCAAATACCGGTGAGCAAACGACCGGTGAGCAAATGACCGGTGAGCAAACGACCGGTGAGCAAATGACCGGTCAGCAAACGACCGGTCAGCAAATGACCGGTGAGCAAATGACCGGTCAGCAAACGACCGGTGAGCAAATGACCCAGGGGCAAATGACCGGTCAGCAAACGACCAATGAGCAAATGGCAAGTGAGCAAACGACCGGTGAGCAAACGACCGGTGAGTAAACGACCGGTCAGCAAATGACCCAGGAGCAAATGACCGGTCAGCAAACGACCGGTGAGCAAATGATAGGTGAGAAAACGACCGGTGAGCAAATGACCGGTCAGCAAACGACCCAGGAGCAAATACCGGTGAGCAAACGACCGGTGAGCAAATGACTTAACATCCTTTTTTACAGAAGAGAACACCATCGAGGTCATCGTCATCACCACAGTTATTATAATTATTATTATTATTATTATTATTTCACCGTAAAACCACAAGTTCTGTCACCGTTATTGGAGTATAACGCACCCATGAAAGACAAAACAAAAACAAAAGCAATTCCGCGCCTTGTGTGCTAGCGCGTTTTCCACATCGGAAGGAAGAAGCACGGTGGTCCGGTCGCCATTAATGAGAGTGGGGTGAAGTTAACGACCACTCAAGAAAACCATTATCTATAAAGGAAGTTATCTAAAATGTACCTTCAAGGTTAGGCCCCTACACCTTCCCCTAATACCCCTTTCCCCCCAATCCCCCCCCCCACCACCACCACCATCACCCGCTTAACAGTTTATATCATATTCCTGCACTCTATCCCAAGTCTTGTCCCAAACACAGTCCCCAGCCCTACGCCGATTTTTGTTTCAACTGATCTGCTGAATGTCATTAGGGCACTTGTATTTCTATATCTTTTGTTTCCAAACGTTATAAAAGCAATAAAACATCATAAAGCATGCCCTGTGCCAAATATTTTATGAGCAATAAAATACATTCGTTTGGCGTAGATTGTACTGAAATAAATACGTGTAGGTGTCACGCTGGGCAGCATTCGAAATATTTGCTGTAAAATAAAGCTTGATTTTGTGAGCGAGGTAGGTAGCAATATTGTAGAAAATTTATCGAGTGAGGGGGTTGGGTATGGCCGTGAGCCATGTCAAGATCTTTCTCCACCCGATTTCCTAATTTTACTTTACTAGCTGCCAGCAAACTTTCTGTTAAAAAATTTCAATGGAACTCCATTCGTTCAATGAAGCTGAACTGCTTCTTTTTTTTTTTAATTTGTCTGCAGGCTGATGCTCCACGAACATCCCGCTCCTGCTTGTCCGGCTCCTGGGTTGGGAGCTGTTATTAAATTCGAACGTGGCCTTTACTGCCCTGCTGGTGAACAGTACATGCTGTGAACACTTGGCTGGCTGCCCTCGTCGCGAGAATCCGGGAGGAAGCATGAGGAAGCATCACAGGCACGTGAGGAACAAGCCGCACAGGCATTTCTTTACGGGGGAGTGAAGTTTGCAGGCTGGGTCTGTGGATTGGTTTTATCATTCCTTACGCTTCCTTCTAATGTGCCACTAAAGTGCTGGTTTTCATCTCTGGAGAGACGAATATTCTATAAATCTTAAAAACTGACCCCCCCCCCCCCACCCCCTTTTGCCTGTCATTCCTCCCATTCGTCTCGTGACATAACAACAAACCACTATGTGGCACTCCTCACTAAAGCCCAGTCCGTGTTTTACAATTTCCCAAAACTTTTGGTGACTGCAGTTGTCACGTGACCGAGATAACATCACAGATGCTCACAGTGTTGTGTGCAGGGTGGGAGGGTTCTTCGACACTTCAAGCATTCCTCGTGTTTTCCGTGTGCCAAACACCATCAGCCTCTTGTTTGTAAATATATGCTGAAGTTGCACGACCGACACACAGTCTTTAATATATGTGTGACGTCTTTAAGCGAAAGAGGTGTACAAAGTTTTTTGATTTCAAACAGCGACTGTTGTTGACAAGGATTAAAACGCAAGAAAAGGGATCAGCGGATCAAAACAATGTGTAAGTACATGGATATCCATACAAGTACTTATAAGAACATACAAGTACAAACAAGTACATAAAGTACATACAAGTCCATACAAGTACAAACGAGTACACACAAGTCCATACAAGTACATACAAGTACACACAAGTCCATACAAGTACATACAAGTACATGCAAGTACACACAAGTCCATACAAATCCATACAAATAAATACAAGTACATGCAAGTACACACAAATCAATAAAGTACATGCAAATAAATACAAGTACATACAAGTCCATACAAGTACATGTGAAGTAGCCACAGTGACTGACCATGCACTCAGTCAACAATTCAAACACTGAAAAGGGTGTCAGTAGGAAGGTTGCTGAGAATCGCGCTTCCTCAGCATTTTGGTATTATTAGAACGGTAAAGGCCTAAAGCCCCCCCCCCCGCGAAAAGCCCCCCCCCCCCCCCGCCGAAAAGCCCTTCCATTTTTGCACCACCGGCCTAAAGCCCCCCCCCCCCGGCGAAAAGCCCCCCCCCCGGCGAAAAGCCCTTCCATTTTTGCGACCCCGGCCTAAAGCCCCCCCTCGGCGAAAAGCCCTTCCATTTTTGCACCACCGGCCTAGAGCCCCTCCCCCCCCCCCCCCCGACACCAGACATTTGAGCCTGGGACATATCAACCGGAAGTTGGAATAGTTATAATAGTTACAGACTTCGTTACTTTATGTAAGTTTGGCTTTTATATCTAGTAGGTTAACTCTCTTATTTTATATATTTCCCAATAACCGGACAGGGTCTACTGGCTTGGCGTATGAACGGTTTCACAGGGTCATATGTGTTGCCCAGAACCAGGGATTAAGGGGCAAAGGCTATTCTGTTACGCACATCAGTTACTGCTACATAATTTCAGTAAAGGGATTTCTGAGGAGGTTGCCCGATGCAGAGCGGATGATATTCTGTATTTTTACTTCGGCACCTGCGATAATGGCGGATACACAATGCCGATGAAGGAGTTCGCTAAATAGAGGTGTTCTTACTCCGTGCTTTTTGGGGGAACCGGACAATTCCCCCCAGACAATTCCCCCCAGTCAATCCCCCCCCCCCCCGAACAATTCCCCCCCCCCCGTGGGACAACTCCCCCGAGGACTATCCCCCAATTCATTTTTATTTTTCTTATTTTTTCTTTTCTTTGTATTTTTTTCTCTCTCTTTTTTACAACTTATTGCCCTTTTGTCTTCTAATTGGAAGCCGTGTAATTGTCCTTTCAACATTGTCGCAATTGCAATTTACCTGCCTTATCTAAACCAACGAACTTTAAGTTGGCCACCTCAGGGCCAGAAAAACGAATCAAAGCTAGAAATTCCAGAGTCGTTGGTTTTTACGTGTACATCGGTCGGATCCGCCGTAATATGTTCGGGGTGCACCTGTTCAAATTATGGGTGGCCACTTGCCCGAGCCACTATTTGCATGGAATTGCCCACAACATCGGGTTTTAAAAGGCAGAAAAGACTTTCGTTCCAGAGAGAAGAATTTTGCATTTTTGATTTTAAGGTCTTTTACAAACTAGAGCGGCCAGTGCACACAAAACATAAGAGTGCAGGCTTATATTACACACTTTCAATCGATACCTACTTAGTTTCTTGTTTTTGTGAACAAAAACAAATGTCTCCCCGACTAAACCCATGACCCCCCCCCCCCCAAACTGAAAAAAATATTCATTTCTGCAAACATAACCTTCATTCATTGTAAAAAACTCAAAATAAACCAAACAGATGGTGGTCCCTGAAACAGATATAAATGAGCATCTTTTTTCATCAGAGTCTGGAAGGTGGTCGCTAAAACGGGTTTTACTGTAGGACCCTCTTATCCAGATCTGAAGTTTGTCACTATAGCAGTTTTACTGTACATTACATTTTTATCCGGGGCTGGAAGGTGGTCAAGACAGGCAGGTTTTACCGTACGTCTTTTTACCTGAATGTAGAAGGGGTCACGACAAACGGTTCTTACTTTACATCTTTTTATCCAGGTCTTGAAGGCGGTCGGGATTTTTTTTTTGCTAACCATCAACCTCCACACGCCCCTCCCCCCAGCTATTTACTGTAGGTCCGACTCTTAACACAACTCTAACCCTTTTACCCAAGGCAACGATAACGGTCTGTACTCTAAGTGTAGTTATAGCCATGATAGACTACCTTGTCTTCGCACATTCCCATCGGCCAAATAGCACTAGGAAGGCATTCTTCATAACTGCGCATCAGATGACGCACCTCGGTGGGAGAAGGGGGAGGCATTTCGTTGGCAAAATGGTGAGCTGCTCCTCATAACACAAGATATCGGACGACCCAATTTAATAGCGAAAAATGCTTCAGCAAACAATGCTAATCGATACAACATGGCTCCTATATATAGCACATCTTGGCAACCTAATCAAGTATGCGGCGAAAAAAAATCAATAGCTACAGCTGCTTAGAGCTATAATACGACAATAGCATTCCATGACCTCGTAGATAACGACTCCATCATGCACCGCAACTGACACTGACCCCTGACTGAGTGGCATGTTACGTAACAGCCATAGATGAGAAATGCACAAAAAGCTCAATTTCAGGCAATAACAAATAGCAATGGACCGACCATAATGCTGTTACTGTTTTGAAGCTTTCTAAAGAATGCAGGAACACTAGAGAATCTTCCGGAAAATCTTCCGAAATCCCCAGCGCAGTTAACACCCATGCATAGATAACAAAGCAGCCAAAAGTGGGGAGGCTGATGTTGGGGGGGGGGAGTGTTGACGTTATGCACCTTTCTTGATTTTCTATACGAGTTTAATAATGTTTAACAAAACCGTGTGACTTATCCGAGGAATAATTACACCAAATTTAAAGTCGATCCGACTTTCCGATGTCGAGATTTTTTTTTAAGAACAGATAATTTTTTATCCGTCAAAAGTTGAAACAGTCGTCTGACTGAACCAAGGAATATCCATATAAAATTTTAAGTCGATATGACTTTCCGTTATCGAGATATTACGCATAAAAGATCTGGTTCAAAATATACATGTTTTACGCGATGACGTCATACGCCGCTTTCGTTCGTTCTACGTGCGAAATATATTTAAAGTTTCTTTCGGACTTACCAAGCAATAATCCAACCAAGTTTCAGCTTTCTCCGGTGTCTAGCAGCTGAGAAATTTCGCACACAAGATTTTTACGTAATGACGTCATACACCTGCCCTAATCACGTGACACGCCAAAAATTGATAGAACAGTCCGGCTGAACCAAGGAATGTTCACATAAAATTTGAAGTCGATAGGACTTGCCGTTATCGAGATATTTTGCACATAAGACCTTGTTTATAATATATACATATTTTACGTGATGACGCCATACGCCGCACTCGTTCGTTCTACTCGCGAAAAAATTCTATAGAGTCTTTCGGACCTACCAAGCAACAATCCCACCAAGTTTCAACTTTCTCCGATGTTCAGCAGCTGAGAAATTTGGCACATAAGATTTTTACATAATGACGTCATACACCTGCCCTAATCACGTGACATGCGTAAAAAGTTGACAGAACCGTCCAACTGACCCAAAGAATATATATATAAAATTTGAAGTCGATAGGACTTTCCGTTATCGAGATATTTTGCACACAAGACCTTGTTTATAACATATACATATTTTTACGTGATGACCTCATACGCCGCATTCGTTCGTTCTACTCGCGAAAAAAATACAAAGGGTCTTTCGGACCAACCAAGCAACAATCCCACCAAGTTTCAACTTTCTCCGATGTTCAGCGGCTGAGAAATTTCGCACACAAGATTTTTACGTAATGACGTCATACGCCTGCCTTAATCACCTGACATGCGTCAAAAATTGACAGAACCCACCGACTGGCCCAATGAATATTCATATAAAATTTGAAGGCGATAGAACTTTCCTTTATCGAGATATTTTGCACACAAGATCTTATTCAAAATATATACATATTTTACGTGATGACGTCGTACGCCGCATTCGTTCCTTCTACTCGCGAAAAAATTCTATAGAGTCTTTCGGACCTACCAAGCAACAATCCCACCAAGTTTCAACTTTCTCCGATGTTCAGCTGCTGAGAAATTTCGCACACAAGATTTTTACGTAATGACGTCATACGCTTGCCCTAATCACGTGACATGCGTCAAAAGTTGATAGAACCGTCCGACCTTACCAAGGAATAATTCGATCAAGTTTGAAGTCGATCCGACGTTTCGTTCTCGAGATATCTTGCACACAACACTTTGTTCACAACAGACTGACACACACACACACACACAGACACACACACACACGTACACACATACACACACACAGAACGTACAAACACTATATGTCTCCCCTTGGTCGGGGAGACATAATAAGGAAATGACAGATACCTGGTTGTTTTATTTTTGTTTTGACATTCAAAGTACAACAAAAATAAAACTTAAGTGGGGGGAATAGTCCTCGGGAGGAATTGTCCTACGGAGGGAATTATGTCTCCCCGACCAAGGGGAGAAATATACTGTTTGTACGTTCTGTGTTTGTGTATGTGTGTACGTGTGTGTGTGTGTCTGTGTGTGTGTGTTTGTGTGTCAGTCTGTTGTGAACAAAGTGTTGTGTGCAAGATATCTCGAGAACGAAACGTCGGATGAACTTCAAACTTGATCGATTTATTCCTTAGTTATGTCGGACGGTTCTATCAACTTTTGACGCACGTCACGTGATTAGGACAGGCGTATGACGTCATTACGTAAAAATCTTGTGTGCGAAATTTCTCTGCCGCTGAACATCGGAGAAAGTTGAAACTTGGTGGGATTGTTGCTTGGTAGGTCCGAAAGACTCTATAGAATTTTTTAGCGAGTAGAACGAACGAATGCGGCGTATGACGTCATCACGTAAAATATGTATATATTTTGAACAAGATCTTGTGTGCAAAATATCTCGATAACGGAAAGTCCTATCGACTTCAAATTTTATGTGAACATTCCTTGGGTCAGTCGGACGGTTCTGTCAACTATTCACGTGTGTCACTTGATTAGGGCGGGCGTATGAGGTCATTACGTAAAAATCTTTTGTGCGAAATTTCTCAGCTGCTGAACGTCGGAGAAAGTTAAAACTTGGTGGAATTGTTGCTTGGTAGGTCCGAAAGACTTTGTAGAATTTTTTCGCGAGTAGAACGAACGAATGCGGCGTATGACATCATCACGTAAAATATGTATATATTTTGAACAAGATCTTGTGTGCAAAATATCTCGATAACAGAAAGTCGTATCGACTTCAAATTTTATATGAATATGCCTTGGGTCAGTCGGACGGTTCTATCAACTTTTACGCATGTCACATGATTAGGGCAGGTGTATGACGTCATCACGTAAAAATCTTGTGTCCGAAATTTCTCAGCTGCTGAACATCGGAGAAAGTTGAAACTTAGTGGGATTGTTGTTTGATAGGTCCGAAAGATTCTATAGAATTTTTTCGCGAGTAGAACGAACGAATGCGACTCCTCGCCCCCCCTCTCGCCTCCCCATTTTTTGACTCCTTTATTATCTAAGCATAGGTGTGAACTACGCTGGGGATTTCAGAAGATTCTCGAGTGTTCTGGCATTCTTTAGAAAGCTTCAAAACAGTAACAGCATTGCTGTCAGTCCATTGCTATTTGTTAGTGCCTGAAATTGAGTTTTTTGTGCGTTTCTCATCTACGGCTGTTATGTAACATGCCACTCAGTCAGGGGTCAGTGTCAGTTGTGGTGCATGATGGAGTCGTTATCTACGAGGTCATGGAATGCTATAGGTCTTAGCAGGTCTAGCTATTGATATTTGTTTCACGCATACTTGATTCGGTTGCCAAGGTGTTCTATATAAAGGAGCTATGTTGTATCGATTAGCACTGTTTGCAGAAGCATTTTTCGCTATTAAGTGGGTCATCTGACATCTTGTGTTGTGAGAAGCAGCTCACCATTTTGGCACCGAAATGCCTCCCCCTTCTCCCACCGAGGTGCGTCATCTGATGCGCAGTTATGAAGAATGCCTTTCTAGTGCTATTTGGCCGATGGGAATGTGCGAAGACAAGGTAGTCTATCATGGCTATAACTACACTTAGGGTACAGACAGTTACCGTTGCCTTGGGTAAAAGGGTTAGAATTGTGTTTATAGTCGGACCCACAATAAATGGCTGCATTGGGGAGAGGGGGGGAGGGCGTGTGGAGGATGATGGTTAGAAAAAAAAAGACCGCCTTCAGGACCTGGATAAAAAGTAAGACCCGTTTGTCGTGACCCCTTCCAGATTCGGGTAAAAAGACGTACGTTAAAATCTGCCTGTCTTGAGCAACTTCTAGACCCGGATAGAAAATGTAACGTACAGTAAAACTACTATAGTGACCAACTTCAGATCTGGATAAGATGGGCCTGCAGTAAAACCCGTTTTAGCGACCACCTTTCAGACTCGGATAAAAAAAATGACGTCCATTTATATCTGTTTTAGTGACCACCATCTGTTTGGTTTATTTTGATTTTTTTACAAAGAATTAAGGTTATGTTTGCAGAAAACAATATTTTATTTCATTAATAAAAAAGGATTTGCTATTGGGGGGGGGGGGGGGGTCGGGGAGACATTTGTTTTTGTTTACAAAAACAAAAAACTAAGTAGGTATCGACTGAAAGTGTATAACATACGCCTGTACTCCTATGTTTTGTGTGCACTGGCCGCTCTAGTTGAATTTTCCAAATTCACTGGTCCTGCTGATTCATTGGACCAATAAAAAAAGAATGTTCGGTAAAAGAATGCACAAAAAACATCTTTAGTACTTGATAATTGGGTGTTTCACAAAGGTAAAGTCTTGCTGAATGTTTTGGTGAAAGAACCGTTCAAATCGGTCAAATAGTTTAAAAGTTATGCTCTGATCAAGTTGTCATGCCTCACATGCTAGCCAAATTAGGGGGGGGAGGGGTACGGTAAAAAAATCAAAGTTTTCAGAATCGCCTGAAACATCTAAATATGATAAATCACAAAACTTTCCCACAGGGGGGGGGGGGGGCGGATCCAAAAACCAAAAATGTTCAGAATGGTCTGAAACGGATACATATAAAAAATCACAAAATGTTCCCACGGAGGGGGGGAGGGGTTCAAAAAACCAAAAATGTTCAGAATTGTCTGAAACGGATAGATAAGCAAAAATCACAAAATTTCCCATGAAGGGAAATCTCTCTCTCTCTCTCTCTCTCTCTCTCTCTCTCTCTCTCTCTCTCTCTCTCTCTCTCTCTTTCTCTCTCTCGGTTGTGGTGGTGGGAGCTGGGGCACAGACAGACGATGATGAGACGTCGTGAAATCCGCATTGTTTACTGTGACCTTCAAGGTCAAGGTCAAATCGATGTCAAAGTATTTTTTATCTAATAGCGGTTCCCAGAAAACTCCTGCTAGAATGTTTGACCCCGGAAGACGACATTTGGCAAAGGTCAAGAGGCATTAGAGCGATTTGGAGCCTACTTTCGACCATTTGGGCTTAAAAGACGCTATATATGCGCTAACTCGATGACCTTGACCCGTAAGTTGACTACTGTCTCAAAACGGTTAGAAACATAGTAATTTTGAGCTTATTTATGACCCTTTGGGCCCAAAAGACGCCGTGTAAGGGCTTACTTTGTGACCGTGACCTCATCGGCCATGATCAACCGGACTCGAACCATTATCCCTGAAAGAGTTACAGATTTTCGACCGTTTAGGCCTAAAACCCATTACTTGAGAGGTACCTCGGTGATTGTTGACTTTCTCAGTCATCGTGTAAAACATATATTTTCTCTTGTGGTTTTCAAGTGGGTTACAGTTTAGTTTATATTTAGTTTAGTTTAAAAAAAGTTTACTGTAGTTCAGTTCACTTCATGTCATTATGCCCCGCCTGACAAATGTCAGCGGGACATATAGTGGTTGACTTGTGCGTCCGTCAGTCCGTCCGTCTGTCTGTCTGTACGTTACGCTTTAGGTTCCAAGTTTTGTGGATCGCACCTCACTCTACATATTTGTTTGGTGATTTATTTGTTTATAGATTATTGTTTCTAATATACTGAAGTTGTGCAGAGCGTCGTCCCTTTGTCCGACGAGGCGTTAATTCGGTCGAAATTGGCCTTTGAACTTAAGCAATTTTACTGCAGCTAGGTGCTCAGTACCAAGTTTTGTGGATCGCACTGTAGCGTAGCTGTTTGGCCGACAACTTTTTTGATTTTGGAATATTGTTCCTAATATATTGAAGTTGTACAGGACGTCGTCCTTTTGTCCGACGAGGCGTTTACTCGGTCGGAATTGGGGTTTGAACTTAGGCAATTTTACTGTGGTTAGATGTTTTATGTACTAAGTTTTGTGGATCGCACCTCACTCTACATATTTGTTTGGTGATTTATTTGTTTATAGATTATTGTTCCTAATATATTGAAGTTGTGCAGGACGTCGTCCATTTGTCCGACGAGGCGTTTATTCGGTGAAATTGGCCTTTGAACGTAGGCAATTTTAGGTGCTCGTTACTAAGTCCGTGCTTATTTATTCTTTCTTCAAGAAGAATCACATCCCTCAAAGTAAGATTATGTCACTGACTATCCGCCAGGCGGAGCATTCGTGCTTCGATCGGACACACCTCTAGTTTTTAATTTTATTTTCAATTTCAATTTCAATGTCATTTCATTTCAATCCAATTCAATTTAATATTATTAGTTATTTATCTAATTATTTATTTTTATGAAAACACGAATATACCTTAAATACGGTCTTCACTGTCATCCCCATGAAGAAAAATAGACGTAAGAAATAAGCAGGAGGATTGTAGATGTAGTTGTGGATGTAGTTAATGCAGAAAAATTCATGGATGTTTGGTTCTTTAAATCAAATGCGTCTGAACGATAGGGCTGAGAGCGGTTTGCCACGTTTATGAGACTGAAGAGGAAATAAATCCAAAGTGTATTCTGAGTTATTTGTGTGCATTTTTCAGGGAGGGGTGGAGGGTACCATCGTCGATTCTGACTTTCCCAGACCCGCCTCTAGAAACAACCCACGCACCCTGCCCTGCCCTACCCTCTCCGTTATTTTTCCGTATTTTCGGGGAGGGTTGGAGGACACCATCGTTGCTTCTGACCCTCCAAGACCCACCTCTAGAAGCAACCCACGCAACCTCCCCTCTCCCACCCTCTCAGTTATTTTTGTATATTTTCAGGGAGGGTTGGAGGACACCATCGTTGCTTCTGACCCTCCCAGACCCGCCTCTAGAAACAACCCACGCATTCCCCCCTCCCCTCCATTGACAACACTACATTTTACATGTGTTTTTTTTTACTTTCAGGTCAGGTGACACTGTGGCCAAATGAGATCCGATACTCACACAGCTCCATGGGGGCGCACTTCATGGACGGTACGAAGGTTTCCGACACGTTTCGCGACCTGATGTACGGTAACATTACAGTCGAGGATATCGATCCCATTCACGTGTTTCCCATGAATCGAAAGTACTACGTCATTTCCGGAAACAAGCGCCTGCGAGTTTACAAGGTAAATATCCACATGTAATCATAAAATGAAAACTACAACTCCTGTTGAGTTTCATACGTTCAATTTAAACTGAGTTGACAACAACAACAAAAAAACAATCCTTCCTAATCATCCAAGCTTCAACGAATTTTTACACTGCTATTTGCCACATAATAGCGATGCTTTTATACTGAGTAATTTTGTAAGCGCTCTTTTCTATATTGTGCGGACCTTGGCCGCACATTGGTGCAACTTTCTGGACCAAATAGCCACCCCACCTGCAACCCCGAACCTCAGCCTGGGTGAACATGTGGGAGTGGTTAATCGACTCGGTTATGATGGCTTCGTTTCAGAGATTACAAGCGGAAGGAGCCCTGACTCAGCCTGTGCCCGTCGTGGTACGCTCCTCCCTCCCGGGCGCATTCGAGCGTGTGTTCACCACGGAGAATGACGGGACGTTCATCTACCACCCGCGCAGCCTGAACGCCGCTTTCAGAGCCGTGGCATCAGCCTGGAGGCGAACTTCCCGTCACAAGAAGGGCCCCGTGTCAGTGCGATGCTCCCCGCTACCAACCCTGACCGTGAGGAATCTCCTGCAAAATCCACGCATCGCTGGCGGCGTCACGGCGCAGGAGAAGATGGAAAGATGCCTGCGCCTCTCCCGCCGCAACATCAGATCCATCGAGCGCCACACGACCTTTCAGCACAACAACATCGTGTGGAGATTATTCCGCGCGGGTCGCATCACCGCCAGTGTCTTCGACGAAGTGCTGCGCTGTATCGCGCGAGGACGCGGTGGCGTCTCCAAGTCGCTCATGAAGAAGCTCCTGGGGCAAGAGAATGACTTGTCGCATGTGAAGGAAATGAAGTGGGGCGTAGACCACGAGCCAGTAGCCATCAGGGCGTACGAGAATAAGTACCGGGTCAAGGTCAAACCCTGCGGCATCTTCTTGCACACTTCCGGTATGCTGGGGGCCTCTCCGGACGGCATGGTCGGTCGGTCAAAAATAATCGAAGTGAAATGCCCCTATTCGCGCAGGCAGACGGGCATTAAGAAAAGTGCTGGGTCTAATTTTTACATAACAAAGAGTTCGCAAGGGGACTTTATGCTGAACCTCGACGACCGCTATGGCAGACAGTACCACAACCAGATCCAAGGCACTATGTACATGACGGGGGCCACAGAGTGCGACCTTGTGGTTTGGTCTGAGGTCGACTTCGTTGTCATCCCGATCGCTAGAGACGCGGACTGGCAAGAGAACATCGAGTACCTCATTGATTTCTACAGAAGCCAGTTCCTGCCTGCTCTGCTGGAGAAAAGCGGTGCTGGTGATTACCACTCCAAGTCGCTGGCTGGAGGAGTGTTAGGCGTGCTCTGAGACATGCAATGTTTAGTGTTAGGCGTGCTCTGAGACATGCAATGTTTAGTGTTAGGCGTGCTCTGAGACATGCAATTTTTAGTGTTAGGCGTGCTCTGAGACATGCAATGTTTAGTGTTAGGCGTGCTCTGAGACATGCAATGTTTAGTGTTAGGCGTGCTCTGAGACATGCAATGTTTAGTGTTATGCGTGCTCTGAGACATGCAATGTTTAGCGTTAGGCGTGCTCTGAGACATGCAATGTTTAGTGTTAGGCGTGCTCTGAGAAATGCAATGTTTAGTGTTAGGCGTGCTCTGAGACATGCAATGTTTAGTGTTAGGCGTGCTCTGAGACATGCAATGTTTAGTGTTAGGCGTGCTCTGAGACATGCAATGTTTAGTGTTATGCGTGCTCTGAGACATGCAATGTTTAGTGTTAGGCGTGCCCTGAGACATGCAATGTTTAGTGTTAGGCGTGCTCTGAGACATGCAATGTTTAGTGTTATGCGTGCTCTGAGACATGCAATGTTTAGTGTTAGGCGTGCTCTGAGACATGCAATGTTTAGTGTTAGGCGTGCTCTGAGAAATGCAATGTTTAGTGTTAGGCGTGCTCTGAGACATGTAATGTTTAGTGTTAGGCGTGCTCTGAGACATGCAATGTTTAGTGTTAGGCGTGCTCTGAGACATGCAATGTTTAGTGTTAGGCGTGCTCTGAGACATGCAATGTTTAGTGTTAGGCGTGCTCTGAGACATGCACTGTTGTCGTGACGTTCATGAAAGCCAACTGGGCCCAAATTACTCAAAGTTTTAAAATATTTCAGGTTTTTGTGGCAGTTTTTTTTTTTTTTTTTGGACAGTAGAACTTGCAGCAAGCAGTATATTTAAGTCAGAAAAGACTTGCATGCAGTTAAGCTTTAAACTTCTCTAATTTCAGAAAATGTTGAAAGACAAATTACTGAAGGTATGCGAATTGATATTTTATTAAACAAATAATTAAGAGGGCCTGATCTGAAAAAATATGAGGATATTCGGCCGGGCAGCTACGCAAACAAAATCACAAAATAAGGGCTTTTCGACATAAGGCAGGGCCTGAAATCGGTCATTTCTTGGAGTATTTATGTTCCATAAAGTACGCACACAGAATGGGAACGAAAAACTGTTCTATAAGAGTACATAATGATTTCGTGAGAAGTTTTCAAACCCTCTGTTCTGTTGTGGGCATCTATTGTTGAATAGGCTTTAAAATACGATAATTTAACGTTTTAAGGTTTAAACTTTAATCTACATTTTGGTGTTTTCATGAGGCTGAATTTCTGAGACTGAACATCTGCAAAGTCATAACTTTTTAAAAATCTCTTAAAACCGAACAAATAGTAATGAGGTACCACCGATGCAGAACGCAATCAAACCAGCTTATTTACTGTCGAAAGAAACGAAAAGTCGAAGATATATTTGTGTTAATTAGTGCAGTAAATTTGCAAAAAGGCTCCCGAGCTGTCTATTAGGTTTTGTAGGCATGTTTTTGTATATTTCTTTGTGTATAGTTCCCACTAATTCTAAAAAGACTGTTAAATACGCGAGGAAGTGTTTTGATATTTTGGATATTATGAACTGTTGGAAACAAGAGTTAATTACCAACACTGTTTAGTCGATTAAGTTTATTTTTTTGTAAATAAAACCTTAGAAGAGACTTTTTGTTGTTTTGTGCTGAAGTAGTCCCTAAAACATATATAAAATTAAATTTTAGCTTGTGTTTTTCAGACAATGGTTTCATACATGTATATTTGATAATACAGTTAACAATACAAAACCTGTTTATTATCACACACTTCACAAAATGATTTTCTGAATAAATTTCATGTATTTACAATGCTTCTATCAAGAACTCTGCCACACGAGTTCTCCGAGTCTGTACTCTTCCTGTGTTTACTCTTCCTATGTATACTCTTCCTGTGTATACTCTTCCTGTGTATGCTCTTCTTGTGAGTACTCTTCCTGTGTATACTCTTAATGCTTATATTCTTCCTGTGTATACTTTTCTTGTGTATACTCTAGTTGTGTATACTCTTTCTGTGTATACTCTTCTTGTGTATACTCTTTCTGTGTATACTATTCCTGTGTATACTCTTCCTGTGTATACTCTTCCTGTGTTTACTCTTCCTCTGTATACTCTTCCTGTGTATACTCTTCTTGTGTATACTCTTCCTGTGTACACTCTTACTGTGTATACCGTCCCTGTGTATACTCTTCTTTTGTATACTCTTCCTGTGTACACTCTTCCTCTGTATACTCTTCCTGTGTATACTCTTCCTGTGTATACTTTTCCTGTGTACACTCTTCCTGTGTATACTCTTCCTTTGTGTACTCTTCTTGTGTATACTCTTCCTCTGTATACTATTCTTGTATATACTCTTCTTGTATATACTCTTCCTGTGTATACTCTTCTTCTGTATACTCTTCCAGTGTATAATCTTCCTGTGTACACTCTTCCTATTTCTATTCTTCCTGTGTATACTCTTACTGTGCATGCTCTTCTGTCGTCGAATTTGCCACCATAGGAGACCTTCGTTTGTTGTTATTTTCTATTTTGTTTGTTTTTGTTTTTTTTTTGATAAGCAGGCTTTTAGCAATCGATTTGGGTATCACAGTAATCACATCATATTTGCCTGTTTGCACGGCCTGCAGAACTAGTATATTGATCATACGGTTTAAAAACTCTCCTTTCGTCATCTTCTGGCAAAGACATTGCATAGATAATGATTTTCTCATAATACATTGTTCATGCCTTCAATTTTTGCCGCATTTTATACCTTAATCTATCATGACCAATCTTAACATATAAATCATAAATCTTTCTGATATCCGTCTATTGATAAATTTCAATGCTTAGTAATATAGAAATCCTATTTCATTATATAATATATATTATACAATTGTGCGCATTTAAATACAAAGTCGACAAAATACTCACATTTAAAGTATTTTTAATGCCATAAGCCTTTTGTTATCATAACTACAAATAAATTCCGCGAAACTATAATTTCAGGACCCATGTTCTTAAAGACGACCCGGATAGAGGGATCTGATCCAGGTACATAGCAAACAGTGCCATGAATGGAACACATAAAGGCTCAAAGACAAGAGACAGCAGTGAAGGAATAACAAGAAAGGAATCTGGAGGATAACTACATGCTACATTAAAAAAAAATATCTGACGTTAACAGAGCCAGATTTTTGTGTAATGTTGCGGGTTTGAACACTGATGCTGTCAAAACATAGAGTCTTAGCACAAAACACGAAGTCTTAGCAACGATATCAATTGATATTTCTCGTGCTTAAAACGGTATCAACAAATCTCGGTAACTTTCGGGTTCCCAATCAACAACAACTGAAACCAAAATATCGGCGATCCAAAGTTCTGGAATATCCGTGTCTTGCGTCCCTACTTTTGCTGACTTTATAACTGCGTTTTTGTAGCCTGCAAGACAGTGCAATGGAATTTTTTGGGATAAAAAGGTATAGAGTTGGTCAAGCATTTTTATACAGTTGGTTAAAATATATTCACACTAGGTCCACGTCCTCTTGAAAACCTCGTTCCGAAAAAGATCGAACCATCGAGTCAAAAAGGGATGTTTTTGAAACAATTGTCCTCACACGTACTTTGAGTTTTTCAAATCTGAAGTCAGAGAAAGCGACCCTCATGTAGCCTAGAGCCAGAGTATGTCCCAATTAACATGTGGAACCTTGGAAATTCAAAACAGGCATTTACTAAGAATCTATATTTTGTTTTAATTACTTTTTTCGCTATAGGATTACGTTTGCGATGAAAAGTTTGTGCGTTTTTTAAAAAACAATGCGACAGACTTCAGAAAAGAGAACACAACTGCTCCTTTGTTTGGCGGAATATTTTTTATTGAAAATTCACATTTTAAATAGCATTGTACATATAAATTCCACCAAAGATCAGACCGCCGAACAAAGGAGTTGACAATCAATATAAGTGTTCATAAAAACAACAGTGATTTGAAAATTCTTTTGAACTTGAACTGCGAATTTGCATAAAAAAGGACTTACAAGTAATCAGATTATTTACAGCATACAATGAATACATTACCAAGATGACCGCCTGCAGCTGGGTCAACCACGTGCGTTTAGTGTGAAGTGTAGGAGTTTAACAACATCATTTGGGCTATTCATGAAAGAGATTACGCAGTGGGAAATTTAAACCGACCATCTTTGACCTTTTACTTTGGCATGAGGAACTAACACTCCCATTATCTCACCACCGGATGAGACACCATCCAGATGGATTTACACGGCGAGAGATTTACCTTATTTGATACCGATCTTAATTAGACGTCTATTTATTAGATAACATCAGTGGGTAAGTGAAAAATATTTATGAGATATCTCTTCCCAATTGTATTGAATACCCTTTATCTTATCTGGTCATCAGCAAATTACTTTAAATTAGACATAAAAATGTCCCGAATTACACACATGCAGCGCTCACGAATTTCATATTCATTATCTGAATAGTTATAAACAGCGTTTGATTTCCAACAACCATAAATTTTAAGGAAATACAAATCTATATTAGCACTTAGTCCACATTGAGCGAATCCCCTCCTTAATGAATGACCACTATATTGAGAACTATCTAAACCACATTTTGACAGCATTTCCCTCGGGTAACTAACAAAAGTGCTGTATGTCAGTGTAAACAGCATCCCATTAAATGGGACTACAAAGGCAGGGGATCCAGCGCCTGCGAGAGCTTTAATAAACATGTTTCTAAGGACCGTCACAGGGCAAAGAACGGAGTTTAGTGTAGAAAGCAGTGGAATTTCGACTACTTTCTCTTGAAATTGGACGGTTTTCGACCACGTCAAATGCATAATAACCCTGTCTTCTTGGAAAACAAATGAATCACGAGTTAGATGCATAATTCTGCTGAAGGCTGCAGCCCAGGTGGGGGGGGGGGGGGGGGGGGCGCTAAATTACTTTTTCTGAGACAGCCAAAAAACCGGCCAAAATTGCAGCCCATAAGACAATGTGCAATGTGTCCATTATGTTGATAACTAATACAAATTTTCTAGAATTTCTTTGCTAATTGGAAGTTTTCTTCTAGGATTAGTTTCTAAAATATGTTTGAGACCTCTCAATGTGACTTTCACGGAAAAATCATTTAAAACTGCAATTATATCAGAATTGAATGCTAAACATGCAAAACGTAAACCGTCTACGTAACAGACTGAAAGGCTTTGAATGATTTGGACAAGAAAACTTTTTAACGCTGTAAACTCTGCATTGTAACGGGGAATGGCTTCAGGTCTGCGTGAAGTAAAAATAATTAATAAGCTCTGAATTGCGTTTTGCGATTTTGACAAGTACCCTGAGCATATGCTAGCCGTCTGACATCTAGTACCCACTGATCAAAGGTTTCGATAAATGATTCTGCAAAGAACGAAAAAAAGGAAAAGAATATGTACACACAGAAATTACTAAATTACCAGAATCATTTACACATGCGCATCTGAACTCCCATGAATTGGAAGATTGTAACACAGAACTGTCCACCAGTTCTTGATTTAGCTTCAATTTTTTTGTCAATTTAAGAGCCATGCTCCTCGATCTGCGTTCATTGAATCGAGATAAATGATCAGCCGAAGCATTTTCTTTTGTACCGATGAAAACACACTGTATTTCGAATAAATATATCGTGCATAAAAAGAACACTTCTCTTACACATTCTTGCATTTGCTTATCTTTGCTTTTCGCAGTTTTAGCTGCAACACAGACGCTTTGATTGTCACATAGTGCTTGAATTCTTTTACCACCAAATGAACTCCCCAGGTTGTGCAACATGCAATCATAGCCTAAACTTTCCGAAATGTGTATTTTGTAAGAGTTGTTTGGAGGGGTGCACTGAAGATGACAGAATAATTTGTGTTGCCAGTTAACTCCATC
The DNA here is from genome assembly GCA_949752745.1 of Protula sp. h YS-2021. NCBI lineage: Eukaryota > Metazoa > Annelida > Polychaeta > Sabellida > Serpulidae > Protula > Protula sp. h YS-2021. Next base: position 9,148,103 of record OX457033.1, on the reverse strand, counting down.
GGCTCCTATGAGAGAGCTATCAGAAGAAATGACAGTGTCGGCTTTACACCAACGGAGTTCTCTCATAATTGAAACACCTGAAAACCTTTCATACAGTGGTAAAACCAGTTGACATCTTTCTCTTACACACGTACTTTGTCTGAGTTTTTCAAATCTGAAGTCAGTGATAGCGACCCTCATGTAGCCTAGAGCCAGAGTATGTCCCAATTAACATGTGGAACCTTGGAAATTCAAAACAGGCCTTTATTAAGAATCTATAGTTTGTTTTTAATTAAAAATTATCAGCACAATTTGTCTATCCCGGATTTTTCTGAACACAGTGAAACCCTGGTTAACCCCGGGTAACCCAATTTAGCCCATTCTGTATATAACTCGCTAGGTATTCCAGACAGAAGGGCCTTGGACAAAACGGCCTTTGACATAAGGGCCTTTCCCAAAGCGGCCCTAAATGAAAAATTGATCAAAAGGGCCTTGAGAATTTTTTTCTAGGATTTTGGGTTTTATTTATTTAATAAAATATGTAATAAAATAACACGTCAAAAAACAAACTTCATTGTATTTTTACAGATAACTGCCTTGATGTTTTGTTTCAATTACTCCGCATCACTCTCTTAAGATTTTCGAAGCACTGTGCCACAGTATCATCCTTGTTTGAACCAATCACTGCCTTGGTGTTTTACTCATTGCATAGACTCAACAACTTCCCGTCACTGTCTTTAGATGTCAGATTTCCCAGTCACTGTGCCACAAGATAATCTCTGTCCTTTTTCGTTCCTCTGCACTGTGCTGTTTAAACACACGCGCTAATCCGGATGATGATGGCATATCAGTGTCTTGCCGATATATAAGGAGTTCTGAATTTGAGGTCTTTACTTGAGCTGTGACCAACAGCAAGAATGAATGAATCAGGTAATAAAATCAATAAACTTTGTTTTTTTTGAGTTCTTATTTTATTTTGTGACATGCGGATTTCTTGGTTTTTCCACAAGGAATAATCCAACCTCGAAAGGTTTTCAAATTCCTTGTTTTCTCATGAGGCTAGCAAATGTATGCAACGTAGGTGGGGTACGGAAAAAATGGCAACAACAAAAATGGCAATGGAAATAATGGCAACGGAAATAATGGCAACGAAAACAATGGCACGCGGAGAAAATGGCAAAGTTAAAAAACGGAAAAATGGCAAAATAAGGCATTAAAAAACATTTTTTTCTACTTTATTTATTTACTAATTTACGCGGAAAAGATTTTCGTATGTTTCCTGTGACTTCTGTTGAAGAAGTAAACAGACGTTTGAGACCGCTGTATTTCCTAGTGGTAATCTGATGACGAACTGCTGGCAAAAACCTTGTGGCGCAACAGCATGGTTGCCATTCATAGACCAGGTCTGCGCTGAGGATAAATGGCGGAGCGCCTCAGTGGTCCCAAAAATAATGATTCGTGAATCCGCGGTTGACCCATTGTCATGAAAGAGAAACCGTTCTGGATTTGGTCCAGGGGTTTGGGCCCACTCGTTTTTAATACCAATGTCGCGTATGTCTTCCGGCACCGCAGGCATGCGTCAAGTCTTTGGTTTCGCAGGGAACGCTTTATAGATTCTTCTCTACCAAGTTCCACTCTGGCAACAACCTCAATTTGACCATGGCTTGAGTCAAAATCTGAGTGGGTTTGTCAAAACTCAGTTTGGCTTGCTGTTTCATTTCGGCGCGGCACTTGGCGGCAGTAACCAGCTTTTCATTCGGGTCATGGTTGTGATCGACAAGCAAGCGCGAGTCTTCTAGGGTTATTGTGGTTTTTAGGACCGCCTTGCAATCGGTGGTACGTTTTACGCACCTCCACCGAATAAATCCAGGTTTGCTGATTTGCTTGATGTACATGAATCCATGTAGACATGTAGATTATCGCTTTAAAAATTGTTGTTTTTGCCTCCTCTTATATACTTTTGTCATATCACAAAAGAATCGCGCAGATTAACCACGATGTTAAAGACAGATTAAGTTTCTGCCTAAAAGACCTTTTGCACCTGACATTGTGTGTCATTTGTGGCACTGAATGGACTTTTCTCTGATCCTGAGTAGGTAAGTGAGGTAGCACAGAGATATTATTAGCAGCCATAAAGACGCCTTGTGCCTGAAAGTGTGTGTTAATGTGGCACTGAATGGTCTTTTCTTTGATCGTGAGTAGGTAAGCGAGGTAGCTACTATGTTCAATTTAAACGCGACTAAATTTAGGAGGACGTTGCCATATTTTCCGTTTTTACACTGTGCACACTTTTTCCCTTGCCATTATTTCCGCGTGCCATTTTTCCCGTTGCCATTATTTCCGTTGCAATTTTTTTCCGTTGTCACTTTTTCCTACACCCCACGTAGATACATATATGATAATAAATGATAACATGTTATTAGTAAAAAATGTATGTATGCATGAATCCGCGACATCTCGCATCTGGACATCTCGCATCCGACAACTCGCATCTGGACATCTCGCATCTGGACATCTTGTATCCAAATGAAAAGTGGACATCTCGCATCCGTCATTTTTTGCTTGATTTATCATTGTGTTTTGGCGGTGGGGGGGGGGGGGGGTGGGGGTAGGTGGTAATCATTTTAGTTAGTGTATTTTGACACTGTACTTTACTACGATTTGTCATGGTCTTTTTTGGATGGTGGAATAAAATTTTATGTAGTGTGTTTTGAATCGATTATTCCAACCCTCGCACTGATTATTTGTGCGAGGGTCATCACGAAGAGTTACACTGTGCACGTTCCATATTTTCGAGGGGTATCGTTGATGAATCCTCCTAACTCGGATGCCCCCTTGAGGGTTTGGACGACGACGATACGTTCCCTCCACGTACGTTTGAGCGAAGTAATTCAGCAGACCTTCGGCACCATCTGGTACTGTCGCATGAAGATGTTCGAGGCCAGCGCTGATGTCCTCTAAGGGTAAGAATGCTAACGCATCTATTTTGGCACAGAACAATTTGAATTCGTTTTGGAAACCCCTGTAATTTATTTTCTGTATGAAGTTTCCCAAACACAGTGTTAAAGTTCCCCCTTAAAAGCAGACCAAAAACACGGATGCGAGATGTCCACTTTTTTATTTGGATGCGAGGTTGTCAGATGCGAGATTTCCAGATGCGAGATGTCTGGATACCATTGTATGTGTGTGTGTGTGTACATACGTGTAATCACTGTATAAAAAGCATGTTTATTTTATCTTATCAAGGTTTGTTTGCAAGTCACAGGTGTTCGTTGTGTAGTTCACAAAGTTAACATTGTATGCAGGAAAAGTTCGTAATATGCAAATAGATGATCGCTTTTAGGGGTGTACGAATTTAAAATTTTAATCCACTTCTATAAAAAAAAAACAAATGATATAATTTCAATCTAGTGCGCTTTTACGAACATTAACTAATGACATTTTGCAAAACTTCATTCAATACATATACAAGACATGCGTTTATCAACTGAAATTATTAAACACCAGAACCCCGGAACCTGACCACCCCCCGAAATGAGACAGACCACTTGTCACAGGCTCCCACTACAGATAACCCCGGTAATGAGACCGCCATGGAATTAAGACCACTTTTGACTGCTCCCAAGGGTGGTTTTATTTCCAGGGTTCTGGTGTCTTTATATACAAAAGGCTCACCTCGGCATGTTTCGCTTCACAAGGAGCACCTGATATACTTTCTAAACTGAGAGAGTTAACTTATAATACTAACAACATAACAACACAACAACAGGTTGTAGTTATTTGCTTGAGTTATTTTTAGATTTCAGTTATTTGGTTAAGAAATTTTAGGTTTATGTTTTTGATTAAGTTGGTTACAAGTTTACGTTATTTGGTTAAGTCGTGAATATAGAAGTATTTGTTTGCATTAGTGACCAGATTTGATCAGTTTGTTGGTTGTTTCTGAGCAGCCACAGCTCAAACACAGACAAGGAATGATCCAACCTCGAATTTTGAAAACGAGGTTTTCACACTCCTTGCTCCAGACAAAAACAATTTGGACCGTTGCTGTGCTTGGAAAGTTCATGTCAAGTCACAACGGAAAATGTTTTATTGAAGCAGTTAGAATTTCTGTAAAGGTCTTAATTCTTTGTTTTATAAAAAAAGCATTTAGAAAAAACCGTAAACCCCAAAACACACAAATGCCATTATGACAAGGCATGAACTTTCCAGTTATTGTAGTTTTGTTTCTGATTCAAAGATCAGATCTTACTCTAATTAGAACGTACCCATTTCAGCGTGGATATCTTCGAGAGCATCTTCGACATCGCTTTTTAAATATTTAAATGCAGTAGCAATTATTTTGCTCTATATCAGAAATGACTCCCGGGCGACATGGTTTAAACCATGGTGGCGAAAGAAACAAAGAATTTTAAATGTGAGACAAAAATTTTAATTAATAGAAAGAGTCTACTGCATGTAAAAATTTAGTTTATTCTTGTTGTAGATGTACCACATTTTATAAAACACACACAATTTCTCACGGACGGACAGGGGATTCCCACGCTCATCGGATGTAGATCACGGACACGGAACACGGGAGGCTGCGGTTCCCAAGGGTAGGGCACGGCGCCACAACCTCAACGTGGTGCACATATAAAAGGTGGCCGCAGGGATTGCAACAACCACAAGAGGAATCATTCTCCTCATCACATGCAAACTTTCCGTGACTTTTACCCGCAGTATCCGAATGCAAAGCAATAAACGTGATATTCTAGCTGTATCACGACCAGCGAAGCATCTCCTCCGCGGGCTAAGCAACCAGCCGGCCACACATAATCACCAACCGGCCAAGTGTTAGAACAAGCTTAAGATATAAGTCTAGCCGGGTTGTTCAAATAGAAACTGCTAAGCTGTTTGGGCTGCATTCTAAGAATTGGCGGCGCATCCGCAAAGGACCTAACCCACGGGGAATTCGCTGCAGGGGAACGGCTCAAAGGTCGCTCGAAATAATGATGTGAATGGCCCAGAAAGTCGCTCGAAACCATGGTGTGAAAAGCTCAAAAGTCGCTTGAAATCATGGTGTGGCCGGCTCAAAAGTCGCTTGAAACCACGGTGTGAAAAGCTCAAAAGTCGCTTGTAATCATGGTATGGCCGGCTCAAAAGTCGCTCGAAACCATGATGTGAAAAGCTAAAAGTCGCCTGAAATCATGGTGTGTATGGCTCAAAAGTCGCTCGAAACCATAGTGTGAAGAGCTCAAAAGTCGCTCGAAATTCACCATGTGAACGGCTCAAAAGTCGCTCGAAATGGCAATGGCAATCACGCGGCGAATTCTTAAAACGGTACCATCTGTATTGGCAGATTGTTGCAAAAAACTTGCGTCATGCCACCACAGTAAAACTCAAAACGTTAAGAGAAACCCCTGCGCCACCTGTCAGGAGAAAAAGTAACCGACAAATCCCGACATCATTTTATAAAATGACTTCAAATACTATCTGGAGATGTCCCTTATCCAGACATGAATCGCAGACATGCAAACCAACACCCAGACGGACAGGCGGACGGGCAAACGGGCGGAAACGTTCATCCCTATATCCACCAACGACCATAAACAGTGGTACTACAACAAGAATGACCTCTGTAATTTATCAAAAACTTTACCTTCGAGTCTTCTTCAGCACCTTAACTAACCCACCTTAAGCTCGGCCATCTTCGTTCTTCTTCATCGGAGTCAAATGCTTGCTGCACTTTTCTAGCATTGAAAGATGAACAAGTGATGTTTGTGAAGAAAATGGCAGTGCCTTTCTTATCCTTTCTTCCCTTTTGTGACATTTTTGTAAATCTTAATGTGATACATCAGATGCAATTAAGTTAATTACCTCAATAAAAGAAACAAATGATAGGGGCAGAAGAGGAGAATGCTTTTTTTTTCACTTTATATTTACAAACGACTTCGATAAGGAAGGCAGCAAAATTCGCGGAAGAAGTAAACTGCACTGCTATTTTCAATTTCAAACATAACGGTGGACAAGAAGAACAAACCTTGGCATAACACCAGCCCTTCTCATTCCTCGGCTAAAATCTTATTCAAACTACTTTCGCAGTACATAACCTGCAGTACGTAACCTTGTTCTCTTCCAGTTCTGTGCATGCTTGCTTGTCGATACAGGTGATGATCAGCCCATCGATCCTAGCAGCCGGCCGGTACAGGTGATGATCAGCCCATCGATCCTAGCAGCCGGCCGGTACAGGTGATGATCAGCCCATCGCTCCTCGCAGCTGGCCGGTACAGATGATGATCAGCCCATCGCTCCTCGCAGCTGGCCGGTACAGGTGATGATCAGCCCGTCGCTCCTCGCAGCTGGCCGGTACAGATGATGATCAGCCCATCGCTCCTCGCAGCTGGCCGGTACAGGTGATGATCAGCCCATCGCTCCTCGCAGCTGGCCGGTACAGATGATGATCAGCCCATCGCTCCTCGCAACTGGCCGGTACAGGTGATGATCAGCCCATCGCTCCTCGCAGCTGGTAGGTACAGGTGATGATCAGCCCTAGCAGTCGGCCTAACTGAAGCCACTCTTCTCTGTCGGCTAGTGTCGGCTACTTAGCGCAGCCCCATATCCTGTTTCGCGGCTACTTAGGGCAGCCCCATATCCTTTTTCGCGGCTACTTAGGGCAGCCCCATATCCTGTTTCTCGGCTACTTAGGGCAGCCCCATATCCTGTTTCTCGGCTACTTGGGGCAGCCCCATATCGTGTTTCTCGGCTACTTAGGGCAGACCTATATCCTGTTTCTCGGATACTTGGGGCAGCCCCATATCCTGTTTCTCGGCTACTTAGGGCAGCCCCATATCCTGTTTCTCGGCTACTTAGGGCAGCCTCATATCCTGTTTCTCGGCTACTTAGGGTAGCCACATATCCTGTTTCTCGGCTACTTAGGGCAGCCCCATATCCTGTTTCGCGGCTACTTAGGGCAGCCCCTAAGTTAAGTATTTTCTCAGTATGCTGTTTACAAAGTTAAGTATTTTCTCAGCATGCTGACTACAAGAATACAACCATATACAGCTCATGTAAGATGTTTCTAGCTTGCGTTCATGTTCAACTTCCCGCGTCCAACATTTCGTCATGCAAAGGACAATCCAAGAGCTCTCCATTACTTGATCTTGAATGCTCCGCTGATGTTGCTCTCGTCCCACTCTTGTTTCGGGCGATCAAACGTTTTACATTACTTGTACTAAATCTTCTCATTTCTTCATGTTCAGTGTGATGATTTATACTTGCGTCACAGCAAGAAAACACGCTGGACAGTTCTAAAAAATAAAAAAAAAAAACAAATAGAGCGGCCAGTGCACACCAACATCAGTGTACCTGAATATGTCAAACACTTTTAATAACCAGCCATTGTCGTTTTGTTTTTGTAAACAACAAATAAATGTTACGCCCGACACCCTCTCCCCTCATTCTTGCCACCGCTTCGCCCCCTACCCCCCCCCCCCCCACCCGCCCCTTCAGTCTACAAAATTTTATATTGACAATTTTGTACTATTTCAGAATTACAAGACTTTTTACATGATATTAATATATCTCAATATATTTGTGATGTACCCTGAAATTGAGTTATTGAACACCTTTATCCCATTCCTGAAGAGGGGCGGGGGAGCTACGTAACCCGACTTGTGATTATCTCAATCCTAAATTTCCACATATGTCTAAGAATGTTTTTTATTCAGGGTTTGGAAGGTCATTACACGGGTTTCACTTGAGCCTTTTTTCATCCAGGTCTTCATAACCACTTCCCCATTTCATTTTTTTTTGTTTTTTTTTTGGCTTGCCGTTTAATGTAGGTACGGCTGTAAACGTAACCCTAACCTTTTTACCCCTTTCACGGTATCGATCTGTGCCTAAAGTGTACTTTAACCATGATATGTACCTTGGTTTCGTACATTCTCATCCGCCAGGATGCACAAGAAAGGCATAAACTTTTAATTGATTTTTAAAATAGCATACGGGGTTGTTAAAAGCACGATTGCAAAATTTGACATTTAGGTGGAATCTATCATCTTTCATTTTTACCCGGTTAGTTTGTATTCGAAAAGCAGAAAATTTTCCGCATTTTATTCGGAACGCCCTCGCAAAGTGTGATTTAGCTTATCGAGAACTGATCCCATTTTCGATGTGGGCGATAATTACAAAAATTTGTAAAATGTTGCAGAAAGAGGGTGTCATACATTTAAAATATGGAATGGGAAATATAGTGGTGGTATTGATTATAACTGCTATAAATATGTCGATGAAGGCAATGCTTCGGGTCAGTTTCCTTGCTTTCACTCGTTTATATGTTCTGGTGGGAACCAAATGTCTACACGCACAACAGTGGTGTAATTATGAAAGAAACAGTGTGCCCCGCTGGATTCACCAAACAATTGTCAAGACCGCGATTCCTACTACAGACACAGATGGAAAATGTGGGATCTTAAAAGAAAGTTTTGAACTAAGGTTCAAAACCTGTTTAAAGACTTTTTGACTTTGCATATTTCTTTCTTTAAATATATCAGTTTTTTTTCTTTGAAAAATTGCGATTTTCGGATATTTCTATGTTACGGTACAAAATGTTGATGCGTTATTATTCGAGACACGAAAACTGAAATTATGGAATTGTCCTTTTTCATATCACAGCAGTTGTAAGTCATATTGGTTGTCCAAAGGTGATGCAAATTGACTGATTGATTGAAACTATAGCAAGCAGAAGACTACACCGCTTGTTACGTGAATAGATTTCCACAAATACAAGTAGATCAAGCGTAGACATCCGTAACTAGGACGCAGAAAAACAATTTTGAGGCGACATAAAATTTTACGAAGCTTGAAAGAGACGAAACGGCGAAAATGTGATAACATATCGGGTTCATTGCTTCAAAATCTGTACGGTTGTAAATTGCAAACTTCAGCTTCGAAGATGGCACAGCATCCTGTGTACGTGTGCATCTAGTTGAAGAAATTCGTATATTTCAAACCGTGTTTTTGTTTGACACATTGCCAGTCTTCGAACCTATGGTCAAGCAGGATCACCAAAGAAAGGCAAAGTAGCAGTGAAGTCCTTGTAGAGGAACACTGCTTCATTCTCCTGGCTCTTGTGCGGTGGGGGGGGGGGGGGGGAGGGGGTGGGAGATGGCGGTATTTCTTGAAATATTCCGTTCTGCAACGACTGAATAAAACCCCAAGCTCTTGCAGTTTTATGTTTATTGTCATCTTGACTAACGTTTTGTAGCCTTTCTTCATACAACTTTAAATCCCGTCTTCAATCACATAATTAACGGTGATATTTTTCAAGAAAATGACACATTTCGAAGCCTCTTTTCATGATATCAAACGAAATTTAAAGTTGTTTCCTTACGAATGAAAATCTATACAATCCATTAGTGTCAACAAGAACAAACATCACAATTTCTTCATAAAAATCAAAGTCACTTAAAAGATGTTCGAATACAACTCTATCTTCCTTGTAAAAACGACAGCTGACAATTGTTCTATAAATACATCGCAATAAGATTGAATATCTTGTATATTATGTGCTAGATGGAATGTCCCTTGTTTTGATCTACCTTTGTAACACAAGTATCTCCAGTAATGATGGCCAAATTCTTTATTTTCTGTGCACATGATCTTATAAACAGCAGAAAACATTTTCAACACATTTTCATTTATACACCATTAGTACCTGCAATACAATATTTTATTTTTCACGTCTTTGTTACTTTTCCAGTGATGGAACTCTCATGATGTTACTTGTCAGACAACGTTCTGGAGCAAAAATGTTCTGATAATTTTCGAAACAACAACCAAAAGATTACCGAATAGAAATTTGCCTTCACCCTGAAACAAGTTTCTGTTCCAACCGAAAGTGCCGTTTCCTATCTCGAAATTGTCGAATTTATTCGAAAAACTTCATGTCGAATGCCGCAGATATTAAGCTCAACGGTCAAAGGTGCGTTATTTTTTCACAATTCATATTTTAGTACATAATTCAACTAGCTACTACGTTATACAAAAGCATGCGTCATTATCTAAGGCAGATTCAACCATTCAGCGAAACAGTTGACCATTTTCGTTAATCCCAATTTCAAATGTGGTTCACACAGAATACTTTGCAAGTTAGATTTTTTATGTTGAAAAGCAAGCGAAAACCCGAAACGTTATGACTTTATAACACGTTTTTTCTGCATAACTTAACTTTACGAGTAAGAAAAACACTTCTTAAGTTTCATGACTTTCACGACTGGTACCGTAAACCACACACTACTACATATCTGCTACCAAAAACTCCTGCACTCAAGTGTATCTCTCCCTTTTCCAGATGATTTATCTACCTTTCATTTAGACAACTTTCCTCTGCTCAAATCGCAAGCTTGCTAATGAACCGAAACTAAAATGCAAACAAAATGCAAAGCAAAACTTAACCTAAAGTCAACACAAATCTACAAATAACAAAAATTTGAAAAAACGCGACACAACACTAACAATTTTCTTTCGAATTTTTCAGACACGTGACCTCATCTGCATATTAAGTCTATTTGTTTGCGTAAACTTTAGTTTTATTTATTTTATTCATAGGGTATTAAATTGACCAAGCCGACAAACAATAACAAGTACGTAAAGAGACCTCAGTGGCGAAAAGCGCAGAAACCTCCACCCAGATAATACAAGCAAGTTAATTTCCTTAACAAATGTCAATCAAATGTCCGCGGGGGTTTGATCAATATTGGCCTGGTTTAGGAAGGTAAAGGTGGCGTGGGGTGGAGGAGAGAGGGGTTGTCAATAGCATGCCAATTAGCGAAGCCGGCTTGTGCAACACGTGCTAATTGATGAAAACGTCTTGAGTGAAGTCGACGAAGTCGTAGGCGTCAGGAACGACGCGTCCCGTCTTCGGATCGACGTATGGTTTCATGCGCTTGATGCAGTAATCCGCCTGTTCTCTCGTAACGTTCTGCAACAAAGACCACAGAACAATATAAACACATGACTTTATAATTGATGAGAGAATGTTCTGATATTCTGTACGCTCAGCTGACAGAAGTTCCAATCAAGCAACAACTTAGAACATGTTTCTTTAGGCAGGAGTCGAAATGGGAAAAGAAATAGTTGCAGGACTTGATTCCAAATTATAATGTGAATAACATAAGCGTTTCAAGATTCTGACGTCAATTAGTTTTTAAAGTGGAAAACGTATAGATCTATCAGAAGAAATTCATATTAATATCACAGTAGGCCGAGCAATATGGTAAATAAATCACGGTAATATTTCTTCTTTCTTTCAAAAGGGCCAAGTAAAATTAAAAGGCATTTCTTTCACGCAAGTCTTGCACGCGTACGTTTTGCATTTTACAACAAAAATATACACATGAGGTTTTCAAAAGCAAAACCAAAAATGAACCGAAACTAGATCTTACAGCGTAAAGTTCTTGCGCAGTGATGTAAGGCCTGTCGCCGGAAGTGAGGGCGCGGAAAGCTGCTTCGACGTCCTGTGCCGACTGCACGTTCTCCGTTTCACGGCTGATCATGAAGGCCATGTACTCCTGGATCGACACCAGCCCGTCCCTGCAAGCCGAGGCGACCACTCATGCTATATGCCGATTCTAACACTCACTGACGGACCATCATCCATGCAATATTTTAAATTCTGATACTTATACCAGTGTCTTATAAATCAAAGAACTCCTTTGCAAACCATTGTGAAAACCACACACGAGTAACTTCATAAAATTTTGACAATTTCCACTTAAGACATTTTAAAAACAAACTGCCGAGGCCTCACCGATTAGGATCCACACCGTCGAGGATGACTTCGAACTCGGGGTCCTTCTGACCCTCCTCGACCATGGGCAGGTCGTAGCCGAGCGCGCGCAAGCACGACTTGAACTCCTGGTGGTTCAGTTTGCCGCTCTTGTCCTTGTCGAAATGCTTGAACATCATGCTGAACTCACGCAGCTGCTCCTCGCTCACGCCGCTCTGGTTGCTGTAACAAGCCGGGTATAAAACAATGACGTCACGCGGCACAAAACCATGGCGTCAAGCTGTCACAAAACTATCTTACGCGGCACAAAACGGTGACGTCACAAGCAGTACAACGTGACACCATGCGGTGCAAAACGTTACGCCATACAGAAGTCACAGTGACGACATAGAGTCGAAGCCAATATAAAATGAAAGTGTCTACTGGTAAATGACCTTCCCAAGAGTCTTTCTTCATTAAACTATTGCCCTATTCTCCGCTCTCAATGCCAATGCGATCAGGCAAACGGCGGTGGTGGTGGTGGTTGTTGTGGTGGTGGTGGCGGGGGGAGGGGGAGGGAGGAGATGTGTAACCTACCAGGCCTGGATCTGCTGCTCCAGGTTGTGCTGCATGCGCATGCCCAGCTGGTCGAGCTGGTCCCACTGCTGCGCCAGCGAGACGGTGCTGTGCTCCGTGTAGCGGTTGTCCAGGATCAGGCGCTCCTCCATCGCCGCCGACAGGTCCTCGATGCGCTTCAGCTGGCTGCGCTGCGCCCGCACCTCCACCGCTTTTTTCTGCTCGCGCGCCACGAGAAAAACATAAGTTATCGACTACCCTTCATGATACGTTACCGAGTTATCTACTATCCTCTAAGAACCACAGACTACAAGCCAACTGAGTGCATGAAATTTTGTTCGTATTTTTTTCGGGCAACTTTTATCATGCCTTTAAAGATTCCAGTTTAAACGCTCTACTCTTTGTCTTGTACTATATGGCAAATTGTAGAGAAACTTTTTTTTTACCTTTTTTAAAACGAATAAATACATGCTACTCCACTTCACGACAGGTCGTTTAGCTTAGACCCCTCCCCGCCCAATCCTTTTCACAGTAGCACACACCCCTAACTAAACAGAGAGCAAAATAACAGATGCTTCGCACCTTGGTTGCCTCCAGCTGGCTTTCCAGGGTTCCAGTTCCCTCCATCATGGCCGACCTGTCAAGACAAAAACAACTATGCGTTTTCGAAATGCTTACACGTCACTTACAACGCGAATATCACAACAGAACCGCTGGGAACTACCGCAATTATAAACCATCTATGAGGTTTCGCTTTTAGCCTTATTTTTAACATATGTAATTTGTTGTCATTTATAATACTCAATTATAGGTTTTTCTCTGATTTCGAGCTTTTAGTTCCCGGCACATTTCACGCAGTAATCAGGTGTAAAAGATGCGGAACGGCTGCATTCCAATATCTGCATGCACACACGGAGTGACCAGTCCATATGCAGGCGAATTCATCCCCCCCCCCCCCGGCGGGCCTTCTCCATAGCTCACATGTTCATATACACCCGGTCATGCAGACATCAAACCATTAGGTATCAACACGCCGTTCTTTCTCTAGTATCGGGTTCACTCCCTAGCCCAGTGCGACGTGGCCATGCAAACAAACTACCCAGATTATGGTGTGTAAAATCTAGTTTATTTCGTGATGACAAGCAAGATTCAGCACATCACAGTCCGATTGGAACCAGAGAGAAAATACTAAAACAAGAGCTGCCCGGGGCGACCCCGTCGTACTTCGGGGCGGGTACGGGGCGGGTACGGGGCGGGGCGGGACGGGACGCGGCGGGACGGGGCAGGGCAGGGCGGGACGGGGTGGGGCGGAGCGGGACGGGGCGGGTACGGGGCGGGGCGGGTACGGGGCAGGGCGGGGCGGGGCGGGACGGGATGACACCTCTCAAGGCGGGGAATCCCCGCCCCGAACGTAATGTCTGCGAATGAATTTGAAATATATAACATGTCAAGCAAACATACTTCAAACACCCATTATTTTTGTTTATTATTAGTAACCTGTCAATGTTAAAAATAGCTCACATCAAAGGGAAGGACCGTTATCCTGGATGGTCTGCTGTGGGAAAGTCGCTTCGTTGCGAATATGGTCTTGTAAGCGAGTGCAAGTGCCTTAATGAGTCGACTTGTGACACAAACAAAACCCGCGGAGTGACGGGGTGAAGGTTTATGGAGCGTGGTGGGGGGGGGGGGGGGAATGCAAGTCTCAATCGCCGCGGGTCGGGTATGCCCCCGGAACCCGTGACAGCTCTGACTAATACACAATCAAACCCTTCTCATTTTCAACAACCAGTCTTGTTTTTTTTTTTAACTTCTATTCCAATGTGAACCAAAGGGAGTGGAATGGAACTGCCCTACACAAACACCACGAGAAAAAGTGTTGCAAGCCGCAAGAAAAATCCCGGAAGAAACGCTCCAGATTTGAGCATACGTCAGGCAGGGTGTTATTTTAGGGTGAGGAACAGGTTTATGACAGACTAGACAGAATGTTGACCTCCTGCTACACAGCTCATGACACCTGATGCAATGCGAATAAATGAGCACGATATTAACCCGTCTAACATCCAAAACCTGCAAAGAATGACGCAATTGTCTTGTTACTTTGTACAAAGTGGCATCACTGTTGGACTAGCCCCATCTTAATGCCACCCTTGCTATCTCAATGCTAATTTTTTCCATAAAAAAATATAATTTCTGATCTCAAGAATTGCTTCTTTTCTGTGCATTAAAAATTAAAAGAAAGATTCTATATACAGAAGTCAGTCATTATTTCATTCACAGATGTTTGCTTCTGAATATTACATATGAAAATAAACTGAGATATTTTGATATCAAAAATTAATTTTGATAATTGCCTGGTGGAAGGCGTTGGCGGCCTGCGCGAACTGCTTGCGCAACACGGTGGGGGTGGGCGGGAGGGGGGGGGGGCGTACCTGGTCTCTGTGAGCCACTGGTGGAAGGCGTTGGCGGCCTGCGCGAACTGCTTGCGCAGCACGTCGTTCTCCTCCTGCCGCTGCTGCTCCCGCGCCAGCTCCTCGTCACGCTCCTGTCAACACAGCCACAGTCAAGTAACAACCTAGAGCGCTTACATAAGAGCGATAAATAAACCTTCGTGGCTGGCCCGGGTCAAAATCTATTTAAAATGTGTGCAAAATCAGAATTTATTTTAAAAATATTGACGATTCCACTCACGAAATATTGTTAAGTGAGGCATTGGAGCATGAAATGCAATTACGGGTCATGGCACACAATGACGGGATATGGCACAAAATGACGGGACATGGCACACAATGACGGGACATGGCACACAATGACGGGACATTGCACACAAAATGACGAGACATGGCACATAAATGACGGGACATTGCACAAAATGACGGGACATGGCACAAAATGACGGGACATGGCACACAATGACGGGACATGGCACTCAATGACGGGACATGGCACACAATGACGGGACATGGCACACAATGACGGGACATGGCACACAAATGACGGGACATGGCACACAATGACGGATCATGGCACATAATGACGGATCATGGCACACAAAGACGGGATACGGAACAAAATGACGGGACATGGCACACAAATGACGGGACATGGTACACAATGACGGATCATGGCACACAATGACGGGACATGGCACACAAATGATGGGACATGGCACAAAATGACGGGACATGGCACACAAATGACGGGAAATGGCACGCAAATGATGGGACATGGCACACAATGACGGATCATGGCACACAATGACGGGACATGGCACACAATGACGGGATATGGCACATAATGACGGGATATGGCACAAAATGACGGGAAATGGCACGCAATGACGGATCATGGCACATAATGACGGGACATGGCACACAATGACGGGATATGGCACATAATGACGGGATATGGCACATAATGACGGGACATGCCACACAATGAGCGGGGTACGATGAGCAACGAGCGATGGGCAAAGTATGGCCAGCAATCAAGGGTACACGGTGACCAATGAGAGGGAAGCACTCACGCGGATGATCTTCTGCAGGTTGCGCCACGTGTCCTCGAGCGCCTCCATGGTGAACCACGTGTAGGGGTTGAGGCCCACGTTGAAGCTCTTGATCTGCTGGTCGAGCTGCGCCAGCTGGTTGAAGTCCACCTCGGCCACGCTCAGCGACGCCTTGAACTGCTCGTGCGCCTCGCGCAGCGCCTGACCAACATACAAACTCCGTTACGTGACGTCACAAGCCGTGTCATATGACGTCACATGCCGCGCCACGCTTAGCGACGCCTTGAACTGCTCGTGTGCCTCGCGCAGCGCCAAACCAACATACAAACTCCGTTACGTGACGTTACAAGCCGTGTAACGTGACGTCACATGCCGCGCCACGCTCGGCGACGCCTTGAAACTATCACTGTCTATCACGTGACTATCAAAATAACACATGAACAGCCAGATATCACTGTGTCATACAAAATCTTTGCTAAACGCGATGAAGTATGAGATTCAATTCCCAGAACAGTGATCACTCACCAGGATCTCCTCGACGGAGTTGCAGCGCACGGGGTCGGTCAGGTCCTCCTCGGCGTTCTCGAACCAGCTGTTGAAGGCCGACGCCTTCTTGGCGAACGTCAAGTACAGGTCTTCCACCTGGCGGTACTGCTCCTGCAGGCGCAGCAGGCGCTGTTTGCGCGCGTCTGCGTCCGCCAGTAGCCGCTGCCATCTACAAATTGAAGGCCAAGACGTCGACACCTTTGTGTCACTTCACCTGTGGCGGCGGCCAAGTATTGCGCTTATGAGGTTTCCATATTGTAACTAAAAGGGCTCCAAATATTTTTAAATAATGGATTTTTAAATAATGTACGAAATTAGCGTACACTGCCGCACCCCTGCCTTCCACCGTCTAACTGTCTATACCAAAACATGACACGTTTTACGCCAGGCATGGCCTGAAGCCCTATTACAGTCTTCAGCATACTCAAAACTCCCAAAATCAAACACGCGATCAACATCGGAACAGGTAAAGCACCATAAACTACAGACACACAGATCCCTGTGCTTATCGCGCGCCCATCCGCGTGGCGACCACGCACCTGGTGATGACATCATTGTAGCGCTTCTCGATGGCCGGCGTCTGCGCATGCTCAGACGCCACCAGCTGGTCCTTGAGCGCCGTGATCGTCTGGATGCCCTCCTTCTCGAACGACTGCAGACCGGCGTCAAACGTCTCCTGCTTGGTCAGCAGCGTCTGTACGCTCGACAGGTCGCGGCCGTAATCGTCCGAGTGCACCTAGTGTGTGAAAAACAATAAAACTTTACGTCGGAAAATCTCGCAGCCTTGTATTTACCTTGGTTCTTGGAAATAATCCGATATTATAAAATCAACCTTGAGCTCAGGAAGCAAGTGGTTACTTCTCAGTGTGCGCAGATCATTGGAAATGCACCTAAATGTTTAAACGCCGCCATTTCAATAGTTTTTGACCAACCTGTCGAGCTCTGTACGCTCGACAGGTCGCGGCCGTAATCGTCCGAGTGCACCTAGTGTGTGAAAAACAATAAAACTTTACGTCGGAAAATCTCGCAGCCTTGTATTTACCTTGGTTCTTGGAAATAATCCGATATTATAAAATCAACCTTGAGCTCAGGAAGCAAGTGGTTACTTCTCAGTGTGCGCAGATCATTGGAAATGCACCTAAATGTTTAAACGCCGCCATTTCAATAGTTTTTGACCAAATATCCTCACAATACGCTGCAGATTACGATTTTTATCCGCGCGACCGTCAGGGATATACCTGTGTCACCACACGATACAGATTCTGATTTTTATCCACGCGACTGTCAGGGACATACCTGTGTCTCCTTATCAGCGATCCAGCTCTCGACGACGTCCGTCTTCCAGATGAACTGCAGGAAGGCCGAGTTGTCGATGAGGCGGCCCTTGCGCGCGTTCGCTTCGTCCGCCAGCGTGTTCATCTTCGTCTGCAGAGCTTCCGTCTTCAGCCGGATGTTGTCCGCGTTGTGGTTGCCTGAAATATGTAAAGACGACTTGTCTCATGAGTTTTCATGAGACACTCTTTTTTTAACACAGACTGAGATAGTTAGTCGCACTTTTTGCTCAACTCCTACTGCTGTCTTAAACCAAACCGTCCCCTTAACTGATGGCGCATCTGGCAGCTGACCATTAAAACACAGCCGCAAGTCATGGCCCAGTGAGTGTCACAGTTAACGAGCCTCCAGGTGCCCCTAAAAACTCGCACTGGACAACTAGGGACCCGGGGCAAATGACACTGCTTCGGGTCCCGCAGGTCCACGAGCGGAAAAGCTGAGCCTTGCGCCCAGCTAACGACCGCCATCAGGACGGAGCTGTGTGTATTTCTGCCTGCCACGGCACACACCTTCGCTGATGAGCTTCTCGCCGTCCTTGGTCACCTCGTCCGCGCGGTCGCGGTGCACCTTGAAGTCCGTCTCGAAAGCGTCGTGCTTCTTCAGCAAGCCCTGGTGAAACAACAAGTGAACGTCTTTGTAATCACCACTAGACTCGAGTCCTTCCCCCAACCGTGTTCTTACATAAGCTTTGTCCGGGATTTATCTGTTGACCTGCGGCTTCCGTGATCATGAGACGTTACAGAATACAAACACCCTTTTATGAATCAAACTAGAACCGATTACATCCATCAGACTGTAAATATTCCGAACGGTTTACCTGCACAAAACCGAGCGCGCCTTTACCTGGACAGCGGCGAGCGTGTCTTTACCTGTACAGCACCAAGCGTGCATTTACCCGCACACGGCCGAGCGTACATTCCCCTGCACAGCGCCGAGCGTGTCTTTACCTGCACAGCGGCGAGCGTGTCGCCCACGTCCTCCCCGGACAGCAGGTGCTGCTTCTCCGTGATCCATGCCTCCTCCTCCTCCACGTTAGCCACGAACTGCTGATAAGCCAGCGACTCGTCCAACTTCTGCCCCCTGCAAACATAGACAAAGAAATAATGTTTTTTTTTTTTCAACTTCCATAATTTTAGAGAGACAAACACTTCGCCTTTTGTCACCGAACACATGAGTGCGACAATATCCGACAGTGCTTGACCAGTCCGTTACGTGGCTACAACAGATCGCGTGTCATATATAAGGCCCAGTAGGCTAAACCCCAGCCCTACCTGTTGGCGGCCATGTCGTTCAGCTCCTGCCAGTTCTCGTTCAATCCCGCCATGCGCGCGCTAATCTCGTCCTGCATGAGGTTGGACTCCTCGGCCAGCTTCTGCCCCGTCTCTTGCACGGACTGAAACATGGAACATATCACCACTGTGAATCGTCGTCCTTTCGTGCATCTCGTAAAATGAATCAGTTGTACAGAAACAATGAAAGACGATACGATATTCAGTATCAGAAATGTACGGGGGTGGGGGGAGGAAGCCATAAAACCAAACAATTTTCTTAACTTCAACGAAATGAAAACCGCAGCACACAACTCCTGTCTGGTGATAAAGGCGTGTGTGACCTATCTGTCACGTGACCTTTGTGACATTGGATGTCACGTTACTACGCAGTCACACGATCAACGTGTCTGACCTGGATGTGGAGTGATTGGACGTTATGTGACCTGTAAGGACCTGTGACGTGAACGTTCCTGGCGTGATAGGGGCCGTAATGACGTGGGCACCAGGTGACTGGGGTGACGTGACGAGGCATGTGTACCATGGATGTCACGTAACTAGGACGTGGATGTCAGTTGATGGGGGAGTGCGTGACGAGGGAGTCACGTTACTGGAACGTGTGTGACTGGGACATGAGACGCGGCGGTCACGTGACGGGGGCGTGTGACTAGGACATGAGACGCGGCGGTCACGTGACGGGGACATGGGACGCGGCGGCCACGTGATGGGGGCGTGTGACTGGGACATGAGACGCGGCGGTCACGTCACCTGGATAGCAGGCTCGTGACTGCTGAGCTCGGCCTCGAGACGCTTGTGCTTCTTGCGCAGGTTCTGCACTCCCGTCAAGTCTCGGCCGTAGTCGTCGGATCCCACCAGCAGCTTCTTCTCCCTGCAGTGACAACACACCACTGTTTTATTCAACGCCAATTTTGATAAAAAAAATCCTTTAAAATTTGTCACTTTATGATGCAAAGACAGACAAGGACGTTTCTCGCCGCCTTCTGACATAGAACAAAAGAAGTCAAAACAACAGGTCTACTGCGCATCCCCGATTAACCCTCCGACACGCAGCGCGACCACGGCACCCCCCCCCCCCCATCCCCCGCGAGCGTTCTGATAACGGCGTTTTTACAGCGACGGCACTACCCCCCCCCCCCCCATCCCAAGTGAGCGTTCTGATAACGGCGTCGTTAGAGCGGCGGCTTACTTGATCCAGGCCTCCTCGTCGTCGATGTCGCGGAAGAACTGGTGCAGTGTGTTCGCCTCGTCCAGCTTCTGACGCCTCGCCGCGGCCAAGTCCTTGACGCGCTCGTACCTACAACAGCGCAGCAACGGCATGAACACGCGCCTACACGTCTTGCCGACGACAGCGCAGCAATAACATCAACCCGCGCCTACACGTCTTACCGGCGACCAACGCTCACACAGCGTGACCACACTTAAGCGTTGAGAAATTTCCAATATTTGCTGCCAGGCGGTCAGTTATATAATCAGTATATATTCAAAGCTAACGGCTTTGTATTTTATTGATCTTCAAACTGTTTAATAAAAACAATCTATAAAATCACAATTTAAAGGTCATAATTCATGTCGACAAGTTAGAAAGTTTAATGATCTCCCAGGAATGTTGTAACTTATACCTATTATGAACACGTCCTGCACACAAATGCCTTATTCTAATAGAAATGTGCAGTGAAATTATGAATCTTATTTAAAATACTAACTTAAATAAGGAATACCCCGAACCAAGTGATTACCTCAAATCCACTTCAAAAATACTGAATCAAGAATTTTTAAAATTCAAAATGTATTATTTCTGTTTCAAATATTTTAAAATAAGCATCAACGTTGCTTTTTTATAGGATTATTTTGTGGATTATTCGGAGCTCAAACATTCTGCTCCATAACTGTTCTGTCAAACATCTCATTATTGTTAGAAATGGGATAACAGGCCCTCCCCCCTCCCCAACATGGATTAGCCTTCGAGCACGCTCCCCCTCCTCCCCCCGCTGTCCACGCACCTGTCGTTGATGGACTGCTTCTTGTCGCGGATGGAGTCGACGTCCCACAGGCCGCTCTCGATGAAGGCGTCGGCCTGCTCGTTGAGGTCGCGCACGCGGTCCTCGTGCGCGCGGATGTCCGCCTCCAGCAGCTGGTGCTTCTTGTTCAGGTTCTGCACCGTGGCCAGGTCCTTGCCGTAGTCCTCCGTCTCCACCATGTGCTCCACCTGTCACCCAAACAAGCCCTCAGTCACTGCCGTGTTTTACACAATAAACTACGCGCCTAGGTTAATACTCTATGTGTACTTTTAATATAGTCATATTTATTAGATGCATCATAAAATTTGATATGCCGCTTTTCACTGCGACACATTTTCTGTCACTGCCTTAGATTAACACTGACATTACGAGCCCGCTGTTGCTGCTCACCTCGCCGAGCCAGAACTCGAGGTCCTTGACGGCGGCCGTGTACATGCGCTGTCGGTTGGCTTCCTCCAGCTTCTCGCGCTTCTCCTGCGACTTGGACGTGAGGTACTCCCACTCCTGCAGCAGCTTGCGGATACGTTCCTGCACCGCCTCCTCCGAGCCGGCACACTGCTGGTTGTCTATCAGCTCTACAACCACAGCCATCCGGCACCGTTATTAACCTGGTCGCTAAATACTCGCACTAAATGTCGCTGATCTCTTGTGCTATAACACGTATTATTTAGTGCTGTAGAAGACGTGATAAGAATATGATGTCATAATTGCTGGGTGTTATTGATTAAAATTCCAAAACTTTTAACATTTCTATTCATTCTTTTACAAATCAATATTTCATTCTGTTCCGCTCTTCTACCTCACACGACCGGCCACTCACTCCTGCCCATCTGACAATATCATCCTCCCCTCCCAGCCCCGCGCGGCATACCACTCTCTCCGACACCGATGACGGACTCGAAAACACTTCCCTCCACTCTCCCCATACCACTACTCCCTATCACACGGACCACCACTCACTCGCGCCTGTACTGACCCCCCCCCCCCCCACCACAGGGCCCCTCACTCACTCTCGCCTGTACTGATCCCTCCACCCCCCCACCACACGGCCCGCCTCTCACTCTCGCCTGTACTGACCCCCCCCCCTCCCACCCCTCCCCTACCACACGGCCCCCCTCTCACTCTCGCCTGTACTGGCCCCTCCTCCCACTACACGGCCCGCTACTCACTCTCGCCTGTACTGACCCCCCCCCCTCCCACCCCTCCCCTACCACACGGCCCCCCTCTCACTCTCGCCTGTACTGGCCCCTCCTCCCACTACACGGCCCGCTACTCACTCTCGCCTGTACTGACCCCCCCCCCCCCCCCATCACCCCTCCCCTACCACACGGCCCCCCTCTTACTCTCGCCTGTACTGACCCCCCTCCCTTCCCCTACCACACGGCCTGTCACTCACTCTCGCCTGTACTAACCCCCCCCCCTCCCCTACCAAACGACCCGCCACTCACTCTCGCCTGTACGGACCCCCCCCCCTCCCCTACCACACGGCCCGTCACTCACTCTCGCCTGTACTGACCCCCCCCCCCCTACCACATGGCCCACCACTCACTCTCGCCCATCTTGATGACGGACTGGATGCGGTCGCTGTTGGCCGCCAGCTCGGCCTCGAACGCTTGATGCTTCTGATGCTTGGCCTGGATGTTGGACGGGTCCTTGTACGACTCGTCCATGGCCATCTGCAGCTTCTCGCTGATCCAGATCTCCATCTCGTCCACGTCGCGCGAGAACTGCTGAAGCGACTGTGCCTCGCCCAGCTTGGCGCGGTTCTCCAGCAGCGCTTCCTTCAGCCGCGCCCACCTGTAACACACCGCGCCTAGCTTGAAAACCCCATGTAATACAGCTCTTGTTTGACTGAATATATATCAACTAAGCTTCATATTTTCTTTATTTTGCTCTGCTATTTTACCGCATATAAATAGCAATTAGGACAACCCTCTGTACTGAGATACTGATCGGAAACATCTTCCAACGATTCTATTTTTTCGTTTTTGAAGGTCAACAAAACAATTCTTGAAAAAAAAATCGTTCCTTATTTTCAGTGCCTGCGTGTCAATGTAGCGTGACTCCACTCGCCGGCTGAGAACAGCGAGTCTGTTATTGGAAGACAGGATGGCCTCACCTCTCGAGCACCTGGGCGCGCTTGCTGTCGATGCCTTCGCGATCGTAGTGGTCGTTGGCGATGAGCTGGTCGGCGAACTGCTCGAGCGCCGAGATCTTCTCCTCCTGCGCGTTGATGGCGCGGTCAAAGTCCTCGTGCTTCTTCATCAGCGACTCCACGCTCTCACCTGTAAGGGGACACGCGTCACGTGACACGGTGCCGCCATCTCCCCCCCCCCCCCCCCCCCCCCTTTGAGATCATCAGCACAGGACCGCCATCTAGCGGACAGGGCAAGCATTAACACCCGATTGATCAGCACAATGTCGCCATCTGGCAAAGAGCGCGTGCACTAAATCTGGACTTCATCAGCATAGTGCTGTCATCTAGCGGGCAGTCGCGTGTACGTAAACTATATCCCTACATAAAAACGCACGACACTTCAATTTCATATTTTTTCAGCTCTCTGTAGCAGTCACAAACTTAAAACACTTGTAATTATTTCCAAATCGCAATGTTTCCATGGCACCCCCAACCTCCCGTAAAACTGGCGAGATGCTTCAGACGGGTGAAGAAAAAGCGCGCCAAACCTCCGTCGGCCTCGTCGCGGAGCGTGGCCTCGCGCGCCGCCATCCACGTCTCGGCCTGGTCGCAGTCGCGCGCGAAGAGCTGCCCCTCCAGACACTGGTCCAGCTTGGCGCGGCGCGCTACCCATGCCCTGTTCACACAGCCAAAAAAGTGATCACATTATACACGAGCCGAGAGGGAGAGCGGGTAATCTACTCGTTTTCTACAGTTCGTAACATAAATTCAAACTTAAAGCTTAATTTTACGTACATATATTTTAAAACATGTTCCTTTACTTTTAAATGAAGGTTCAAATAATGCGTTTCTTTCATTTTTCTTTCAAAATCAGGGTTGTGTTTTACGGTACTTACTCTTCAAGCTGTATACGGGCCTGTGCCAGCTTTAGGGTACTTATTCTTCAAGCTGTACACGGGCCTGTGCCAGCTTTAGGGTACTTACTCTTCAAGCTGCACGCGGGCCTGTGCCAGCTTTAGGGTACTTACTCTTCAAGCTGTACGCGGACCTGTGCCAGCTTTAGGGTACTTACTCTTCAAGCTGTACACGGGCCTGTGCCAGCTTTAGGGTACTTACTCTTCAAGCTGTACGCGGACCTGTGCCAGCTTTAGGGTACTTACTCTTCAAGCTGTACGCGGACCTGTGCCAGCTTTAGGGTACTTACTCTTCAAGCTGTACACGGGCCTGTGCCAGCTTTAGGGTACTTACTCTTCAAGCTGTACGCGGACCTGTGCCAGCTTTAGGGTACTTACTCTTCAAGCTGTACACGGGCCTGAGCCAGCTTTAGGGTACTTACTCTTCGAGCTGTACACGGGTCTGTGCCAGCTTTAGGGTACTTACTCTTCAAGCTGTACACGGGCCTGAGCCAGCTTTAGGGTACTTACTCTTCAAGCTGTACACGGGCCTGAGCCAGCTTTAGGGTACTTACTCTTCAAGCTGTACACGGGCCTGAGCCGTCTTTAGGGTACTTACTCTTCAAGCTGTACACGGGCCTAAGCCAGCTTTAGGGTACTTACTCTTCAAGCTGTACACGGGCCTAAGCCAGCTTTAGGGTACTTACTCTTCAAGCTGTACGCGGGCCTGTGCCAGCTTGAGGGTACTTACTCTTCAAGCTGTACGCGGACCTGTGCCAGCTTGAGGGTACTTACTCTTCAAGCTGTACACGGGCCTAACCCAGCTTTAGGGTACTTACTCTTCAAGCTGTACGCGGGCCTGTGCCAGCTTGAGGGTACTTACTCTTCAAGCTGTACGCGGACCTGTGCCAGCTTGAGGGTACTTACTCTTCAAGCTGTACACGGGCCTAAGCCAGCTTTAGGGTACTTACTCTTCAAGCTGTACGCGGGCCTGAGCCAGCTCGTCTAGTCTCTCCTTCACTTCCTCACTCGCGTAGTGATTGTTCTGCAACAGCTGGTTGCCGAAAGTCTCGAAAGCTTGGAACGTGCCACTGCGCGCGTCTATCTCCAGGCGATGTTCCTTTCAACAGCACGTGATATTGTCAAAGTAACCGCGCAACGATACTCTCATTGTGAGTATTAACTTAACAAAACGAAAACGTCAATCCTTTTGCTTTACAAACGATTTTTTTCTCAGCGCCAGAGTACACAAATGAACTTTAAACAAAAGTTTTTTTCAAAAATTGGGACTTTCATGTCAGGCACAAGAAGGTTCCTGTTTTATCAGAACACTTGTTACACAGAACTGGCGGCTGTTACTGAACAGTTTTCTATTCCTTTCCTTGCGCATAAGTCACTTTTATCACCGCGAGGGGGCCGCAGGAGGTTGAGGAGTTGGGTAAATTGGATCTTCCGTTGTTTTTTCACAAGTGTGGGGAAGTTCTACTAAAACACGGTTGGCACAGAATGGTAAGACACATGTCAGAGGTGGGGTAGGTTCGTCGACTTTTTATGAGTTAATTTAAGGGGTTTACAAAGCATGGCTGAGCACAGAAGGGGGTGTCTTAACTGCCCCACAGCCCAGCCATCCAGGAATGGCTTCGACCCCACTTTGTGTCATGTTAAGTGACATTAAAATCATGCACTTCGAAACACGAACACACAACATTCCACTTAACTTGGAAAACTTGTGCTTTCTCTAGAACACCGCAAAGATTTATAGTTAGAAGCGCGCAAACAATTGAACAAAAGTTAGCGTATTAGTTTTCCCAATTTGCTAGCATCTCTTGAAAACTGGCTCCAAACAAGTAACACTGCCTCTGGGTACACAGTCATCTGTCAGCCACAGGGGTATTTCAGCCACATCAAGACCACAGACGAAAACTTGACCCTCCCCCCTTTTCCACAATCGCTCAATCAGCTCTCAGTTTCAAAATGAGGCATTTTTTGACAACAGACGATAGTGCAATTCACACCTTTTATTCTGTACGACATGCTCCAAAAACCACCCCTCCCCCATCCCCCACCCTGGCTTGAGGAAGTCACACACACTAGCGGTTTTTTCTTCTTCTATTTTTAGAACAAAGAGCTGGATCATGCCTGGTACGACCACTACCTTGTCTTGTTTTTCCTGTGTACGAAGCACGAAATAGTGATTCTCGATATCCGAAAGCATGTCCTGAAAAGGGCACACAGTGCTTTGATTTGTCAGCGTTTGTGCTTCAGCGCACATAACAACACAACAACACAACAAACAACACAGAAATATAACTGGAGCGTTTCTGATCTCTTACAGACAATCACTTAAACCTTGCAGTGTCAGCCCTAAATGTTTTGACCGACGGCTTCGAAACAGCTTTGTATTAACTTTAGAAGCCGTTATATGGACAACTTCTGTGTCTATGTATCCGGAAAACAAAGCGGGACATCAGAAGCAGGAGTTACAGGCGCTGGCAGTGTTTACATGTCACACCGGACTGCCTGGGTGGGCGTAAGAAAACAACCAAACCGTATCAAGAGTTGCTTCATAAAATAATTTTTCGTAGATGGATCCTAAAATTGGCATAGTAATGGCTTCCGACTGCTACCTTGTTTTTGGTTTTCGACTGCTACCTTGTTTTTGGTTTTCGACTGTTACCTTGTTTTTTGGCTTTGACTGTTACCTTGTTTTTGGTTTTCGACTGTTACCTTGTTTTTGGTTTTCGACTGTTACCTTGTTTTTGGTTTTCGACTGTTACCTTGTTTTTGGTTTTCGACTGTTACCTTGTTTTTGGTTTTCGACTGTTACCTTGTTTTTGGTTTTCGACTGTTACCTTGTTTTTGGTTTTCGACTGTTACCTTGTTTTTGGTTT
Source organism: Protula sp. h YS-2021 (assembly GCA_949752745.1). Lineage (NCBI taxonomy): Eukaryota > Metazoa > Annelida > Polychaeta > Sabellida > Serpulidae > Protula > Protula sp. h YS-2021. The sequence goes on along the minus strand of OX457033.1, from coordinate 9,121,194 downwards.
TAGACTGTTACCTTGTTTTTGGTTTTAGACTGTTACCTTGTTTTTGGTTTTAGACTGTTACCTTGTTTTTGGTTTTCGACTGTTACCTTGTTTTTGGTTTTAGACTGTTACCTTGTTTTCGGTTTTCGACTGTTACCTTGTTTTTGGTTTTCGACTGTTTTGCTCACAGCTTGATTTTATTTCAGAAAGCATAAATACAATGCAAGCGGGACTTGTCATGATCAAGAAATAAGCTGCCTTCGTCTTTACAAGACTCCAAACGTTACAAACAACAAAGACAAGCTCTCCTTATGTACAGAATAACAAATGAACCAGCAACCTGAAGCCATGGAATGATATGACAGAGCCAGTCTGCAGCGTTTTTTTTCTGTTATCTTCAGCCTTTAATTTATCAACTGACTTTCTTAATTTGAAACAATGAAACGACTACTGTAGACGTTTTCTTGCTACAAATTATGTTACAGTTTAAAAATTAAAGTAAGCCTTACTATTAGATATGAGCCATAAAATCAAATACAGTTATAAACGTAAAGTCACAAAAATGACAGAAAGAAGCAAAATCAGCCGATACGCAGCTAAACACGTGACTCTTTTTTACATATGGGTCGCAAATCACGATTACTTCTTGCATTTTATTCAGTTATTCTTGGAATAAATTTTGTTGCGAATGATGTCATTTGTAGCGTTTCATTC